>CM077643.1:80745104-81480104 GCA_039707465.1 Rhabdophis nuchalis | reverse complement strand
ACAGATCAGTCAGCCCGGTAGGTTGGTCAGGGAGACAAAAATCGATAAGAATAAGACAGAATAAGAACTTGGCTACCTTCTGATCGATCCGGACTGTTCACGTGCGGGGTTTATGTACTGATTTCAATGGTTGCAAAGAACCTGGGATGAGCCCGCGCCTCGAAAATTAGGTCTGGCCCAGCTGTTCTTCGCAGCTCAACGGATGGGCCTTACAAGCAGCCCCTGCTGACTGTGGACTCCCAGCAATTCATCTGAATGAGGGAGGGGGGGGAGGGGAGGGAGGAAGGAAGGAAGGAAGGAAGGAAGGAAGAAGGAAGGAAGGAAGGAAGGAAGGAAGGAAGGAACCAACCTCCTCACGGCACTTTTGCATTTGTTTACATTTTCCTTCGAATTTAAGATAACCTTAATTAAGGTTTAAATTAAAATTTTAGATAACTTTAAACAAACAAACCGACAAGAAAAGCCCCCACCTTCCCAAATCAAGCAGGGACGCTAAGCGTTCCTGAGTCTTTTATTTCTTTGCCCAATCCGTATCCCAGATATCTGAAGACCAAGCTTCCGCTGTAGCGGGGAGTCGGTTCCGCTTTATCTTTATCGTGGGGGCATAAAGCCTGCTTTTATTACCGTGACTTTGACACAGCGATGGTTGGGTAACCTTATAATCCAGGAAGGGTGGGGGGGGGGACCATAACTTAAGACAGAAAACCACGTATAGTAGATACTTGCTCGCTCGCTCTGTTTTCAGACGTGCGCGAGTCTCCAAGCAAGACAGCCCTGGAGTCGAAGCCTTTCGGTTACACAGCAATCAGCTTCCCTTCAGAAAGGGGAAGGAAAGCGTCGGGATCGCAAACTTTCTTGAAGGGTACGGTTCAAGGGCTATCTTTCTGTACTTCTTTCCCAGTTAGAACAGGTGGAGAGAGACCCAGAGAGAGAGGCACAGAGAGAGACAGAGAGAGAGACACAGACACAGAGAGACAGAGAGAAAGAGACACAGAGAGAGGCAGAGAGAGAAAGACAGAGAGACAGAGAGAGAGATCCCAGGTTTGCCGGCTTCTAACAGCTCTTTTGTTCCTAGGGGTCTTTTGAAGAAACACGGGGAGTAGGGGCTTGAAAAAGCCCCGCTAAGCCTTCGTGCACGGAGCCGCTCGATCTTACAACAGGCTCTCTCTGAATAAATCCCCCTGGCTTTGCGGCGGTGGGAAACGGTATACCCGACGGGCTTGCCGAGTTTCACGTGCCTTAAAGTCTTTTTTCGGGGGTTCCTTTGCAACTGCCGTAGCAAAGATTTGCATTGAGGGGAAAAATGTGGCCCAACAGCGCAGCTGTTTCTCATGTGGATTCTCGGAATCCTCCGTATTGAGGAGCTGAGATTGGAGGGTGGGGCAGAACGACAGGTAGTCCCACCCCTCCTCCTCACCCGTTGTGCTCTTGTGTAGTAGTTTAATCCAGTGGATCTATAGATGGGTTTATTAGTGGGTAAGTTCCCCAATGTTCTGTATTGACCTCATCAGCCCAAGGTTGTAGAAGTTGGGAAAAGGAAAGTTTGTTTGGGGTCCAGCCAAGAAGTGTCAAAAACCTGTTTCTGAAAAGTCTTGAACCCCCCTAAGTCATTGCTATTGGTAGGATTCTTCCAGGGGAAATGGGAAATCAGTTTGGGGCACAGTTCTTTGGAAAGAAATTCCCAGACGTTCTGGAGGGTTTCCATGTGAGTAAACCTGAAATGTTTGCTCCTAGCCTTGAATGCAGCTTCTAAAGTTTAAGCATCTGAGTTAGAGAGAGAGAAACAACAACCCCAAAGTATTGGAAATAAAGCCAAATGATGACCACAACTTAATTACGCTATTAAATACGAGTTAATAATTTATTTATTTTTAATTGTAAAAAGAAAAAAAAAGAAAAGAAAAAAAGGTGGTAGCACATCACGGGGAAAAGTAGAGGGCGGCGTCGGCTTGGATCCTATCTGGCTCTCTTTTCTATGAATGAACTCGAAAACATTCGACAGGTCGTGAATAATCGTTTTAATGAGTGTGTAAAGCATGCGACGGGGTGCACGGAGCTGTCGGGTTAAACAAACAACTTGTATCCTGACGAAATCCGATTGTTAAAGTGCAAAGTGGTGTCAGTCCAATTTGCATCCTATCCCTAAAAACCACAGATCTAACTCACAGGAGTCCAATTTTGTCCATTATAGAAAATAACAATATTTTCTGAACGTTAAGTGTGATCTTCTTTAATGTTGATGAACATACAGAAACCAAACCAAACTAAATTAAAAAAAAAAGTCTTGGAAAGGATGGAGGTTTCTCAGCGTTACTTATTGGCACGTTTTCTTGACCGTCTGTATATGTTTAAACCCGATCCCCAAATCTGCCTCGTAGGGAGGTTTGTATTAAGATTATGGACACGGGCGCCAAACTGAAGGTTTATGGATCCTTTGCTTAGAAATTATTTGCCGTGTTGAGCACGGTGGGTTTTATTTTCAAGTTAACAATGTAGTGAATTGTACTGAAAATGTGCCTTAGCGCCTGAATAAAAGGAGGAATATAAATAAATAAAAATAGTAGCAACGTTGTAGTTATTTTGTATATGGGAAGGTGTAGTCATTTGACTTTGCAGCGAGTTTGTGCACAGTTGGGGGGCGGAATTTGGTGCACTTGACAGTTTTAAGCTGGAATTCTAAACATCCCTAATAATTGTCAGCCGGGGAGCAAGAGGTTCCTTACTTAGGTTCCTTCCTTCCTTAGGTACTTGAAGCCACCATAGGTACGCTGAATGTGAGGAGAAAGGCAATGCGCTGATTATATCAACCCAAAGGTTTAGAAAATTGTTGCAGACTTTGAGATTCTCAGAACTTTTCGTCAGCGAAGAAAATTTAAAATTGGGGGAAGGGGGAGACAGATGGGAGGGGGCAGGGAAAAATGTGGCTAGTGTTCAGCTCAGGTCTTTATCAAATTGCAGTCTTAGATGGATGTTTAAAAGATCTGCCGACAAACAGTTCAGCCTTATCAAGGGCAGAAGTGATGTCAGGTTGCAGCCAGGATCTCCTGTCTCCCCTTTCTGTAAAGAAGAAAGAAGCAGCCAGAAAGTGTTCTCCTGTTTTCGTAACTCTCAGGTTCAGCAGTTAAAAAAAATCAAAATTGTTTCCATCTGTTGCCAGAAATATAAATCTGTTCATTATGGAAAACAAAACATCACCCAGCTAAGTTTTGTAGAAAGAAAACTGGGAGATAATTTAAGACGCTGCCGTGAAAGGAGTAGATCTCACAGACGAATAGAATTGTTGCTGTTATTTTGGAATGCGTTTATTTTCATGTTCTACTTTCCAGCAGAGAATATCCTTTGCACTTTCCCCAGATTACTTGTATTTTTGGAAAGGAGATTAAATAGTGGAGGTAAAGTTGAACTTGCAGTGTTTGTACTATACTTGATCCTCTCCCTCCACTCCCCCCCTCCCTCCCCCAATCTAAATCAATAATTGAACTGGCTGGCTTTTTTTTTTTTTTTGAAATCGTGAAGAGGAAAATAAAAAGTAAAAACAAACAAACAACCATTTAAAAGTCCTTTAAAAGAGGACTCCCCCCAGAAGGAAATGCATTTTAAAAGGTAGTGTTCTTAAATGTTTCAATAAGAAAAAAGGCTGGTGGGAAAATAGCCTTGAGATCACACAGCATTCCTAGCATCTCTTCAAGTTTTATCTGTTGATTTTGAATAGCCAGGATGTGACATTTCACTTTGTTCACTGGTTAAGAAGCTATGCGAGAATTTGCGATTGGTAAAAGAAGCGAAGAATGGTTTCTCAGGTCTACCGATGTGTAAAAGATGTGGGGTCGAAAAGAAATGTTCTTTGCTCCCATTTTCTATCATCATCATCATCATCATCATCATCATCTCAGCGCCATCATCCACAATGATTTACAGAAAAGGTAGAAAATAAGATAAAAATAAGTTTCTAGCCCCAAATGAAATCCGCAGTCCAGAACATGCAATATACAACTGGGGTTCATGGGCATAACCAGGACCTCTTCCCCAATGTGTGCATCATAAGATGACCTGTCCAGGAGACTCTGAAAGGGAAGCCCTTCTTACTCTGGAGCGCATGGGTGGGGGGTTGAATCAGGGTCATTCATCATATTTCAGCCCTTACTGGACAAAATGCGGAAGAGAAAGTACCATGCACTGAACCCAACGTTTTCTGGTAGATGAAGATGAAACAAATATAAAAAGACGGTGAGAGTAAGCGTGAGGATGATGATGGTAATTTTGCCCATGATGGGCTGCTTATTATTGGTACCAGGCTCCAATGAGCCCCATTCATCCTAGAGATCTAACCTCTAACCTATATCAAGTGTGACTTCATGGCTACAATATCAACCCAACAGTGTCTAGAAAACCCTAACAAACAAGACAACTTCCAGATGGGAGGGAGGGCACCCCGAACTTTCTAAACCCCCCCCCAATCTTTTTATTTTATCCACACTTAATAATGGGATGGAACAGTTCTCCTTCCCTACATGTGGGCTGAATGGCACATTGTGTCGGGATTCTCTTTAACATCCAGGGTGGGTAATATCTTTTTGTTGTTGTCGTCGTTAAGGGCCAAAGATGGTAGATATCCCTAATTGGCTCCTAAGCACAAAATGTTCTTGGCCATCAGACCGGAAGTCTTGATTTCAGAAGATGGGGGGGAGGAGAGAGGAGGAAACTTTGAAAAAGAAAGGGAAGGATTGCCCCCTGCCATCACTCCCCCCCCCCCAAGGTGTAAAAATGTTCAGGCGGGGAACTGGAAAGGGGGCGGGGAAGGGAAAGGAAAGCCTGAGCTGTAAGAAAGAGGTGGCTTTAGGTCTCCATCCTTGTTGGCAGAGTCGTCTCCTTACCGCCCCCAACACTTCATCCTCAAGTCCGTGGGATAAAATAAGGCAGCGAGGCCATCAACAGCAGTGTACCAGGCCTCCAACCGTTCCCGAGTTTCTTGCCAGCTCTCAAGAGGGCATTCGTTTTAGTTGACTGCCAATGTATTTTAGCTGAGGTCGTGTTAGGGGGGAAAGCAGGGCGGTTGGTGCGCTGCAAAAACAAAACGGCGAGCCCAGACTGTTGTACCCTGTCAAAGGATGCAACACAACCAAACAAACCAGCCTTTTATCGGGTTTACCCCCCCCCCCCCAGTTTAGCCGCACTTCTGGGGTGCTTCTGGGAATTGCCAGAGAATTTCCCTGGCGGGGGGGGGGAGGGAGGGGGAGGACACCCCGAACTCTAAGATAATGGTGGATTACTACTACCACTACTCCAGGTTGTATTTCTCTCCCACCACAACCCCTTCCTTTTACCTAAGGCATAACGGGAGAGAACAGTCCTCCTTCCTTACAGGTGGCGCCTTGCGTCACGGAAGGATCCCCCTTATCCCCCCAAAAATGGTGGGCTTAGTCAATCTGATCGTAAGTCGAAAGTCATTCAAGGTAACTATTTTAAGAAACCGAATTCCTCCCATCTCTACCCAGTGCGCCAGATGTGTCCCTGAACGGGGTGCCTAAATCGCGATAGATTTTTCCTTAGCAGAAATATAGGCTCCAAACTTTATTCCACCAAAGAGAATTTGTATTTAGTTAAGAAGCATTTCCCAGGTTTCTCCCGCGCTATTCGGTGCGATTCCTACTCATTCTAAGCCTATTACCTACGAAGTGTCCGCCGACACTTCTAAAGTAGGATTGCAAAACCTCAAAAGGAAGAAAAAACACGGATGAGAAGGAAAGTAGATTTTCGGCGAGACAACAATATTTTCAAATGCCTCCCACCTATGGCTTCTCCCCGCCCCCCGCCCCTTGTCCACCAGAGACCCTGTCCCCCAAATCTTAGAGCCACCGCCTTTCCAAGGGTTTGGCCATGCCAAGCGAGTGGAGCCAGCAGCCTGCGGCCCATTCCCAAACTCTGGTAAGTAACCGATAAATTTGACTCTCTCTTCCCGTTTCATAAACTTTCCCTTCAGGGCTTGAAAATATTTCGTGCCATGGTTGGTGATTTAGCAGGGTTTACAAATCGAACGCGGGAGGGCCGGGTTAATTTAGTCTGGGTCCGTATGGTGTGTGCGTGTGAGAGAGGCAGAGAGAGAGAGAGAGGGAGAGAGAGAGAGAGAGAGAAATGCGGCGCGCCCGGTTTGCAAACCGCCTTGCAAGGCAAGGTATTGCGATCTCGGCACGGCTAGCAGAGGCAAAGCTGCTGAGCGCGCTCTGGTTTTTGGAACAGAACGAGGAGCGGCCGGGAGCTGGGACATTCTGCCTAATCGATCTCTATTGAAATAGAACACAGGATCTCAGCGAAAATTCCGCGGGCGGGCACGTTTCGGTCCAGAGCGTTGTGTGTGTGGGATGAGTGTATTGGAAACCTGAACCCAATATTTACTGGTCAAAATTAAGACTGCTCTCCTGCTCTGCCCAATTCAATGGAATATTTGTGTGTGTTTCATAAACTGGTCCAGGTTGGTTTATTTTGTTTTGTTTTGGCAAGACTGTAGACGCGGCTGACTCGTTCCCTCTTCCAGTGTAAGGCAGAGAGAGGGAGAATGGCTACCCCAAAAGGCGATAACTATTCAGATTTTATCCCAAAGGTGTTTTTTTCAAGAGGCAACTGGACTTCCGCGTTTTTCTTTGAAGACGTTTCGCTTCTCATCCTAGGTCTTCAATTTCTTGGATGAGAAGCGAAATGTCTTCAAAGGAGAACAAGAAAGTTCAGCTGCCCCTTGAAAAAGTAACTTTGGGACAAACATGAACTGGGTGACTGAGAATCTCCATTGATATTCAGGTTTTACCTTTGGGGGGGATGTTAATGAAATGGAGCTTTTTATAACGAAAAGAACACATGGTAAATTTTTCTGATGTTTTCTGGCGCAGTAGTAGGTAGTACTGTAGTCCTAATTGTACCTTTGAGAAATCACTCATTTGAAAAACGTTTAATAACATTTATATGAGGGGGGGAAATAGATAGATAGATAGATAGATAGATAGATAGATAGATAGATAGATAGATAGGGAGGGAGGGAGGGAGGGAGGGAGGGAGGGGGACAGAGAGAGGGAGAGGGTGGGAGACAGAGAGACATCTCCTTTGGATCTACATTTATCAATAGCTGAGCATCTCAGCAGTATGTAAAGGATATGTGTAATAGAAGTACTTCAAATCGATAGGGTACCACATATTTGCAAATTCTGTATTCCCACAGCAAAGGTTCCATTGGCCAAAAGTTACTTCTATTTAAAAAGTAATGCTAAAAAGGTTTGATCGGGTGACGTTTTAATTATCTTCAAACCTGTTGAAGATCAATCTAAAAAACAAACAAACTATTTCTTGAACAGGCGGTGAAAAATCATCTGTGCTTAGTGCAGCAATGTGAGGACCAGGAGGCAATTCTCCCAGCACAACTGTCTAGATGCTCCTTTCCCCAAAAGTGCCACATTGTGCTTACTTTGGCTGGGTAAGTATAGCATTTCAGTTTCTGCGATGTTTCAGTAGCAATATTTTGCTGGCTGAGACTTAAACCACCTTCAGTTTGAACTGGTTAGAAATGAAAAAGGAAAAAAAAACTATTTCTCACAAAGACCAACAAGGCCCAAGACCAGAGGTCTTCGAACTTGGCAACTTTAAGACTTATGGACTTCAACTCTCAGCTATGCTGGTTGGAGAATTCTGGGAGTTGAAGTCCACAAGTCTTAAAGTTGCCATGTTTGAGGCCCCCCTGCTTAAGACTATTAAATGGAGCTTCATCAACACTGTTTACGGGACCAAAAAAAGATAGGCTTGAAGGAAGGAAGATTGAATACTGTGCTTGCCACTTTTTAAAAGCTCTTTTAAATTAATTTGTAGGTGCACTTGGAAAGATGTACCAGTATTTAAGGTCCTGTCCAAATGGCTCACTTTGTCTTGGGGAAAAATTGAGAATTTCCGAGGAAGAAAGAAAAACCAACATCATTCCTTAGACCTACCATAATAGTTCTATAACTAATAAAAACAAAAATTATGCAAGCTTATGAGTTATCCAGAATTCTTCATCGGAAAAGAATATTTGTTTAGCCATCTGTCCTCCCTTTCATTTAAAAATTCAAGACAACTCCTCCTCCAATTTTTCCCAACAGTAAATAAATACCATGTGAACTGGGTTGGACTGAGAGAGAAAGATTGACCCAGAGATACCCAGGAGATTTCCTTAGTTGTTGGTGGACATGAATATAGCTGCCCCTGTTTGTCCTGACCATGCTCTTTGGCCCTTTCTACTCCTGGGTGCATGGTTGAGCTTCTGGTAATGGGTTAATATTTCCACCCATATTCCTGGGGGATGAAAATACCTTGCCAAGGCTCCTTCTCCTTAATGTAAGCTTGCGCAACTTACTCAAATATAACCTTGGCACATCAGCATCAAAGTAACAAAGATGGAAAATGTAAACTCATTGGGACTACTGGTCCTAATGGCTTTAAGATGTGTGGACAGAAGTTTCCTCTAAAAACTCACCTGGGTATCACCTTTTGGACTATTCTTCAGTGCCCCTTTGGTTGATTCCAATAAAAGCATTGCCAGCTATGGATTTTGGATTTAAACCCAGCAGTTGGCTCGTTTATTGGTTTCCTCCCACTGCTATTCAGATTCCGCACAAGATGTTCTGAGCATCTATGAGTTGAAATCTGCTTTGATCTCCTCGCTTGCAGGCTCCCAGCTAAGTATGTGCAATCTACCCTCGCCTTTCCTGAATAGGAAAAATGAAGTCCTCAGTGGTGGCCCGAAAACCTTTAAATAAGTGAAGTCAAGACATCTGAGGGAGAAGAACATAATACGGAAGACTGGGGGTGCGAATTTGCTGACAGATCCCTGGGTGGTGTCTCTTTTCCTTGAGATTTTTAAAAATCTGTTGCTGCTGCTGCTCTTGTTGCTGTTATTATGGTGGTTACGCATCATATTTTCATTTGTGGGACCAAGCAGGTCCCCTCCCTCCCCCCCTTACAGGCACAAACAGACTTACTTGTTCTTCCAAAACAGGGGCAGAGGAAAGCCGTGTGCATGGATTACCAACCGCTCCTTTTTGCTTTTCTTTCAGATAATTCGAAGGATGGAGCACCAGTGCCTCAAGGCAGAGACCCTCAACCTGAGGTGGCTGCACTGGGGTGGGGGGGAGGTTCAAATCCTTCAAAGAAAAGTGGCTTCAAAGGGGTGGGGGATTGAGATAAGAGACACAAATACAAGGGAACACTGTTGGTTTTGGGAATGGGGTGGAAGAAACTGAAACAGTGTAAATGAAATAATAGTCTGGCCCTTGGATGGTGTGTCATGTCTTTTTCTGTGCACATTGTTAAGGTTACAGAGGAACAGTAGCTAAAGAATGTTGAGTACATTTTGTGACTGAATAGACCAAGGAGTCAGAGGAGATGTGGGCCAAAAGTGGACTAAGTTATTTGTTTGTTACCCAGAAACTATCCCTGAGGGCCTCTGCCTAGAATAGCCTGGGGGAGATCTAGGGCCATTACTCTATTCATTCAAATTTCTTATTTTCCACAGAGCCTCAGAATCTGCTCTTATAGGAGCCAACCATTCTCAGCTGCCTTTTTCAGTTCACACTGGAGGTCACTTCAGAGAAGCTTCTGGAGTGTCTGCTTGCTTCATTCATCCAGGCAGGACTTCAGGTCAGAAGCCCAGGGTCCCATTTATCAGAAGAAACAGAAGGACATGGCAGAGCTCATATCCCGTAGGTGGAAGTCAGGGTAGTCAGATATCTTGCCATCTGAAAGGATGTGTGTGTGTTCCCCCAGTCCATTGTTCTCGTGTCTATAATGACACTCAAGCCCCTATTGATCTGACAGCTTGCAAGACCATGTTCCATAAAAGCTTCCAGAGTAGGACTTCAGGGCAAGAATCCAGATCTGTCCACAGGAAAGGAAGATGAACAAAACAATGTTTTACATTACTTAGCTGGGCCATTTTCCCTTGATAGTATCAACTCCACACACTTTGCGGACTAAGTGCTCTCTTTTTGAACAAAGGCCTTGGGGTAGAAAGTTCAGACTGATGGATCCATAACTTAAACAAACTTTGGATTTGTTTCCAGAATCATAATTTCACTTACCTGTTCAAGGACAAATGACAGGATAAGATAGGCAAAGAAAAGATGGGAGTGGATTCCCAAATAGGGGGATAGGCTTTAGGTAGAAAAGAAAACGTTCATTCAGGTGTTTCCACATACTCCTGTTCACCCTGGGAACAGAAGGTGAGAATAAACTAAAACTCCTTTGACTATTTGATCTGAACACAACTTTCTTTTTACAGTATGTTAACATGCCATTTAACCATTGTGGTGATGATAAAATAAATCTTCTCTTTATTGGTGTTAAATTAGCACAGCAGTGGTTAGATCAGAAATCTTCAGCAGTCAAACTCCTTTCTCCATCTGTATCACCAAGTGTCACAAACTATTCTTGCACTCCAGAAATATATTATCTCATTTTGTGTAGGAAAAATCTCCAAACCAGCCCAGCTACCTTCTTGATCTCTTGGGAAAGCCATTTTAGAATCAGAACAGATAATAAACCAGCCAGCAGCTGCATCACTAGATCAAGCTTCCAGTTACTGACCCAGTATATCTTATTTATTTATTTATTTATTAAAAAAAAGCTTTGGGATGCTATAGGAAATTCCTCTGTGCAGTTCCTTCCATCCCCTTCTTTGGTCATTCTTACTTGAAGATGGATTTGATTTATACAACACATTTCTGTCTCTGATTCTAAAGTTGCAAATTCTAGTCACATTTTCTTGGGAGTAAATCTTCTCCCAGGGTTCTTTAAAGATTCATTAGGACTCACAGCTTCATCTGCCATACAAAAAATGCTCCAATCTCTTAAAGAAACTGCTCCAAAATGATTGTCCAAAATGATTCCAATAGAAAACCAGTACAATCATTTAAGAACATTAACTTATCTATTTAGGCCATTTCCTTGCATCCTACCAAGTCTCCCAATCAGGGCTGGAGCAATACAAAGTCTCTATGCATTGCTAACATGCCTGCACAGAAATTGCAAAACGTTGCTCTGGTCTTCATCTTCCTTCAATTGAGTGTGTGTGTGTGTGTGTGTGTGTGTGCGTGTGTGCGTGTGTGTATCTGCAGCTGGCAGCTGAGGTAACTTTTCTGGGTTCCAAGTCTGGGCTTCAAACAGTGTTTTATTTTTATTTTATTTTATTTTATTAAATTTATACCCCGCCCTTCTCCTTGTTAGGACCCTTGTAAGGCCCTTCTCCTTGTTATATATGGTTATATATGGTTGCTAATTTGGATAAAGCACTTGAGATCCTATGGACCACATGAGGCAGTCATGGGCATACCTTCTCCTGTTGGTTGTTGGAAATGCTCTTTCCTTATCAGTTTTGGCTCTTCTGCAGGAGAACCAAGATAACAGGGAGAGGGATGGAGAGAGGGGGGAGGGAGGGAGAGAGAGAGAGAGAGAGGGAGGGAGAGAGAGGACCTGTAATGTAAGTACTTCTCATAACATTTGCAGATTTCTATAAACAAAGGTTTAGTGATCATTAAAAAATGTGCTATGATTGTGCTGGTTGATTGAAACCAGGGAAAAGGGCATTGGTGTTTTTTGATTCTGTCACCTTCAGGTACCTTACAGATTTGCTGCTTCTGTCAACATAGCCATAATGTTTACTGGTTTTATTACAGGAAGAGGGGAAGGAGGCGGCAGTATCATTCTGCCTACTTCAGTTTGATTCCATGGCCATCTATGGGCTATTTATTTCTGGTTGCTGCCATTTGCAAAGACAGACCTGGACTTGTTGCCAGCACTGTCATTCCTTTGTAATGCTAGCCGAGGACTGAGCTTACTTGTTCTTGACTGCTCTTTCCCTTCTGTGTCGGTTCAGCTGGTCTATCTTTGGACACAGTCCTTAGTGCTCTTTCAGAAAAGCTAAATCTGTGTTCAGAAATAGCTCAGCTTATAACCACAGGCATGGAACACTTCTGAGCCTGAAACCTGTTATCTGAGCCATGGAGGAGGCAGCTGAATTTGCAAGAGCCCACCCAAACACCTACGCCATGTTAGGAAAACATTTTGCTTTCCAAAAGGCAGGGGAAATACGGGACACGGTGGCTCAATGGCTAAGACACTGAGCTTGTCGATCAGAAAGGTTGGCAGCTCGGCGGTTCAAATCCCTAGCGCCATGTAACGGAGTGAGCTCCCATGATTTATCCCAGCTTCTGCCAACCTAGCAGTTTGAAAGCATGTACAAATTCAAGTAGAAAAATACAGACCACCTGTATTGATGGGAAGGTAACAGTATTCCACGTGCCTTCAGTGTTTAGTCATGACCATGGACACATCTTCAGACAACGCTGACTCTTTGGCTTTGAAATGGAGATGAGCACTTCCCCCTAGAGTCAGGAACGACTAGCACATATATGCAAGGGGAACCTTTACCTTTACTTTTATCTTATGCAGGAGAAATCACTCGTGGTTTTGTCCAGAAATACACACTAAGAGTATCATCCGTTGTTGGTTGCATTACCCACTTCCCAGTACCGAGAGAAGTAGACTAGAAATGGCTAGTTGGGGCAGGAAATTTTAGGTTGGGCAACCTAAAAAGATCAATGGAGGATGATATTTTGCCTGTAAAAATGTCTGAAAATGGCAACTTTTGATGTTATACTTTAGCACTGGTCACTAATTAGGATAAAAAGACAAAGTTTCTTTGGTTCTTGCAAGATTAATATAATATTTTGCAGTGATAGTAATAAGAGCCAGTTTGGTGTAGTGGTTAAGGTACCTCACTAGAAATCAAGTTCTACTCCTACCTTAGTCACAAAGCCAACTGAGTAACCTTTGGCCAGTCATTCTCTCTCAGCCCTGAGAAGCAGGGAATGGCAAACCACTTCTTAAATCTTGTCAAGAAAACTGCAGAGACTTGTCCAAGATTGCCATAAATGGCCAAGAATCAGAAGATGCACACATATATGCTCACATGGCACATGCATGCACACCCACATGCTGGTAGAAATAGGATGTCCTGTCTTTTCTTTACATTTGGGATAGGGAGAAGAATGTACTGTCTCCTTTGATGGTGATCATAGGAGAAGATACCACCAACAATTTGTATTTGCCAGTTCACATAATAAGATACAGGGTGCCTGGGTTTCTATCAACAATGGATCAAGGCAGGATTTGTCATATGAACATGAGTCATGGTAGCGCAGTGGTTAGAGTGCAGTACTGCAGGATACTCCTGCTGATCACTGCCTGCTAGCAGTTTGGCAGATCGAATCTCACCAGGCTCAAGGTTGACTCAGCCTTTCATCCTTCTGAGGTCAGTAAAATGAGGACCTAGATTATTGGGGACAATATGCTGACTCTGTAAACTGCTTATAGAGAGCTGTAAAGCATTATGAAGCAGTATATAAGTGCTATTGCTATTGCTACCTCCTCCCAAAGAGGAGTGAAAATGAAGCAAAGTTTACTTACTCTGGCCTTTCAGGGAGTGGGGGGGAGTCTTTATTTTCCAGCAGTTGATCAGTTTAAGTCTATTAAAAGTGTGGGCAGGGAACAAGACAAGGCCAGCATTGTGAATCAAGGCTAAATGGCAAAATCGCTTGAGCATTTTGATGTGAATGTAAAAAGCAAGTAAGGAAATGGCCTACATCAAAATAAAGCAACTTGTTCTCAAACCAGGCTAAAATGCAGAGAGGATGCTGGCATTGTGAAAGGAACACTTTCTACAAGGCCCACAGTATATTAGGACTCTGGACATTTCAAAAAAGAATTGGACCTTATGCAAGCTGAAAAGCAACCACAGCCCCATTCTTTTATTCATTAAAACGGCTTCTCTTTTTCAGTTTTCCCATGAGCCTGGAAAAACACACACAAAATAAAACAGTGCTACTCTTTTAAGAAGTGTGTTAACTTTAATGGGTTGGCTTTTTAAAGCAGCGGCACATTTTTCCAGGCTTATTTGATAAATAATGGTTTTAAGGAAGAGAAGAAAGAAGATATTGTTGCCTACTGATATCCCAAGCATCACCACTCATAGACAAATAAGTAGACATGCATAGAGATGATCAGTTATTGGGATCAGAATATAAGACAAGCCAATAACTGGAGATAACTACTAAAAAGCTCACTTAGATTCACGCAGCTCATATAAACAATTTATTTATTTATTTTTATTAAATTTATACCCCGCCCTTCTTCTTGTTAGGACCCAGGGCGGCATTGTTTAGCCTCTAGGTCGACTTCATTTCCTAATAAATTGTTGGGTTTGATTTTCAAAGGCTTCATGAAGCACCCCAAAAGGGGTGGGGGTTAGGATCTTGCAATTGTGCCCGGAGTCTTGACTTTCTTGAACTTTTTTATATATACCCCTCCTTCCAGCTAGTCCACAATGAAGCTTTTGCGTTCATCTTTCCCACTATTCTGCCTCAGAACATGGGAGTCCCATAGAACAGTTTCCTTAATAGTTATGGATAGACTCATCTTCTCTGAAATGAGAAGTAATTTACTTCTACTTAAATTGAAGGGATGTAGCTTAATGGGTTTTGAAATATGGAAATTGGAGAATATATACATTAACTGAACTTCTCCCTTCACACTTCAATTGTGACAGATGTTTTTTTTTACTTGCAATAGATTTAATGTTGCATTCTTAGCCTAGAGATGGTGAAAAGTATTTCCTTGCGTTGCTGTGAAAAGTATTTCCTTGCGTTGCTGTGTTGGGGAGTGTCCCATTGCACGTCTTCCTGACTATAGAGGAATGCATTTATTAGTTAAGAGACACAAAACAGTCAGCAAGAGAAAGGCTTTCTTTGCAAAGGACTTCAGGCTTTTGTTTTATCCTTTCTTCCCCACTGACTTTTATTCTTAGTAAACAGGTGCACCATGCTAGAGACTGACTCTGTTTTCTAGGAGAATTGCTGGAAGAAATGACATGAATTTTAAGCCAACTCACAGCCTATCTTAAAAATGTCAATGGCAAATAATAATGTCAAATTCATTTGTCTTCATTTTTTAAAATTCTCAGTGAATTTATGATGGCTTTCCCATTTTAAAAATGTATTGCTTGGGGGGGGGAGCCCTTATTGTTTATCTTTATATAGAGTAGTGGTGTAAGTTAACTATGTTAGATTTGTTTGTTTGAACAGATTAATTTCCACTGACTGGACTGCCTTTAAGAAGATTTTATTTGTTATGCAAAAATATACATAAAAACACACAAAGAAATAAATGCCCTAAATACCATCTAGAGTCATTTATTTCTCCCCACACTATAGGGATAGAAGGGACTACAAAATGACACAAGACAGCCCTTCCACTGCTGGGTAGTCTGATGAAAGCAGCATCCCAATATCATAAGGCAAGATGATAGATGATAGATAGATGGATGGATGGATGGATGGATGGATGGATGGATAGATAGATAGATAGATAGATAGATAGATAGATAGATAGATAGATAAAAAACGGGCCTAAAAACAGGAGCTGTAAAAATATTCTCTCATCAATAAGAGTCCTGTAAAAGGATGATGTAATCAGGGAAGCTGGTGAGCTCAAGGCATAGAAGGCTTGCCTCATGTGCTGGAAAGTGTCGGTTCAAATCCCAGTAGAAGAAGTATGGCCGGCTGAAGAGGGCTAAAAAGCCCGAAATGGATCCATCCTGGTCTCTTAATTAATTATTAAATCATCCCTTAAAAATCTAACATAGATAGATAGATAAATAGATAGATAGATAGATTCCTCCAGGGAGTTTTAATGGTTGTCTATGGTATGGACTAAAACCTGAGCATCCCCTGCACCAATCTAACTCTTCAGCTACTATACCATTCTGTAGTTAATGTGCATAGGAATACTGCTTCAGTTATAATAGTGATAGTCCCTCTCCATAATTGTTTGGGAGTGACTTCCGGGAAATATAGTGAATTGCTTTAAACATACATAGCACTGAAATTGCACTAGCTGCTGCTACTTAGTGTAGTTGGAAGAAAGATGAGTAAGTCAAACTCTTCCTCACTGAAGTTTTTAAATTTAGGTTGGAACTCTGGTTTTGAATAATGATGGTGAGAAGGGATTGGAGTTGACGGACTATAAGATGTTTTAATTTTAGATTAATTCACCATGATATAAAAGAGTTGAGTAGTCTAAGCCAGTATTCGTCAACTTAAAGTCCTCCAGTCATGAATAGCTTCAGCACCTCTAATTTGCATCAAGTAGTTGTTTTGGCTTTGGATTTGAAGGAGGACCTACCGTAAATCTAATCTATTTTAGAAGATTGGAGGTTATGTAAAAGTGTTTTAGCCATTTGTTCCTCCTTCCTTGTAGCCTTAGATAGTTCAAAGGGTCATTTAGCATTTAGTTCCCACACTTTGGCAATCTCATGTTCCAAACCTAAAAGGAATACTTTCTGAGCAAGGAATAGAGACAGACCATTTATTTAGGTCCCTATAAAGCAGGGGTCTCCAACCTTTGCAACTTTAAGTCTGAAGGACTTCAGCTTCCAGACTTCTCCAGCCACCAAAGCTGGCTGGAGAATTCTGGGGGCTGAAGTCCTTCAGACTTAAAGTTGCAAAGGTTGGAGACTCCTGCTATAAAGGGTGGAAAGTCAGTAGGGGAAAAAGGACTAGGCCTCTTGTTTGGGCTTGAGAAGAGCCCTCCTTTCCTTGACTTCTCCTAGGCATGGAGAAACAACCTAAGTCACATTGAGATATTTTGCAAGCGTTTTGCAAGTTTCATCTAAATAAACAAGAATCATCATATTAATTAAAGGGATATGAACCCAAGACAGACTACCTTGTTTGCCCAGCAATGTGGAATTAATCAGGGTGGCAAGTGTTGAATGAAAATCAAAAAGAAGTCCAACAAAGAAGTACATCTCTTTTTGTTTGTGCCAGCAATGAAGCTAGTTTCACCATATACAGTAACTATACAGTAACTATATACAGTAACATGAAATAAGATGAGCAAGGAGACTGAGGTGGGGAGAGAAGGGAAAAATGCTGCTGGTCCTTCTTGGTTTCTCATTATGGGATGTGGGCTTCACCCAGTATTCTTTACAATTGAATTAAAATGCTATCTAACCTTTTAGATAGAAAATAAAGGCAGCATAATTTTTGCTGTCCTCATTGCCAATCTGCATTGTGCCTCTATTGTGTCTGCTCAATGGTATTGTCCTGATTTGTGTGTTTGTCAACTGTGATAGGCAAAGCAGTTGGTTTGCTCCTCAGCTTTGCTGTCATCTCTCTTCAGCATGTCACCAGCCAGCAGGGCTTCTCCTCCCACTCTCTTTCCTATTTTATATTTGGACAGCTAGTGTTGCTAAGAGTACTGTTTGATTCAAACTTGCCCAGTGTGTGCCAACTCCTGCATTCTCTCGACTCATGTTAATGTCTGCTTTTTCCACGTACACATATGCACGAAGTCTCCCCCTTTCCTCTTGTAAGTGCTATGTACGTGGTAGAGGAGAATGGAAAGATATGTGATCACACTGCATCTCCAACTGGTCCAGTTGGATGAGGCCAGAGTGCACTATCCTATATACATATGTAAAGAACTAAAATAGACTGGCTGCAGAATTGTATCTTTTTCTGAAAGGGAATTGCAAATGGAATTTGCCAGCATGGAGATAGTGGAAACAAAAATATTCCTCTATGTTGAAGCTGGATGTGGGAGCTAGTTCCATAATTTCACTGTTGCATTATTTCTTTTATAAAAATGGCATTGTACAAATACTGCTCCAGAACTGCTCTGACATAAAGTTCTCCTATGGTCAGGTCAAAGAGATGATGATGATGATGATAAGCATAATAGATAAATAACAAGGACAAATACCATCGCAACCACCAACCACAGCAACAAACAAGACAGGAGCTCCACTGACACATTAACTCCAGGCCTGGGAACAAAGCCAGATCTTAAGAACCTTTCAGAACATTAAAACAGTGGGCACCATACATATTTCTTGGAGGATGCTATTCCAGATGGCAGGGACTGTGACAGAGAATGTGTACTTCCTTGGATCCATAAAATGACATTTAACTGAGGAGATCAGGAGCGCATCCACTTTCTCTGAATGTACTAAGTGACAGAAACTATTGGATTCATGCAGATAACCAGACCCTATGTCCTGAAGGACTATATAGGTAATGCCTAGCACCTTAAATTGTACCTGGAAGTCAACTGGTAACCAATGCTGGGCTGATTACTACTTGCACTGCTATATGTTAAACCAGATGACATTTCCGGATGGGAACCAAATGTAAAGTGTGTTGCAATAATCAGTGCCAAGGTGAGGGTTTGAGTAATCATTTGAAGGGCCTCCCAGCTGAAGAAAGGTTGTAATTGTTTCACAAGGTGAACCTATGCAAAGTCTCTTTCTGCTCATCAGAAGTTATGAATCCAGAAAGACCCACCCCTCAAGTTGGGCCCCAGCCTCAAAAGTGAAAATAGGTTTTCTCCAACGTAGTAGTAGTTACAAGCAAACACCAGCAACAGTAAAGCAGAGAGGAATTTTCAGTTCAGAGCAGACAGAGATCAGTCTTGTTTCAGTTTCAATTCTCAGCACAGACTCAGATCTGTTTAAGCTCCCATTGGCTCACTTAGTTGCTATGCCTATTCATTGGCTGACCTTGTTACCATGTCTCTCCCAATCATGAATATTCTAACAAATATAACAATTTTTAACAACAGTGAAAATATAACAATTAAAATATCCTTGACTTGATCCCAGCCATTCAATTTTGTCAAGATTGAACTGAAATCTCTTCTTCCTCATTTACACCCAAATAACCTCCAGAAAACAATACATTGGCAGCTTCACCTTCAGGTAGTCTTCGACTTACAACTGATCATTTAATCACCATTCATGGTTATGACAGCCTTGAAAAGGGTGTTTTATACTCCATAAAGTATTCTGTCCATTATAAAATGTAACAACCTCCCCCCAGCCCCAGCCCCACCCCATGGTCCTGTGACCACATTTCTGTCATTTGGCAGCTGACATGCATTTATCACAGTTGCTAAGCACCCCATGATCATTTGATCACCATTTGCAATCGCTGCCAGCTTCCCCAGATAGTCAACTGGTAAGTTGGCAGTGGGGTTGGGAGGGAGCTGAAATCCTTGGTGGGACTGCAGGAGATACAAGCTCTGTTCTTGTAGCCCCACAAAGGATTTCTTCTCCACATGGAGGGAAGAGTAAATCCTACAGCAAGCTATAGGAACAGAATTGAAATCCTGAAGATGTCAGCTCCGTTCCTGCAGCCCCACCAAGTTTTTCAGCTCCCCTCTGTCCTTCCACTTGTAATCTTTCTTGCTGCCTTCCTCATTGACTTTCTGGGAAAGCTGGCAGAGAAATTGGCAAAAAAAAAAAGAGGGGGGAGAATCCTGAACATTTTCGTTCCATTCTAAGGATTTCCTCCCAGCAGGCAGCTCTCTGAGAGTGAAAGGGTTGTCTGACTAATCCTATCAGACCCAAATTGACCCTTCCTAACCCCAGATAAAGCCCTCCTGCAAGGCCATCCAGATCAAAGAATGGAACTAAAATGTCCCATTTTACTACAAAAAAACCCCACCAGCACACAGTACAGTCCTTACAGGGAAATTGCAACATAGAGAAACTCCAGTGTTCTATTTTCCATCAGATGGTGACCTCAACATTCCACCTCTTTTACCTCCAACATTTCCTGTCTTGCTGTCCTCCTGAAAGGACTACTTTGATTAGCAATTGACATAATCCCAGGTACAAATGCAAGGACCTACTTAACTGGTTCAACTGGCCAGCAAAATCAGGTCCACAGCATTTTTGGGGGGGCCTGCAGCCCTCACCTTCTTTAAAATATTTGCTTTTCTATTGTTTGGGTTCTCTTTTACTTGTAAAGCAGACATCCAACAATTGTTTCAATAAAGCTTGATTTTTCTCCTCAGTATTGTGCTCCTTACTTCAGCCATTTCCATAACACCTGTACAGCTAGGATTAGGATATACAATTGAATCTCATCCATGGATTGATGATGCCAAGAGTGCAGTGGTTAGAATGCAGTATTGAAAACTAATTCTGCCAACTGCCACCGGTTCGATCCTAACCAGCTCAGGATTGACTCAGCATTCCATCCTTCCGAGGTCGGTACAATAATAATAATCTTTATTGTCATTGTACTAAAATTACAATGAAATTGGTTACAATGAGGAACCAGATTGTTGGGGGCAATGTGCTGACTCTGTAAATTGCTTAGAGCAGGGGTGTCCAAACTTGGGAACTTTAAGACTTGTGGACTTCAACTCCCAGAATTCCCCAGCCAGCGAATGCTGGCTGGGGAATTCTGGGAGTTGAAGTCCACAAGTCTTAAAGTTCCCAAGTTTGGACACCCCTGGCTTAGAGAGAGTGGTAAAACACTATGAAGTGGTATATAGGTTTATGTGCTATTGGTAACCCCAAACTGATGCATCCAAACCAGAGGTGGGTTGTTTCTGGTTTTGCCTGGATCGAGCGACTGGTAGTAGCAATGGCGGGAGGCTCCACCCACCTGCCTGGACGCTTCACGTGCATGCACAAATGAACTGGTAGTAAAAAAAAATAAAATGAAAACCCACCACTGATCCAAACCTCACTTCATGGTATGCAGATATTAAACAGAAGAGATATATGTGAGCATTGAATCCCAAAGGAACCACATATGAGGGGCCACAGGTGCTATCTCTCCAATCTGATAGCTCTGACAGGAATCTACCTCTGAGAAAGCAGGTGAACCATTGCAAAACAATGCCCCACACTACTAACTCTTGCGGCAGGTCCAGGAGGATATCATGGTTAACAGTTTCAAAAGCCTCTAAGAATTCAAGGAATACAAGGACATGTTACCACCATATGCCAAAGATCATTGTGTGAACAGTGCTATCTCCATGCTGTAAGGTAATGGTAAAGATTCCCCTGTATATGTGCGCTAGTCGTTTCGGGCTCTAGGGCAGTGCTCATCTCTGTCTCAAGGCTGAAGAGCCAGAGCTGTCCAAAGACATCTCTGTGGTCATGTGGTTGGCATGACTAAATGCTGAAGGCACACAGAGCACTGTTACCTTCCCATCAAAGTGGTCTTTATTTTGCTACTTGCGTTTTTAATGTGCTTTCGAACTGCTAGATTGGCAGAAGCTGGGATAAGTAACGGGAGCTCACTCCATTACGTGGCGCTAGGGATTCAAACCACTGAACTGCCAACCTTCTGATCGACAAGCTCAATGTCTTAGCCAGTGAGCCACCACATCCCTGTCCATGCTGTACTCTTACCATGCTGTACCCTTGTCTAAAGCCTGGCTGAAACAGGCCTAAACAATAAATTTCCCTTGTTCCTGCCCCAACATCCTCTTAGTGGTTATTCAATCTTTATGGACTTCCCCACAAAAGAAAGATTTGGAAATAGTTGATAATTGTTCAGGGTGGAAGGGTCCAACTGTTGCCTTTCAAGAGGGGAAAATTTCATATGCCCTTCCTTCCTTAAGGCCGGAGGGACAATTCCCATCCTCAAAGAGGATGATACCATTGCATGAACCAACATTCTGATGACTTCCCTGGCCACCTTGATATCTCTGTTCCCCATGATTGCCTTTGCTTGCAACCTTTGTGCCTAGATTGAAGCCTCCCAGGAAGGTCATGTGAAACAGAGCCAGCTTCACTATCAGCCCATAGTTCCCAAGGTTCAGTTTTTCTCTCTATGCTCTGTAATTTAGCTGAAGAAATGACTAAACTGCAGAACCCACATCTGTTTCAAATTCAACCCTGATGAGATCTTCCTTAGTATGTTTACCAATTCTTCTTAAATCCGTCCATCACATTTTCTATGGACTGTGTGTCACTGCACATTGTGCAACAGCATGATAATTGAGTCAATTAATTGCTGCTGCTCATTGTAAGTATTTCAGTATTCTGGATGTATAAATATAGAATTTCATACTCCACAAGGTACTAGTCCATTGGTGCAAGTTTGTTGCTGTTTATTGTTTGCAGATTGTATGCCACCTGGAATTGCAATCATTTGAGTTGCTGAGCCATATAAATTTCCCACACAAAGAGGTAGCATGGTATAAAAGATAGGAGAGGAGAATTCTGTCAGGAGACATGAATAATGAATGGGGTTGGGATCAAAGAATATGAAAAAAAAGGGCTGCTTGGAACAACAGAAGTAAGTATGGTGAGTAGGGAATAACTGTTTGGAAAGAAGCATATTATAAATATGTGACTTAAACATAATATATATAGGAGTCATTTAAGAGTCCTGTAAATTGGCTGATGTATCAGGGATACCGGATAGCTCAAGGCATAGAGAGCTTGCCTCAAATGCTGGAAAGCCCTGGTTCAAATCCCAGTAGAAGGAGTATAATATATATGTTGAGCGAATGTTTTTACAGCTCCTGTTTGTTAGGCCTATTTAAGGGAGGAGACAAACTTGTCATCCTTCTCTGCCCTTCGACTCAACCTAGAGATCATCCAGACAAAGACCTATTAAGATTGCTGCTGTCTTTTTAGATATGTGTTAGATTTTTTTTTAAGGATGATTAAATTATTTAATTAATTATTAATCATCCTTAAAAAAAAATCTAACATATATATATCCAGACATATATATATCCAGAGTCATCCAGACAGAGAAATATTTTCAGCCCTTAAAAAAATTCTAACACATATCTAAAAAATGTCACACAGCAGTAATCTAATTTGGTTCTCTGTCTGGATGACTCTGGGTTGAGTCGAAGGGCAGAGAGGGATGATGTTGAGTCTCCTCCCCTTAAAGGGACCTCTTCACAGGAGCTGTGATAATTATTCTTCATTTAAGAGTCCTGTAAATTGGCTGATATATCAGGGATACCAGATAGCTCAAGGCATAGAGAGCTTGCCTCAAATGCTGGAAAGCCCTGGTTCAAATCCCAGTAGAAGGAGTATGGCCAGCTGAAGAAGGCTAATAAGCCTGAAATGGATCCATCCTGGTCTCTTTATTTTCAGCCCTTAAAATATATATATATATATATATATATATATAATGCCAGCATACCTACACCCGTGAAAATCTACGAATACATACATACATACATACATACATACATACATACATACATACATACATAAATATATATGTTAGTTTTATGAGCTGATCAATAAATAAATCAGAGAGACTAGGATAGATCTATTTTGAGCTTTTTAGCTCTCATCAGCTAGTCATACTCTTACTGAGATTCTAACCGCGGCTGTATTGCAGGAGCCAGTAATCATTCAGCCAGCCAGGCTCTCCCATTGCATCAGCTGAGACAGGAGGATTAGTATCTATAATTGTTCCACAACACCCTGTTAGGGCCCCAATTAAGGGAGGAGACATACTGTTTCCTTTTCTGCCTTTGGGCTCATCACCAGAGACCACCTAGACAGAAAGCCATGAGTTCCGTTGTGTGATTTTTTAAATATGTGTGTTAGTTTTGTGAGCTGCTCAATAAATAAATCAGAGAGATTAGGATAGATCTATTTCAAGCTTTTTAGCTCTCATCAGCTAGTCATACTCTTACTGGGATTCGAACCGGGGCTGTATTGCATATCAGGCAGGAGCCTGTAATCATTCAGCCTGTTAGGGCCCCAATTAAGGAAGGAAGCATACTGCTTTCCTTTTCTGCCTTTCGGCTCATCACCAGAGACCATCTGGACAGAAAGCTATGAGTTCCATTGTGTACTTTTTTTTATATGTGTGTTGGGTTTTTGAGCTGATCAACTATATACTTATCCTTCTGTCTCAGCTGATCAGGAAGAGAACCTGGTGGCTTAGTGGCTAAGGCTTCTGCCGAATATGTAATACAGCCCCGGTTCGAATCCCAGTAAGGGTATGGCTAGCTAAAAAGCTCGAAATAGATCTATCCTAGTCTCCCTGATTTATTTATTGTTCAGCTCAACAACCCAACACACACACACACACACACACACATTACAAACACTACATATATAGTGTTTTTACTGTTTTATTGTTTTTAATTGTTTTATAATTATATAATTGTAAGGCACTCAGTGTCACTTGATTGCGTTGGGCAGCTATGGAAATTGAAAAATGACTAAATAAATAGAATTAGAATTTAGAATTAGAATGTATTAAATTTATATACCGCACCTTTTCCCTACTGGGACTCAGGGCGGTGTGCAGGCAGGTAAAATCGATAATATAAAACATAAAATACAATTAAAAATACATTAAATAAATAAATAGCAAAAACCATAATTGATTTAATTAATTATGGTGAAAAAATTGAGATACAGTAATTAGTGAAGGCTCCAAGAGTAATGAAACGTCCTGGATGTGTAACATTCCTTTTTCAAAAGTCTCAAGAGTGGTAAAATGGAGAAAAAGTGCACTTGGAAGAAAATGGATATAGAAGAAAAACGAAGCAGCATAGGGCCATGATGGTGAACCTATGGCATTCGTGCCTGAAGTTGCACACAGAGACATGTTGCCTGGCAAGCACAGCATCACCTGTTCCTGTTCTGAGTTTATGGAACATGTGCTGGCCAGCTGATCACTGCATGTGCATCAGGGGTGGGTTTCAAATTTTTTAGAACCTACTCTGTAGGTGTGGCCTATTTTGTGGGCGTGGCTTGGCAGTCATGTGACAGGGTGGGAGTGGCCACCTTTTAAAATGTGGTGAAACTCATTTAACAACGCTCTTGCTTAGCAACCAAAATTTTGGACTCAATTGTGATGATAAATTCTTTCTTTCTTTCTTTCTTTCTTTCTTTCTTTCTTTCTTTCTTTCTTTCTTTCTTTCTTTCTTTCTTTCTTTCTTTCTTTCCTTCCTTCCTTCCTTCCTTTTTTCCTTCCTTTCCTTTCCTTCCCGTTGGGTCACTGGCAATGGCGGGCCAGATTTACTTTCAGGTACGCCGGTGGAACCCCCTCTCACCGGTTCTCTAAATTTCACCAACCGGTTCTCGCGAGTAGGTGCGAACCTGCAGAAACCCACCCCTGATGTGCATGTGTGGCAGTAACCAGAAGACTTGCTGGCCAGCACATGCACCCGCCAGAAACCAGAAATTCATTTACTGGTGCGCATATGTCCCCTGGACAGCTCTTCTTCCTGTTCATGGCCCAGGCAAGCACACACATCCCTTTTTGGCACTCAGTGCTGAAAAGGTTCACCATCCCTGGCATAGGGAATGAGAAGTGGATAGACTGCAGGAAGAGAAAGCACCACAAAACGAAAAAGACAAATTAACCTCCCAATAGCAGGAATGGAAAATGGGTATAAAGAAGGAGGACTAGAAAGCTACTTGGAACAGAATGAAAAGAGTGTCACAGGCATGTAGAGTTAAATTAATGGGAAGCATGAAAAATGAGGCTTCTTAGAGTAGCAAAGTGAAAGAAAGTGTACATAGAGAAAAATATACTTGCTAAGCATGCAGTCAAAGAAAGCACAGCATGGTGATGACAAGAGCAAGTATCAGGGGATGTGCAGAATGATTTCAATTGAAATAAAGACAAATGTTTCAGAAATAAAGTAGATGAAGAGGGATAAAGAAGACCCTTTAGCATTGTGAATGGAATTAAAACGAGAAACGATGAATTTATTTTGGATGAAACTAAATTGAGAGAAGGCTGCCAGAAGGATTTAAAAATTCTGTATGGGGATGAGATATATAGTTGAAAAGTTGAATAGAAAGACACATTTCAAAATACAGTATGTGCCTAAGGGGAAAAAAATGAAAATGAATGTATACAGGTGAAACTCGAAAAATTAGAATATCGTGCAAAAGTTCATTTATTTCAGTAACGCAACTTAAAAAGTGAAACTAATATATGAGATAAGACTCATTACATGCAAAGCAAGATAGTTCAAGCCCTGATTTGTCATAATTGTGATGATTATGGCATACAGCTCATGAAAATCCCAAATCCACAATCTCAGAAAAATAGAATATTACATGCAATCCATAAAACAAGGATTATACATAGAACAATATTGGACCTCTGAAAAGTATAAGCATGCATATGTACTCAGTACTTGGTTTGGGCCCCTTTTGCAGCAATTACTTCCTCAATGCAGGGTGGCATGGAAGCTATCAGCCTGTGGCACTGCTGAGGTGTTATGGAAGCCCAGGATGCTTCAATAGCGTCCTTCAGCTCTTCTACACCATAATCATCACAATTATGACAAATCAGGGCTTGAACTATCTTGCTTTGCATGTAATGAGTCTTATTTCATATATTAGTTTCACCTTTTCAGCTGCATTACTGAAATAAATGAACTTTTGCACGATATTCTAATTTTTCGAGTTTCACCTGTACATGTTAAAATAATGTTGAAAAATGATAGAGCTACGGGTATAGACAGTGCAGATATAGGACTATTGAAATAGTTTTCTTATGGAATAGTTGTGCAACTTATTTGACATGTGAGTAAAGACTTTGTTTGCACTACACAATTGTAAGAATGCTATGATTGTTCTCATAAACAAAGCAAAAGGTAACAAGAGTGGACATCTCTAGAGAGGGATTATTTTGCTAAATGTGCCTAGGATGGTCTTTGCCAAAATCCAAACTGAAAGAGTACAAGAGTTGACAATAAATAATATCTGGTGACGTCTACTGTGGTTTTATGCATGGGTAGAGAGGTGGGATCAGATTATTATTATTATTATTTTGCTCTTCATCAGGTCACGGAGAAATAAATAGATCTGAGAAAAAGAAATTATTGTATTATCTGCAGGTCTAGAAAAAGCTTCTGATAAAGCAAATTGTTGAACAATGGAACATTTTGAGTGACCATAGTGTTGGAAACTGGTTAAATGCGGTATTGGAAGGAAATAAGAAATACATGAGAATAAATAGAACACTTAGCTAATAGCTCAATGTGAATTAGGACATAAGACAGGGATGTGTGATGTCCTTTTGGTTTTCTAATTTATTTATGGTGAAATATACAATGAATGCCTGTAATCATGTTAAAGGTTTGCTGGTTGGGTGTGCAAATATGTAATCTATATCTATCTATCTACATAACAATGGCTCTGTGTGTGTGTGTGTGTGTGTGTGTGTGTGTGTGTATGTTGCAGCATAACTCTGGAATGCCTCGAGCAATTTCAACCAAACTTGGTATACAGATGACTTACTCTCTGGAAAAAATGCTGTGGGAGTAAGACATCCATAACACCCCTCGTGTGTGTGTGTTCTGTTAAGATATAGCCTGTTGTGCCTTAAAATGGATTCTACTGTACAGCACAGTGAAGTTGCCATGGTAACAGCCTCACAGTACTCACAGCTATATATTTTGAAAAACACTCTTACATGCTTGCATGCACATATACATACATAGAAAACCATCCAGTAAAACATTGTCCTCTTCCCTTCTATTTGTTTTCTTAACTACTGTTAGCAACCTACTTTACATTAAATAATAGGATTATTGCTAGTTATCCATTTAAATGCTTTCTTTACATATGTTTCACAACTTTCTTCCAAAAACCAGTTCCACGTGTCTACATTTGCCCTGCTATGTATTGCGTTCACTTAATATGGTAAAGTAGATGGAGAATGCTAGTAGCAGGTTTATAGAAATCATGTAGTCCCGTGATGGTGAATTTATGACCCGCGTGCATGCGGAGCCATTTCTCAGGGCACATGAGGTGTTGCCCTATCAGCTCTGATTTTTGGCCTTGATTTTCAGCTGTTTTTCACCCTCCAGAAGCTTCTCTGAAGCCTTTGGAGGGTGAAAGATGACCCAATGCGCAAACCAGAAGTTCAGGAATGGACTTCCTCTTTACATGTTGGGCTGTTTTTTGCCCTTTGGAGGCTGCCGGGAAACCTCCTGAAGCTTTGAGAGGGTGAAAAACCATCCAACATGCAAACCGGAAGTTTGGGAAAGGACTTCTGTTTTCCACGTTGGGCCATTTTCGCTCTCCCCAGGTTCCTAGAAAGCCTCTGGAACCTGGGGAGGGCAAAAAATGGACCTCCCAAGCCCACTAGAAGTCAGAAAACAGGCCGTTTCTGGCCTCTGGAGGGTCTCTGAGGGGTGGGTGGGTGGGGAGACCATTTTCACCCTCCCCAGGATCCAAGAAAGCCATGTGTGCATATGCGGGGCAGTGGAGGGGGGGCAGTGCGCATGTGCAGGGGGCATGGCATGGGAGCATTACATTATGGGGTGTGCATGTGACTGCATGTGAGCACACACGGTAGCACGTGTGCATGCTTTTGGCACCCGAGATGAAAGAGGTTTGCCATCACTGATGTAGTCTGTTGCAAGGAATGAATCCAAAAATGAGGTATAGCCACACCTTTCAACAAGCAGATCCAAAGATTTTCTGGATCTGAAAAATGGCTAAAGCCTCCATCACTATCTTCCCCAAAACTACCAACTTTCCTTTAAGAGATTGGGCCACAATATCTTAAGGACTATGATGGATGGTGATTTTTCTGTCTGACAGTGACCCTGGATGTGCCACAGAGGGGAAACAGCCAAGGGAATCCACAGTTGCTGCCTTTGAATTCTCCCATATTAAAATTGTAGGGACTGCATCTTGACACCAAGGTAGAATAACATCTGCTATCTAGGCAGTGCAGTTTATATCAATATATTTTTGTATCAGATTGTAAAGATTGCAGGAAATGCTCATGTGAGTGTAATTAAGAATTTCCTAGTGCGTATTTTCTAAGGGATGTGGTGGCTCAGTGGCTAAGATGCTGAGCTTGTTGATCAGAAAAGTCAGCAGTTCAGTGGTTTGAATCCCTAGCACCACGTAATGGAGTGAGCTCCCGTTATTTGTCCTAGTTTCTGCCTACCTAGAAGTTCAAAACTACGTAAAAGTGCAAGTAGAAAAATAGGAACCTCTTTGGTGGGAAGGTAATAGTGTTTCATGTGCCTTTGCCATTTAGTCATGCCAGCCACATAACCACGGAGATAGTTTCAGACAGCGCTGGCTCTTCAGCTTTGAAACAGAGATAGGTACCACCCCCTAGAATCAGGAATGACTAGCACATATGTGCCAGGAGAACCTTTACCTTTAGTGCCTATTTTACCCATATTTCCTTTCCCTTTTCTAATTTGTCTTCAATTAATTGTTTATTACTTCTGATTTTCTTTCTGCACCCTGCATAATGTTGCTTGTTCTGCAAAGGAATAACATGATGGGATATCTATGCATGTATGCTTAATAATGGAAATAAAACATATAACTTTCCAGGCATTTCCTGTTCTGTTGTTATCAACAGAGCAGATATGTCTGTGGTTAGGGAAGTGGGCATGGGCACTTAGCAGATCACTAGAGAGAGGCAGAAACACTCTAGGCTTAACAGCAAGGACTTGATTACCAAGGGCAGCATGGTCTAATGATTTTGAGTTTCACAAACAAACACAGCTCCAGCTGAATATAAACAGACTAGTGATAAGCCACTCATAATTACTTTTGTAATTGCTTCTTAAGTAAGAAATCACATTCCTACCTTCTATTCAGTGTCAAATGTTCTAATGAGCAGTCCAAATTTTAATTCCCCTGTGTACCGCTCCGGGTCCCTTCGGGGAGAGGGAGCGGTCTACAAATTAAATTTATTATTATTATTATTATTATAAGAAGCACAGGCTCAAGAAGGAAGATTGTGGCCATTGTCAGGTTAAGCCTGAGGATCAGGAACAATTTTGGTCATGTGGCAGAGGTGGGTTGCTCCCAGTTCTGCCCGGATCGGGCGAACTGGTAGTGGCAGTGGTGGGAGACTCCGCCCACCTGCCTGGATGCTTCTGTGCATGTGCAGGAGCATCATGAGCATGCCCGCAAGCACTTGCAAACCGATATTTGCAACCCACCTCTGTCATATGGTTTCTTGACCAGAGTGATTTACACTTCTGGTTCCAATTGTGGTTGTAAGTTGAAGACTACTTGCAATCCCCGTCACTGGAGGGAGGAAAAAAAAGACCCAGTTCATCATAAATTTGGGAGGAAAATAAACATTCTTGGAAAGTTCTCTGCTGGAGAAATTAATCATCTGGGCTCCCAATTTTTCACGGAAAGATTCTTTCAGATTCTTTCAAACATTCATTCCTAACAACGAAATGAAATATTGTTGGGCTTAAAGTCATCTTGACTGCCCTGAAGAATAAGAAAGATATACATTGTCTCATCTAAAGTAGGCCTCTTGGTTTTAAGATGGACATATACTGAATTCTACAAGAGTCTTCCCACAGAATCCAGTAGTGTTCTGACCCAGGCTTCTTTAAAAAGCAATAAGTAGAGTCTTGATCCTGGAAAAACCCCTTTTATTTACATGGCTGTGAATTCCTTTCATTCACAGCGAGCAAGGCTTAGCAAACAGTATTTCTGAGGGATATTTCTCAACATGAACCTTGTCTCATTTGGAGAGCTGCCAGATAACTAGTTTCCAAACCAGTGGTGGGATTCAAATTTTTTTAGAACCTCTTCTGTAGGAGTGGCCTGCTTTGTGGGAGTGGCTTGCCAGCCATGTGACTGAGTGGGAGTGGCTTGCCAGCTATGTGACTGAGTGGGAGTGGCTTGGCAATCATGTTGACTGGGTGGGCGTGGCCAGCTTGTAAAATGTGGTGAAACTCACTTAACAATGCTCTTGCTTAGCAACCAAAATGTTGGCTCAGAAACTCTGCCATTTGGAGCATACAAGTCTTAAAGCTGTCAAATTACAAGACCCTTGCCCCCCTAACCCTTTAGAAAAAAACTCCCAGGGGTGTTCAAACTTGACAGCTTTAATACTTGTGGACTTCAACTCCCAGAATTCCTCCTCTTGCTCTTCATCTTGAAGATGTGCAGACGGGCAGGGGGAGGGAGCCTGAACCAGTTCTAAATGGCACTGTAGATTTGTGGAATCTCTTCTATAGAAGAGGTTAGAACTGGCAGGAACCCCACCCCTGTTCCAAATGCAGGTCAAGGCAAAACTTGGCACAGAATCTCTTATAGTCACAAACAGAACTTTCCACCCTTGAAACGATCAAATGAACAAATTGTTTCCTGCAAAAGCCCACTCCACATTCTCTCCTCTTTTGTTTAGTATGGGAGGGGCCAATCACCTCCAAGGTGTGACTTTAGTCCTAAGTCCCTGCTTTCTTAGTTGTTCTTGTCTTATGGCAGCTCTGCGCATGCACACACTAAGAACAGGCTTCAGCTGTTCCTCTGTCTCACTGCTGTCTAGCTCCCTCTCTGCCTCTGATGCAGAGCCCTCGTCGGAGCTTTCCTCAGCCCCCAGGACTGGCCCATGTTCCTCCCCAACCTCCTCACTGTCCAATTCTGCTCCACTGGGCACCGGCAGGCCACAACAAATAGAACATACTAGAAACCTGGGCATAAATCAAATACCAGTTACTGTATTTTTTGGAGTATAAGACGCACCATGATTTTGAAGAGGCAAATTAGAAAAAAAAAAAAGGTTTTACACTCTGCAGACCTGGCAAAAACGGGCCCATTTATTTCTCAAAAAAAGGGGGCATGGGTAGTCTTTAGGAGGCTTGTAGAGTGCTCCTGGGGGCTGGGGGGCAAAAATGATTTAAAAAACGGGCCATTTTTTACTCATTTCTGCCCTCCCCAGCTTCCAGAAGCACTCTGGAAGCCTCCTAAAGGCTATGCACAGCCATTTTGGTGAAGGAGGCAGGGTTTCGGGAGGCCAAAAATGCTGTATTCAGTGTATAAGATGCACCCAGATTTTCACTCTTTTTTGAGGGGAAAAGATGTGTCTTATACTCCGAAAATACGGTAAGTGGGAGGGAATGGGAGTATGCCATTTGATCAGTCACTAAGTCATCTCCAACTCTTTGTGACCCAATGCACCGTATGAAAGTATCTAAACATTTGTGGAATATCATCTGCCTATTATCTCAATTTACTTTGGGTTGCAATTGTAGAATTGTGGACATTGGAATTGAATTAGGTAAAATGCTTAGGGCGGTCATCAGCAACATAGCCCACCCCCCAAACAGAATAGATCTGATGTGTGATAAAAACTTAATAAACAATGATTTGGTTGGAAAATGGGATAAATCAGGCCAGGGACTATGGTGAAAAATATTTTTTCTTTCTTTTTTTTAAAAGTAGGCTTCCTTATGAGACCACTTTTTAAATCTCTTTCTAACTTCTACCATGGTCCTATAGATAATATGAGAAGATCATACTCTGTCTGCTCTTTGCACACATATAGGCCAATATAAAACACAAGTTAAAGTAGAACTATGCATAGACACACATACAAACCCAGAGACAATGTGTTGCTTGATCAACACAGAGGAAAATATAGAGACCTCTGATTGGCTATCTTGGTAAAAGGGATTGGAAAGAATTTCAGAAGTCGCACTCCGTGTGCTTTCTCTATCTTGTTTAGTGTTGTCGCATAAATGTTACATAAATTAATTAAAATATTTTTTACTAAAAATGCGTCCCAATTTAGTTTTTTTAAAATCATGTTTTTATTTTGAATACTTGAACTTACAAAACTTGCAGATGGCAAGAATCAATTTTGGCAAGCACCAAATTTGCATAATCATAGATAAACCAAGCAAGAGTTTTCAGAAATATATGAAAATATATGATAGCTATTACTTTAATTATCTGCAGTTATTGACAGCCAGAGTATATGTGTATCTATCTATTTGCCATATTTTCCCCAAAATAAGACCCTGTCTTGTAATTTTTTTGCCACCAAATAGGCACCAGGTCCTATTTTCGGGTGTGTGTGTCATTCACTGTCTCACCTCACTTGAACCCATTGCCCGGGCCTCCTTTTCATTGTCAGAGGCCTTCAGGAACTTTTTCAGCTTTAAATAGTGGCAGCCAGGCCTCACACATCTCAGCTCATTTCTTCTGCAGCTGGCAAGGCTTTCCTGAAGGCCTCTGTAACCGATAACATATAACCAATAATCTGTTATTGGCTACAGAGGCCTTCAGGAAAGCCTTGTCAGCTGCAAAAGAAATGGGCCAAGGTGTGAGAGACCTGTCTGCACCTATCTGAAGGTAAGTAGTAGGGCAACTCCATCCTCCCATCCCCACCTTTTACCTGGGCTTATTTTGGGGGTAAGACTTCTCTTGGGTGTATGTGTAAAAATCAAGCTAGGACTTACTGTCTGAGTAGGTCATATTTTCAGGGAAACATGGTATCTATCTATCTATCTATCTATCTATCTATCTATCTATCTATCTATCTATCTATCTATCTATCTTTCTTTCACACCTGTTTACCTACCGATTTTAGGCAATATTAAGTACATTGAGGTAAATGGAAAACAATGGTTTTAGATAAGTTAATCCATATTTGGGATCAGTGTTACTGAACAGTACTTGACTGAAAACAATGGAAGTTTACTTTAAAGAGATGCTGTCTAAATCTACTCTTTTCAGACAACAAACAACCTTTAGTGTTTTAAAATACCTTTAGTGTTTTAAAACACAACCCTTAGTGTTTTAAAACACTAAGCAATCTTTAAAGAATTCAGCTGAAAATACAGGGTAGATTGAACTTCCACCAATTACAACTTTGAATACTTACTATACATGTATGAAGCTTAAATTCATGGCTTTCATTTTTCTCAGAGCTGGCTTACAGCCAAAACAACCCAAAACACTTGTACAGTGATAGATTTCTTCTCTAAGTTTTCTGTCTACAGTTGTCTACAGTTTTCTGTTTTTCCAAAGAGTTTCCCACTGCACCACCTTCCATTTATATACCTCTATCCATACCAGCTGAAGGGAAGTGCAGAGGTCACACCAAAGTTTCTTTGACCATATTGGAAGGGAAAAAAGTCCCTTGTGTTTACTTAACAGTTGGTTTCATGAAAGAAAAACGAGAAGTGAAAGTTTCCAGGTCTTTCCCAAACAATCCATAAGGATGTATTGAGGAGGAGAAGAGAAGTGGAAAACAGGAGATGATCATTTAACTGCTTCTTATTCCAACCCCAAACTTTTATTATGCCAAATAATCTCATTTTAAGGAGTGGGGGGTGATGGTGAAGAAATACAAAGGGGGAGGGGTGAAGGAAACTAGAGATCCTAGAAAAAAATATCTTAAAAAATCTACTAAGTAAAAAGATAATAACTTCTTTTGTAATATTTACTTTCAATGTGACTATTAGGGTTAGGGTTAGGGTTAGGGTTAGGGTTATCTATCTATCTATCTATCTATCTATCTATCTATCTATCTATCTATCTATCTATCTATCTATCTATCTATCTATCTATCTATCTATCTATCTATCTATCTCTATCATCATCTATCTAACCTTGGTTTTTTTATATGAGGTTTTACCTGTTTCTTGTGTGCTACCCAGAAGCCCCTTCGGTGTGATGAGTAGCTAGCTATATAAATTTGATTTATAAATAGAATAAATAATAAAGAAAATATAAGTATTTTAGTATGAATACAGAATGTTCTAAAAATGAGAGATAGCTAGAAATGTTGTTAGAGAGTGTCTCTTGGGCCACTAGAGATTATGATGATTTTGCAAATGTGGGTCTGCTCATTTTTTTTAAAAAAAGAGGCCTATTTTAAAAATGCTTTTTTCCCTTACATGTTGCATTTATTTTCAGAGATCTCTTTCTGAGCATCATTATTGGTCGAAAAAACTCTTACTTAAACCCTATTCATTAATTTTCTTATAAAAGTTAGTTATCAATTTTATGTCATTTCAAAATCACATACATTCATATTTACTGCCCTTCAGCTCTGCTTGGAAGAGAAAAGCCTTGGGATTCTCGGAGATTCTGTTTTTCCGTATCCTTTCAGTTTCAGTTCCCCAAAAGATGCTTCAGATTACAGAGGGATGCAACTGTAGCATCTTCAATTTTATAAAATAACTATAACTTTTCTTGGGAATCACATGACTGTTATCTGTAGCTCTGAAAAATGAATAAAAGGACAAAAATGTTTGTTTTAAAGAGTTGCAGATTGGTGCTCCTTTTGTGACCTTCTGCAGCCCAAATACCTTTTTAGAACTGAATCCAAGACGTTGGACTTGCTCCAACATATCGTTGAATGAGTGACTGCAATTTATGCTTTGTTTTGTTTTTTAAGTTAAGAAATAGTACATGAGGGGTGTCCAAACTTGGGAACTTTAAGACTTGTGGACTTCAACTCCTATGCTATGCTGGCTGGGGAATTCTGGGAGTTGAAGTCCACAAGTCTTAAAGTTCCCAAGTTTGGACACCCCTGTAGTACATCTTTGATTGATGATGATGATGATGATGATGATGATGATGATGATGATGGTGATTTTCAGGACCAACCAGCTTCTGAATTCTCTTTTCGCTCAATTATCTCCATCTGTAGGTGATTCCATCAACTTGTTGCAGAAGAAGATTGGACTTCACATGCTACTGTAATAGAAGCCAGAGCAAAAATAATATTGGTGTCTGAACTCCCAGAGACTTACTCTGCCAGCCCATATAGCCAACTCTATGTTGTAGGGATCAACAGTATAATTTGGAATGCCTTCCCATCTAATGTTATATTTGAATGTTTTCTCTAAGAATGTGTTAATCTAGGGGTCTTTTTCTTGCTTTCTTGAACCTTCTTTCTTGGTAAACTTAGAATGATGGAATGAATGTACAGTATATATTCCTATGCATATATACGCACAGTACAGGTACACATTCATACACAAAATGAATAAGAATAATAAACCTTGTTGTTCCCATGGAATTTAATAGCAAACTTCTCCAATCCAAGTCATCAAATTTTCAGGAGAAATATTTCCAAAAGATTGATTTTTGGGAATATTCTCTTATGGGAAGACTACCTTTTAAGTTTAACAATGCAAAAGGAGCAGAAACATATCCACATAAAACAAAGAAACGAAGAAAGTGAGACAAAGTGTAATTTTTAAAAAAGATCTATGGACAGCTTCTAAGTAACCTCACGAGTTTACCTCCCCATGGAAAGTGCTACTCCAGCTCATTTCTCAGACGAACAGTAATCAAGAAGGAGATGAAAAGGGTTGCTCATCTATCCTTGTCTTACAAGGGGAGAGGGTGGCTATGAGCATTCTTTTCTACCCACACACATTTGGTTTACAAAATCAAGCTCAGTGAGAATCACAGAAATGAACCAGTAGGTTCTCTGTGTTTCACAACTTAAAGAACATATTTTATTTGTTTGTTTGTTTATAACAACAGTGCTTATAAACCGTGCCAATCTACACGACTGCAAAAGTAATGTTAGATTGTCATAGAAGGTGAGACTAACCTCTAAGTAAGCATACTTAGCAAACACTGTGCACTAATCCTCCTTCACCGCACTCCAAGTTCCAACATTCTGGCTCTTTTTCTTGGCACTGTTCAGCTAAAATTGCAGTTATACAATGATGGGAACATAAGAGACTCACTGGACCAAATCCAAGCTCCATCTAGTTTGGCATTTTGTTGCCACAGGGACCAGTCACATGCCCATCACAAACTAATATGCAAAGAGTGTTGCAGTTAATAGTACATCTTAGGGCAATTTTGGAAGCGTATACCCATTATTGTATCAATGATAAAAAACTTAGCAAACCGAGCTGCCTCCTGCAGAAACAACCCAAATAGAGGACTTATTGTTAATTCTCTTAGCAGCTTTATTGAATTCTTCACTACTGCTTTACTAGTTCAGTGTTGGCTACCTCATCACTGATTTAACCTTTCCGATTCAGCAAAGACATAAAGAAATATCCCAGATTGGTTGGCTATGGCCTCCATTCTAATATAGACTATATTTAACGTGAAGACAATAATAATAAAATAGTATGTATAGACTATATCAAATATAGTCATAACAGCAAGTGCACAGTCAATTTTGAAAAGATCAAGGGAAAAATGGATAAAGATAAAACCTGGCAATGGCTTACAATTGGAACATTAAAGAAAATGAAACTGAAGGCTTGATTTTGGCTGCTTAGTGCAATCAAGCCAGAATTGACTAATGCCATTGTCTTCATTAGCAATAGCAATAGCACTTAGACTTATATAGCGCTTCATAGTGTTTTACAGCCCTCTCTAAGCAGTTTACAGAGTCAGCATATTGCCTCCAGCAATCTGGGTCCTCATTTTACCCACCTCGGAAGGATGGAAAGCTGAATCAACCTTGAGCCTGGTGAGATTCGATCTGCCAAACTTCTGATTCTATTGAATAGCAGAAGTAGCCTGCAGTACTGCACTCTAACCACTGTGCCACCACAGCTCATTCTAAGAGTCTGAGTAGCTGGCCCAAAGTTACCCAACTGATTTCATGCCTAAACCAGGAGTAGAATTCATGGTCTCCTAGTTTCTGGCCTGGCACCCTAATTAGTACTTCAAACTGGATTTCCTCTTAATATTTTACAAATATTTTCCCCCAAAGTTTTTTCAAAACTTATATGTACTTTAGTATCACCCACTTCCCCAAATCTTAGGATAAATTTTCGCTTATATGACTTAAACCTATGAAAAAATGAGAAATATTTTCTACCTTTACTTTCATCCTGTCAGTAAATTTTATCAAGCTCCTTTCCACTCACGAATACTCATGACTCTACTGTAAATTTATAGGCTGGAATTCTATGTACCGTATTTGCCGGCGTATAAGACGACTGGGCGTATAAGACGACCCCCCATCATTTCCACTCAAAATATAGAGTTTGTTATATACTCCCCGTATAAGACTACCCCCTCTTCCGCACACCTTCCACACACCAAATAAAACGTTTGACTGCTGGACAAATATCAACAATACAATGACTGAAATTTGTTTCAATCCGTCCCTCATCACCCAAAACTTCAAACTCCCGGCAAATTAATCTCTCCACAGGCCACATCACCCTGATTCTACCGATTTCTTGGGGAAAAGGTGTTTAGAGAGGGTTGTAAAGCAGTGTGAAGTGGTATATAAATCCAAGTGCTATTGCTACAGTATTATGCCTACCACCAACCATTGGCCATAGTTTTGTGTGTTTGGATGATAGTATAACACAATTTTTAAGCTTTTTGTATTGTGCAAGTGGTGGGTTTATACTGGAGTTCAGGGTTTTGTGATCCCAGAAAAATGCACAATTAAATTAAGCATATCAGAGGCTTCAAAGAGTTTTCTGTTTTCCTTCAAGTCCCATGACACTATCTCATTATCAAAAAATATCTACCTTCCCCTTTAAGTGTCTCCTGGCTCTTATTGTTATCAGGTACTATTGTATTAGCCTTCCTGCCCACCATGTCATGAATAAAATCCCACTTAAATGTCATGTGGTTATTACAGCATGGAATAGGCAAAAGTGAAGGACAGGAAGGAAGGAAATCTGACATCTTATGAAAAATGTTTAATGTATGTTTGATACAAAAACTATAATGTAGCTGTTTCAAGATTTGTGAAGTGAGTGTCAACAAAAATGGAAAGATCAAGGGGAGGGTAGAGAAACAGATGCTGGCCTAGATAACCTCCTAGCACAAGCATGGAGAAACTTATCATGTGCAATGTTACCATGTCATTTACATACTAATTTCTCTCTGGGCAAACATTAACTGCTTCCCCATGGATTGCTCCACACCAGGGGGTTGTAGTTTGGGGAATGGGGAGCACAGGTGTTAACCATATAATTGATTGTAATAAAATAAATCCACTGTTGTTCATCAAAGCTACTTCAAGTTAACCTCAATATTTAAAGTCAAGATTTACATTCAGAACCGATTATTTGAAAAGTTGAAGCTCAAACATTAAGATTAATTGTACAATTGACATTTTTCTGAAGTTTTACAACAGTGCCGTTTGTAGCTTATTCTCAAACGTTCACATCAAGTCTTTTGTGTGTGTCTGCACTGATGCATGTGCATGTGTGCACTGCATAAACATATATTGGGTATGCACTCCAACGTGACCTCTTAGAAGTTGCTTAATTTAAAGCTTTCTTTAAAAAAAAAAACCTCTTATATATTTGTTGATGAGAGTGTATTTTGAAATTATTACCTTGGGAAAACGACTCTTTGCATTTTAATAAAGAATTAAAATTTACTAAGCAACCTAAAGGAGGTTTGCTTTAAAGAAGCAAAACTGTTTGTTTAAATTCCAGGTACATTGCATATTATTAGCTTCATTACATAAATCAACAAAGAACTCCACATTGGCAATGGAACAGGACGTATCTGCACTTGCCCTTTTCGTGCTTTGCAATTAAAATCACTTCAATTGTGTGTTGAAGTTTCAGCAAATATTCAATAAACATTATTTATCTGGAAAAATTCTGTAGATTATTAAGTACATAAAAGCACCAGAGGGGAGAAATAATTATGCAGGTTTGTCATATAGTATGTGTTTATTTTAACCTTTCTTTTAAAAAAAATCTTATCTACTAAGTACTTTTACAAGACACTAATTATATTCTTTCTGAAAAGAATTTTCCAACACCCTTCAGTGCTTACACCCTTTAATCATATCTCATTACATCTACCTAATCCATCTTTTTTCACATTGCCAGTGCTCATTAACAGTTTTAAAAGCCAGTCTTGGACATCATCATCCTCACTTCCCGAATTACAAACAGTACAGTTAATATTGTATGCTTTAAAAGATGAGGCTAGCATGGTGATCATTCTCTGTAACCAGTGTCCATTGCCCAAGATATTATGATTTAAAACAATGAGGATAAGCGATAATACAAAAATGTGTAGTAGTATTTTCCTTAAGAAGTTAATTTTATAAGCTGCTTTGATTTTAAATCAATAAGCTCTTTGAAGGTAAATGATCCTTGACTAACATTTAGCAGATATTGTGTTCCACAGATGTTTGATTGGCAATACATGTGACATCTAGTAAACAGCATAGTTAATCCATTGGCTCTCTCTATCTGTGCAAAAAAAAAAAAAAGGCTAGAAAATGACCCCTTTCATTCCCATGCTGAGGGTCTTACATCACTGAGTTGCTCATAGAAAATGTTTTCAATATGATATTAACCATTCCTGAGTGGATAATTCATAGCAAATATTGGATATCATTTATTTTCCCTTGTTTCACTTGCCCCATAAAATTATGCTTTGGTATACGCATGTGCATGTGTATACATACGTTACAGATTTTTCACCCCAAATACATCAGCAGTGCAGATATATTGTATTTTTCGGAGTATAAGACGCACCTTTTTTCCTCTAAAAAGAGGCTGAAAATCTGGGTGAGTCTTATACATCGAACACAGCATTTTTTTGCCTCCTGAATTCCCGCCTCTTCATCAAAATGGCTGTGCTCATACCCTTATGGAGGCTTCCAGAGAGCTCCTGGGGGCTGGGGAGGGCAGAAATGAGCAAAAAACAGGGCGTTTGTGCCCCTCCCAGCCCCCATCAGCACTCTATAAGCCTCCATAAGGCTATGAATGCTATTTTTTGACCAAAAAAATTTTCATGAAAAAAATGGGCCATTTTTCCTCATTTTGCAGCCCCCCCCCCTGAGGAGCACTCTGCAAGCCCCCTCAAAGCTATTCATGATTTTTATTTGGAAAAAAAACCGGGCCCATTTTCATGAAAAACGGGCTGTTTGGGGGAGGTTTGCACAGTGCAAAAAGGGTGGGTTTTTTCCTTTTTGGAAAGCTGCTTAGTTAGCGTGATTGATGAGAATTACGTTGGTCAAGTACTATGCCTGCAGAAACAAAGGTGCCTGCAGAAACAAAGGTGTTCTAAAGGTGGCCAGTGATTTCCTTCTCCAGCACATGGGTAAATACACCTGGAAACATCTACCTACCTACCTACCTACCTACCTACCTACCTACCTACTGTATTTCTCTCTCTTTCTCTCCCTCTCTATCCCTCTATCTACCTACCTACTTTAAAAAAAAAATTCCCCTTCAAAACCTGGATGCATCTTATACTCCTGTGCGTCTTATACTCTGAAAAATACGGTACACCATTTCACCAATTTCACCCCTGACCTCTTCCCCCCACACTTGAAGATGCCTGAATAGACACACCAATGGCTGATGGAGTCACTCTCAACAAATCTGTATTTGTTTCCTTACTGTGTTTGTTACAGATAACTGGGAGACTCTAGAACAGGTTTACAAGAAACATGGGATCTAGAGGAATGGTGGGGAAAATTTATTTTTATGCTTTATAATCATGTAACTGATTAAATATCATTAGATGTTTTGAATTCATCCAGTTATCTAATTTTATTTTTTACTTCCAACCATGAAAAATAAGTATACTCATGGTCTTAATGTATTTTCCCTTCTGTAGCTTCGGAAGGCAAGTTAAGTTCAAGCCTAATTTCTTCCCTTGTTGTACCTTTAATTCACTTCAATTCCTGGGCTGCTTCCCTTTCCCCATGGGACTGCACTCAGCTTTATCCTAGGAGATTTCTATTTGCTCTGGATCCCTGGATTTATACATATTTAATATCTGTTTCAAACAAAGCTTCCAGTATTCTGGGGATGATTGGAGAATATGTAGGAGAAGTTATAAGTACAGGAAGATTCCATTTAGGGAGGAAAGATTTAGACACCGTGCAGTCTCAGAATGATAAATCACAATGTATGAAACAATCCTGACACATTTAAAAGAGTACATTTTTAAAAAAATATTACACTGCTAGTGTTTGACCCACAAAAATTGAGTGTGTGTACACACACACATGCACACCTATCAACTACAATGTATTTACGGTGGTTGTAGCGTCCCAGGTTGTGTGATCATAATTTGTGACATCCCAGGAGGCTTCCAATAAGCAAAGTCAATCGGGAAAGCTAGATTAATTTAATAACTGCACGATTCTCTTAATGATTTCTTAAACTAACAACCACAACCCACCCACCCCTTAAATCAGACACAACCCGTTTAATGACTAAATTACTTAGGCCAGGGAAATTCTAGTCTAGTACGTTGAGGACTAATTGCATAGAATTTTGAAACTATCTAACATTTAGATATAACTGATGATTGTTGGCAGTTTATATTTTTCAAATTCAATAAATACAATATATTAAGCATAAATAATTACATTATTCAAAATAATGTCAAAACATGTTCATGTTTGTGGGTGTGTAATATACTTATATCATTACTGATAACATTTCTGTTTGGGGATATCTATCTATCTATCTATCTATCTATCTATCTATCTATCTATCTATCTATCTATCTATCAATCATTACAGATATATTCAGATTTATAACATCCCATACACAAACTTAATCTACTAACTCAATGAAAATAAACGCAAATGTTATAATCAGATTTTTGTATATTTTTCATAATAGGTTATTAAAACCCTTATTTTAATTACGATTAAATGTAGGCTGCCATGTAATTCTTTGGTATAGTGCAGGGGTCTGCAAAGTTGGCTCTTTTAAGACTGGTGGACTTCAACTCCCAGAATTCCCCAGCCAGCTAGGCTGGCTGGGGAATTCTGGGAGTTGAAGTCCACCAGTCTTAAAAGAGCCGACTTTGCAGACCCCTGGTATAGTGGAACATACTGAACTGTCCTTTGAGTCCTTTGTTTTTTGTGTATTATTTGTTTTCTTGTACAATGTATTGAAAGGAAGAGATATGTTTAAGTCATAATATGTCTTAGAGGAGCTTCATTTACCTTTTTTTTTTAATCGGCAGGGACCAAACGCCTGTGGTTGACATCTTTTTTTATGATGAAGTATTTGGATTGATGGCACTGCACTAAATTGTTTTCAAAATCCAGATTTTGCATCCTGTGTCAGTAAGATAATGGTAAGCCAAACTTGGCTTCATAGGGCTTTCCATAGAAGTGGAATCACAGGAAGCTGATGCAAAGAATTGAGGGTAGAACTAAATGAGAAGAAAGAGGAGACAACTGAGTTAATCATTAATATCAGCCATGGACTGTGAAGTTGTAAAATCCCTTAACTTAATTTTGTTACTATGATCTTGAGTTCTGAATAAAGAGATTGACAAAGATTCAATTAAGCAATTTCACATTATATTGAAGCAGACATTTTTTTACATATGGCTGGGGTTCAGTATGAGTTAAAACATGTAAATCTATTGATCAGACTGATTATTAATCCTTAGTCAATATACCAAGGGATAAATATTTGACTACCATAAATTAGTTACGAACATTAAGGAGGAAAAAATGTATTATCAAAACATTGAGATGGAAGGTATTTTCATCCTCTGAAAAGATACCAGTTAATTTGCTGAAATATAGCAACAGGTTTTCACCATGTCTGTTCAATTTGTACAGGGAATTCATTACACAAGCCACTAGTCTGGAACAACTGGACATTGGTGTCAAAATCAATGGAAGGAATTTCAATAAACCTCAATATATGAGGGTATTGATATTACTTTGATTGCAGAAACTAAAAAATATTTATGAGAATGATCATTCTAAAATTGAAACAGAAGAATGGAAAGGCTGAGTTTTCTTACTGAGAAAACAAAAATAATGTTTTGGAAAACTAGAGGAGTGTAAGATAAATAATATAGTGATAGAAGTCATTGACACTGTCAATTTTCTAAGCTCACAATGTTTGGTTTCAGAAGTTGGGTGCACAAAGGAGATTCAGTGTACATAGAGGGAGGAAATCATTGGGGGCCTAGATGAAATTTTGTGATATTGCAATTGAGAAAAAAAGTCAGAAAAGTCCACTTACTGATCTCTGTTATGATGTACAGATTTGAGGGATGGACTCTGCACGAGAGTAAGAAGAAAAAGGTTGACTTCTCTGAACTATGATGCTGGAGGAAGTTGTCTCACTTTTCTTGGATAGCCAAGAGGACCAGCCATTCGCTTTTGAAAATGTTCAAGGCTGAATGCTTATTGAGAACAATGATAATGAAATAAAAAAAATGATTGTAGTTTGGATATATCATACAAATGATTATCTATAGGGAAAATGATATACCTTGTCAGGATAGATAGATCAGGTGAACAGCGCGAAGGTAGCTAAATGCTTCAAGCTTCAGGAACGTACCTGCAAGAATTGAATAATAAGGTGAGAGACAGAACAGCTCAGTGGTTGCTTATCCATGAGATCACTAGAAATTGGCTACAACCCACAGAACACAACAACAATACAGTTTATATTCTGAAAGCATAGAGCCATTGGTGGGATTCAGCCAGTTTGCACCAGTTCGGGGGAACTGGTTGTTAACTTTTTGAGCAGTTTGGTGAACTGGTTGTTGGAAGAAAGCATTAGGGCAGAGAACCTATATTTGAATCCTATTACTGCATAGACCTGTTCCAAGCTTCCATTGGATTCTTCCCAATTTCAATTGAAGAAGTGTAGAAAGAAGAACATTTTGTTATGTGTGCAGTCTGTCTTACTTTCAGATATCTCTACTGCTCTAAATAGATGCAAGGTTTGAGTACATGTTGCTGTTATGAAATATTCACAGAGGTCTAAATATACCTATTTCATATAATTCTGCTAATTAGGACATCTTAGAATATCCATGTGACACAATCTGCTTTTAGGGCACAATAGAGTGTCCTCACAATTTTGAAAAGGAAAAGGATGCAAGCTGCCCAATGTCTAAACTTCATGCATATATTGATAAGGTACAAGCAGGTAGTAATGCACCAGGAAAGGTTTCTTGGGATGTTGTAGAGAATCAACTGGATCACTATGTGATTGCTATGAAAACAGTGGCGATCATTAATGCATCAATTGAAAATACCATATAGAAATTAGGTTTGGCAAACCTCTTATCTGCTTGATCAGCACATTTTAAAGATAAATTTATGGGAAATGTGCAGAACCAAATTGGTAAATGGTTCAGATAAATCATCTTGCTCTTTGATAACTTTGGGCTTTATAGGAAAAAAGGGGGAGTGAAAGGAGTGATAAAGGTATATACAGTTAGATAAAGTATGGAAATTCTGTACTAAATGATACAGGGATCTGGTGTCATCCAATGAAGGAAAAGTGAAAGATTCAGGAAAAATAAAAGGGAAAGTTTTTATTATAGGATCCCTGAATAAATATGAAATTTTATACTAGAAAATGTAATAGTGGTTACCAGTTTAGAATAGCTTCAAAAGGGAATTAGGGAAATTTGTGGTGGGGAAAAGGCTACTAGTGGTTAGTTAACTTCACATTTGATTCAGCATGTGTTTGACAGTCTCTCTGTGGAAAACATAAATGGGAGGATGCTATTGAACTATAAATCTGTTTCTAAGACTTCTTAAAAACAACTGATGGCCATTTTTTAAGAGAAGATTGTTGGAGTACACAGCTTTTGGGTATTGAAACATGCATTTTTTGTGGTTTGTGCTACCATCTTTATAATATAAATAAGCAGGTTTTCAAGAAATTGCTGGTTTTGTGGTGTAAGACAACACATTGTCGCAATATCTGAGATCATATTTAATATTGAGTATTGTATATAATTCCCCTAGCTCAATCATTAATTTCTAATGGAAGGAATGTTTAAAGGCTAGACACATAGATAGAATGTCATTCAGTCAAATGTTGGACTAAGATCTAAGAGAAAATTGGATTCAAATCTCCTCTCAGCCATGAAATTGTTCAGTCATTGGGTGACTTAAGTATAAGTCTGTTCCTATTTTTCTACTTAAGATGTTTGGGGTGGGGATAACATTCTAAAATGTGTCATGAGCTCCTTAGAGAAAAGATCTCTTCAGAGCTTTATTAGAATTTATCTCTGCATGTGTGTACACATGTACTTGCACAATAGAAGTTGAGAGAGAAAATGGGTGCACATTTTAGATAAGCAGCCATTTTAATTTGCATAAAGGCAATGAAAAACAACAAAAAGCTGCCTGTTTTTTCTGTGGACAGCAAAAACACACCCAAATAGATCGACACAATTGTCTTGCAGTATGTAATTCTGCCACTATAAAATGGCTGACTCAACAGAAATCAGAAGGCATTATTTTCAAGTAAATTAATTTAAGACTGAAAAATAAAATATGTACGGTACATATTATATAGACTGCTAATCAATGCATTTATTATTTATTCTGTCATTAAATATTATACTTTTATTTGAAGTTGTCATAATGCCAGTTTAATTTTATATACCATCTGTCTGTCTGTCTCTCTCTCTCTATCATCTCTCTATCTGATTTCTATCCCATCTCAGCAAATTAGTCTTTTTAATTTTTTCCCACTAGGAAATCCTTTAAGATTACCAGATAAAGAACTTTCCATTCTAAAACATTTGTGACTATTTTCCATCCTACTGATGCAGAGAGGACTCAGTGCTCTGCATCTGATATGTTTTCTCAAGAGAAAATATGAATATACTCAGGGGACTGTGATAAAAGCAACAACAGAAACAATCCAGTAGCTCTGCTGAGATAATGACAATAGTGTCGTTGTCACATCTGGATCCAAAATGTTTCATCTGTTCAGTTAAAGAAACACAAACAGAATGAGTACCAAAACTCAGCCTTTTACATTTCATTCATTCATTCATTCATTCATTATAGCAGGAGTCTCCAACCATTGCAACTTTAAGTCTGAATATAAATTGAAATAAATTGAAATAAAGTGAAGGACTTAAAGTTGCAAAGGTTGGAGACCCCTGCATTATAGGATTGAGGTAAGAACATCTTCATTCTTGTTGTGGTCTTGCTTAGCAAGAGGCAGAGAGCAAAACAAACAAACATGGACAGATAGATTAGTGAATAATTTACCTCTTATTTCCAAATGCAGGCTTGTTTCCCATTATTTCAATGCAAAATAAAATGCAACAGATTACATTTCTGCTATCAGGCCAGGGAGAATAAATAAATATTTATTATTGCAAACATGGGTGAGACTTTGATTAGATGATAGGTGGACTTTGATTAGGTACTTTGATGTTTTGACTGATTCTTCTCTCAGTATCAGAGTAGGTGTCTCTGATTCTGATCTTCTTAAAATTAAAATTAAAATTCTTGTTCACTGAAAATCAAAGAGAGAGAAAAATCTAACCCTTTTCTTCCAACCTATTTTTAAAGAATAGAATATAAAAAATAAATAAAGAATAAATTGGATTTCAGAGCTACTTATTTGAATAGCTCTCAAGCTCTCGTGACGTCCCGACTCGACTACTGTAATGCTCTCTACATGGGGCTTCCCTTGAGGTGCACCCGAAAGCTACAGCTAGTCCAAAACGCAGCCGCACAGGTGATTATGGGAGCCACCAGATGCTCCCACATAACACCGATCCTGTGCGAGCTGCATTGGCTTCCTGTGGCCTTTCGGGTGCGCTTCAAGGTTCTGACGACCATCTTTAAAACGCTCCATGGCTCGGGGCCTAGTTATATGCGAGACCGTCTCCTGCCCCATACATCCCTTAGACCGATACGCTCCCACAGAGAGGGCCTTCTCAGGGTGCCGTCGGCCGGACAATGCCGACTGGCGACACCCAGGGGAAGAGCCTTCTCTGTGGCGGGCCCAGCCCTCTGGAATGACCTACCCCCTGAACTACGCACCATCACTGACCTCCGCCTCTTCCGCCAATGTCTAAAGACATATTTGTTCCAACAAGTCGGCCTAGCCTAACCTCCCATGGGGACTTTTAGGAAGTTTTTAAATTGGGTTTTAAATTTGGTTTTAGCACAGGTGGGAGTGTTTAATATTTATTTTAAATTATTATTTATTTTTTGTACTTTATATGTTTTTTAAATTTCCTGTGCACTGCCCTGGGTCCTCCATGGAGAAGGGCGGGATATAAATTCGAATAAAATAAAAATAAAATAAATAAATAAAATAAATAAAATGAATGTGATAGTTAAAACAATATATCAAAAGTCTTATCAGTTTTTTTTAAGATAAGTATATCTATCACAATATGTATTTATTTCAATTAATGACTAATCAAAGATTAGAAATAAATGATAAAGTTACAGTTTATCAATCTTACCATCAATGTATACCTGGCATTATGTGGGGATCTCTCTTTTGAGTAATCACAAAGATATGGAATAGATATGAGGTAATTGGTTTAAATTCTGTCACATATCTATCTTTGGAATTAAACTAATCATACCTTGTGGAACTGAACATATTTTCTTTCAGATTAGGTCACAGGTCCACACACTGAATTAATATAATCACACTCTTTTGTTCTGCTCAGAATAAGCTAGTTGTTTAATTAAATATGCCAGTTGTTTATAATATAATATTTCAGAAAAACCTGTTTGAAAGGAAAGATAAAGATTTATATCAACTGCTGCAGTCTGACAAGTAAATTATATTTCCTCAGCCATAAAGAAAGGGAAAGCAGAAAATAATGATTACAAAATCAGTAACTTGCTTGATTCCTTGGAGGAACTAAGCACTTGTTCTCATTCAGTGATGTGATGTGCATTAGCATAGAGAAGTGACCTTTACTCTCTGGGGACTAAAGCAACATGCTTTTCTGTCTTTAAAATAAAGCTTGAGTTTGATCTTGAAATGTCAACATTCAAACATTGCTTTCTGATTAAATAGTTCAGGGCAAGTAAACACATACATGTCAAGAAATTGCTAAATTTGTCTGAAGTAAATCTACAAAGAGAATGTATTATTCTGATTTGTACAAAATATGTGCATGTTCCAAAGTAAATCTGAAATCTCATCTAGAATATTAGAAACCATAATCCTAGAATCTTCAGGGCATTTCATGTATGTTACTCTATATAGACAAGGAAGCCTCTGAGCAATATGGTGAAATGTTTTGGAATTATTTTCTTACAATATTATTTTTAAATTTGTCCTATTTTTAGAATTATTATTGATCTCTGTTCACAGGGATATGAAGACACAGTTGACAGTGTTGGCCTTTATATAGATGTTGAGTTCTTCCCAAGAACCTAGGATATTGGCATAGTATATTTGTATTACAACCTACGATGTTGCAAGTGGTGGCATAGTATATTTGTGGTTCCAAGCAGTGTAGCATTTTGCAATTGGCAGATGGAAATTTTGTCTATGCACACATTTTCCAAGTGTTGTCCAAGATTCGTTGGTATGGCACCCAGTGTGCCAATTACCAGTGGAACCACCATGGCTGGTTTATGATAGTTTTGATTTTCAAAGCTTGATACTTTTTGAACTTCTTGAACTTCTACTGTCTCTAGTACTGCTGCATAAATTATTCACACTTTCTTCTTTTCAACCACAGTCATAACTGATGTGTTATGAGTCTTAGTCTGTATTTGGAAATCCTGTAATATTCTAACCTTCTCATTTTTGACTATTTTTACAACAACAACAACAACAACAACAACAACAACAACAATAACAACAACAACAACAATAATAATAATAATAATAATAATAATAATAATAATAATAATAATAATAATAATAATAATAATAATAATGTTTAATTTATAACCCTCTCTCTCTCTCCGAGTTTTAATTAACAGGGAATTAAAAATACTAATACAAACCACAAATAAATACAGTGTTAAAATGAAATTAAACTAACCCTGCGCTAAAATCCCATGTAAAAAACTAAAACTAAGCCCTAAAACCCCCTAAAAATAGCTAACATTAACATTAAGCTCCCACCAAACTGTACAAAAGTTCCAGTGAATCATTTTGACAACTGTGTTATGTTGTTGTTTATAATCACTTTCTATGATGTTCTTGCTTGGGCTGAATATGTGATCTACTGATTAAGATGACTTTAAGATGAAAAGGGCTAAACAAGGAGCTTCACAGAGTGAAAGTAAAAAGTGATAAAAAGTTACATTAACCTTTAAATTTTAGCACAGGGATAATTTATTTAATTTGATTTTAACTATTTATATTGTGATGCTGTTGTGTTTTTTAACTTCCTGTGCACCGCCCCGGGTCCCTTTGGGGAGAGGGTGCGGTTATATAAATCCGAAATAAATAAATAAATAAATAATAAATTTGGGTAAAACCGAATTGAGAGAATGCTAGAAGGATTATTTTAAAGATTTGTACAGGAATGATTTCTTGAGTGTTCCAGATGTTACTGTTCAAGGGAAAAAAGGTGAAAAGAAAATTATAACTTGAAAATAGAATGTTGAAAATGGTAGCAGGTGTGGACAGTATGATTACAGAATGTTAAATTATTTATCTATTTTTAATCAATTTATTTATGTTGGCAGACAATCTTAATTGTGGTTGACTCCTGCAATTTTACAAGCAATTAAAACAGACATACTTTTAAATATATATACATATCCACACATCTCAAATGGTAATTTAAAAGAATAACTACATATGATGAAATATCAATCAGAAAAAATTATGAAGCCCAATGCAAAGCAACAATTAGTTACAAGATATTACAAAGTGCAGAATTTGGATGGTGCAATGCCAATTTATGGTAGGAAGGATATATGTTTAGACCAGATGTTTGCTCTACAACAGCCAATGAAAATTTAGGAATGCTAGAAAAAATAATTTTTGTGCCTTTAGAGAAAGTGAATTGTAAAATGAATGGAAAGTTTTGCATAAACGTGAGTTGAATGTTTGGTTGGTTGTTGAACTTGATAAAAAAGTTACTATGCAATGCTTGAGAATAAATAAAAAAACTAAGCAAATGGTTCAACATTGGGCAGGGGGTTGAACACGAATCATATTATTCACAATGTGCTTATTGATAAATGTATATGGAATACATTAATGGTGCATTGGTATATATAGATGATGGTATGGTTGACTGAGACTCCAAATATTAGATGGATTTTATAATGGCTTGAGTAATATGGACCTGAAAATAAATATATGCAGCATCAAAGAAGTTGTGTTTGACAGGGAAAATGGAATGTATGTTTGTAAGTTATAAATAGTGGGAATTTTTTTTTTTTAGCTATAAATGAATTAGTGTGCCTTAGTACAATGCTTATTAAAGATGGGGGGAAACTGCATATTATTATATGCAAATGATAGAAGCAGTGGTTAATTAACCATTAAGCAGACTAAGCATGTGTTTAGGGCACCAGGCCCAAGAGGGCACCACAAAGTCGAAGGGAAAAAACAATGGAGATTTGTACAGTATGCACAAAGGATTTGTCAGTGTTTAGGGCACCAGTGAGCCTTAACTGGATAGAAGAAAGGTAGTGGGTTATATATGGCCTGCTACAAAAGTGTATGGGTGTGACAAGAAGTGAAAATAGTTGTATGTGGTTCTTCCCACTTTGATATATGGACAGGAAAGTAGGGTATGCCAGGGAAAACCTAAAAGTAATTGGAATGGAGTAGGACAGGAGTTCTGAAGAAATATGTGTGGTAAACTAAAAAGAGATAGGGTCAAGAATAAATGGGTGTTGAATAAATGAAATTATACAACGGAAATGTTTCTTAGGAGACAACCACATTAGTACATGTAGCAGGAACTGAGATTGATAAAGACCCATCCTCTGAATTTAATCCTTACCTCTAATAATAAAGTGTTAAAGAATTGTAAGCTAATTGCAATGCAGCAAATTAGAAATGCTCATACAGCATGCCATTGTTGATACATAAGCACATACTATGCTGTGCTTTGTTGAAACTTCATATGTACACACTGCTAGGTTGACATCAGATCAGGTAGTAATCTAAGCAAGTCTATTTGACAGATTTCTTAACATTGCTATTGACTGGTCAGTTTTGACTTGACTTTAAATAGGTAAGTAAACATTATCACTCTTAGTAAGCTCTTAGTAAAAGAATGTCTTCTTTTGTAGGACTGTCATCTAGCTAATGTCTACATTTTAGATGAACATAAACAGATTTACTAGCTGGGATTCTATTGTGAAGAAAGTGAAAGAAAGTGGGCTATTATGGGAAGGCAAAAGTTATGTTTTGTACAACTATATTCTACACATTCCTCTGCTTTGATGTGATTAATTTAATTAATTTAAGCATGAATTTAATGCTTTCCTCATTCCTTAACTGAATTATCAGAAACTGGCACATGGTTTGCTGAAATCGAAGATACTGTAGCTCTACTGCCAAAATACTAGAATGTGTTTCTTTAAGGGTATCCTAGTATACAGGCATTACTGATCTTAGCTATATTTTAAGCCCAGTGTTTTATCAAAGACTTACAAAATAAAATAGCTAATTTTAAAAACTGAGACTATATCTCTTAGATCAATAATGCTTTGTGGTGAACTTCAATGAAATGGATCATTTTGCCTGATGAATGAGTTCACTCTATTTTGAAGCTTGCTTATCACAATATTATTTGTGGTAATTCAAGGGAATGTATGTGTGAATGGTGTATGGAGGGTAAGTGGGGGGAGCCGGAGAGCGCGTGTCACAGAAATAATTTCCCGTCCTGACAATGTGTATCTTTCACTAGAGCAATAAGTCCCATAATAGATATACTAGTGTGGCCTTGAAGAAAGAAAGCCTGGCTTATTTTGAACATGAATTTAACTTCATCAGAAGAAAGTGGTTCTTAGGTATATTATTTCACATGTATGCCCTGGAGTGATTTAATAGCAGCATACATGCCTTCTTTTCCAGTGAAGATGGCTATGATTTCCCCCCCTTGTGCAGGGGTGAAATAGGTTGCCTGTCAGTTGGACTTAGGCGACAGTCTGTCTGCGGGGCGTAAGATGATCTGCATAGTGCCAGAGGAAAGCGGGCAAAATTCCTGGCTTGCAAGTACAGATATTGATCTACCTTAGCCACCTAAACAATGCCTCACCTGTTTGCCTTGTCCATACCTTATTTTACGCAGTCTAATGCTTGTTTTGTTTGACTTTTCTTTTATTTCTGTGGATCTGAGCTTTGATACACTTTGGGGACTACATAAACACAGGGTTGTACTTGAACATCACTAGACTTCAGAGTTCTTTGGTGGCTTAAAACTAGTCCCTTCTCTCACATTGCACGAACGGTGCTGTTATTCAAAATTATGACCCGGCAACCAAATAAGTAGGCCACATTCAAAAGTGTTTGATCTATTGGACTAGTGTCCAATGACAGTGAATGTGAGATGCGACTAATTACTGCCCTGTGTGCCTTCGGTTAAAATGTCTTTCATTGGAAAAGTAAAAGGGCCTCTATTTTTATTAATTCTTTTCCAATCGCTGATAGCTGGGAGATAAGTTACTACAGCGTTTAGAATTCTATCCTCTTATTTTTCAAAGAAAAGTATGCCACTATGTGCACAAACCATCGAAATGAAACAGAAAACCAAATTCACTTTCCCAAAATATAAATATTTTACCACAAGGTATTATTGATTTGTTGATAGCTGTTCCATTTTTGCCAACAGGAAGGAGAGAAGATATGTGTTTTTCTATCATGTTAATGACAAAAGGACTTGGGGGGACCAATATTCTTTTAAAACAAATGAAGGAAAAGGAAAGGGGGGAAAAATCTTTGGAATCGAAATGAGCATTGCTCAAATGCTGATACTTGGTGTTGATTTAATTTGTATACAGTACATTTCATTTGGGATGGAAAACAATTCAGTTAATGAATAACTAAATCATCTCTAAATCCAGTGATGATCTGACATGATTTGATTTAAACTGTTTTACTTTGGTGCTATACTGGAATAGTTTCTATTGCATGGCAAAACTCATCAGTTCAAATCAGTGAAACATTCTAAGACTAGTGAATTAGTGATGAATGAAACAGCACTAAGCATGATTCATTGACACTAAATTGGATTGGATTGTTACTGAAGTAGAATTGAGCCTGACCTTTTTGTTACATAATCATATGAATTCAAAATATTTAAGTGTGTACTATCACAGAGGTAGTGTACACTGTGTGGGGAGGATACCCATAGAATTTCTAAACATAAATATGTGATGTCCTATATACTGTATCACCTTGATATTTAGAATCTCAATCTATCAGAATAGAGCTGGAAGGGATCTTGGAGGTCTTCTAGTCCAATCCCCTGCTCATGCAAGAGACCCTATACAATTTCAGACAAGTGGCTGTCCAGTCTCTTCTTAAAAATGCCCAGTGATGAAGAACACACAACTTCTGAAGGCAAGTTGTTCCACTGGTTAATTGTTCTCACAGTTAGGAAGTTTCTCCTTAATTTCCTGTTGCTTCTGTTCTGGGTTAGTTTCCATCCATTGTTTCCTGTCTTGCCCTCTGGTGCTTTGGAAAATAGGTTGACCCCTCTTTGTGGCAGCCCCTCAAATACTGGACTATTTATATAGTGTTACCCCCTGTACTTCTTTTCTCAGGACTAGCCATACATGTTTGTGTATATCAAACATGGCATCATCTCTAAGTGGTGCATAGAAATTTGGAATAGAGAGCACATACCAAAAAGAAAAAGAAAAAAAAATGAAAAAACAGGGGTATGATTATTACAATGTGCCTTGTATAGCATAATAACTTTTTCTTTCTCTTCTTCTCTTCCTCACTGTGTGATATATTCTCTTTCAACCTCAAAGAATATTTATACAGGTTGATCCAAACAAGACATTCAGAGAACAATCCCTTTATTTCAACCACAGCTTAAGAAAATCTTTTACAGGCCCAATTCTGGCAGTGAGGGCCAGCTTCTGCTTTTGATAAGGCCAAAGTTAAGCAGGCAGAAGCAAAAGGAAAACAAAAGACCACTTGCAAAAATAACAAGGGCATTAGAAGAATATTTTTTTCTTGCTCAGACATAAGGAAGTGGATAAGCTGAAAAAGCTGCTCTACTGTATGTCTGTTGGAAGCAAATTTCACCAAATTTGGTAGTAGGTAAGTAGGCATAAAATTGCAGCTTTCTTAAAGAAACATTTAAGCAACATTTGTTAAATAAATAAGAAGCAGTTTCTTCGATATCCCTTCTTGATTAGTTTAAAACCATTTATGAAAATCCCCTTTTGTCCATTAAAATATTTAGAAAATTTACTGTTTGTACATCGCAATGGCTATGCAGATATGGGTCATATTACATCTTCATTCTTATTTTTAAATCAGTGCTATAGGACTGTTGTCTTCTGAAACAGACTTCAATGCAGGTAATAGCAGACCACATTGATTGTGTCTGACCTCTAGAGCAGCATCTTTTCCTCCTATCTTATCATCATAGGTTATTAACATTTCAACAAAATAATATATACATCCTGCTTTCTGAATCTAGAGGTAGTCAGATTTACTCACATTTCTCTGCAGTTGCCATTGAGGAAGTAAATAAATGAAGAAGAAAAATTCCTTAGCTTATCAGCACAAAAGAAATAACCAGAAGCAACTGTCTAAGACTTAAGTTTAATAAGGGTTTTAGTAAATGGTGTATTTGTATATATGTATTGACTTTTAATTTTCCTTTGCGCCATCCTGGGTCCTTTTGTAGGAGAAGGGCGGGATATAAATTTAATAAAATAAAATAAATAAAAAATAAATTTACCAAATGTTTACCATGTTTACCAAATATTAGCTTGTTTTTTATGTATTATTTATTTAGAAAATTAATATTGTCTCTTATTTGTACATGGCGACTCCAGGCGGCTTACAAATATATATAAAAATTCCTTAGCTTATCAGCACAAATGAAATAACTTTTACAGATGAGAGGCAACTGTCTATGATTCCATATTTACCAAATATTAGCTTGTTTTTTATGTATTTATTTATTTAGAAAATTAATATTGTCTCTTATTTGTACATGGCGACTCCAGGCGGCTTACAAAGATAAGGATTTTACTCTTAGCCACAAAAATATCATGTAGTAATAGATATCAATCAAAAAAGAAGTTCATGCAGCCATCCATCTTCAATGAACATGAATGAGCATGCCTAGAAGAACCATCCTCTGGAAGTTGGGGAGTGGAGGGAACCAAAGCAAATTAAAAGAAATAGACATTATGAACAAACATATCACAAAAACCAGAAGTTTGTCAATTCATCTTTATGTCCAGACCAAGGAAATGTTATATCCTCCATAGCTTGATAGGTGTAGTTACATGATCTAACACAGCCAACACAGTTCTAGGCTGCATAAACAGAGGGATAGAATCAAGATCACATGAAGTTTTAATATCACTTTATAATGCCTTGGTAAGGCCACACTTGGAATTCAGTTTTGGTCACCACAATGTAAAAAAGATGTTGAGATTCTATGCCGAGAAGCACAACAAAGATGATTAGGGAATTGGAGGTTTAACCATATGAAGAATGATTGCAGGAATTGAGTATGTCTAGTTTAATGAAAAGAAGGACTAGGGGAGACATGATAGCAGTGTTCCAATATCTCAGGAGTGCCACAAAGAAGAGGGAGTCAAGCTATTCTCCAAAGCACCTGAGAGAGGACAAGAAGCAATGGGTGGAAACTAATCAAGAAAAGAACAACTTAGAACTAAGGATACATTTCCTGACAGTTAGAACAATTATTCAATGGAACAAGTTGCCTCCAGAAGTTGTGAATGCTCCAACATTGGAAGTTTTAAAGAAGATGTTGGATAACCATTTGTCTGTAGTGTTGTAGGGTTTCCTGCCTAAGCAGAAGGTTGGATTAGAATATCTCCAACTCCCTTCCAACTCTGTTATCCTACCCTACCCTACCCTACTCTACCCTACCCTACCCTACAACATGAGGATGCTCCCCTTGAGGTGCATCCGGAGGCTCCAGTTAGTCCAGAACGTGGCCATGTGGGGGATTTCGGGAACATCTCGGAGTTCCCATGTAACACCTCTCCTGCGCGAGCTGCACTGGCTACCGGTGGCCTTCTGGGTGCGCTTCAAGGTGCTTGTCACCATCTTTAAATCACTCCATGGCTCGGGGCCTAGTTACTTGCGGGACTGCCTCCTGCCACATACCTCCCTCCTGCCACATACCTCCCACCAACCGATTCGCTCCCACAGGGAGGGCCTCCTCAGGGTGCCGACTGCTGGTCAATGCCGGCTGGCGATGCCCAGGGGTAGGGCCTTCTCTGTGGCAGGGCCTGCCCTCTGGAATGACCTTCCCCCCGAACTTTGTACTATCACGGACCTTCCCCTCTTCTGCCGCTCACTTAAGACACATCTTTTTCAGCAAGCTGGACTGGCATAGAATTTAAATTTAGGAACGATAGAGCCTCAGCTAAATTAGATAGGTTTCAAATGGGAATTTTAGCACAGGTTTATTATTTAATTTCTTTTTAACTTTTGTATATTTGTTATTTATTATTGTAGTTTTTAATGTCCTGTGCACCGCCCAGAGTCCGTCTTGACGGAGATTGGTGCGGTTTACAAATCGAATAAATAATGGCATTTGGTTTTTGCAAGTGAAATACTAGCAACATGGTCGTACCACTGTAGGCATTCCCCCCGCCCACCAATATCAGAGATATCGCAGGAAAAATGTCTACAGTGTTACATTCATGTTCTACAAGCAGCACCCCATACTGTTGCCCACATCACCTCCCACTTTAATAGAGGAGGAAAATGCCCACATGGAAGGCTAAAGCAAAGGTGCTAAGATGTAATAAATGTGGACATGAAAAATGACCCAGATGCTGCTTTTGGTTGCACAACATGGCACTTGTTGATCTAAAAAGTGGACTCTGCATTCGTGGGAAAAATACTAGGATGATGATGATGTGAAACACAGACAACATTTTGGGTCGTGCAGCAAGAAGAGTTACTGCTTTACAGCTGCAAGCACATTCAAACTAGAAACAGGAATGTGGGTACTTCAATATGCTGCATGCTAGTTAATATTTATAATAATTCCTGAATCCCCAAAAAATGAAAAATAGTTGCACATTTTTAAAAATTAAATCTTACATTGAGCAATAGTACATTATATGTTAAGTAAAAAAACACCTGGGATGCCAAACAAATAAGTACACACAAACAAACATAGTTTAGAAAAAGATACATTTTGAGTACTGAAGCTATATGAAGGTTTTCCATTCCCAAGGATTCTTTTTTGTCTAAAGCAACATACTTCACCATTTTTAACTTTTCTCATCATATTTTTGACAGCCGGTTTTCCAATTTTGACAGCTTTTTAGAAGCAATTTTAGCAGATGAGTGATTTCTCCTTGAGCAAAGTCAGATTATGTGAAATGTCAGTGTAAAAACCATATACTGTGACACATAATCATTTTTAGCTGAATTTACTTATTAATTTTACTTGCTGTAGCTAATAAACCCTAAGTGCTTGGCTAATTGTATTGCTTATTTAAATATTTGAAAGAGATGTATTTTAAAATTGCATTTCTTTTTCTGACTGCAAAATTTCTCTGAGGCACCATAATCTGTCATACATTTATTATGAGTTTAGGAATCATCATCACAACTGAGATATTGAATTCAAAGAATTACTTACCTAAAGAGCTCCCCCCGCCACTCCTCAAAAGATTTTAGCATAATTTTGAAATTAGTGCCAGGATATCTTGTTTAGCTATCACCAGACCAGTGTGTACAATCGACAGAATTAAATGATTGATTCTTTTCTCTCATAGGATTTCCCTCCAATTTCATCTACCTTCAAACAAACAAACAAACAAATGGTAAATATTATATGCTGCACAACTCCCAGCATCCCTGAGTAATTTACAAAATCCTAAAAAATAAATTAAAACAACATAAAGCAGCATAGAAGGGATAAGGTGGCTCAGTGGCTAAGACGCTGAGCTTGCCGATCAGAAAGGTCAGCAGTTCAACAGTTCAAATCCCTAGTGCCGCATAAGGGAGTGAGCTCCTATTGCTTGTCCCAGCTTCTGCCAACCTAGCAGTTCAAAAGCAGTTCCAAAAAATGGAAGTAGAAAAAATAGGAACCACCTTTGGTGGGAAGGTAACAGCATTCTGTGCGTCTTTGGCATTTAGTCATGCTGGTCACATGACCATGGAGACATCTTTGGACAACACTGGCTCTTTGGCTTTGAAACGGAGAGGAGCACCGCTCCCTAGAGTTGGGAACGACTAGCACATATGTGCAAGGGGAATCTTTACCTTTACCTTTAAGGCAACATAAAACTAAAAAGAATAAAGATGGTAAAGATGCCTAACTCAGATGACAACAAAAAATTAAAAAAAATGGAGGTTTCAATCACACTTGCAAAGACGTTCATTGTTTTTGAACACCAATAACATGGTGGGAGGGGGCATTTGAATACCAGGAGACTCTGCTATGGAGAAGGCATGATTCTGGGATCCCAGAAGATGACATTGTTTAATTGAATCCAGAGCACTCCCATTCTGTCTGTTCAGATTAATCAGGATAATACTAGATCAGGTAAGCCTCATAAGGCCTCAAAGGACCAGGCCTTATGGCATATATGACGTCACAGGCGCTGATTCATACCTTCAATTACATTCATAAGCAAACTGGCAACCAGTGCAGTTCATGATGGATTGGTACCTAAGTACTCTGGATTAGCTCCATGTAGACTGCATTGTGATAATTAAACTGTGTGATGACCACAATGTGTCAAGGACCCCCTCATTAGAAAAGAACACAAAAAAGAGCACAACTGATACAGACCCATAAAAATGTTTTCGGGCATAACCCAGGGTTATATTTCTTCCATGTTTTCAATATGGCATATCTACTAAAATTATTTTTAAATTCCACATTAGCTTTATCATAGCATAAATATCCATGACATCCAAGCTTCAGGTCATAATATTCTGACTATCTCTTCTATGTCAGTAATATCCATTCTTTTATCCAGACCACAAAACAAGCAATGAAGTACGATTTCAAATCCAGTAAAACCCAATCCTCCGCCTTCCTTTGCATCTGGTAAAATTTTATATTTAGCTCATGGTTTTTTTTCTGTATTGTATAAATTTAGATATAAAAAAATCATGATCAACAGTTATAATGTGAGGCAGTTGTCCTTGCTTTACATTTAACCCAATTTAGACAAACCATTTTACAAAATATTTAAAACGTTTGATCACTTTCCATGGAATTATTATAAGTACTTTAAAAATTATTATAAACAGCTTTTTTTCTATTTAACATTGGATTTAATCCAATGTTAAATAGATCCATTTAACATTGGATTTAAAGATAGGGCAAATGTCTAAGTAGATTGAACGATTAGTTCCCACTGGAGACTGGAAATTTTGGTTGGCCAAGGTCTACAATAATCAGCCTGGTGTTAGGAGGTTTCATCAAACTAGGCAGGACTGAGGTCAAAATAACTCTGTATGGTCTACAGAAAGCCTAAGCTTCAGAAATTCATGCCATATTCCTAAATTTACCTGTAGGGTTACTGAGAATATTTCCTATGATTAATCTGCTGATTGTCATTTTTTGCTATATTCAACATCTTCTGAGTAATGGGAGATCCTCTATTTCTTCAGTCACACATTGTGATTTAAAACAAAAATCTATATCCTCTACTTTCAGGTTTCAAATGTTCTAGGTATTCCTTTTGATAAATTAAAAATATCATTACAAAATGAGGATTTGTTTGTGTACAAGATTTCTATGCACATTTCCCAATATATGGAACTTTGCATATAATTTTCACTAATGTACACTTTTAATATAAATATATGTTTGTTCTACACAACATTTCCATACTTTTTTTTTTGACCAGGAAACTCAAGCTTCCAAAATATGCATATTTTGAGCAGAGAATAATAAGCGCTGCTGGCTTCTTTTTGTGAAAATTCAATTGCATTGAAATATATGGCAGATTTCTTTTATGACATTAACTGGATTATTATTTTATGTTGTTGGTCAAAAAAGAAAGGTCTCTAGATTTTTCTTTTATAATCACATATTTGCAGATATTTGCAGATGTTTTCAGCTTTCTTTTATATCTCTAACACATAATTTTCATATGAATGTTTCCTTGCACTTGAAGCATATATTATCAGTAACTCGTATCATTTTATGTTCACATTGAAGAAATATTAACCACATTGTGATCTGTTTAGAAACATATCAATGACTCTCTTTTTTAATATTAAGTTTGAAGAAATACCATGTGCATATTTTTTTTTTTAAAAAGAAGTTTTATATTGTAGACAAGAATTTGCTTAATTGTATTTAATGCCTGATGTATGATATTATGATAACCCTTTTTAATTCTTCTTCGGTTTGTTTGGGGAAGTTAGAAATTCATTGCATTTAATTTGGCCGAGGAAGAGTCACCCACCAATCACGATGACAGAATTTACTGAAACATTAACAGAAAGTGACATGTACATAACACAGCACTCTCTTGTAGTCAGATCTTATTACAGATTCTGTTTTGTCTCGCTTCCATTTAATTATGATTTTGTATTGTACATCTGTAATTCCAAGCATAGTTATCACAAAGAAATATATGCTTTTTTAAATGGCTCTAATTGGAATCCTGGTAAGTTGTCTCAACAAAGAGGCCAAGGACTGAATAAATATGGAGACTGAATTACTATTTTCTACAGAGAAATGTTCCTTTTGATTAGAACTCAGACGCAAGCACTTTTTTTTTGGACATCTCAAGACAGACTAAGCTTGTGCTTTAGGGGGCACACAAGTATAAAGACTGCTTTCCCAAGGTCAGGTGGCACAGTTCACAAGTTCCCATAGACCTCTTATAAGGCTAAATAAGCCATTTCCAGACATTCTTGCTCTATTAATTTACACCTAAATTGATTCCTCACCAACACCACCTTCTTCATTAATACTGGATGTTATTAGATAGCATCCAGATTATTGTTTATTTTAAAAAGTATTCATTGTAGGAAGTTGTTGACAACCCAGTTCAGTCTCATGTGTGTCTCTGTGTATGTCTGTGTACTGTGTATGCCTGTGTATGCAGGTATCTGACATATACACAATTCTCTATGTGGGTAGACTAAATTGAGAAAAGGCAGCTTGGAGTATTCATAAATGAGTGCAAGGTAGAAAGAATGTGATGTGGTATTTTCCCTTTCTCTGATCTTATTTATTGTAGTGTGCAGTCTAGAATAGACAGATTCTAGAGGCAAGCTTCTTATGCAGTACATAATTTCATATCTTTGCATAGCGCTTCTTAGCAATAGCACTTAGACTTATATACTGCTTCACAGTGCTTTACAGCCCTTTCTAAGTGGTTTATAGCAGGGGTCCCCAACCCCCGGGCTGCGGACCGGTGTCGGTCCGTAGCTTGGTAGGAACCGGGCCGCAAGGCCGGAGAGGAGGAGGGAGGGAGGAGGGGGAAGCCCCCTGGGCAGAGCGCACAAGAGAGCACAGGCGCGGCTGTTCGCGCTGTTGGAGTGCGGCTCTTCCTCCACCCTTGTCGACGGTGGGACTCCTGGGCGCTGCAGCAGCAGCCCTCCCTACTGGCCGCCGATTCCCCTCTCCCACGGAGCCTTCTCAGCTCCTGGAAGGAGCCTGAGCGAGCGAACGAGCGACCAAGCTGGGCGGGCGGGGCAGGCTAAGGCGAGTGAGCACGGCGGGCCGGGCTGAGGAGGCTCTGCGGGGGGCGGGGGAGGGACAACGACAGACAGAGAGAGGCACAGACACAGAGAGAGACAGAGAGGGAGGGGGGAATCGGAGAGTGACAGACACACACACAGAGACAGAGAGAGGGAGGGAGGGAGAGAAAGAGAGGGACACAGAATGAGTGATTAAGTGCGTGAATGCAAGACAGACAGACACACACACACATAGAGTGACAGATGGGCGGACGAAGGAGAGAGATAGAGATAGAGAGAAAGAAAAAGAGAAAGAAAGAAAGAAAAAGAAAATGGGAGAGAGAGAGAGAAAGAAAGAGAGAGAGAAAGAGAAAGAAAGACAGACAGAGAGAAAGAAAGAAAGAGAGACAGAAAGGAAAGACAGAGAGAGAAAAAAAGAGAGAGAAAGAGAGAGAGAAAGAGAGAAAGAAAAAGAGAGAGAAAGAAAGAAAGAGCGAAAGAAAGAGAAAGAGAGAGAGAGAAAGAGGGAAAGAAAGAGAAAGAAAGAGAGAAAGAAAGAAAGAGAAAGAAAGAGAAAGAAAGAAAGAAAGAAAGAAAGAAAGAAAGAAAGAAAGAAAGAAAGAAAGAACTTATGACCACTATTGAGCCCAAAAGTTTGGTTGTTAACCAAGACCATTGTTAAGTGAGTTTCACATTTTCCAAGTTGGCCACGCCCACCCAGTCACATGACTGCTGAGCCACTCAGCCGGTCCGCAAAACTTTCTTTAAAATGAAACCGGTCCCTGGTGCAAAAAAGGTTGGGGACCCTGGTTTATAGAGTCAACATATTGCCCCCCCAAATCTGGGTCCTCATTTTACCGGCCTCAACCTTGAGCCGGTGGGAGTCAAATTCCTGGAGTGAGCAGTGAGTTAGTCTACAGTACTGCATTCTAACCACTGTGCCACAACTACTTAACACAATTAGTAACAATAATGTGAATTAGCATACAATAGATATGTCTCCCCTCCAAAGTTTAATTTCTTTCAATACAAAAACAATGGGATTAAATAACACCAGCAACGAATGAAATCAAAGCTATCCATTAAGAGAAAATCACTCTTGTTCAACTGGCAAATCTGGATAAATAGTTAATTGTGTAAGTGAAGCACAACTTGTGCTTGGGCTAGTTTTTATCTATTTTCATTAGATATATAATGAAAAGTCAGATATATCTTCTGATTTGTCCCATTTCTGAAATGGCAGTCTTCTAAAATGTATTCTCTTTTGTCACATAAATGACAGCCAATGACTTGATGCTGGTAGAATGGTTCATGAGATACCTGTGCTGAAAATTCAATTTGATTGATAAAAAGTATTTTTTAAGCCTGTTGATCTGAGAATTATGATGTGGCAGAAATGTAAAACATTTCTGAAGAATAGAGTTTGTTGTGATTTTCCTTGCTTATGATTCATATCCCCTTCCGCTACCCTGGCACTAAAAATGAGGTCAATATATTTTTCAATTCTAAATGTTGTGATAAAAAGAAATAAATAAGAGAAGGTCGTGATGGATTCTGGGGGCTCATGTAATTGTGACTGAATTCTGAGCTCTCATGTTTCTATCATATTTAAACCAATGAAGCAGGTTTTTTTTTAAAAAAAGGGAAGTAACACCTTGTGAGCTTCAACTTCAGTTTCATTCACAAATATCAGCTTGAAGCAACAAACTAGTTCTCAGTGCTTTTGTCTAAGAATAAAGATTGGTTAGCAGACAAAAATGTAATGCTCTTTGATATCTCTGTTCAAGGAAAGTTAAGACCTGAGGACACTTTAGCCATTCAAGGATGATACATAGTTAACATATTTCAGTAACATGTTCTTCCTACTAAGGGATTTTAAGAAATAAAACAAAAAATATATAATTCCCTCTATCAAAAATCTGAACATGGAAGGGATATTTTTGCTGTGTGCAAGCTGAATAAAGTTAATGAGGCATCCAACTTTGCAAAAGGAGCGTTGCCTATAAATAAATCCCATCTGATTGAGATATATTAGTTTTCTGATAGTGCTGTATAGCCAACAGCTGCTTTGAATAGAATGTATACCCCCTTTTCCAGGACTTGCCCATCTTTAAAGTTTTATGCAAGAAAATACAGTTCTGTTTTCCCATAGTTTTTAGAGAAAAATCTTAATATGGCTAACTAATCCTCTCAAGTAATTCTGTTGAAAGAAACTGTCCATATGGAAAGCAACTGTGGAACTCAGAAAGAAGTTCTATCATCCAGTTTCTGTATTCCTTTGTACATATTCAGCTCTTGGCAATGTTGATATTGATTATGTATTTTGGGAGCTGCAGTTTGAATAAATCTGAGGATTGCCAGATTGTTGAATATTAGATTTAATCTAGATAATCATATTACACTCAATATAATAGGAATGTTTTGATAAGTAGATTGTACTTCTACCGTCACTAATAAAATCAGAAGAATGAATGAATGAATGAATGAATGAATGAATGAATGCAGACTGTATGCAAATGTGAATGGTCAGTATGAAAGAAATACATTGAAATGGTTTCACAATACAGAGTTAAGGAATAAGGATTGAAACAAAAAACAATATATGAAGGAACAGTGAATGTGATTAGATTGACAAAGAAGACCAAAAATGCCTTCATGGTTAGATAGAGTTGATAACAAATTTAATGAAGAGAAAGCAAAGCATTAACTGGTAAATGAACATGATGAAAGATGTTGAAACTTTGGAAAAAGTGCAAAGAAGAGCAAATAAGATGATTAAGGGCCAGGAGACAAAAACATATGAAGAATGGTTGCAGGAATTGGGTATGGCCAGTCTAGAGAAAAGAAGGACTATGGGTGACACGATAGTAGTATTCCAATATTTAAGAGGCTGCCACAAAGAAGATGGGGTCAACTTATTTTCCCAAGCACCAGAAGGCAAGACAAGAAACAATGGATGGAAACTAATCAAGGAGAGAAGTGACCTTTAATAAACTTCCTAATAGTTAGGAGAACAATTAACCAGTGTAACAACTTGCCTTCAGAAGTTGTGTGTGCTTCATCACTGGAGGTTTTTAAGAAAAGATCTATTTGTAATACTGCTATTTGCAATATTGCTAGTCCAAACATTTAATAAAATGCTGAACTGATGTTTAATGACGACAGCCTCTTTTTTGCAGGATAAAATCTAATAAATATTTTGATTGGATTGCATTGTCATTTTGTATTGCTCTTTTCCTGTTTCAGGTTCTATTTTTATGCAACAAATGGGTATTTTTTTAAATTGCTATACTTTTTATTATTGCTGCTGTCATGCCATAATTAACAGCAACAGATCTTTCCAGCAATATATCTGCCATTTTTGGAACACCTTTTTTTGATCTTTAACCTTTCCCATTCCAAAGTGAAATTTGCTGTTAGAAGAAAAATGGAGTGAATCAATGGAAAGCAACAGTGTGAGTAAAGGAGCAAGTATGTTTTGACTGGCAGATTTCTGTTTGGCTGCCTTTTGTGAGGGGAGGGAGAAGTGCAAGGGAAAAGCAATATATTCCCAGCTGCAAACAATGCTCTATAGATTGGCCTTGCACAATTCGTTCAGCACCAGCACCAAGCAACGCATGCACCAGAAAGCTCTCCTGTCAGAATGCCACAGCTAATATGTGCATTTAAGTTGCTTTTAATTATCATAATTTGCATATTGTTTCCCTGAACATGGCAGATGTACAACTCCATGTCAAGCATGATACTGTTATTTTTGCAATATTCTGAAGGCGCTTTTGGGTTTTATCTCCAAAACAGTATTTTGGTTTGAAAGTCTCATTGTTTTCAAAATTGTGAATTCACCTAGGCTGGATTAAAGGCCACTTACATACATGCACTGGAAACCCTGAAGGAGATATGGTATTCTTTGCTCATCCTTCCCAGTAACATTTCTCTAGAATTGGTTTGTGTGTGTGTGTGTGTGTGTGTGTGTGTGTGTGAATATTTACAATAAGGTTTGATTTTGCTGGCACATTTGGCATTTTGTATTCTGTGTGTCAGTGAATTTTGTATATCTCATAGTCCGTGTTTTGTGGTAAAAGTATGTCTGCATACTCTAGCTTGCATGGAATAACATGAACAGCATAGAGTTAAACAGGACATTAGTTGAGTTTGTGACATACTGGTCAAAACGCACCATAATGACTTGCAACATGCTGCATATTGTTTAATTAGGAACTGCTAGGAACCTTATGAACTTCTTTATCTTACTAAGAAGCATCATTGGAAAGCGCCCACTGACAAAAACCATGATGGGTGGCAGAGATCATTATTGGTAGTCCTTAGCTTACAACCACAATTGAGCCCAGAATTTATGTTGCTAAGTGAGACATTTGTTAATTGAGTTTTGTCCCATTTTGCAACTTTTCTTGCCACATTTGTTAAGTGAATCACTGCAGTTGTTAAATTAGTAATAGTTGCTAAGTGAATCTGGCTTCCCCATTGACTTTGCTTGTCAGAAGGTCACAAAAGGGGATCACATGACCCCAGGACATTGCAACCACCATAAATAGAAACCAGCTGTCAAGTGTCTGATTGTAAATCGTGTGACCATGGGGATGCTGCTAGTGCGAAAAATGGTGGTAAGTCCCTTTTTTCAGTGCTGTTGTAACTTTGAAAAATCACTAAATGAACTGTTGTAAGTTGAGGACTGCCTGTATCTGTGTATGAGAAATGTATGAAAAATAAATAGTGAAGAGCATGAATTAACAGAAGATATGAAATAAAGAAAAAAAATATGTCATGTGTTTGTAAACTGAAGATAAGGAAAATTTAGTTGAAAATAAATGAATCACTTGAGTTCTAGAAAAAAATAAACAGTATTCTAAATGAATGTTATCCAAGGGGGAAAGGTCCATTTGCCTTTAACTCATGGCAAAGTATGTGAGAGAAGAAGTTGTTCCATTCATGCCATGTTTAGCAATATTGTGCCTGAAGTTTCTTCTGTAGAGTACCAAAAGTACTTAGAATTGGATGGCAAAAGACTTTTAATCAAAACAGGGAATGGATGCTGTTGGATTATATAAGCAGTTTGGAGTTGATCATCTACCTTTCTCTGTGTGAGAGACATAAAAGTAGAGACTTTCTGGGTTGTACCCCCTGATGGTCAAAGAGATGACATTGTTATGGCTCCTTGTCCCCAACAAGAGAAGGTAGAGCTGTGAGTATAATGGGGTGAATGGGTGATGGCAGTCGGCTTACTGGAATCAAAATGTCTGTAATGCAGGTGAGAAGCAATCCATAGAAATTGGTTTTATTATTTATTTTTTGAATATATGACTTAAATGTAAATCATATGCCTATATAAAAAAGGAGTGAGTATAAATATGAATATACATTTAAAAGCATGTTTGATTTGCTTGCTTATGATGAAATATAAAAAAATGAACAATGTAACAGTGATGATAAGCTCTGAATGTGGCACAAAACATTTCTTGATAGTGCAAAGAATAAATCATGAAAAAATGGACATATATTGAAAGATCAGTGATCAATAAGGATGAAAAATTGACATGAAAGAAGTGAAAATGGAACAATGCTGGACAAGAAAGTTCAGCTTTGGTTCCAACAGAATAAATGGAAAGTTAATATGAGGAAATAGGATGTGGAAGCTGCTTTGGACAGACTGAAAAAAATAGGTTTCTGGGTAATAGCAGTATGTGGAGTTCTGCTAATGGGAACTATGGAACTGCTTGTTGGAAAGATGAAGTGAAAGAGTCTGTGGATGAGGGAAAAAATGAATAGGAGACTGACTGATGAAGAAACAAGGAGAGAAAAGAGAAAAGAACAAAAAAATGCAGACCCAGAAATCCAAGGACAGTTAAGTGTTTTAAAAAACCAATTAAAAAAAGAAGTACCCGTATTTATTCGACTATAACGCGCACACGTGTATAACGCGCACCCCCTAATTTTTGATTAAAAATCGGTATAAAATTTTTATACCGATTTTTATAAAGCATGACGGCCGGGCTCCGCAGCTGAGGGGTGATGGAGTGATGCCGTTCCACCCTAACCGCTCTCTTTCTGCCTCTGCTTCTCCCCCCGCGTCTCTTTCTGCCTCCGCTTCTCCCCCCGCGTCTCTTTCTGGCTCCGCTTCTTCCCCCCCCGTCTCTTTCTGCCTCCGCTTCTCCCCCCGCGTCTCTTTCTGCCTCCGCTTCTCCCCCCGCGTCTCTTTCTGGGCTCCGCTTCTCCCCTCCCGCGTCTCTTTCTGGCTCCGCTTCTCCCCCTGCCGCCGCGCAGAAACCCGAACCCTCGTTTATAACGCGCACCCAAACTTTGAGTTCTTTTTTGGGTACAAAATTTTGCGCGTTATACTCGAATAAATACGGTAGGTAGGAAGATTCCAACAGAGTAAATAAAATGGGAAAGAAAATAGATGCAATTATTTTAGATGAAATTGGTGAAAGAATGCATCCTTTATGAATCTGCATATTATAAGTGGAATTGAAACAAATATTAACAATGGTAGCATCCAGAAAACATGTGATGAAAAGGAAGTCCACCAGAAGTTTGAAAAATAGTAACACTGCAGGTATAGATAAGAAATAGTTATATGTGGATGTGGTTTGATTATAGAATGCCTCAGCAAACTGTTTAATGTACTGTATTTCTGTTTCTATGGTCGAGAATTGGGAGTCTGCTGTATTTGATCCCTTATACATACACAAAAATAAAAGTGAATAAAAGCTACTTGCAAAAACTACAGTAAGCTTGATTGATTAATTTTGCTTAGGAAAGTGTTTGGGGTTATAACTGAGGGGACAAAAGTGGTGACAATCTGCAATATTTGAAGGATACAAGGTGGAACTATGGCAGTGTTTTTATCAGAGATCTGCTCTGTAACTTATTGAGAGATAGAAAAATGTTGGAGGAAAATTTATTTTAGTTTTGTTGGTTTTAAAAAAAAGAATGATTGAGGCCTGAAAAGACCTGAGTTATGGAATATTTTATATTAATATGGTCTTGAACATTTACTGCTAAATGAGATAAGAGTAGACAATGATGAAAGTAATGCATACATGAAAATAACAAGAATACTTAACACATAATTCAGAATTAGACAGGAAGGAAAAAGAGATGCCATTTTCCTTGTTTGTTTAATGAGCTATATAATGAATGCTTCTGATGACATGTTGATTGTTGATATGGTCATACAGTATGTATATTTTTGCATGGAGATAATGGAATGTTGTCATATAAGAATTCAAAGGATTTGCAGCGAATGCTAAACAGATTGAATAATGGTTTGAGAAATATAATTTTGGAACTCAATGTATTAAAATCAGTTTTGTGTTTGACAAAAAAAGTGGAGTGAATGATTGAAAGTTATGCCTAAAAAGAAGTAGATGATTTTGTGAACCTCAGAAGAATGTTTATTAAAGATGGGACAATACAGAAATTTTAAAGTAGGTAATGAACAGAATATTGTTGTCTTTTGGGAGAAATGATTGCTTGTTGTTACTACTACTACTACTACTACTACTATTTATTACAGCTGCACCAATCCGAAAGACACTTGAACATAAATGAAAATGGTTATATAGATGGGACAGTTAGTTATGTCAGGGAAAACATAAAATGAATTTGACTGCATAGGAAAAAACTTCATGAGTACTAAAACAAAAAGAGATAGGGCTCAAAAAATGTAATTATTGAATATTGAGTGAATGTACTGAATACAGAATACTGCCTCGAGGGCTATTGCAATATTTCCATAATATTTGGTAACTTCATGTTGAATGGCCTTATTGCAGATTTCCAAATATCCGTATCTGTAGTTCTTGAATGCTGAAGTGGAGCAAAAAGGGGGGGGGGGAATAACAACCACCATCTTACACATTGTGAATCAAGTGACTCATTGTTATACTGCATTATTTGTCATATGTTTTCTTTGAGCAGTGATGATTAACATTTGGGCTTGGTATGTCAAAAATTCAGAAAATGCAATTCTTTACATATTCATTAATTTTAAAAATACAGTCCAATCTTGTGTAAGATCCCCAGAATCTGCCAGACATTGCTTACTTTCAGGCAATGTTGTCTTTTTTGTTGACAAGACCATGTGGAAATATGTGAGTCAGCTCTGAGTCACTTACATTCTTGAAGTGGTTTTGGAGAATGTATTTCTGTGGCCTCTGCAGCTTCAAAAATCACGTGAAAGCACACCCTGTTATTGTGCAAGACCATGGTCCTTCTGCACAACTTCCAGATAGTCTAGAGCAGGGTTGTCAAACCCATGGCCTGTGAGCTGGATACACTGGCTACACCCATCCTCAGTTTAGAGAAGGGGAAAAAAGTCATGATACATCATATGATGACAATGTGACATCGTGAGTTTGACACCTGTGGTCTAGAGGCTGCATGGCACTCCACCCCATTCTCCTGCAGCCTCTACAAATCATGAGTCAATGGTGAGGGGAGTATACTTTTGAGAATAGTGTTGGTGAACACTGGTGTTTCACTAAAAACATCATGATGTGTCACCTTTGAAAATGTGTCATAGGTTCGTCATCATCTTAGAGTCTCTAAACATGTGTTGCTATCTATTTGCCTTGGTGGCACAGTGGTTAGAGTGCAGTACTGGAGGCTAATTCTGCTGACTGCCAGCTGCCTGCAATTTGGCAGTTCAAATCCCACCAGGCTCAAGATTGACTCATCCTTCCATCCTTCCGAGATGGGTAAAATGAGGGCCCAAATTGTTGGGGGCAATATGCTGACTCTGTAAACCACTTAGAGAGGGCTGTAAAGCACTGTAAAGTGGTATATAAGACTAAATGCTATTGCTATATATCTGTCCTATGTAGATTCTATAGCAAACACATAATTATTTTCCACAATAAACCATTCTTGTTTTAAGCCCAAGAGGCAAAATGGATGCCTTAAGTCTCCCAGATAAGACATTCATTTAAGACACATATTTAGTTCTTTAAAACTTGAAATCTCCCAAAAGGGAGACTGTGTCTGCCCATTTTTCAAGTGCGGATCTTGAGATGTCAGACAATAACTTCTGTGCCCATCAACCATGAGGTTGTGCTCCCTTTCTTATAGTTGTGATGGTAATTTGCAGCAACTGATGACAATGATTAGTTTCTTATTTAATTTAGGAATGAAATGGTTATCTGGACGTTAAAAGTGTGGTTCAGTGAAAATCTGCCTGAAGTCTTCCTTTGAATTTTGCACACTGCTGTCTCTGCAGACTTATTTCATAGCTCAGTACAGACACTTATTCCATTGTCTAATTCCTTGTCCTAACAGAACAAAATATATTTTCAAGAAGACTGGGAAGCTATGGAAATGTGGTTCAAAATACCGTACACTTTAATTAAAGATACATTTTTGAAGACCATTCATTTCAAGTTGTTTCAGCACTTTCCTAAATAGCCTGTTCTTCTGAATTGAGGCCAAGAAAGCAATTACTTTGTCAGCCTCTATATTCATGGATATGACTTTTTAGGCAATCTGTAGATGCAGGTTTACTGACAGAATTATGAAAAGCCTTGGAAGGGATTCTGCAAACATTTCAAAATAGCTTTTCAAGAGCCACAACAAGATGAAAGTAACAGCAAGACAGATTCAAAGTACTTTGTTGAATATTCATTATTATACATTACTATCTGTCTAGCTATTTTATATAGAAAGGGCCTTATGCTGCTGAACAGTACCTGGGTTTTATTTGACTCTGGCAAGCAAACAACTTTTCCAGGCAATTTATAATATTGATTCTCATATACAGTAATTAAAATTCTCTCTAGCACTATCCCAATATAGATTTGGAATGCATTTGGTAACATCTCCATTCTTTCATTCCTTCATAATAGCATTCCAAAACTCTTACTCACTTCATAGTCTTGCTGTAGCTATATAGTTAGTGCATTCACATTCCAGCTCTGTCTAGAACCAGGTATCCCCCATTTAAAATAATGTATTTAGAAATAACAAAAATAGCACCAACCTTTTGGGCAACTTGTGTGACAAGTGTCATCTCAGAAAGTCTGGTACCTTCCAGAGTCATCTAAGGGTCACTAAGGCCATTTCCCCAATAGAGAATTATAAAATCTTCCAATATCACCCAGACATCAAGGAGGCAGTATAAACTTGTACATACTAACAACTCTGGGATGACTCTATAACACGGGTGTCAAACTCGATTTTATTAACGGCCACATCAGAGTTGTGTTTGATTTCAGGGGGCCAGGGGGCATGGCCAGGGTAGACATGGCAGCTCGACATCACTCATCAAGGTTCCTTTTTTGACCATGCTGGCATCCCTTGGCTTCATTTTCACTGGCAGAGGGCTGCATGAGGCTGTTGCATCCAAAAATGAAGCCCGGGAGGGCAGCACATGGCCCTATTGAGCTCTGTTTTTGCTGGCAGAGGCACCATGGGCTGGTCCTTCACTGTTTCCGGGGCAGCTCCATGGGCCAAATCTAAACACCTCATGGGTCAGATTTGGCCCATGGGTCTAGAGTTTGACACCCCTGCTCTAGAAGATGGCTTGAGTCACCAGTGGAATTTTGCTTGAATCTGTCATTCTGAAGTAGCAGCACAGTTTGGTATTGTTGCTCTGGCAAGGTTCTCCAAAACAGCTTCTCACCTCTACCAGGATTAGGGTTATTTATTCTCTCCAACTAAATGGAATGTTGAATGTTGGAAAGAATAGAGTGGGAATACATTTGTTATGGCAGGAGAAACTTAAAACAAAAAAAGATGAGATAGGCCAGATCTAACCAGAGGCTGTGGAGGAAAAAAAATCCAGAAAAAAAATCCCCAATATATTCCTACAGTATAGAAAGGGATAGAAGTTTGGAATTTCATTGATGGTTTCATTTGAAGCTCCCCTTTCTCTTTCCTCTAAATCAGGGGTCCCCAACCTTTTTTGCACCAGGGACCGGTTTCATTTTAAAGAAAATTCTGCGGACCGGCTGGCATAGAGGAGGAGCGGGGGGGGGGGGGGAGGGGGAACAGGCGGCGCATGCACACGCGGGAGGAGTCGACTCACTCCACCTTCTAGGGCCTCCAATGGTGCGAACAGCCACGCCTGCGCTCTCCCGCATCCGGCACGCACTCTGTCCAGGGGGCTGCCCCCTCCTCCCTCCTCCTCCTCTCTGGCCCTGCGGCCCGATTCCTATCAAGCCACGGACCGGCACCAGTCCGCGGCCCGGGGGTTGGGGACACCTGCTCTAAATCACCTGGAATAAGGTGTTTTTTTCCCCTAGGAATTTGAATGAATTCCAGAAACTATGTGCTGCATGTTTTCCCAATCTTCTTTCTTTTTCCTTTTATAGCTTTTCCTTTCTGATCACCATGTCCAGAGCCAGTTTTTGAGTGTGGTATTTTGGATGTCACACAAAATTTAATGCAGCCTTCAAATTGTTTCCCTCTCCTGGTTCAGGATAAAATATTATAATCTACATCACCTTTGTTATTCAGTATGTTCACAATTCTTTTTCTTTCTTTAAAGAACTAACTACTTACACTTAATTCCCTTCTGGAATTCTTTCTTTCACATCCATTTGTGTTCCTTCTCAGAATATGTGTAAATAATCCTCATAATAATGGTAGTCTCCAGCTGATGAGACAAGCTGTAGTCCAGATACAAGAAGCAGCCAATTCATTTACTATGGAGACTGTGATAGGAGAAACTAGAGGGAGAACACAAACACTGCTCCATTCTGCTTTCATAAACAGCTCCTTTGGCATATAGCCCTTGAGACCATCTCTCTTCTAAGTACATAAAGGGAGCTGGTCATTGCTAAAAGAAAAACACTGACAAATACAGACATAGAAAATAGGTTGCAAGGAATCAACAACCTTGTTTGATCCTACAATTTGCTCACATTCTCTTGATGTCTTCTAAATGTTATCCATTTACAGCTGCAACCTGAGGGTATAATAAGATACTGACTCTTACATGGGCAATAAAACAGAATCAAATTCACAAGGGATGCATTTTCAGGCTTTTTTCAGCACCAACAATATGTATTAATCCTTGTCACTGTTTTCCAGAAACGAGGTGACAGAAATAAATAAGTTTCATAACTTGGCTCTATTAATGAGCTTCTGGAGTGAGGTGCTTTCCATTCAGCACCTGAAGGTTAAAAAAAAACCAGCAGCAGCATCTTATTTTAGTTTAAAGATGTTAGGTTTGCTGCTGACTAAATATATACACCAAAGTTTTGAAATCATCAGTGCACAGCCAGCTGAGAAGTAAGAAAACAAATTCGGATTCTGACCTGAACTTCACAGACCAATTATCTACTTGGAATCATGGGAGTTTAACAAACAAATAGCAGCTCCCACTGAGCCCTTTCAATCAGCAGCTTACGGCTGATTCAGTTGCATCTGAGGCTTTTAGGCTGATCAATTCGTAATCACAACACACACACACACACACATGGAAAGAGAGAGAGAGAGAGAGAGAGAGAGAGAGAGAGAGAGAGAGAGGGAGGGAGGGAGGGAGGGAGGGAGGGAGGGAGGGAGGGAGGGAGGGAGGGAGGGAGGGAATGCTCTTAGACCCTCATCAGTTTCTTTGGACACCTTTGTTCAGAGCCTGCTTCAAAATCATTCCACCAAGAAGTGTGGAGAACTGTTTTTATTGACTTGCTACTTGTAAAATGTTTATCGCTTGTTAATTTATATTTACCCCTCTGCTTATGCCTGCAAATCAACATCACTTAGCACAGTTTGGTTACACTTTGTCCAAAGGAAATTACAGGAGCCTGCTATGGGGCTAAAATGGAGGAAAGCAGAGGAAAATCGATACACTGATGATTAAATAGATCGTAGTAAATTCACGTCCGTAAGCTGCGGCATGAAGACATCAGTGTGACACCTGGCAGCTAATGTGCTTTCAGACAGTTGTAGAACATTTGAGAAGAAGGAAATACAACAGGAAGGAACAAGCTATTCTAAGGCATCTCTCCCTGACACGTATAAAACATTTAACCTTCACTTTGCTATTTGACATCATGCTTGCCATTTATAACTATTGAAAGAAAGTGTTTACTTTTAGTCAGGTAAGGATTATTGTTATGTGAGGCTTCTTTTATGAGTTACTGAATTATTATTTACTGTGACACGTAATTCTGTCTCCCTCACTACTGCCTCCTATTTACAAATATTTAAACACACATTTTTTTTTCTTAGTAAATCTCAGGTGTACGGCAGTTTTCTCTATGCTGCCAGCATTAATTAAAAGACAAATAGCGACTGACACATGTTTCCTAGCTATCACACTCAGAACTGAAAATATTTAGGTCAAATCCCACAGCGTTTAAACAGGTGATAAGAATGTACTGTTGTGCTGTGCAATAGAAATAAAAATATCAGGTTTTAAAATAATACCGTTACAAATTTGCAGCATTTTACCAATATTTCACATTTAAAGACATACATAAACACTACCAATTTAATTGCCCAGTTATTGGATATGCTTAATTGCCTCAAAACAAGTGGTGAAGGAATAGACTTGTACATGTCCAGAGGGGTATATTATAATTCACCATCAGTTAAGCAAAAGTTGGAAATTGGGCTTTGGCCCATCTTGCAGCAGCAGACCAATAAGATTAAAATTATTGGATGGTTTTTCTCTATTTGAATCTTATGGAAAGATACAATCAATAGCTGCTTCCATACAGCTTCCATTCACATGAAAGGGACTTGTTTGGGACACTCATACCAATACTTCAAAGCCCACGGACAATATAGAACTGATATAGAGGCACCTTGGACTTCATTGGTTTAATGAGAACGAATTAGAAAATGTGTGGCCACTTTAAGAGCCCAACTAGTGCAGTGTTGCTCTACTGGGCTGAACCAAAGGATAATTTAACAGTAACTTAAATACAAGGATTCTTCAATTCTAGGTATTCTATCCTTGGGCTAAGTTCTCTCCTTCCTTTCCTAAACTGTAGAAAAAATCACTCCTGTCCTGACATCATACAAATATGCTTTTCCTTGTGCCTGGAAGCTACTGTCAGTATTATGAAAGAGTGCATGTTGTTGTTGTTGTTCTTTAAAAAAATTAAAGGTACTTTTGTAATGTTTGCCCTTGGTATTTCTGCATTTAGAGGGAAAAAATAAATGTTTTGACCTATGCATAATATTCACTTTTAGATTGGTGAACAAAAGCATTTGGAATTGAGATTTAATAACTTTGCTAGGCAATTATAGACTCCATAAGCAATTGGCATATCAGATCTCTTAAGCATGTCAACTTTACAGTTTGCTAGTGCATGAACTGCAGAATTGTTAAGGTTTGGGAATGGCATTTGTAAGTATGTTAAGCTACCGCAGGTGAATATCTTTTTATTTGTCTGGAGTTATAAAGGATGATCATAAGGTATTCAATAATTGTGCCTAAGTGTTGCTTTTTGACCATCACTAAGCCCCTTGATCTCTCAATTCTTGGCTATCCATCCTTTCACCATTTTAGATGCAAAAAAGATCCATTTTCCAAATTGAAATAAATAAAATTGGACATGTAGATTTTGGGGAGGGGAAAGTCAGCTATTTCCAGACTGAGAGTATATATGACAAATTTCAGCTTCAGGTTAATATTTATCACTGCTGTAAGTTATAAACTCCTGGAGACCAGGGTGGGGGAAGTATAATGGAAATGTTAACAGACCCTTAATTATAGAGGTTTGAAACATGGAACATAACAAAAAACCTTTTAAAGTAAATATACACTGTTAACCTCCAGAAGACTGAACTTTTTGTAATCTGCATGGCAAGTCAGATGAATGAAGTCAAATAAAAATGAAAATTCCTCTCAAGCATTCTCTGTGAATTGGGGAAAAAAACATCAAAAGAGAGACAACATAATATTTGAAAGATTCCCTTTTTAAAGACTTGAATACAGTTCTAATGCAATTTACATGAGCCTTGCTGCTCTCTCTGCTTTTTTCTCTTAATTATGATGTCTATTGGGGGCATTGATGGATTTGGTAAAACACAAATTAGTTTTAGCTTGAAAAAGCCACAATCTTCATGCAACACATAGAAGAAAGACTGAAGCAATTTTGATGTAAAAATTCACGTGTCTTGATAATGGTTATAATGAGAAAGAATCCACGTCTGTGGACTCTCCTGGGTTTATCAGTTTGTATTCCTGACTATATAGTTTTCAAGATTTACTAGAATTGCTGCACTGAAGAAGGAAATAAAATGCAAAGTGACAGAACAGATAAAGAGGAGATAATGAAACAAAGTGCATTTTTATAACTAGACTTCTGTGGTTTCTTTTTGACTATGCCAACAAGGCTTAAATTATTATTAAGTATTATTCCTGTAACCTATGGAAAGGCATTGGCCAAGGTGAGGATATTAATTTTAGTGGAAGGATGGGCCATTCTTGGGAATGTCTTATCATCTAAACAAATCTCAGGCATGCAATATGAAAAATATTTTGCCATCCATTCAGTTTCCCACACACACTTGTCAAATGGGAATTATCACCAGGCAAACTGGTAATTGGTATTGCTTGGTAATTGGTTTCATTATATTATGTGACAAAAAAAGATGGTATACTCTACCTATGTGTTTTAAATAATACCGCATTCACAATGCAAAGCACTCCTTTGTGGTGTTTAAGGGCTAACTAGGCTGAACTTGTTTGAAAAGCCATTGAAAAGATTTCTTTCCTATTTAGTAAAACCTGATTATCTCAGTAAATGTGCAGACAGTAGACTCTCTCTCCACCCCTCCTCATCCACCCAGTGGACATAACCTATTTACGTGAGCTTCTCCTGGTAAATATACTAAATTGCATTTACGAATTAATTGCCAGGTCCTAGTTTGTTAAAATAATAATAAAAAAAAATGTCACACTGAGTGAAAAGCAATGTCACTCGATGACGATTTTACACTGCACTAGATCAATCCCAATACCAGTAAATGGATATTATTAAACAGCATGGGGTAGTACAAACTGGGAAAGAAAACTTGTAGTGTACTGCCTCTGAGCAGACCTGGCTTGCATGCTGTGACAGGGCAATTGTCGACAAGCTTTTTCATGCCAATCTGCCGCTTTTTCAACTCTAGATGCTATGGCAACCAGGGTTTAACAGACTAAGCAGCTAACAAGCTTCCCTGATGGAATTGTCTGCTTGTATGATTGCCTTGTCTTACTGAAAATATAAAATAGAATGAAGATGCTTGTGGACGTTTGTCAAACTGATTATAATTTGGACACTTGAATCATAATTGCCTGTTGTATATTGTGCAGCACTGACCAGCTCTTTTTTTCTACCCTGTCTATAGAGGACACAAGTATGTTTTCTCTGTGGAAAGGAGAGCTTCTGGCAATTTGGAGTTGGTACATCCTGGTGAGTATGGTTAAAAGAAAAGAAAGGGAAAAAAAGACAAAAGACACCACTAGGACTATGTCTTAAATGATGAGGTACCAGAGGAGTAGTGTGACTTTCTTTCCCTATATTTAAATAGGTTGCCTTTTGAGTTATGGAGTGATGACTGGCTGTGAGATGTATTTTCAAAGGTTCAGAAATTGAATTTGCTTTGCTACCATTAATACCCCCCCCCCACACACACACACGGGGAGGGGTGGGAGAGAAAGAGAGAAAGAGAATTTTTACAAAGGTGTTGGTGGAGAAGCACTCCTTTTTCCCTTCCTAAATTTATTCAATATTAGCAATAAATTAGTGGTGTTTGGAACCTAATCTATAAACCAGAAAGCATAAAATATTCATTGAAGTTTTATTTTGTTCCTCTTTGAGAATCTAGGAAATCAGCAAAGACATGTTTTTAGTTTGATGGTTAAGTAAAGTAGGAGAAGAGGGCTAATATGCCCAGTTCTACAGATGCAAAAGTGGCAAAGTAGACCTGACATATTGCTGAATTAAGTCTATTAATACTGCCCTCTGGTGACATGGAATTGGGCATTGCTGATGCGCAAAAGAAAATCTTGGATAGTGTGCAAAATATCCAAAAATGTCCAAACTATTACACAAAATATGAGAGTATTTAACCAATTTGCATAGAGCAAATAAGTTCCTCAAAATTTTCTTCATCATTTAGATATCTATTATTTTCAGACATTTAACAACATGTAAAGACTTACTGAATATTTGGTGAATATTTGAGCTCAGTATTTCACATCCCAAAATATCTAATAAATATTTCAGTGGCATTTAATTATTAGACAAAGTGTTATTGATCTGTGAATTAGTGAATTGTGCTTAATATGTTTAATATTTGACAGCTCACATTTATTTCATGAGATGACTAGAGAAAGTGTCTCAAACAACAAAATTTCAAATGTTAAAATGTTCAACTTTCATATTAAAAATATGGGAAACTGAAATTTTCCAAAATTTGAATGCTGCAATTAGAAATTAGGTCCATTTCTCTATATATGTAATCCATTGAATAATTTTACCACATATTGAAGTAATAGGTATCACTATAAATTTGCTACTTTAAAAAGATTCTGAAAGTAATTATTTTGTGATATCTCTACCATTATAATAATCAATGCTATGCAATCTTCTAAAATCACACTGGTAGTGGTAATTGAATAAATCCATACAGAACAGGTACTCTGTAATTAGCTGAGTGAACAACATGGCATCTCTATGTTCAAGCACTCTGTTTTATTAGTCTAGATGTCCCATCAAGAGTGAATATTCAAAAATATTAATATAGACATTACTGTAACATTGCAAAAACTAAATATAAAAATTTTATGCCATGGGAAAAAAACCAGTAATAGAAAACTGAAGTTAGGGCAATTTTTTTTCAAATATAGTAATATTTACAAAGTAATAAATAGAAATTGTTTATTCTGTACTTTGATTTCTCATATCTACTTGTATCAGAGGAACTCAAAGCAAAACAACTTATAAATATAGTTAGATGCAATTGTGCTGGATCAGACTTTCACTGGATCCAATATGGGTAATGGGTTTTCAGAATAACCTTCACGAATAGGAAGAAGAGCTGCAATTGAAACAATGGTGATAAGAGAAATCTGAAGCAGATACATAAATGTCTCAGATTTGAACTCCCTAGATTTCTTGTAGATAAAGGCAGGAAAGTGAAAAGCACTTCCAGACCTGCAAAGTTCTGTTCCTGTAATTCTATAATAAAAATAGTTTTAGTATTCATAACTTTGATTTTTAAGTTTGGTCTACCGCACGTATATGTACCACAGGTGGTATTCAGCAGGTTGTGACCAGTTCTGGAGAACCAGTAATGGACGTTTTGAGTAGTTTGGAGAACCAGTAAATACCACCTCTGACTGACCCTGCCCCCATCTATTCTCTGCTTCCTGAGTCCCTGCTGATCAGGATGAAATGGTGATTTTGCAGTGGGGAGGGAATGGAGATTTTACAGTATCCTTCCCCTACCATGCCCACAGAACCAGTAGTAAAAATTTTTGAATTCCACCACTGATGTGTACATGGAGGAAAATGCTTCTTATCCCCTTCTTCTATGTGTATGTGTATTTGCATTTTGTGTATGTTCATACATGCACATAAAGCACTGTAAATAAGAGCTGGGTATTAACAGAGATGATTGACAGCAACTAAAGAAAAGACTAGTAAGATTCTTAGTACCAATAAATGCAATGCTAGATATCCATCAGATAAACAGTTGGGGAATTCTTTGGTACATGGATCGACAAAACATTTATGGATACACTAAAGGCTTCAATAAAGGACTTTGCTCTGATGCAAAGGTTGTATCATACAATTTACAATTTTTTCCACAAAATTTCTATAATTGTAGTCACAGAAAATCCTGATGTCTACAAAAGGTTGTTCGTGCTGTGTGTAAACCTAAGAAAATAAGTCCTAATATAGGAAAGGATGTATGATGGTGGCCATTCTCTTTTTGCATGTTACCTTCAACCTAAGATGAACCATTAATTGTAGCCCAACAGACATATGAGATGGAGAGAATATTCCACACATTTATACCACTATGATCCATTATTTGACAATGACATTGTCTCCAGTCTTTCCCTGTTTGAGTTGATATATCAATTGAGATTCTATCAGGAAAGAGATTGCTTTTCTATAACTATGCATCATTCTAGTGATCAGATAGAAGGATATATAAAATTCATGATGAAATTTTGGTGGCACAATTTTTGCCAATTCCCCCCACCCCCACACAAATTAGTATTGAAATGGAACCTCTCTCATTCCAACTATTAACATTGCTAGGAACCTTTGAGGAAAAAATCTTACAATCAAAAAAACAATTGCTAATATTCAGAATGACAGAAATTTGATATTGTAGCTTTCTCTGATTTTTTAATGTTTGGGAGGAGGATTTTAAAGTGGCTTTCAAAGGCCTCTTACACCATTTCTCACCATTTAGCCCCATTCATGCTTCCAAACTCCTTACCAAAAGTTTGCCTGCTGAAAAGAGAGTAATATGGTTACCAACACAAGAAAATTCACCCTTCTGAATTTATTTATTTATTTATTCTGTAGCAGAATGGTAAAACATACTTTTTACAGCAGTATGCTATCTGCGAGATCGGATCCTGCCCCACACATCCTCACGACCGATTCGCTCCCACAGAGAGGGGCTTCTCCGGGTGCCGTCCACTAGACTTTGTCAGCGGGCGACGCCCAGGGGAAGGGCGCTCTCTGTGGCGGGCCCGGCCCTCTGGAACGACCTTCCCCCTGATATTAGAACGACCACCGACCTCCGCTCCTTCCGGGTAAAATTGAAGACCCATCTCTTTCGACTGGCCGGCCTTGAATAGTTCTCTCTGTCTTTTAATTACAAATTTTAATGGGTTTTAATTATATATTTTTAGCATAGGTAGATTTATTTAATTTTATTTTAAGTAATGTTTGTATTTTGTATATTGTTTTTAATTATGCCTGTGCACCGCCCCGGGTCCCTGTGGGGAGAGGGTGCGGTTAATAAATCTTAATTTGAATTTTGAATTTGAATTTGAGTACCTTTAAATAAGACAGTCTAGATCTATTGTGGTAATACTTTCTATACTGTGGAAGTCTGTATCCAAACCCCATTCAAAGGACTAGATTTTACTTTCAATATCTAAAATAATTATGGAACAACTTCTCAGAGAGATTCTCCCATCCTTATCTAGTCAGATCCTAAAATCTACTTCATAGGAATTTAACCTAGCTACTTCAAGTAGTTTTAACAATCACTCATTTTTTTAAATGAGAAAATTTCCTCCAAGTCATATGACATTTTCTCTAATATTGTCTGGAATTTTGCCACCTTTTTTCACACACCACAAAGAACTCATAAAAACATATTTTTGAATGCATTTTAAATTAATCCAGCCCTTTAGTGTTCAGCTCAGCTGCTTTATTTTCTTTATTTAGTCCTATGTAGTAACTATTAATGCTGTTCAGACTTTTGTGATTGTTCTTATGGTGTTTATTTTTCATTTTATCAAGCTCTCAAGGATATTGTTAAGGGGGAGTAATATAAATAATGTAAATAAATAATTATATATTCTTCATCTCTATAAAGTTGATGATGCTTCACTTTATTGCAATGCTGCTTAGGAGAGGCTGCCAAGAAAACTCTCAATTTTATTTCAATGCAACCAAATAACTGCATACAGATGATAGGTGACTCATAATCTTATCCTGTTGGTATTTAACAATTTCATAATGTTAATAATTTTGCATAAAGTGGGTCTCAGTTGGAATAAATACATAATTAAGTGACAAACAGTTGATTCACCCACAGTCATTAAAATGATTTAACATATGACAGTTTTAAATGAAATCCAAACACTTTCATTCCCCCCCCCCCCAATTAATCATACAAAGTCATTTTTAACCATCCAGGCCACTTGCTGAATGTAATACCCTGTAATGGAAGTGAAATCCAAACTATAGATCTTGTAGGTCATCCCTAAAGGCTGCTCTTTGCTAATCCTTCTCTTGGAGTATGAATGACACTCTTTTAAATACAGCTGAAGTTCCTGTGCCTTATCAGAGAAAGTAATTTTCTTACATATATATTTTCCCATCCTCTTATAAAAGGCCTTGGAACAAGGCAATAAAGAATGAAAAAATGTATCTGAAACAACGATCTCAATTAAATTTAAAAGAAGGACTACAGGAGACATGATAGCAGTGTTCCAATATCTCAGGGGTTGCCACAAAGAAGAGGGAGTCAAACTATTCTCCAAAGCACCTGAGGGTAGAACAAGAAATGGTGTAGGGCTGGAGGCAGTAGGTTGGACTAGAAGACCCCCCAAGGTTCCTTCCAACTATTCTATTCTATTCTATTCTATTCTAAATGCTATAATCAATCAAAACTACAACTGAAGCCCACCATTTAAATGACTAAAATAAGCAGAATGAAATCAGTTGACCTTAAGATAGAATCAAGCCAGACCAACCAACACTTGCAGCAAAATAAGAGTAGTGTAACTAAGCAGCTCATTGGTATCACTGGTATATCATCATTGGTACAGTATCTAAGTTCATAAAATGCATTAATTAATAACCAAATAACTATGATAACTTAGTTCTGTTGGGTTCTTTAAAGATTCTGGGGTTTATTTATGCATTGAAGGAATTCTTTTACCAAAATTCCATTATGAGTACATATATTCAGATATGGAACCATGTTCTATCCAGAAGACATGGAATATATATTTCTGATGTGTTAAGAAGTCAATCCAAGTGAAGAGCTAGACTTCATTTACTGAAATGCAAATGAAGTCTGGTTCTTCCCTTGGATTGACTTCTTAACACATCAGAAATATATATTTTATAGCAATAATGTATGAGTCATGAATTTTCAGGTGTCAGTAAATGCTGAATTATTTACAGATAACCAGGCAATTTACAAATCTCTATTTCAGAATATTTAACCTTTATCTTGTCTAATATGGCAACATTTAGTCTTGGCAAGAAACATTGTCAGTTAATTGGGCCACACGTCTTGTATAAAACAGTTGCATTTTAAAGATCCTACACAGTGGGAAAAAGGTGAAAACAAGTTCTTTAAAAATAGAAAACAAATATTCTTGTCTATGAAACAATATTATGTAGACTCAATTTCAATTTTATTTTGGAATATTGCCTCAGTGGGCCAACTATTCTGCCTGTGCACCTGTCAACATTTCAATCCATCCATCCATCCATCCATCCACTTTAACATTAAATCTTCAATTTATTAAATCCTGTTAATATGATTTTCCCTATGAATATCTTCCTCTTCTATCTCCTTAATATGTTGAAGACGTTCAACAGTGTATATGCATCAAGAATCATCCAACAGATAGATGGAACTATGCAAAAATGAGTAAATTTCATACTCAAGTGATCCAAACTTTTCTATGAAACAAATGAAGAGATAATTTCATCTCCTATGCCCTTCCACTTGGTTCAGTATGTGATTCCCAAGTTTTCTTGATAATCTTTGATCCAAGTGGTGGCTAAGATCAGGCATGGACTTTAGATGGAAATCGATTAGATTGGATAGTGGTGGGTTTCAAATTTTTTTAGAACTTCTTCTGTAGGTGTGGCCTGCTTTGTGGGAGTGGCTTGCTGGCCATGTGACTGGGTGGGAGTGGCTTGGCAGTCATGTGTCTGGATGGGTGTGGCCAACTTGTAAAATGTGGTGAAACTCACTTAATAATGCTCTTGCTTAGCAACCTAAATGTTGGCTCAGAAACGTTAACATTTGAAGCACACAAGTCTTAAAGCTGTCCAGTTACAAGACCCTTTCACCCCCTAAGTCTTTAGAACCCCCCCCCCCCAGGTGTGTTCAAACTTGACAGCTTTAAGACTAGTGGACTTCAACTCCCAGAATTCCTCCTCTCGCTCTTCATCTTGATGATGTGTTGTTGGGCAGGGGGAGGGAGCAGAACCAGTTCTAATTGGCACTGTAGATTTGTGGAACCTCTTCTATAGAAGAGGTTAGAACTGGCAGGAACTCACCCTGATTGGCTATCTATAAAACCTAATGTGGTGCTGAATGTTTCTAGAAACTATACACCAAAATAAGGTGAGCAATCACGAAGCATACTTTCATCCATGTTTCTCCCTCTCTCACACCACATGCATCCATCTATACTGACTGCCATACCATCAAGCTGTCAGTGGTCCTGTTCCTGGGACATTATAGAATGAGTGATTCTCTATAGGCAGAGGGCACCAGTTAGCAATGGGCGGTGTAAAATACAATTTTAGGCAAGATTCTGGTGCTATAAGTTTCTGCCATGTTAACAGAGGTACTAGAGATATGGGAACTAAGGATGTGGCCAAATTATTTGACAGTATCCTCAATTGCTACAGAGAATGAAGGGAAAAGTAGGTGGGGACATTTTGGCATTTTGATTGCCTCATTTTTTTTAAAAATCTTGATGTGTTTGGAGAAATAAATTGACAGAGCATTTAAAACTGCAGTGTGGTAACCAGGACACTTTTCTGCCGTGCAAAAACCTTCTAATGTGTGTAGTTAATGATGTATATAGCACAATACATTAACATTACTTTAATGTGTTCAGTGGTACAGAAGAATGCAATAATTAGGCACTGAGGGATTCTTTTTGGAACAGTTTGATGAGGTGGTCAATTACCTGTGCTATATGACAGCAAGTGGTACGACTGGTTTAACTTAATAAGTACATTCATGAAAGAGGCCACTGTGGTGTACATTAGTTGCACTGGAAAGGTTCTCTTCTGGTATTACAAAAGTAAAGCCTAAAATATCAATTAATTTAATTTGTTTGGCATGCTTTATGCTTTACACATCACCAGATTATTTTCTCCAAATATCATATACTGTAAAGTGAGTATGCATTAGAAATATGAAGAACACCATCAAAATTTTGTTTCTGGAGGACACTATTTAACTGAGATTGATAAGAGAAGTGGCTTCATCTGAATTTGTCAGGGATGTAACTTTTTAAGTAGTGCTAGATTGGTGATGAGAAGTTTTTTTTTTATGAAATAACACATATTGGGTTGTGCAGAGTTGTTCAATATGTTTTTCTTTTTTACATTTGATTTAATGAATAGAGTTTTTAGGTTGTTGATATCCTACCATTAAATGATAGAAACATTTTTTACCCAAATAAATTCATATTCTTGTCACCTACTACCAGTACTTGAAAATTTGAAACATTATTCATAATTGAATCGTTTTTTTAACTGAATATCTTTTAAAGATAAATTTGTTTTATTCTTTCATCCCACTATTTAAAAGGATTTTCACATTTTTATCTTCCAAGGAATTGTCAATGAGAAGCTTAAACTGCACAGACTATACATTAAAATCACTTTACTTTTTAAGCTGTCATGAACTGTTTCAAAAAATGCTAAGTTGCTATTGTTTAATGTCTGTCATTTTATAATGCTTTAGAAGTTATCTATCCTGTAAAATTATTAACTGATGCTAAAATTGCCTTGTAAGTATTAGGACAATAGCAATTTTGTAGCAGCTGGGACACTGCCAATGTAAGATAAGTACATTTTGCTCGGTAGATTCATAAAGTGCTTTGAAATGGTTTGTAACTGATGGATGGATGCATTTTCTAAGTGTGGAAAGCAATATTTTGTAGAAGGAAATGGCTTGAAAGCTGACACACATGCATGCAAATGCCATTCTCTTCAGTAAGTAATTTGCTTTTTCTTTCAAAAGCATAAATGGCATAGTTAGACACATTATTTTGTATATTGCATATAACAATACAAGATGCACAAAAACAGCAAGTACAAAACATTTCATATTGATAGAGGAACCCGTGGCTGTAGTATATCATTAGCATAAATGTATACACACTGAAGTAATGCCTTTAGGATTAAAAAGTGTTGCAGAAAAAAAAAAGTTCCCCTAACTTCAGGAAATGAAAATATTAATTTTATTTTTTCTTTCTCTCACACTTTTCAGTTTAAGGAAATCATTAGACCCAATTTCAGTAAAGTTGGTATAATGGTCAGACATTTTTGCTGAGAAAATAATGGATTATTGGAAGCAATAAATGTGGGCCTATTTCTTGTACCAGCTTCCAAGTTGGTTTCCATTTTACAGCACTAGTTTGACTGGATAAAAATAAATGAGAAAACATGCAGCCCTTTGTAGCAAATACACATTTCTTAGGCCCATGGAATCTATAGGACTTACACGGAAGAAAGATTTTCCTAAAAGTTGGTGCATCATAAAAATCTTAGCTTTCTTCATGATATATATTTTTATATATATATGGCGGCGTGCTTAGGCGCAGCGGCTTTGAGCTCCTGGTGTCATAGCAGACTTTTCCATCAAAAACTTGCTCTGAACCTACTGTGAATTATAGAGAAACAAACATATCAACTAATTGTGACACATCAGTTAAAGAAAAGAAGGATTACTCGGATTTTTTAGGACAAGTAAGAAAACAAGTTTCAGGCAGAGAAATCCTCAAGAAGAAGCCTAGATCTGGGTAGTGGATGTTGTATCCTCGACCTGCGACCGGTCTCGAGTTACGACCGGCTGCAGGTCTTCCAGGCTATCTCCGGGAAGCCATGGAGACAGGCTGTAGCAAGCCGGCTAACCGACAGACGCGCCTGATTGGCTGAGGCGCGCCTGGCGGGAAGCCGGCTCTTGCCGCAGCCTGATTGGCTCCCTGTTTGACAGCTCCATATATAAGGAGCTGTCAAACGCGGGAGCCCCTGTCTACCGCCTATTTCTGTACTTGTACTTTGCCATTCGTTTTACATTGCCTACAATAAAAGGCTGTTGCTTTGAGCAAACCTGGCTGGACTCCCTCTGTTCTCAACAACCTCAGAGAACTTAACACTGGCGACGAGGGCTGGGGCCAGACAGAGCTCTAATTGCTAAGGAAAAGAATTTTTCCTCACGAAAAAACTTTTTCCGTTTGTCTTCTTTCAGCGGTACGATCACCATGGGTTCAGTCCCTCCCTTCGCTCCATTCGACTCCTCGAAGGAGACCTGGGTCTCATTTATGGCACGGTTTGAGTGCTTCGTTCTGGCTAACGACTACGGGGCGCTGCCCCCGGCCAGAAAATTAGGGCACTTCTTGGGCTGCAGCGGCACAGAACTGTTCGCGACCGCCCGCACCGTGGCCGCGCCGACAGAGGTATATGATATGCCTTGGGACACCATGATCGAGCGGCTCCGGGCACACTACGCCCCGGTTCCGTCGCGGATGACCCACCGCTTTGCCTTCAGGAGGTGCCTCCAAAAGCCCAACCAGTCGGTGGCCGAATTCCTCAAGGCACTCCGTATGGCCGCCATCCTGTGCGACTTCGCCTCAGCCTTCCTAGGCGAATCGCTGCTGGAGCAGTTCATCTGGGGCCTCAGGGAGATCCGCCTCAGAAAGCGCCTGCTGGCCCGTGCAGACCTGACCCTGGAACAGGCGGTGGACGAGGCTCGGGCATTCGAGATGTCCGAGTCCTCGGTCTTGGACAGAGACTTAGACCGCCAACCATCTGCACGCGCGTGCCTGGTGGAGGACTCCGACGACCTGGATGAGGATGACCAGGTCGCCTACGTGCGGTCAGCCGGCCGCAAGCCGCCCCAACCGTCTTCCAATAGGTGCTTGGGCTGCCGGGGAAAGCATCCCCGGGCCGATTGCCCGTTCCGGGCCACAACCTGCCGCTGCTGCGGCTGAAAAGGCCACTTGGCTGCTGTCTGCCGCGCCGCTGTGCCTACCGATTCACCGCCCTCCCCTGAGCCCCAACGCCGCTCCGGAGAGGATCGAAGGGGGCAAGCGGCCCACCCGCCCACCCAACGACGTCAGGGCAGACGCCAACAGCCGCAGCCGTCCGGCTGCTTTGCCTTGAACGACGACACCACTCTGCAGGAGGCCTTGCCCGAACGTACGCGGCTCCGGACAGTTGTAAAACTGGAGGGGGTGGGGGTCCGCATGGAGGTGGACTCGGGCTCCTCTAGGTCCATCATCTCCCGGGCACAGTTGGCCAAGCTACGCCCCGGTCTCTCTCTGGACAATTTGTCACCCCCACTTACAGTCTTGCGAGACTATCAGGGGTCTTCCATTCCCACCCTGAGCCAAATTTCCCTGCGGGTGGAGTACGGGGTTTTCAAGGGGCCATTGCCAATCCTGGTGGTTTCTGACCCCCTAGTGACCATCATCGGCCTAGATTGGTTTCCCGCCCTGGGCCTGTCAGTGCACGGAGTGCATTCAGTTCCCGCCACCTCCCCCGTCTCTGGGGTTTTTGAGGAGTTTGCTGACGTGCTAGACGGCCGGCTAGGCTCCTATGTAGGCACCCCTGTCTCCTTGAACCTTGACCCTCAGGTTGCACCCATTAGGCTCAAGGCCCGCAGGCTGCCGTTCGCCCTGAAGCCCAAGGTCGAGGCCGAACTTGACCGGCTGGTGGCGCAGGGCGTGCTCGAACCCGTTGACCAGACGAAATGGGAGACCCCTATAGTGGTCCCCATCAAGCCCGACGGGTCAGTACGGATCTGCGCCGACTATAAGTCGACCATCAACCGTGGGCTCCAGGCGAACCCATATCCAGTCCCAGTTGTGCAGGACCTGCTCCATTCCCTGGGGCAAGGCCGCATTTTTGCGAAACTGGATATGGCCCAGGCCTATCAACAGCTCCTGGTGGACGACGCGGCTGCGGAGGCACAGACCATCGTCACCCACCAAGGGGCTTTCCGGTGTCGCAGACTACAATTTGGAGTGTCCGTCGCCCCAGGGATCTTCCAGAGCCTTATGGAACGCTTGCTCCACGGGCTCCCAGGCGTGGTCCCGTACTTTGACGACGTTCTGATAGCTGCTTCCAGCATCTCAGAACTCGCCAAAGTGCTAAGGAAGGTCCTCTGCATTTTCAGGGGCGCGGGATTAAAATTGAAGCGCAGCAAATGCATTTTTGCCGCGCCGGAGGTGGAGTTCCTGGGCTTCTTGATTGACGCCCGGGGCATACACCCCACCCCTAAAAAGGTCGAGGCCATTAGGAACGCCCCTACGCCAGCCTCCAAGACGGAGCTGCAGGCGTTCCTCGGCCTCTTGAATTTCTACGCGCCTTTCCTCCCCCATAAGGCAACGCTAGCCGAGCCGCTACATCGATTGCTCGATCGATCTGTGGCCTGGTGCTGGGGCAGCCGCGAGGTGCATGCGTTCGCGGCTGTCAAAGCCACGCTGATGCCAGAGGCTGTCCTAGTACAGTACGATGACAGGCTGCCCTTGACGTTAGCGTGCGATGCCTCCCCCTTCGGCCTGGGGGCCGTCCTGAGCCATTCCTTCCCAGATGGCTCAGAAGCCCCCATTGCTTTTTGGTCCCGGACAATGTCTCCCACTGAGAGAAACTATAGCCAGATTGACAAGGAGGCTCTGGCTATGGTGTCCGGCATCAAAAAGTTTCACCAATACCTGTACGGTCGGACTTTTGCTGTCTTCACAGACCATAAGCCTCTCCTTGGGCTGTTGGCCGGTGACCGTCCGACCCCCCCCATCCTCTCTCCCAGGATGACCAGATGGACGGAGTTCCTGGCGGCGTATAATTATACGCTGTACTACCATCCTGGCAAGCAGCTCGGGCACGCTGATGCCCTGAGCAGGTGCCCCCTCCCCAAGGCGGACGAGGAGCCGGTGCCGGCACTGTCCGTCTTGTCCGTGGCAGACTCCGGCCTGCCTTTAACGTCCTCGGACGTCGCCGCCCGAACGAAGGCCGACCCTGTCCTGTCCCAGGTCTCCATCTGGGTCCTGCGAGGGTGGCCTCAGGGCAGCTTGGCCGAAGAATTTCGGCCGTACAAGACACGCCAGCTGGAGCTTTCGCTCCACAGCGGCTGCTTGTGCTGGGGGGATCGAGTCATCGTTCCCCCGACTCTCCGTCACCAGGTGCTCCGGACGCTCCACGCCGACCACCCCGGCATAGCTCAGATGAAGGCGCTCGCCCGCAGCTATGTGTGGTGGCCAGGCGTGGATGCCGCAGTGGCTGCCTGGGTCGGGGGTTGTGTCCCTTGCCAGTCCACCTGCCCCGCCCCTCCGGTCACCCCGCCCAGGGAGTGGGACTTGCCCCGGAGCCCTTGGTCCAGGCTCCACATAGACTTTGCCAGCCCCTTCCGAGGCCAGACGTTCCTGGTGGTCGTGGCCGCCTACTCCCGCTGGGTGGAGGTCATCTTGATGGCTTCCACAACAGCCGAGAGTACGGTCAGGGCCTTGCGTCGCCTCTTCGCAACGCACGGGTTGCCGGACATCGTGGTGTCCGACAACGGGCCCCAGTTCCAGTCCGCCACCTTCCAGGAGTTCCTGGCCTCGCAAGGGATCCGCCATGCGCCGGTGGCCCTTTATCATCCGGCCTCCAATGGTCGGGCGGAGAGGGCCGTCCGCTCGGCCAAGGAGGCTCTGGGACGGATGACCAAGGGGGACTGGCCTGCAAGGGTGGCTGCTTACCTGCTGGGTCAGCATTCCACCCCTTGCCCAGCCACCCGGAAAAGCCCCGCCGAGCTCTTGATGGGCCGCCGCCTGCGGACCACCTTGGACAGGGTGCACCCGGAATACAACGACGTGCAGCCTTGCAACCTGGGGGCCCCACCTCCCCGCCTATTCCAGCCCGGGGACCCTGTGTACGCCCATAACTACGCCGGAGACCCTGAATGGGTTCCGGCCACTATCACCGAGCTAACGGGTCCCTGCTCTTTCAGGGTCAACCTCCCGGACGGGTCCGAGTGGCGGCGCCACTTGGATCAGCTGAGGCGCCGCCTGCCAACACCAGCAGCCCCAGCGCCGGATCCGCCCTGCCCTGTTGCCCCGGTTGGGCCCGTCAACGTGTTTTCCGAAACCCCACTCTGGGCCTTCGCCTTCTCAGGCCCCCCTGAACTGGACGCCGCCTTCCGGCATACGCTGCAACACTTGTCTCAAGCCGCTGGGAACGTGCGGGCCCTTGCGCCTAAGGACCCGCCCTGCAATGCCGCAACCAACCGGCATGCATCAAACTATGCCCCGGTCGCCGCGCCCCCTCGCCCCGACTTACCAGTCCGGAAGGCTCCGCCTCTGCAAGTAGGCCCCGATGACGTCACCACCTGGAGCTCCACTCCCCGAAGGGAGGAGCTCCCACAGGGGCAACCTACCTCGTCGGATCCTCTGCAGCAACTGAGGCGGTCTGGGCGGTCCCGACGCCGCCCCGCCTACTTGACAGACTACGCATGCGCATACATCAGAACGGACAGTTCTTTGAGCATGCACAGACCGAGGGGGGAAAGGGGTGTTGTATCCTCGACCTGCGACCGGTCTCGAGTTACGACCGGCTGCAGGTCTTCCAGGCTGCCTCCGGGAAGCCATGGAGACAGGCTGTAGCAAGCCGGCTAACCGACAGACGCGCCATATATAAGGAGCTGTCAAACGCAGGAGCCCCTGTCTACCGCCTATTTCTGTACTTGTACTTTGCCGTTCGTTTTACATTGCCTACAATAAAAGGCTGTTGCTTTGAGCAAACCTGGCTGGACTCCCTCTGTTCTCAACAACCTCAGAGAACTTAACAGTGGAGAATTTTTAAAACCCATGTTGTATCGTAAACAAAGCCTTGATGAAACAATGATCGCAGATTCTTCACGAAGTTTATGTTCTGTAGCGGTGGCACCATCATTATCTCTTGGGACTATACAAGGAGCAACTGCAAGAATGGAAATGAAGAAGCAGAGAGCACCACCCCTACCAGTAATTCCATCCTTTTCTGTTGGGAAAGCTGAGAGAGAAGAAAAATGCCAAGTGCGATTCCTCAAAGTTCATTGCAACAAGAAATAAAAAAGAAAAAGAGACGTGCTCCTCTTCCACCAACTCCTAAAATGCCAAACAGATTTGAAGAAATGGATAATAAAAGACAAAGTACAATTGATCCTTTTCAACTGTCATTTGTCGGCCATTTTGTTTCAACTGTCATTTGTTGGCCTTTTTGTTTGCCTGGAGAGATTCCTGTTGTGGCTGTCACTGCTGTCTGTATTCCACCTGGTGCAGGTGTTGGCACGGCGCTCAAACCAATTTCATTGTAATTTTATTACAATATTATTACAATGACAATAAAGATTATTATTATTATTATATGCTTCTCTTTTTTACTCCTTCCTGGGCTTCCTGGGAATTTTGAAAGAGAGTCCAAAATATTTCTAGTACATTGAATATTACGTATGCCCGGGAGTTCCCTTCACTTTTCTCCCCTAATCCTCTGTCTAGTCTCTGAATTTATTTCTATTGTTGCTCCAATATACTAGGATAGATTCGTCTTAACGTATACATATTGAAGATAAAGAAAGAAATCATTATTTTTCTTAGCAGTCGGACTTTCATCACCACAATTATTGTTGTTCTGTGAGCTGCACAGATTTGTTTTAAGAAAGGTTGCCATACAAACCTTTTAAATGATACAATACAATAGCAGAGTTGGGAGATCATCTAGTCCAACCCCTTGCCTAGGCAGGAAGCCCTATACCATTTCAGACAAATGGCTATCCAACATCTTCTTGAAGACTTCCAGTGTTGGGGAATTCACAACTTCTGGAGGCAAGCTGTTCCACTGGTTAATTATTCTTATTGTCAGGAAATTCCTCCTCAGTTCGAAGTTGCTTCTCTCCTTGATTAGTTTCCACCCATTGCTTCTTCTTCTGCCCTCAGGTGCCCTGGAGAATAGTTTGACTCCCTCTTCTTTGTGGCAACCCCTGAGATATTGGAACACTGCTATCATGTCTCGAGTACGAGTAGTTCTCATAGGGATGCGGTGGCTCAGTGGCTAAGACGCTGAGCTTGTTGATCAGAAAGGTCAGCAATTCGATGGTTCGAATCCCTAGCGCTGCATAAAGCTTCTTTTACTTGTCCCAGCTTCTGCCAACCTAGCAGTTCAAAAGTACGTAAAAAATGAAAATAGAAAAATAGGAACCACCTTTGGTGGGAAGGTAATAGCGCTCCATGTGCCTTCGGCATTTAGTCATGCTGGCCACATGACCACAGAGAAGTCTTTGGACAGCACTGGCTCTTTGGCTTAGAAACAGAGATGAGCACCGCCCCCTAGAGTCGGGAAATGTGCTACTTATCTTTAGCTAAGTAGTTTTCAACTTACAATAGTTCATTTAGTGATTGTTCAAAGTTACAACGGCACTGAAAAAAGTGACTTACAACTATTTCAGCATCCCCCTCTATGGTTACGTGATCAAAATTCAGATGCTTGGAAAAGGACTCATATTTATTATGGTAGCAGTATCTCAAGGTCATGCGGTCAAGATTTTGCAAAGTCAATAAGGAAGCTATCTTGATTCACTTAACAACCATTTACTAACTTAACAACTGCAGTGATTCACTTGACAACTTGGCAAGAAAGGCTGTAAAATGGGACAAAGCTCACTTACCAAATGTTTCACTTAGCAAAAGAAATGTTGAGCTCACTTGTGGTTGTAAGTCAAGGACTACCTGTAAATAGTAAAATAATTGGATAAAACCAGCTTGTTTCTCCATCGTCGGCTAAACAATGTCGACTGGAGACACCCAGGGGGAGAGCCTTCTCCGTGGGAGCACCTGCCCTCTGGAACTAATTGCCCCCGGAATTAAGAACTATCCCTGACCTACGCACTTTCCGCCGCGGTCTCAAAACCTTTCTCTTTCAACAAGCCGAGCTGCCATAAAGCGTGTTTTTTAAAATTTAAATTTAAATTTTTAAATTTAAATTTGTATTATTTTAATTAGGGTTAGTTTGGTTTTTTTCCACGTTTCAGCCAATATTTTAATGATGTCTTTTTTTAATTATGCCTTTTAAAAGCTTTTTTAACTTTTATATATTTGTTTTTATTTTGGCTGTACACCGCCCTGAGTCCTTCGGGAGTAGGGCAGTATAAAAAACCAATAAACCAATAAACCTTATACTTTGTTTAGTGCAAGACATAAATACAATTCTTGTCTATCCTTAAAATAAGTTAAGGAGAATTGTTTAGAATATAAGGTAAGTATTATATAATAATTTCTCCAGTTTACAGAGAAAATGGAAATACCTGCCTCACATGAGTTTCTGAAACATGAGCAAAGATGTACATTCAACAAAACACTTGAAGTCTAAGAAGCGCACATCCATATAAGCCTTCCTGGGAGATGTTTTTTTGCCCAAATCTGATATCACAGCACTTAACAGTTATGTTTTTTTTCTCTTAATTAAAAAAAAATTGTCATGTCAGAAACAGCTCTCAGTAGAGAAGTTTCAATCTAATGTGTTTGGGTTTAAATCACACTGACTTTAATGGCTATACAGGATAATTCAGAATATCAAATTCTTATACAGTAGAATGGCTGGTAAACGATCACTGGTATATTTCAAAATTCAGTAGCATATTCTTTTTTTCCCCTTTTTTCCCCTTCTCAGATTTATCTGCCTAGTTGTTATGCCAAAGAGATTTCTGGCTTTTTTTGTATGAAGCAAAATGTGATAATTCAAATATATATATATGTGTGTGTGTGTGTGTGTGTCCAGATTAACAAGGTCATAAGAATTAATGGATCATAACATATATAATGTTCTACAATGTTCTACAAGGGCAAGGAAGGAAGAACCAATCATTTAAATACAAGTTGTCATCAGTAGACTATAACTCAGTGGCGTAGCGTGGGTTGTCAGCACCCGGGGCAAGGCAAGTAATTTGCGCCCCCTAACCCTCCCCCAGATAGTCCCTCGCTCCGCTTTCAAACCACAATAAAAGTGGGAAGAGACGGAAGAGTGCGCGCATCGGGGGCGGGGGGGGAGCGGGAGGGGACGCCCTGCGCGGGGAGGGGGCGCGGCGCTGGGGGGTCCCGGGGGGAAAGGGTGGGGGCGGAGGGGGATGAGGAGCGGAAGGGGGTGTCTGGTGGGGGGGCGTTCCTCCTCCCCCCTCCTCCTGCTCGGCCAGGGTGTCAATTTGCAGCGGGAGCTCCTCCTCCGCTTCCTCCTCCTTCCCGGCCCCTCGCTCGCATTCTCGACCCTCCCCGGGTGGGCTGAGCAGGGGACCCCTCTGGCTGCCGGAGCTAGCGACTTCCACCCGGGCTCTCTCCGCCGCCTCCGCCCAGGCTTCCCCGTTCGGCGCCGCCTGGCCTTTTCCCGCCTCTCCGCGCTCCCTCGATGCCGCAGGAGGGGAAGCTCCGTGACACCTGCGCCTCCCTTCCCGCGAGTGTCAAAACTTTGTCGGGGCGGCGTTGGCGGCGGGACGGGGCTGAGGCGGGAGGCCGGCCTGAGGCAGGCAGGGTGCGCGGTGCGAGCGCCCCCCCCCCAGATGTTGCGCCCGGTGCGGCCGGCCCCCCCTGCACCCCCCACGCTACGCCTCTGCTATAACTAAATCATATAACATAAAGCAGGGGTCCCCAACCTTTGCAACTTTAAGTCTGAAGGACTTCAGCTCCCAGAATTCTCCAGCCAGCTTTGCTGGCTGGAGAAGTCTGGGAGCTGAACTCCTTCAGACTTAAAGTTGCAAAGGTTGGGGACCCCTGACATAAAGCATATTAGGAGGAGGAGGGGGAGAGGAGGGGGCAGAGGAGGGGGAGGAATATTTGGATTTATTGGCTTTGCTACAATTAAATATTTGAATATCTTAGCATTACTTGTGAAAATGCAATATGGCAATAGCAGGAAGTTCATTAAAATACATAAACAACTAGATTGTTTGGGCATCACATTCTACCCAAAATTCAATCAGGCATAAAAACACGATAGCATTTTTTTTCCAGACACATTTGTATCTTTGAATTTTGGAAGAGGCTTCAAAGATTCTTAGAATCTTGCTAGTGATGAAAGTGACCAAAGGTCCAAAAATAAACAATTGACGTAACTATTTTTGTCCCAAAAAGAGCAATAATAATATATCGCAATAGGAAAATTTAAGTATATGATTTGAGATAACTTCCAACCATGAGCTGTCAATTGCTTATTCATGACAGTATTTATGCTGGGAGGATGATGATCCCCCCCAAATGTTACTGAAATGTGACTAAGACTTAAATGACTTGAGCTGGAATATTCTGTTTTGTGCACTTAAGTTATCATATGGGTTCCTGCTCTGACTGCCAACATCTGAAATTAATTGCTGGCATAAGGATCAGGACATACTTAGTAGTTGCAGTCTAGTCTGTTGCTAGAGACATTTAATTGGACGTCTTCTATTTACTTTTTTCCGAGGTTAATATAGAAGACAGTGTTATTCTAGTGAACATATGAAGTGTTTTATTGGAAATCAATGATACTCATATGTTGATGTATATAATGCATTTAACACACATTTTTTACATTGGGGTTGCCTTTAAAGCAAGTTACTTCCCCATACAATCATTCCTCAAACCAGTAAGATTTGAAGGAAGTCATGACTAACTTATTTATTTCAGAGGAATGCAAATTCACTCAACTGAATATTTTTGATTGAACTGATATTTAAAAATTGTTCTTAATAGCACTGAGCTAGAGATGCATAAATGATTCAGTACTTTTGGATGTGTAGACTAACATGCTGATTTTATTTTTGATCTTTCAAAAATAAAAAATAATCAGGATGCACATAATGTGATGAAACCTGCACTTTTCAGTTTTACAATAATGTTCCTATGTATGGAAGTGCAAGCATTAGAAAAATAAGGAACATTAGTGGGCATGTATTAGAAAAAAATCTATTTCAGAATGCATCCTCAATGCTTACAAAATTGGGAAAATATGATGAAAATGCATATAAAAAGAGAAATATATAACAAACTACATACAAATACAGTGGTACCTCGGTTCACGAACTTAATTCGTGAACTGACTCTGGTCGCGAACCGAATTGTTCGTGAACCGAGGCACAGTTTTCCATATGCTAAAAGCATAACAAAAATTAAAAAAAAGTCACTGAAAGTACTCACAGTGTGCGTGCTGGGGCTTTTTTCTGTGTTTTCTTCTCTCTACGATCTTCCTACAGGAAGTCACAACCATGTGACAGCCAGGAATACATTAAAAATGGCCGCGGTTCCTGTTTGTGAACCGAAGCAGAGTTCGTGAACCGAAGCACATTTTGAGGAAAATTTATGTTCGTAAACCGAATTGGTCGTGAACAGAGGCGTTCGTGAACCGAGGTACCACTGTATTCTACAACCTTTTTGTGCCAGGTGTACAGATGGTAGAACTGCATTGTATAGGTGGTGGGGTAGTAAAATGAGGTATTTGTTGAAACAAAATGAAATTTGAAAATCAAGTGAAATTGAACATACACAAAATAATAAACCAGTCAGGTATATTTGAAGGGAAAGGAGATCAAATCTGCTCCTCTCTGCCTGGACACTTGTGCTAGAAGCTGGCACCAGACCTGGGTATTTGCAAGACCGCCTCCTACCAAATACCTCCCTCCGACCAGTCCGCTCCCACAGAGAGGGCCTCCTCAGGGTGCCATCAGCCAGTCAATGTCGGCTGGTGACCCCTAGGGGGAGAGCCTTCTCTGTGGCAGCTCCTGCCCTCTGGAATGACCTACCTCCTGACCTACGCACAACCACGGACCTGCGCCTTTTCCGCTGAGCCTTAAATACCCATCTATTTCGTGCGGCCGACCTGGTGTAGTTTTTTAATTTGCTTCTATTAGGGGTTTTACAGGGTATTTTAGAGCAGGCTTAGTGTTGAATCTATTTTTAGTATATTTATTGTATTGGATGTTTTACTGTTGTTTTTATTACTGCCTGTTCACCGCCCTGAGTCCCGAAAGGGAGAAAGGGCGGTATACAAATTTGAATAAAACTAAAACTAAACTAAAAAGATAGCTCTCCTTCATCAGTCTTTGTACCTTCAGCAACAACTGGTACAACAAGCTGATTTTACTCCTGATTTTTATTCAAGAGAATCTGGCCAGGATCAAGGTACTTTCACCTAGAAGGTAAGTAGTCTTACCACCCCAACGATGCCGTAGCGGTGATGTGCCAGTGCCTGGAAGCCGTGCGGATCTGGATGGGAAGTAACGGACTCAGGCTCAACCCGACCAAGACCAAGTGGCTGTGGTTTCCGGCTGCCCGATTCAACCAGCTGATTCCATTGCTGGCCATAGGGGGCGAACATCTTACCCCTGTGGATGGGGCGCACAACTTGGGTGTCCTCCTGGATACCCGGCTGTCCATGGAAGATCAAGTGACAGCCGAGGCCAGGAGGGCGTTTTACCAGGTACGCCTGGTACGCCAGTTGCGCCCCCTATTGGATCAGGATGCCCTTCGCACAGTCACTCATGCTCTCGTGACATCCCGACTGGACTATTGTAACTCTCTCTACATGGGGCTCCCCTTGAGGTGCACCCGGAGACTTCAGCTGGTCCAGAATGCAGCCGCGCGAGCAATAATGGGAACCGCAAGGTTTACCCACATAACACCTCTCTTGCGCGAGCTGCACTGGCTGCCTGTCGTCTTCCGGGTGCGCTTCAAGGTGCTAGTTGTCATCTTCAAACCGCTCCATGGCTCGGGACCTAGCTATCTGCGGGATCGGATCCTGCCCCATACATCCTCACGGCCGATTCGCTCCCACAGAGAGGGACTTCTCCGGGTGCCGTCCACTAGACTTTGTCAGCGGGCGACGCCCAAGGGAAGGGCTTTCTCTGTGGCGGGCCCCTCTGGAACGACCTTCCCCCCGACATTAGAACAACCACGGACCTCCGCTCCTTCCGTCTAAAATTAAAAACACATCTTTTCTGCTTGGCCGGCCTAGGGTAGTCTCTTTTATTATGGGATTTTAGTAATTTAAATTGGGAATTTTAGCACAGGGTTAATTGTTTAATTTGCCTTTTAGTTATTTATGTATATTTATTGTATTGTATTTTTAACTTCCCTGTGCACCGCTCCGAGTCCCCCCGGGGAGAGGGAGCAGTCTATAAATTAAATAATAATAATAATAATAATAATAATAATAATAATAATAATAATAATAATAATAATAATAATAATAATAATAATAATTATTATTATTATTATTATTATTATTATTATTATTATTATTATTATTATTATTATTATTATTATTATTATTATTATTATTATTATTATTATTATTATTATTATTATTATTATTATTATTATTATTATTATCTTCCTACTCTTCCAAAGGTGGCTTCTTTTGGTGATGATGGTATATTATGCTGGGTCCTGACCATGAGCCTGCATGTATGTTCCTAAAGATGACCTTGGGGAAATGTGAAAGGACAAGGAGGAAGGACTTGGAGAAGAGATTATGCAGCCCAGAGACGAAAAGAAGCATGAGAAAGTAAGTCAGGATTACTTGCTTTAGTATGAAAATATGAGAACTTTGGCAGGTCTTCAAGATTATGTTATTTTACCTTACAACAATTAGCATTCCCTGCAATGTCTATTTCTTGACCTGGGCTATCTTGGAAGGCTGGCAAATAGATGGACCACATTCAGAAATATTAACGTAAGACCAATTATTAGGAGCCATTGAAAAACAACAGTAGTATCAGGAGGAGGTTCTGATAATGATCCAGCTTGGGGTATACTGGTCTATGTATGCCTAGCTAGGTCACTGGCAGAGAGGAAGGCCTGTAGTTTTATTTATGGAGATCACAGAAAATAATTGGTTATATTGGGGTGTGTGTGTGAGAGAGAGGGGGGGGGTGTCCTACTAGTTCAGACTGGTTCAGCTGAACTAGTAATGGTTTTTGCAGCCTGGGTCTCTGGATCTGGCAGCAACCAGGCCTGCCATGCCCCCAAATGGGTTTCATACACCACCGCCATCTAGATTTTCAGTTCAGTGCATGCACAGAACAATTTTCTTTGCACAAATTTACTTTGTTTTTCTTTTTTAATGTTTTGTGCATGCACAGACATATTTTTGTGCAAATGCGCACACACGTGGAGTGAGTGTCTGGCGTTAACCCGAGCGAAGCGAGCATGTGTGCACAAAATTTTTGTGCACACTGAACTGGCAGTAATGCCAGCAGCAACCACCCCTGGAGGATATGTGGAGCACAACCTTTGAAACGTTTTGACTACTAATCTATTAGAATGCAGTTGTGGTGGGGATGCTAGGCTAAGCTCAAATTGGAGGGCTGAATCTTATGTACACTGGTAGTACTCGATTTATAATAGTTCATTTAATGACTGTTCAAAGTTACAACAACACCGAAAAAAGTGACTAATGGCCGTGTTTCACATTTATGACCGTTGCGGCATCTCCATGGTCATGTGATTCAAAACTCAGATGCTTGGCAAGTAGTTCAGATTTATGACGACTGCTGTGTCCCAAGATCATGTGATCTCCTTTTGCAACCTTCTGACAATGGGGAAGCAAAGCCACATTCACTTAACAACCATGTTTCTAACTTATGAACTGTAGTGATTCACTTAACAATTGTGGCAATGGAAGGTTGTAAAATGAGACAAAACTCATTTAACAAATATCTCAGCAACATACATTTTGGGCTCAGTTGTGGCTGTAAGTGAAGGACTATGCCTACTGTAGTGTCTTGAACTCTTTGAGGAACAGCAAAGCAAGTGAAATGGCTTACCTTCAGAAGCTGTAGGTGCTCAATCAATGGAGGCTTTTATGAAGAGGCTGGACAACCACTGGAATGGTACTGTATAGGGTTCCTGTTTGACTAGGGCAGGGGTCTGCAAAATCGGCTCTTTTAAGACTGGTGGACTTCAACTCCCAGAATTCCCCAGCCAGGGTGGCTGGGAAATTCTGGGAGTTGAAGTCCACCAGTCTTAAAAGAGTCGACTTTGCAGACCCCTGGACTAGGGGGTTGGACTAGAAGAGCTCCAAAGTCCCTTCCAATGCTGTTACTCTGTTATTCTTTGAATTCACAAAATTTACTTCTAAGTAAGTCTGCCTTAGACTGTGTTATTAAACTACAATCCTATATGCCAGTTATAGCAAAGCTTTTTCTTATGGCGTGCCAAAAATGTGTACGCACCTGCTATCGCACACGCCTGCACAGCTGCATGACCATACCAATTCAATCCTCCCTGTCCACCTGCGCATGTGCACGTGACACCCCCCCCCCCATGTGCATGCATGCACAACCTCTGCCCAGGCTCCAGAGGCTTTCTTGAAGCCTGGGGAAGGCAAAAATGGTCTCCCCTGGTCCTCCAGAGATCTTCCAGAAGCCAGAAATGAATCGTTTCCGAACTTCCGGTTGGCCTATTTTTCACCCTCCCCAGTCTTTAGACTCCTTCCTGAAGGCCAAAAATCAGGTGGCTGGTGTGTGCATGCGCACCGGAGCTGATGGTTGGCGTGTCACTAAATATGGCTCTGTGTGCCACCTGTGGCATGCATGCTATAGTTTTGCCATCATGGCTATATGTCATGATCTGCAATAGCTTATTTCTGAATTGGCATGTTTAGGTAGAATTATTCTGACTTTCATCTCATTATTGTAGTTTTGTTATGCTAGTACAAAAGTACAGCCTATTTCACTGACTAAGGAGTGCAATCCCAAATGCTATAACAAATAGAAGCCATGCATAAAACCCAATGTGCAACATAATCATTTTACAAAGACAGTTAATTTATACTAACAGCTGAGTTGGTGTTGTGCCAAAAATATTTTCTGCATTTCATTTCACACATTCTCATTCAATGATGGAAGAATAGTAGTGTTCTTTTCTTCCTTTTTTTAAAAGGAGTCCCCCCACCTCAATCCTGAAAGAATAGTTTGGTAACATATAGATTTTTCTCAGATTATAGGTGGCTAAACAATTTATTTCAGTAAATCTGCCCCCTCTTAACCTAAAATCTTCTTGGCTTCCCATTCTTCAATTAACTACTGTAGGATTGCTTTTTTGAATTAAGAAAGGAGAGACATAGTGAAGAAAAAAAGTGACACATTTGGGCAACAGAGAAGTTCCCCAAATACTACCAAAATAATTGGAAAAAAAGAGGAAATCACTATTGGCACCAATGTTAAGACTCATAAAATAAATATTATATATTCAAAAATTCCACGTAGTGTCCATCTTCCTTATTTCCTGCCCCACGCTTAAGTCCTATGGTAGGGCAGTGTCATCAGCAGTGAACTGATTGCTGCAATTCCTTAAATCTTTAAATCAGGGGTGTCAAACTCTCATTGTCATGATGTTATCATGTGATGTATCGTGACTTTTCCCCCCTTTGCTAAACTGGGCGTGGGCTTGGCCAGTGTGTGATGCAACTGGCCAGCAAGCAGCGAATTTGGCACCCCTGCCTTAAAATCATCCGTGGCTTTCCTTAGGATTGTGTGTCTGACTAACAACCTTATGATAAAATTATGATTGGTTTCAGGTGTTTTAGAGAGGTGCTACATTCACACTCCACCCACTTCAAACTACCTTTCTACCATCACATCCAAAATGCTGTATGCCTTTAATAGTTCCTCCAAAAATATATATTTTTGTAATTGTGCTTTATCAGTTTCCAAGATTACCGAGAAAAGAACATAAACTTTAAACATTAAATTTCACCATATTAAGGCTGACATAGGATGGTAAGCCAAACAGCAATCTTAACTGCCTTATATTGACTCAAATAATCACTCCACCTACCCAAATAATATCAGTCAACTGCTAGTAGTTTTTCAGATCTCAGCTAATGAGATTAAACATGCTTTGCATTTTCTAAAATACTATCTATGCCTGTGAAAAGAGTGGTTTTTTTTTTTTTTTTACCAGAGTGGTCCACAGAGGGTGTATTTCAGATGATGGCACAATTGAAGTTCTTTCTGGGTTTTTTTAATGTGCCTGATAATTTTGTTCTCATTTCTTTGAGATCTTTTTCAATTGATTGTGTATTTGGGGTGCTAGTCTTTCTTGAGGGTGTCCTGCATGCCTACACCACTGTTCTGACCCCCCCTTTCTCCAACTAACACAAGACTGCCTGCCTGCCACTAATTCTCTTGGCTGCTTGCCTGAATGACTCTGAATAGATACGAAGCTTCCTAACTCGACTAAACACGAACCTGAAAATCAACACAAATAAACACGACCCTAGAAATCCAATGTTGTTCTCTGCAAGGACTTTCTTAGCAAAGACTTCCTTTTAAACCCTCTTGGGAGGGGCCAGTCATTAAGCAGCTGCGACTAATTCAAATCCTTCGACTTCGCTTCTGATGCAATTGAAGCTTCCTTTTTTCAGTCCTTCTCAATCTAGCATCAGGAACAAACTGGCCTTGATCCTCCACACTACTCCAAGACCCAGGTGCCTCCTGATGATCAGCCGGGCTCTCTGCTCTCTCAAGGTTGCCCTCCTCCTCCAGAGCAGACTCATAGGACTCCTCACTAGAGGAGTCCATCAGCAGCTTATCCGGAGCCGGCTGGGCCACAACACACCACCTAATCCAATTGATGGATACTTTGGAAGTGTGTGTGTGGGGTGGTGGTAATGAAAGGGTAGGAAACCAGAGAATCACTGGAGAAAGGATTGCAAAGTAATCCTTTGTATCTTTGTATCCAAGTATCTGTGCACATGTCTCCAGTCCAGAGCAAAAACATCACAATCCAGCCACAGGAATGTCACCAACATAATTTTCTTCTCAGAAAAAAACTCTGTAAAGGCAATTTTACTTTCATCCAAATGACAGTACTTAGACATTCCCATAGGGTGGCCTCATCATTTGAGAATTTTTCTAATTTTGTTCTATGTTGAAATAAATTAAAAAAGCAAATCGTCTTTCGAATAGTTTTTTGACTTGCTCTGATATCAGAAATCCTTCAAAAGGAAGATGCTAACAACTGGACCCATGCTCTTGTTAAATGCTCAGGTATGCTTTAGCACTGTTATGCTCCCATAATAAGCAAAACCAACGTATGAATGAAGCCGCATCTGGTGCAAAAGGAATGTTCCTACATGCAAACCACTTACTCAAGAATCAATGCTCCAATCTAATGTAGGGTTATATGTACATAAACCTCTTGTCTAGATGCACAGCCTGGGTTCTACTTCTGAAGTGGCAGGAGAAAATAGACATATGTCCTTCACATCCAAAAGAAATATCGCTGAGGCTGAAATACACACATATGTGAATAAGAGCTGTGTGTGTAAAGCAAAGATTCTTTTGCTGAGGCTGTAACTTCAAGACACACTTGCTTATAAATAAATATCTGGTCAACATCCAAAATTTCCAGTAAGTAAATACATAAAGCATGAATTTATACCCTAGGACAGGGGTGTCAAACTCAAGGCCCAGGGGCCAGATCCGGCCCATAGGGTGCTTAGATCCAAGCTCACTTTGATCCAGTCCATGGGACCATCCTTGAAAGGGTGGATTGTTCCTCTGCCAGAGAAAACGAGCGCCTGAGCTCTGTTTTTGGCTGGGATGGCCTCCTGCAACCCTCTGACAGTGAAAAATGGAGCTCGGGAGGTTGCGAGCTCCGTTTTTGCTGGGAGAGGGTTGCAGGAGGCCATCCCAGCCAAAAACGGAGCTTGGTAGCCCACATTCGCTGGCAGAGCACTCAGGCCACCACAGGTGACCATGAGTGACGTCAAGCTGACCACCCCACCCTACCCCCTAAGGTCAAACACAACCCTCAATGAAATCAAGTTTGACACCTCTGCCCTAGGTCTAGGTTTTGCTCACACACATGTAACCAATGTATAGCTCACAGTTTACAAAAGCATCTTCCTCCCTTTTTGTCCTTTATTCTAGACTCTTCTGACCTGCTCATTCTTTTGCTTCTGCTGCTGTCTTTTCCTTGCTGCCATTTGCTTTGTAGTTTGCGCTCTAAATGTACCTTTCCCCATTGGTTGCCTTTCTCCTAAATTTTTAAGTGAAACATGTAATTGACGGTCAAAGAGCGTTAAGAACAGTAAACAAGCTCTCAGCGAATCAATATTTACTGCCTGAATTACCCAGCAACACTTTAATTTATGACTTCTGGGGTTTCCCTGAAACTTACAGGTATTATTCTCTTAAAGCTCAGGGAAGCAGAGCTGAGCAGCTGTTTTGGATGGATAATGCGTCTCAGGCTGGAGAAGTTGGTGTACTATATGCTAGCCAAGGTAGAAAGTCAGAGACAGAATGCAGTAGCAGCAGCAGCAGCAGGTGAAAGACTATTATAAAGCAATTTTCAGGTGGTTTATTATAGGCCTCCAAACTAGAAAAAGGGCAAAGGGTGGAAAAGGGCATTACAACAGGTTGTATATTGCAGGTTATTGTGTTTTGAGCTGCAATGAACCTGATAATGAAATCAGCCGAACGAGAACATAAAGGTCCCACACTGACAGGAAAAAAGACATCCCTGAGGCAAGCCAACGTAGATGTTGTAACAATAACGACAAGTACAGTAATGTAGCCTAGATTGTTACTGCTGACACTGGAGAAAACAGGGAAAGTTTACACTACCCAAATATAGGTTCCCCGTGTCACTGAAAAGAGAAAATAAGCAGGGCATTTCTCTTTAGGATTTTGAGAGCAATAACTGGGATTTGTGAAAAGTACATCGTTTATGAAATTATGGCATGCTGGCACAATCTACAACACCAAAATTAATAAATAAATAAAATCACCCAGCCTCAAATTGCACAGACATTAGTGACCGCTGTTGTTTTGCTTTGCTTTGTTTTGTTCAGCGGGTGGCACCGGAATAATAAACACAGGTCGGTTTTCCTGAGGTTGGCCTTTCCTTTCTGTCTAATATGATTTCTTCCTTAAGCTCTAGCTCTAAACCAATAGTTATGTTGGACGGAGTTTCAACAGTTGTTGAACCTTTCTTATTCAGCCTGCCTTCAAAAAATAAACAGTGAGTGAAATAAAAAGTAACAACTTGAACATTCTGAAATATTTGTGTATCTTTACTTATGCAGTGATCTTTTTTATTCCACTTTTAATCAAAAAATCCTAAGCCCTGGGTTCCTAACCCGTGGTCTGTGGACTGGTAGTGGTCCATGGCCCATTGTGAACTGGTCTGGGCAAGTGGCAGGTGAGCACATGAATCTCCATGTTAGAGTGCAGTACTGCAGGCTACTTTTGCTGACTGCCACCTGCATGCTATTTGACAGTTTGAATCTCACCAGGCTAAAGGTTGACTCGCCTTCCATCCTTCTGAGGTTGGTAAAATGAGGGCCCAGCCTGTTTGAGGCAATATGCTGATTCTGTAAATCACTTAGAGAGGGTTGTAAAGTGGTAAATAGGTCTAGGTGCTATTGCTATTAGGTTGCATACATGAAAGCATCCCCCCACCGACACACTGCTGGTCCAAAGAGCAGTTGGAGACCTCTGCCTGTCCTAAGCAGTCAAGGCGGTATCAGGTCACAACAGGAAAAGTTGGTGGTAGATGATGCCAATGTTATTCATAATGGTTTCTTGAAAAAAGCTACTTGGAAACTGGAGTTGAGAGCCATATTCAAAACATTGAAATATTCATATCAGGACACTTTGAAAACTTTGTCTAGAAGGCTTTCCATGAGCAACCAAGCCAAATAATAGGGGACGGGGAGGAAGTCACTTTGCCATGACAAACCTAGCAACTGGTAGGTTTTTTATTTTATTTATTAATATATAGACTACTTGAGTGACTCGGAAAAATATTGTGTATTTATATCCAATTCTCATTGCTTGTCCAGTCCCTTCAAGAGGAACATTGTATATATTCACCTAAAAGCAGTAAACTCATATTCTCGGGAGCAATTAAAATTACTGAAACTATGAGTTTCAATTGTCATTGTATGTGTTATTTGTTATACATCACAAATATGTGATACAGTCTAGAGCTCTGTATCTGGAATGAAATATGATAATAATGGCCTTGGACGATGGGGAGGGGGCAAGAACATTCAAATAAAAGGTGGTGGAGCTCACAATTGCTTAAAAGCAAAGCAAGGGACTTAAAAAGGATCCACCATAACATAGCAGACTGTTAAAAGTGATTGTGGGAGATTTGCATTTTCAGAATTTCAAGATACTATAATGTAACTTAACCATAAAGTAGAATTAGCTCATCTGGCTATATCTCCTATCTGGTTTACAAGGGAGACTGATAGTACCTGGACATTTTCCTGTACATGATTTTGTTTGGAAAAATAATGTATCTATCAACTGTCATCCTAATGGACAGTGATCCCCATTTTTTTTAAAAAAATGACTGAATAACCTCTAAGCCTGTGTTCCTTTTAGAGTGCACAACTGAGCGCTATATGGCATCATGCTAAAAACTTCGACTTTAAACAATTTGATAATTATTATGATATAATTGTTTCCAAATTGGCTTGTCAATTTAGCATGCTTTGGGCTCTTATTAATAGGCCTTTGACATGAATTGATCAGCTGGTTGGAAGTGGATGCCTAAGCACTTAAAAGATTTGACCTGTTCAATCAGCTTACTATGAATTGTTGCTCTAGTCTAATGCATAAGGTACTTCCTAGAGAATGCCAGGAAGATTTTTTTTATTAATTTCAAGGTATTCTACAAAATTATAAAGCTTTAAGACATCTTCAGAGGCCTATCCAAGTGATGGACAAATAACTGCACCTTCAGCAAAAAGAGCAGAATAGGGTGATGGCAAACAGATAAATGGTAATATTTTGTCTTGGCAATGTAATGAAGCATTAATGTAATAGCTCAATAATAATAGAGCAAAAATATAGAACTGTTTGATACATTTGTAAATAGAAATAAGTTTAGCTCGGTCACCTAATAGTATTCAATTACTTGAATAGTAATTAAGTCACATAATTAGTTGAAAAAGCTGGCAGTTGATTGAAGTGGCAGCTAATTTCCTGTAGCCTTTCACATGGTATCAAATCAAAGGATGTCTTTAAGTAAAAAAGGCAACATAAAGGGCGCCTTTAGGCAAATTATAATGCAATTTAATAGAGCTGTCAAAAGATGGGCTAGCAGAGTTGCCCACCATAGAAGAGGATTTTGGTGAAGCATTTGCTACATTACAAGGAATCTGTCTGAATCTTATTTCATTATATAATTTCTCCAGAGATCATCTGAGTCCTTTACAGGCAGTGGTGGGATTCAAATAATTTAATAACTGCTTCTCTGCCCTAATTATTTCTTCCAACAACTGGTTCACCAAACTGCTCAGAAAGTTAACAACCAGGTCTCCCGAAGTGGTGCGAATTGGCTGAATCCCACCACTATTTACAGGGAAATGCTGGGAAGATGTGTAATTAAAATCTATATCAACAGCAGAAGTACCCTCCACCATTTCCTATAATACAGTAAGCTGAAAAGAATGAATGGAAATTCAGAAATTATCAAGCTACTTTGAGAGTAAGCTAAAGATGGTGAACAATATATGGAAATTACAGGGCAAATTCTGACACAGGGAAGTTATGTTCACTCTTGATATCAATAACAAAAGTATGTAAATGATATGCCACAGATAACATAAGGCTAGCATAGGAATTCTAAAGCTGTGGTGACGAAGTTTGCAACGTGAGTTGTTGTCTGCTAAAGCAGAATGTGTTAGGTCTGTTTTCTCTGTGAAAAAGAATTTCAAGATCATTTATTTTAGTTGGTCTAGATTAGCCCAGCCCAGTGGTTCTCAATCTGTGGTTTGTAGACGCCGGGTGGGGAGGGCTGCAATGTCATCATAGTCTTCAAGAAATGTTATGATTTAAAACTTGAGTTAAGTCTGGGTGGTCCATAGCTATGGCCCATGGCCACAAAAGGTATTTAAGAAGGGTCCATTGGGAAGAAAAGGTTGAGAACCACTGGCCTTATCTAATTAGGTCTGCACTCTAAATAACACTGGCAGTGTATTTTGAAAGATACAAAGGCAAAGTATATTCTTATAATTCTTTGCTGTTATTATCTACCACTGAAATTATTTGGCATACTGATATTTTGTGCCTGAAAATTTCCCCTTGTCTCAGCAACGTTGTAGAGCACTACAGGAGTGATAAATAGATGACAGTAGTATACCACTGCATATTATTTAGGCACATAGACACAGGTATGCATTTAAATTTTTTTCAAAATTTTCAACTTTCTTTATATTGCAAAAGTTTTATTGGTTTTACAAATTTTTGGGATAGGGTAGGGTAAGGTGATACAAATTTTTTTTTGAGAACTTTCACATCGAAGTCGTTGGCCCCTCCGGGCTGCGTGGTAAGACATTGGTAATACATTGTTCATTAATACAACAAGGTGAAGATAAATGCGTAAATCATACATTCTAAATGATAAATCATACATTCTCGGCCTGTGTGGCCGAGAAGAACAGTCGGCTGGGGTTTGTACAGGGACTAACTTTCGATCTGCCCATATGCAGGACCCCTAGACTGATAGACTAAGACCAACTGACTTTTTTCCCTCCTGCCCCCCCTTAAGGTCATCTATTGCACTTTATTCACCTGTCACTTTATTGCTGCTCCTCTGGACTCTTAGCGGACTTGCTATTATCCCCCCGGACCTAGACGACTATCGGGGGTTCCAAATGTATTCTAGGTGTGATCTCCTTTGCCTGCGGGAGTCTCCCCTCTTGCAGGCCTGGCCCCCTTATCTAACACGGGCCCACCTCGAGGATGGACTGATTGCTCCTGAGAGGTGGGCGAAGCGCAGACTAAGGGGGTTTTTATTTAAACATTTTATTCGACTTTTAGGGGGTTCCAGGGAGGGGGGGAGGGAGAGTCAGGTGGGGGTATGCCAAAAAGGGCCGGCAGGAAGCGGAAGTAGAGTAACGGAGGAGGGGGGAGGGGGGTCGTTTCCACTGGGGTATTTTCCATCAATACGGTCTTGGGGAGGGGCAGGGGCGGTGGGAAGGGGGATGGACATCACCAGTTGGAGGACCGGGGCCGCTGGTTACGGGTGGTCACGCGCTCCAACTCCCCCTGTCCCCATCGCAGACTAGGTGGGCAAGAACCACAGACCCGGGGCCCTAGGCTGATGCTATGCAACGCCAGGTCCGTGGTACAAAAAGCCCCCCTCATCCATGACCTTGTGTAAGAGGGGGACCCGGACCTGGTAGGCATTACGGAAACCTGGTTGGGCCACGAGGGAGGACATCCCCTCGTAGAAATGTGCCCACCAGGATACCGAGCCTTCCATCAGCCTAGGGCCCTAGGGAGGGGTGGGGGGGTGGCGATTATGGTTAGGGAAGGTCTTGAGCCAAAGGAGACCACGATCCCTCAGACGACCGGGTGCAAGTCCCTCCTTGTGAAGTGGGGCCTTGGGAGGCAGTTGGGCGTGTTAGTTGTATACCTGGCTCCTCGCTATGCAACAACAGCCCTGCCCGAGCTCCTAGAGGTGATAGCCGAGGCGGCAGTTGAGACCCCCAGACTTTTAGTCATGGGGGACTTTAACCTGCCGTCGGCAGGCGAAACCTCTGGTGCAGCTCGGGAGTTCATGGCTTCCATGACAGCCATGGACCTGACCCAGGTAGTTTTAGGCCCTACTCACGAGGGCGGACACACCCTGGATCTCATCTTCGTCTCGGGACAGTGGAGTAGTGATCTGGGAATAGGGGATTTAGTCATCACACCCCTGTCATGGACAGATCACGCTCTCCTTCGGCTCGACTTTCCAATTGCTGCACCTCACTGCGGGGAGGCGGAACCGGACATTCCTATATGGTTCCGCCCCAGGCTCCTGATGGACCCGATAAGGTTCCAGAGGGAGCTTGGGCCAATTCCTGTGGACTTGCCCCGCGACTCGACTGAGGACCTAGTGGCTGCATGGTTAAGTGCGGCCACGGGGGCCTTGGACCGAGTTGCGCCCTTGCGGCCTCTCTTGCGGCGACGAACCACCTGGGCTCCTTGGTTTACCGAGGGGCTTAGGGAGATGAAGCGCCACAAGAGACGCCTAGAGAGCAGATGGATATCTTCTCACTCCGAAGCCGACCGAACACTAGTGAGAGACCATATTAGGACTTACTTAGTGGCGATAAAAGTGGCCAAACGTGAGTATTGTGCCACTCTTATTGCATCCGCAGATAACCGCCCTGCCGCCCTGTTTGGGGTGACCCGCTCCCTCCTTCAACAGAGGCCGCGGGAAGCCCCTTTACAGGGTCGAGCAGAGGAATTTGGGATTTATCTGCAGGAGAAAATCACTCGGATTCGGAACGAGCTACCCTCCATCGACAGTGGTCCAGTCGAGCAGGCCGAGGCTGTTCTTGTGACACCATCCTGGGAGGAGTTTGATTTTGTTACCACCGAGGATATGGACAAGCTGTCAAAGAGACTTAGGGCTACCACATGTTTATTGGACCCGTGTCCCTCCTGGCTTGTACTGGCATCCTGGGAGACGACACGAGGCTGGCTCCAGGGCATTGTCAACGCATCTTTGAGTGAGGGGTCCTTGCCTGCCGTCCTGAAAGAGGCGGTGGTGAGGCCCCTCCTCAAGAAGCCGTCCCTGGATCCAGCATTATTAGAGAACTATCGTCCCGTCTCCAACCTCCACTTTTTAGTGAAGGTTGTTGAGAGTGTGGTGGCCCAACAGTTTCCGCGACACTTGGAGGAAGTTGATTATCTAGACCCGCGCCAGTCCGGCTTCCGACCCGGGCACAGCACCGAGACGGCATTGGTCGCGTTGGTTGATGATCTCTGGAGGGCGCGGGATAGAGGATATTCCTCTATCCTAGTCCTATTAGACCTCTCAGCGGCTTTTGATACCATCGACCATGGTATCCTATTGCACCGACTGGGGAGGTTGGGGTTGGGAGGCACCGTTCTGCGGTGGTTCTCATCCTACCTCTCTGGTCGGTCGCAATATGTGTTGGCAGGGGGGCAGAGGTCGGCCTCGAGGTCCCTCATATGTGGGGTTCCTCAGGGGTCGGTCCTCTCGCCCTTACTGTTCAACACATATATGAAGCCGCTGGGTGAGATCATCCGTGGTTTTGGGGTGGGATATCATCTGTACGCTGATGATACTCAGTTGTACATATCCACCCCAGACCACCCCAACGATGCCGTCGAGGTTATGTCCCGGTGTTTGGAGGCCGTACGGATCTGGATGGGTGGTAACAAACTCAGGCTCAACCCGTCCAAGACTGAGTGGCTGTGGCTTCCGGCGCCCCGGTTCAGCCAGATTATTCCAACTCTGGCCATTGGGGGCGAAACACCGGCCCCCATGGAGAGGGCGCGCAATTTGGGTGTCCTCCTGGATTCCCGGCTGTCTATGGAAGATCATGTGGCAGCCGTGGCCAGGGGGGCATTCCATCAGGTACGCCTGATGCACCAATTGCGCCCCTTACTGGACCGGGGTGCCTTACGCACAGTCACTCAAGCACTCGTCACCTCTCGACTTGACTACTGTAATGCTCTCTACATGGGGCTCCCCTTGAGGTGCACCCGAAAGCTGCAGCTAGTCCAGAACGCAGCCGCGCGGGTGATTACAGGAGCACCTAGACACTCCCACATAACACCTATCCTGCGCGAGCTGCACTGGCTCCCTGTGGTCTTTCGGGTGCGCTTCAAGGTTTTAACGACCATCTTTAAAGCGCTCCATGGCTCGGGGCCTAGTTATATGCGAGACCGCCTCCTGCCCCATACATCCCTCAGACCGATACGCTCCCACAGAGGGGGCCTCCTCAGGGTGCCATCGGCTGGACAATGCCGACTGGCGACACCCAGGGGAAGAGCCTTCTCTGTGGCGGGCCCTGCCCTTTGGAACGACCTACCCCCTGAACTCCGCACCATCTCTGACCTCCGCCTCTTCCGCAAGTGTCTGAAGACACACCTATTCCATCTAGCCGGCCTAGCATAACCCCCATTACTGACTCTTAGATAGTTTTAAATTTGGGTTTTTTAAATTCGGTTTTTAGCGCAGGGTCTATTAGAATAAGTTTTTAAAAATTTTATATGTTTTATATGTGTTTTAACATCCCTGTGCGCCGCCCTGGGTCCGTTTGGAGAAGGGCGGGGTATAAATTTAATAAAATAAAAAAATAAAAAAATATGCTGGCAATCATGTACAAACATCCAGACAAAGAATTATACTATGTTAATAAAAAGCAAAGTCATTTTTTAGATCTAAGTCTCTTGGCAATTGTGTCTTCTTGTTCTCCTCCCTGGCCCCCATTGGGCGGGGCCATGGCCCCCTCTGCCCCTCCTGGATCTTCCCCCAGGATAGAGGAATGTTGTTTAAGAAAGGCTTCCGCCTCAGCAACTGTTTTAATCCTTACTCTTCCTCCTTCCCAGAACACCAACATCCCTTCTGGCATCGCCCACTTAAACCAAATCCCGTGGTTAAACAATTTTTTAGATAAGAAGGAATACTTCCTCCTCACCTCTCTAATCTTTTTTGGGATCTGCTTCAAGATGGCGACTTCCTTTTGTTGGTAAATTAAAGGCCCGTCTCTCTGCGCCTTCAGAATTCCCTCCTTGGTCAACCTTCTAACAAATTTAATATGTATCTCTCTGGGTACTTCATTTAACCTGGCATATGTTGAGTTAATTCTATAGACTAGGTCAATGTCCCCCCTGATCTCCTCTTTAGGTTTGTGTAAATAGTCTGCTAAAATTGTACTCATGAGATCAGGAAGGCATTCACCAGTTTCCTCCAAAATGTTCTGAAATATTAAAAAATATGACATTCTTTCAAAATCCATCCTAGACATATGACCAGACAAATCTCCAATTTCAGTGTTGACATTTTAAAGTTCTTCCTTTGCCCCAGCCAACCCCACTTCCAGCTCCTCGGTCTTCTGTGTGTTCTCCATCAATTTTTTTTGTGTTTCCAAAAGTTCAAGCTTAGAGCTACACTGGTCTTTCCTCATCGCTTTAATTTCCAGCACCAAGGAGTTTAATGCTTCCTCCATCGCCATCATTCTTTGTTCCAATCCCGAATTCTCTGGTTGTTTTTTTGAAGCCATGGTGAGCTATTATAATCAGTGCCACTAAGATGGCGTTTTTTGGGTGCGGCTGCTGGAGCAAGTCAGGAGAAAAATGTTCAGCTCAAAGTTGTAACAAGTTATAGAGCTCAGAAGAGAAACAGTTTCCACAGTCAATTGTTAAAAAAGAGAAGGTATTCCAGGGAAGGAACCAATTATTCAAAAAAAAAATTCCATTAATAAAGAGAGACAGTCCAAATTACAAAGAAATGTTGGTGATTTTCCATAAAGAAATAGTCATTCAGGAACAAAGAGGAGCCATCATCCATCGCCCAGCCAGGCAGCCAGCAGGAGAGAGTGAAAAAAGAAATTGTTTCAATAAAGCCGGACTTAGATACATTGTATAGAAACAAGCCACGAAGCACTTTCACTTGTTCTGCAAAAGTCCGGATGAAAAATATCCGCTTCCTCGCAACGAGGAGCCATTTCTAAACGCCGCTGTTGTAAATCCGAGGGGGGGGATTAACAAACACCCCCCTCCACGTCTCTCTCAGTCCAAGCCACCAGCAAAAAAAAGTTTTAAAGTCACTTACTCTCTGCCTCGCATCTCAAGCCCCGGCAAAGCCATCCGACTCGAATGCTCTGTTCTCTCCAAATCCATTATTTGTTGCCGTCCTCCGTTGGCGAAGGGAACCAAGCCCCCCGCAGCATGTCTTCTTCCACCTGGACCGAAGACAAGGACCGTTCCCCAGCTGCTGCCGGCAGAACCAGTCCAGGCAAGCCAGCCCTACGGAGGGTCCCCCCCAGAAAAAAGGGGGGGCACCCCGCCCCATTAGGGGCAGAAAAAAGAGCAAAACGGTGGACGAACCCCAAGGTTCATCCATCGCCGCCAGAAGCCGGAACAGGAAGCCCTAAAATTTTCAACTTTCAATGTCCAAATATTAGAGGTGCTCAAAAGTTGTGACATGCCTTGGGGATCATAAAGATATTTTGCTTACTTTAATATAATTTAGATGTGCTTGGTAAATAACTACATAAATATCATAGCTTTTTAACATGTTGCTTATTTAATACAATACAATAGCAGAGTTGGAAGTGCCCTTGGAGGTCATCTAGTCCAACTCCCTGCCTAAGCAGGAAACCCTATACCATTTCAGACAAATGGCTATCCAACATCTTCTTGAAGACTTGCAGTGTTCACAACTTCTGGAGACAAGCTGTTCCACTGATTTCATTACATACATACATTCATACAAAGACAAAGGCATCTTTGTATGAATTTTTCATTGAAAAATTGCACAGTAAAACTTGGAGAATTGGGACTATTACATTTGTTTCACTTATTTAGTGGCAGATGTAGCCCACCTAATTCTAGGCAGTAGTCTGGTCAAAGCAGAATTATTATCCCAGAATTACTCAGCTGGGGTTACTCATGCCTACAGGGAGACTGGAACAATTTCCTAGTTTTCAGTCCTGTCCCTTAACCACTATATCAAACTAGCTTGGTTATCCCAAGTTGGCTCACTTGATTAGTATCAAAAAATCAAATGATAATTGGGTTTTTGTTATTGTTTCTGGAAGTATAAGCTCAATAGCCTGTAGAGATTTTTAGTCATTCAGGTCATGATTGTCCCAGAAGTGCTTTTTCAGTAGGCAACCGGACTTTCTTGTTTTCTCTTTTGAAGGCATTTCACTTCTCATCCAAGAAAGTTCTTCAGCTCTGACAGTATAATGGGGAATGGAAGGATTTAGATTCCTTGAAGATTCAATATATTGAGTTCAATATATTCACATTTAGCTTCTCTGTTTATTGTTGGAAGTTTTGATCTCAGTACTTTCTACATTTACTGAAGAAATGTGAAGGAATTACTATCCTATTGCTTCAGTGTCAATTAAACTATGATCAATGTAGTGAGTTAAGAAATGTGCTTAAACTTCAGCAATACTCGCTGAAGCAAAATCACCTGTTATCTGTCTTTCTTTGTTAATATTTCATGTTAGGAGATCCCTACCACATTTAACAGGAAAACATTTTTATTTTGTTAATATTAGATGTTTTATATATTTTTGAGTTATAAAAGCTTCTCTTGGGGTTTACAGTAGTACTGGGGAAATGCTGCAAAGTACTTTATAATTGGATATTTTTGAGTGGGTGGCATGAAAAGTCTCTTTAAAAAAAATAGTTTTAAAAGCAAAAATGAAATTCTAACATACTAAATCCATAGAGCATTCCAACTTTTTTGGACCTCAGCTTCTAAAAATGTAGCAATTGCACTTTTAACCTTGCAGCTTGCCTATGTATTGAGAGCCAGCATGAGGCACCAAACTAAAAACCAGGAAATCACCAATGAGTTCTAGTTCCACCTTAGGCACAAAATGAACTTGATGGCCTTGGGCGAGTCACACTCTTTTCAGAAAGCACAAACCACTTTCAAAAATCTTGCCAAGAGGAATCCATAGAGTAGAATAGGGAGTTGCCAGGAGTTAACACTGACTCAAAAGCACCAACATGAAACAAAACAACCCCCTTAAAATCTCCTAACTAAACCCTAAATAATTTAATAATGTCAACAAAGTAAATATACTACCCAAAGGAGGTCTATAACAAAATGTTGCAGTATTGTTACCTGGTTTCCTAGCAAAAATATACTTTTTCTTGGTCTTTGCAGTCAAAGATATCCTCTGGAATATCATAACCTGATATTTTAATATAGGATAATAATAAAGGAGAATATTTGTAGCTCAGGGTTGACATGAGGTGTGCTTGGTGGTCTTTGAGTTTGCTTGTTTTCTTGCAGATGTTTCATTACCCAAACTAGATAGCATCTAGCACTGATGATGTTACCTCATTTACAATACAATACAATAGCAGAGTTGGAAGGGACCTTGTAGGTCTTCTAGTCCAACCCCCTGCGTGGGCAGGAACCTTATACCATTTCAGACAAATGGCTATCTAACATCTTTTTAAAGACTTCCAGGGTTGGGGCATTCACAACTTCTGGAGGCAAGCTGTTCCAGAGGTTAATTGTTCTAACTGTCAGGAAATTTCTCCTTAGTTCTAAGTTGCTTCTCTCCTTGATTAGTTTCCACCCATTGCTTCTTTGGGTAATGAAATGTCTTCAAGAAAACAAGCAAACTCAGAGAGCATCAAGGACCCCTAATATAGCATAACCTGAATTTCTATTTACTCTGTCCTACTTTCATTTTTCCTGCAAATTTAAATATTTTCCAGTGCAAGTTCAGAGTTCTTTATTGTTTATTGCTCTAGTTGGATGCCAGCTCTTTTGGCATTTCCAGTCTTGGTTAACCATTAAAGAGAACATAGAGAGCACCATGCTCTTTGCCTATTCTCTGGAATCACAAGATTACTTTCAACAAACTTTTGAAAAACCAGAAAGTGTGGAAGACCATTTACTTCAGGTACTGTAGAAAATGAGCCCATTTGACGTCTAGAAGAGTATGCACGTGTATATCAATTTAGTCTTTTTTACAGCAGTACTTTCTCTTTTCTTAAAGGACTTTTCGAAAATATTAATTGCATTTTCTAATGTTCTACAGAGGTTCTTTTGGTGCTACGGCACAGAGAGAATTAATTTTCTGGCTTTCTATATTAACTTTCACTGACAATTGGGATAGGTGGTTGGTAATCTCTTATAGCGTTCTGTGGCTATCTTGAACCTCTGTGAAACGCCAGAGCCTTCTCCTCATTTGCTACTGAAATTCCACTTGGTAGTTTGCAATCCAATTGGAATTCAATTTGGGTGTTGATAAAAAAAAAGAAAAGAAAAGAAAAAGGAAGAGGAAGCTGACAAATGGAAAAGAGTTAGAGCAGCACGTATTTAATACTTAGGCATGAATGTTTTTATTTGTTATATTCACGTCTTATCTTTTCTCCTAAAGCTTAAGGCAGCTTAAATGGAGCTCTCCACAACAAGATAAATGATCTAAGAGAGAGTGATTGGTCTAAAGTCATCTGATAACTTTCCATAGATAAGGATGGAATTCAATTTATGTTGGCCTAAGACCTTAAGCTCTTAGTTAGATGTATTAAATTAAGTTGTAGAAAGAGTGTGGAATGTGTATACTATTAAATTGCAGAATTAAGGTCTGTATTTTTAAAATAGAGAGTTGGTTCACCATAATCTTTCATAATTTGGACAATTATAAAATATTGGACAATTGGGAAAAATAGATTGTTTCTATTGTCATAAAGCATCTCCCTGGTCTTCGCATTTTCATATATAGTGATTGATATATGTTAAATAAGATTGCTTTCCCCAACCCTGAAATAAAAAGGTTCTCAAGCTTAATACTTTAATAGAAATTGTTTCCTTCTTAACCCAGAAAAACTAATGCAGACCACTTGAAGGCAATGCTTCCTTTGAAAAGTTTGATGTGAAGAATACTGTCTTAAACTACAAGCAAAAGACAATTGCTAGAACCCTTTACCTTTGGGACTTGAAAGGCTGCAAATAAAGTTACACTTTCTGCTAGGATGTGAAAGATAAAAATATATACTATTTTTATATTCTGGAAATAAAGGCAGGCAAGGGCTGTGAAATGCAATGTAGAAGCTAGGAGCAAACAGTAGAAAATACAGAACAAACAATCAGTATTTTTTATATATAGTACATGAAGCCTTCTGACAATCAACTTGTATTTCACAAAAGACAATTTACTGCAGGTGTGAGAGGAAACTGATAGGGATGACACTGATTCCAATGAGGGATTTACTTAGTCTATGCAGAGCTATTTAAAAGGATGACTGAGTCTTTTCATTACTGCTGGTGCTTGAAATCACAAAGGGTAAATTGATAGCACCTGAAGTAAACCTGCTTGACCTGGGGCACATATACTTGAGAGGCCATCTCTTCATTCTCCCAGATCAGGGATGGGGAACATGTTGCCTTCAAGAAGTTGTTGAGCTGTTTGGCCTCTATTGCATCTTATTACACAGTTACTTAGGGTACTGTCCTCCGGCTCCTCAAAGGAGCTAAAAATCTAATAAAATAATCAAATATCTTTTGAAAGTGTGGGGATCTGAATGTAACTGATTGTATGTATGAATGGATGGATATTAGGAAAGAAGATCTTACAATAAGCTAATTCCTAGTATGAGTATTTGTTTTTAAAATGAAGGTCATGTAGGTTCACATGGTTAGGACACTGGACTGGAGGTTAGCAAGCCTTTTTTTTAATACCTCTAAGTAAAAAAAATAATTCTTGGCTTGGCTCCATTTGCTGAGAAAGGTACCGTATTTTTTAGAGTATAAGACACACCTTTTTCCCTCAAAAAAGAGGCTGAAAATCTGGATGCGTCTTATACACTGAATACAGCATTTTTTGCCTCCCGAAACCACACCCCCTTCACCAAAATGGCTGTGCAGAGCCTTTAGGAGCCCCAGTGTTCTTGGTGGCTAGGGATGACAGAAATGAGTGAAAAATGGGCCGTTTGTTGCTCAGTTTTGCCTCCCCCCCTAGGTCACAGGACCACTCTATAAGCCTCCTAAAGGTTTTGCATGCCCTTTTTTTGATAAAAAACAGACCGTTTTTGAAAAACAAACTGGAGCACATTGCAAGCCTCCTAAAGGCTATTCATGTCTCCCCCCCACTTTTTTTTTTAAGGGCCCTTTTCACGAAAAATGGGCCATTTTTGGAAGGTCTGCAGAGTGCAAAAACTTTTTTTTAAATTTGCTTCTTCCAAACTTTGGTGCATCTTATACTCTGAAAAATATGGTATATTTTTAGTAGAAATCAAATGAATTGCAATAATGCATAGTCTGAACTGAGATTCACATATCACAATCTCTACATTGTAATTTCCCCACTCTCCCCCTCCTTTACTGTCTTTCATTTCCCACCATAAGATGGGAATTCAGTCAATTCAAGCATGCTCTAGCATGCCGCTCCCACTTATTCTAGCTGGGAAAACTTGAAGTAGCTTCTCGAGAAGAAACAGCATCTACTTTCAGTTTCCCAAGCATTTTTTCCCCTTTATCCCCCTTCTCCATAGTTCATGGCAGACCGTCACTGTATATCAGTGAAGCACAAGCACATGAGATAGAAGCTGACATTTGGGCTGAATTTTGTTTGATTCTTGGTCTGGTTGGTATTCTTTTCTAGTCATTTTATGCAGAACCTTGCCAGTCTTACTTGTTTGAAATAGGTATAATTGCATTAAGTTGATCCGTAGCTTCATACAAAACACGCTCTTCCTTGAGATTCCAAGTAGCCTTCTCCTTGTCTGGGAATCCCATAGGATTCAGTCATTTTCAACTCATATTTCTAGAGTGCCATTATTACAGTTCATAGATGTGACAGATGCCATCATCCTTGAATACGTTGTTGTTTGACTCAAGTTATATAACATTAATTTGAGTTTGTTAAGGGGAGGAGAGAAGATAAAACACAAGCAGTAAAGGTGACTTGGTGAGAATTTAAAAAAAATTAAATTGGCATAGCTGAGAGCTAAAATCTGATAAATTCAGATAGCCCTCATGTATGCTTAGTGTAGAGAAGTGAATTTAATTTGGAACAGTAGTATGATATGTACAGGTAAGAAATCTTGTATTTCCATTTCTCATTCAATATCACTAAAAAAATTACAAAATACATTAACACTTTCACACATATATCAATTAACAACCTCAGAAGAGTGAGCCCATCCCCTTGAATATTTGCAATTGTAAATTGCTAATACAGGTAGCAGGGTATAATTGGAACTCTTCTTAGTGTGAAATGGTGATGTCTTCTTTTTTAGTCCCTTGTACCTGTAAATCATAGCAGATAACACATCTAGAAACTGAAGTGACAGGACTGACGAATGAATTCACACTGGCTTAGTGTAACTCTTCACACTCTGCTCCATCGAGTGTTGCAATATATGTCAATTAATATTTGCTTCTTTACCTTAAAACGGTTTGAATACATTCTGTTCCTTCATAAATCATTTGGAAGATACTGTCATCAAAAAGGAACCAGGGAAAACAGGCATAGATGTGTCCATTCTTTTACATTTTTAGCAGCAGCTAACAACATATGCAGGTGTTGCCTCTTAGCTCAATCCAAATGAATTTCCTATAATAGGCTTGGTTGAAGGATAGCTTGGCTCCTATTTAGTTCTGAGAGCCTTATCCTTAAACACATTAAAACAACTGGTATTTTCCACCCAATATTTGGATAATTTAATAAAACCTTTCAAATATAATTTCTCTCTCCACCACCTTCCCCCCTCTTTTAAAATGAGCTCCAACAAATGACTAAACCTTAATTATTTATTTATCCATAATATGCACATTCCAGAATTAATGCATGGTTTTTTAATCACAGCTTTCATAGTATGCAATTGTTGTTGTTGTCCTTTCCATTGGTCTGGAAATTTCACAGGATAAAAAGATGGTCATGGAGAATGAACACAAGCTGTGTCAGAACATAAATCCAATGATTTTATTTAGGGGGAAAAATCAGATCTTAGGATAAAATGTTATCCATCACTGGTTCCCAAGGAAATAATATTCAAAGTAATATCAGGTTAAAGTCTACATTTCATTAATATAAAGTAAAATTACTATTTGCTTAATTATAATTGCAAGGTGCTAGAAGTAATTTTGTCCAGCTGTCTGCTCAGTACAGGAAATAACACCATGTGAAGTTACACCATCTTTAACTAAAATCATCCAGCAGTCATTGATTTTTTTTTTCCAATAAAAGGAAACATTGCAACTTTTTCAGATGGGTTATTCTACCATCTGACAGTTTTGACTGTTAAGGATTTTTTCTTAATTTTTAGTTGACAGCTGCTTCAGCGCCATAGTGACACAGTAGTTAGAATGCAGTACTACAGGCTACTCACTGCTCACTCTAGGAGTTCGATTCTGAATGACTCAAGGTTGACTCAGCCTTCTGTCTTTCTGAGGTTGGTAAAATGAGGACCCAGATTGTTGGGGGCAATAGGTTGACCCTGTAAACATGCTTAGACTCAGAGAAGTGGTATATAAATCTAAGTTTTGTTGCTATTGCTATTATAGAATAACTGGTTCTACTCCTGCCTTCTGCAACAGAGAATATATAACCTCTGGCACAAGAATAATATGTAGTAGGGATAACTGCAGGATGACAATGATAATCCAATCTTTACATTGGAATTTCATGATTTGGAGAGTTGAACTGAGTTCATGATTAAAACTTCTGACAGATCCAGCATGTAGTTCTAAAAGCTTGGGCACTGTCTCTTGGACATCTCCAAAAACAGAAGGAAAAATGTATATGAGGAGTCATCATATTATTGTATTTATTTATGTTTAAATACATTTGAAGATAACATTTAAATTAAAATGTAGTTTTTATTCTGGCCGCATGCACTTCTGACAGTGTATCCTTCAACGTACCACACCAAAATTTACCTGCAATCCTGAATTTACAAATGCCTATATAAATCTCTCCTATACTGCAGTGAAAATTAGCAGTCCAATATAGCTCTTCTGAAGCACTGTAGATGCACACATTAACTTTATCATCTCTAATCTAAAATGTGTCATTTGGTTCTGTATTCAAATAGTAACTTCAAACACATAATTTCACAAAGTGAAAAAATAAATGCTGATCTTCTTGTATGAAAAGCTTGATTAATCAACAGGCGTTTAATAATATAACCTACTGATTAATATTGTTTGCAAATACCTAAAGTCTACTGTTGAGGATATTGAATGAAGTGTGAATAGCTGAATATTTTTAAACATTTCATTGTTGGAAAAGAAAGGAATCTTACCAGTACATGCGATGGCTTCATTTTGTATTACCCAGATATCTTAGACCAAACAGAATGATCTTCAGCCTCAGTTATCAAGAATAATGGTTTTATTTAATGGTGTTCACTTCAGTGACAGAAAGTGTCTACTAGTGGATCGAGAAGGGAAAGAAATAATTGCACTTCTGCCCTGCCACTTCTGTGCTCTTGTGGAAAGTAGGAGAAATATCTTCCTGAAGCCTGTAGATTACAGTGTGGCAGGGTGAAAAAGATAAGAGACATTTACACTACTTTGACCTTTTCCTGACTGAACTACAACAGACACTGTTGTGTCCTTCCTCTCTGTCCAGGGTCACTGTCCCGCCCCTTCTTCCTTTGCTTTGTTCCCTCTAGATTTGTTTTCACTGCCATCTTCTTTTGTCTTGTGCTGTTTTTGTGTCTTTAGATTGTATGTTTGTGTTTTAAATGTATTTAACAATAGTAAGCAACTAGAGTTGCTGGGAGTCAGATGGCATATGCATTTTAAAAAAAACAAATTAAACTAAAGAACTCCCCAAATTTTATATTTTCTTACAGTGTGCAGGAACAGAGAGTACATCTCAATCGCCTTTCACATTGAAATAAATATATCTTTTATTTGAGATGCAGAAGTGAATTCTGATATGGAGGGTATCTAAAATGTAATCTTGGAAGTAAATTCAGAATATATAGGGCATGTAGAATTTAATCTTGGAAAGAGTTTGTGGTTGAGGTTGGCAGAAATGGAATATATGCTGAAACGGAATATATGCTGAAACGTATTCCCAAATTTGGAGCAGAAAAGCCACCCCAAACTTTCTCCCAGGAACCCTAGAATGTCAACCTGTATGAGCAATCTCATGATTTTGACTCAGAAGTAATCCCTGTTAAAGTTACTAGGATTTAGCCACAAAATGGGAATCTAAAGGTACAATTCTATTCATGTTGCACTTACTGAGCTCAATGGAACTTTCTCTTAGGGAAATCTGTATCGGATTACAACCTGAATTGATTCAAATATATAGCCATTATGTGGTAATATCCAGAGACCTGCAGGGAGAACTGATGATAGCAAGAATGCCTGTGAATGCTTGGATTGCCTTCTGGGTCATCTTAAATTCTGCAAGGCCAGACCTGTAATCTTGATGGGACACACCTCTGTATTAGTGTTCAGAATAACCACATGCTTCCTTCAACCCCTATAGATTTCTTTTTGCCCTGCTAAAATATAATAGCATTTTAAGAACACATCAGGTAAGAAAAATAGTAATAAATAGTAATATGCCAGGTAAGAATCAGTATTGTTCATTCTGCTAGTACAATTTAGCAAGCAGGGCACTGATAAAGTTTTTATAGTTGCTCATTTTAAAGGATCATTTTAATTTCAAATGTATAATCATGTTTCATGCTTTCAGATACAGCTGAAAGCTTCTACTCCCCTGGTGTATTACTATTTAGGTTTCTGAAGTGAATGCAAAGCTGGGTTGTTCTAGCAGCCTGACCAATGCCACAGTGATTTTTCAGTAGGGAAGAAATACAGTTAACAGAGCTATAATGGTCTTTAAAAGGTTTCTCACAGTGAAATTGTAGTCGCATAATTTGCAGGAAACTTCTCAGCATATATCTAATGGCAACCCCTTGAAGTAATTAACTGATACAGCATGCAACTTTTACAATATTTTCCCCTCTATATCTGTTTCCCCTGTCTTCTTTGCAATTTTTATGCACAGAAATAATGAAATTTTTGTTTGTTCAATAATAATATATTGCTGAAAATGGCACCATGATTTGAAAGATAGCTCAATCAGAGAATTTTCACATTTCTTCACTCAAGACCGTTGAAAAGATTTGATGGGCGTTCAAGCCATAAAGACATATGCAACATAGTTCAATATGAATTTATGGGTAATCAACATAGTGAAGGCTATAGCTGTAGATATGACCTTTTCATATTCCACAGTACTCATACACTAGAAAGCTATAGGTGAATTTATAAATGTAATATGCAAGAGAAAGCAAGCAGTTGTCCATCGTGAAAACTGACTAACTATTTGCAACAGAACAAAACTATTTTCCAAAGCACCAAGAAGCAAGACAAGAAACAATGGTTGGAAACTAACAAAGGACAGAAGCAACTTAGAACTAAGGAGAATATTTTCCCATTGGAATAGCTTGTCTTCAAAAGTTGTGGGTGCTTCATCACTGAAAGCTTCCAAAAAGAGACTGGACAAACATTTGTCTGAAATGTTATAGTCTCCTGCTCAAGCAGGGAATTGGACTAGAAGAACTCGGAGGTCCCTTCTAACTCGATTATTCTATGTTCTGTGTTCAAAGTAGGCAAGACTGAAGCAACTTCTGCAGTCTACGGAATCTATACTGAAGAAAATATCTATAATCTTTCTCTTGCTTTAGTCAAATGTGTTTAGTCCTCGACTTGCGACCGGTCCCGACTTACGACCGGCCGCGGGTCTTCCACTCTTCTCCCTAGGGTCATGGTAACAGCAAGTAACTAATTTCTAACTGACAGCCGCGCCTGATTGGCTCAGACGCGGCTGGCGGGAATTAGGTCCGGGAGAGCCCTGATTGGTTCCCCGTTTGACAGCTCGCGTATAAATAGCTGTCAAACGGGGAAGCCCCTGTCTACTGCATTTTGTCCGCCTGTAAATATTCTCCGCTGTTTTACTTCTGCTTGCGAATAAGCGCATTGTGTTTGACTAGCCTGTGCCTGGACTCCCTCTCTACCTCAGAACTTAACAAAATGTCTTCACAAAATCTCTCCCAGATAAAGGTAAAAAAGAAACATGTCATATGTTTCTGCGACAATAATTGCCCAAGATATAGATGGCAGCAATGAAGAATTTGCTGGCATCCGCTGTTTTCAATGAGGAACATACAAGTCAGGATATTTTGGGGAAGTGATGCATAACATCAGTACGTGTTTATTGAAGTTGTATTAAAATGCTAGTATATTTGGGAGAATTGCATGAAAAGTGACATAGGTTACAGGTGGTTTTACCAAAAAGCACAGTATTGAGAGTAACTATATAAATAGAAAGGTATGTACGGTAACCTTGCAAAAGTTAATCAGAATCTATACAATGCCACTGGAGAATTTCTCCATTCTTTTGAGATATTGGACCATAATAAAATAGGTTTTTGAAACAAGGGAGTCCATAAGGTTTTGTGACAAAAGGTTAAGATAATAGCCATGGTCATAAAGTCAAGATCAGAATCAGAATGTTCCTGCTTTGGGCAGCTATCTAAATAATGAATTTGTAAGACTCATCCACCTTCAGTCTTATGGATCTAGCTGTTTTGTTATGAAGATAAAATTTCCTTGAACAAGAAGAAAGAAAAAGACTAAAGATATATGAGTATTTCTTTAAAAATGAGAAAATATTGAAATTAAACAAATTTAAATACTCTATATTTAATATGTCAGCTACAGTATCTATCATAAGTGATGTATGAATTTTTGGCATATTTCCTCTATCTGCTATAACATTTATTTATGAAAAATGTAGAGTTGTCATTGACATTTTGCCTATGTCAATATTAATATTTAATCATAGTTTCAGTGAGTAGTAGAAATCGACTTTCACAATGTTAAAGGGAAATATAATAAGATATTTAATGCCTTTTCTCTAAAAAGCTCATCTTCGCTGCACATTTTCATCCAAGCAACTTCTTATTATGATTTCTCCCATGCCAATAGTTTTAGTATCCCTTCGACCGATTCGCTCGCACAGAGAGGGACTTCTCCGGGTGCCGTCCACTAGGCAATGCCAGCGGGCGACTCCCAGGGGAAGGGCCTTCTCTGTCGCAGGCCCTATCCTATGGAACGACCTACCCCCGACCTCAGAACAACTCCGGACCTCTGCTCCTTCTGCCGAAAGCTCAAAACGTATTTCTTCCAACAGGCCGGCCTGGCCTAATCTATCTTTTATACCCCCAGTCTGTGTATTTAAATTTTTGATTGGGTTTTTAGGGGGTTTTGTGTTTTAGGTTTTTTAGGTTATAGCGCAGGGTTATTGTAATTTAATTTGATTTTAGATATTTATATTGTTGTATGTTTTTATGTTTTGTATTCCCTGTGCACCGCCCTGAGTCCCTTCGGGTGAGAGGGAGCGGTATACAAATAAACATTTGATTGATTGATTGATTGAGTATGATGCCTAAAAAAAGATATACCAACACCTTTGCATTCACAGACAGCATGCTTGTTTGGCTTGGACTGCAAACCTCGAACTGCCCTTTACAATATTTTCATGTAGCTTGGAATAGTGGAGTTCCAAAAAAAGACAATAGTTTAAGCAACACCAAATAAATATAATAAATTAGTCTCCAGCATTTCAGAGGTAATTTGGATAAAATAATCAAGATAGCAGAAGACAGTGGGGACAAAAACTGAAAATGAAAGGATTGCTGCTGCAGCATTTCTAGAAGATGGCCTAGGAAATATAGTAGGGCAGGGGTGTCAAATGTGTGTCATCACATATTGTGACTTTTTCCCCTTCGCTAAACTGGACATGGCCATGGCCAGTGCATGATGAATCCAGCCCACAGGCCGTGAGTTTGCCACCCCTGTAGTAGGGGAACATAGTAGTGTGAACTATTCCATGCGATTCGTTTGTCTATTTTTAAGATATCCATTAGTTTTGATTGACAATTATCACAAACTATTATGCTGATTAAGTCTGACCTAAGCGTAGTACACAAAATTGTCCGCTACAATGTCCTACCTGTCAATGACTACTTCAGCTTCAACCACAATAATACAATACATATAAACAATACATATAAACTCAAGGTAAACTGCTCCAAACTTGATTGCAGAAAATATGACTTCAACAACAGAGTGGTCAGTGCCTGGAATGCACCAACTCTGTTGTTACATCCTCAAACCACATAACTTTAACCTTAAACTGTCTAGTGGGGACCTCAGTTTCAGTTTTATTATATTTACTGTATATACCGCCCTATCTCCCTGGGGGAACTCAGGGCGGTGCACAGGAAATAAGAAAAACATAGCAATAAATACAATAAATATTAGAAATGGGTTAAAAATAAATTAAATTTGGAGCCCATGCTAAAAACAATTTCATTACAAACCCAATTTAAAATCACATTTAAAACTATACCAGGCCAGCTGCATGAAATAGGTGTGTTTTTAGTGCCCGACAGAAGAGGCGCAGATCCGTGATAGTACGAAGGTTGGGGGGCAGGTCATTCCAGAGGGCGGGGGCTGCCACAGAGAAGGCTCTCCCCTCAGGGGTCGCCAGCTGGCATTGTCCGGCAGACGGTACCCTGAGGAGGCCCTCCCTGTGGGAGCAGACAGGTCGAAGGGAGGTATGTGGTAGAAGGCGGTCCCGCAGATATCCAGGTCCCATGCCATGGAGCGCTTTAAAGGTGGTTACTAACACCTTGAAGCGCACCCTGAAGGCCACAGGTAGCCAGTGCAGCTCATGCAGGAGAGGTGTTATATGGGAGTATTTCGAGACTCCCAGGATCCCCCACGCGGCTGCATTCTGGACTAGCTGGAGCCTCCGAGTGAACCTCAAGGGAAGCCCCATGTAGAGAGCGTTACAGTAGTCCAGGCAGACTTACAGTAGCCCCTTACAGACCTCTTTCCTAAGAGGTCTGTAAGGGGTGTATATAAGCGAACCAGGGTGCCTATCATCCCTGTCCTATTGTCCCCATTTATTTGTCCCCATTTCCTGTGTTCACATCTGTGTTTATACTTATACCTGTTATCTTGTACATGCTTGACAAACTAAATAAATAAAAATAAATGCAAGTCTGATTTCATTATATACATACATACATACATACATACATACATACATACATACATACATACATACATACATACAATCAGGCTTGTATTTGTGATACAAGCACAAGAAACACCAACCTTCACTGAGAAACAGTGGTCAGGAGAATGAAATTTGGTTGTTGATCCAAGACTCACAATTGGATTTAGAACTAACTACTAAATGGCCACATTTTTTAGCATATCTCAAGAGCTACCAACAGTCCAAACTGGACATAAATTTTACAGTCAGTAAAATGATTACCTCCGTTCCTCTGTCCCTTGGGAGTGAAAAGCTGAGTGTTTTGATGAATTCTTTGTTTCCATTCCCAAGCTCAGTGCACTTGTCCCAAATACTGATTTTCAATGGAAAGCCTCCAGGTCCCATGTAATTTTAAAGCCACAGTAAGGTCACAAGTTTCACTTTTTCTGCTCTGATGAAGCACATGTCTAATTTCAAAATAAGTTTCCTCCTCTCTCTGTGGATGCCATTTGTTTGAGCACTGAGGTGTTTACAAAACAATAACAGTTTCCATTCTGTAAAAAAACAAAACAAAACAAAACATAAAAAGACACTATCACATTATTTTTACAGCTGTCAGGGAGTGTTGGCTTGCACTTTGGTTTGGTTTTCCCATGTTCTCACAGATCTAAAGATAAACCAGAGGGATTCATTTAATGTTTGAGAAACTGATGAAACACAGGCTAATAAGCAATTAATTGAAATGACTCTGTGTATTACACTGTTCTTAAAGATATTAGAATATTTGTATGTGATTATCTTAACCCAACATCATTCATGTTAACATGCTTTCAAATGATATGAATTTCATTTATTAAAACATTTACAACTGTTACACACATCAAGGATTTATACAATTTAAACTTTTCAAACTGGCTCAGCATTCATTTGGAGTCAGTTATGGAACACAGACTTAATAGCCACATAATGGGTCAAAGTAAGGCCAATTTCAAATCACATGAAAGCATTTGGATGTGACAGTAATGGTAATGTTACCATCATATTTCTTATATTCTTTATATAACTATGTATTATAAGTAAATAAATAAGTAGACCGAAGCCTGAAGATGGAAAGTGAGATCTTGCCGATCTCATTCTTACATGGGAAAACACCCAAATACAAGAAGACCAGCATGTGTGTGTGTGTGTGTGTGTGTGTGTGTGTGTGCGTGTGTGTTACGTTTTTGAGCTGATCAATAAATCCTAGGGAGACTAGGATAGATCTATTTCGAGCTTATTAGCTCTCATCAACTAGCCATACCCTTACTGGGATTCGAACCGGGGCTGTATTACATGCCAGGCGAGAGCCTTGCCATTCAGCCAGCTTGGTTCTCTTCTTGTCAGCTGAGACAGGAGGATAGTTATATATAATTGTTTCCACAACACCCTGTTAAGCCCCAATTAAGGGAGAAGACATACTGTTTCCTTTTCTGCCTTTCGGCTCATCACCCGAGACCATCTAGACAGAAAGCCATGAATTCCGTTGTGTAATTTTTCGAGCTTATTAGCTCTCATCAGCTGGCCATACCTTTTTACTGGGATTCGAACCGGGACTGTATTGCATGCCAGGCAAGAAGCCTAGCACTTTAGCCAAGCCGGCTCCCCTATTGCATCAGCTGAGGCAGGGTATATTAGTTTAAGTAATTGTTTCACAACAACCTGTTCGAATCCCAGTAAAAAGGGTATGGCCAGCTGATGAGAGCTAATAAGCTCTAAATAGATCTATCCTGGTCTCTCTCTAATTTAATTTATTTATCAGCTCATAAAACTAACACACATATCTAAAAAAATTACACAACGTAATTCTTGGCTTGCTGTCTAGATGCTCTCTGGTGATGAGCCGAAAGGCAAGAAAGGAAACAGTATGTCTCCTCCCTTAATTGGGGCCTATTAACAGGTTGTTGTGAAACAATTACTTATACTAATATACCCTGTCTCAGCTGATGCAATAGGGGAGCCGGGTTGGCTAAAGTGCTAGGCTCCTTGCCTAGCATACAATACAGCCCCAGTTCAAATCCCAGTAAAAAGGGTATGGCCAGCTGATGAGAGCTAATAAGCTCGAAATAGATCTATCCTGGTCTCTCTCTAATTTAATTTATTCATCAGCTCATAAACACACACACACACACATATATATATTAGTTTTATACACGCACACACACACAGAGGCTTGTTAGGTTTTGAGCTGATAAATAAATAAACAAGGGAGACTAGGATAGATCTATTTCGAGCTATTTAGTTCTCATCAGCTAGCCATACCCTTACTGGGATTTGAACCAGGGAAGTATTACATGTAATACCCCCCCACACACATATATATACATACACACACACACACACACACACACACACACACACACACACACATTTCTCTGCACTCTGGAAATCTTTTCAACTTTCTCAAATTTAATTCCTCCAAGAGTCATGGGTCCTGAATTTGGTACACATTCTGTAAGTTAGCCTATTTGAGATACTTTAGCTCAAAAATTGTTGCCCTATCTTGCACTGTTTTGCCTAGTTATAGCTCAAGAGTGAGCTATATAGATTTTTTAAAATAATGTCTCAATCATTGTTCTAACCAAAGCATTCTGTTCTATCTCTTGTCTTGCTCTTTTGTGAGCAGACCTGCAAAGCAACTGAATCTGGTGATTGATTTTTTGTGATTACGTAGCTTTCCTGTTACTCAATCCAGAATAAAAGCATTCGTTTTATTATACCTATATATTGTTTGGTTTATATCATACTATTATTATTGCACATTACTAGCCCAAGCCATGAGAGATCCTTTCCCAGTTCTTGGAGAATGCCAGGGCCTGGATAAGAAACAATAGATTGAAGTTAAACTGTAGCAAGTCAGAGTTCCTGCTGAAATCTTGTAGACTGCTATTGCTATCAGATTTACTCCTAGCACTGCTTATTAAGGAGCAGATTTGGTATTTGAACTCACAGTTCCTTATGGATCAACAGGTGGATCAACAGGTAGTCAGAGGGTTTCCCTTACTAGACCGGGACGCCCTTCGCACAGTCACTCAAGCACTGGTCACATCCTGTCTGGACTACTGTAATGCTCTCTACATGGGCCTCCCCTTGAGGTGCACCTGAAGGTTACAGCTAGTTCAGAACGCGGCCGCGTGGGTGATTATGGGAACCTCAAGGCGTTCCCATATAACACCTGTCCTGCACGAGCTGCACTGGCTGCCTGTGGCCTTCCGGGTGCGCTTCAAGGTGTTGATCACCATCTTTAAAGCACTCCATAGCTCCCATAGAGAGTGTCTTCTCCGGGTGCCATCCGCCGGGCAATGCTGGCTGGCGATGCCCAGGGGAAGGGCCTTTTCTGTGGTGGGCCCTACCCTCTGGAACGACCTACCTTCCGATCTCCGTACCACCTCGGACCTCCACCTTTTCTACCAGCATTTAAAAACGCACTTGTTTCAGCAAGCCGGCTTAGGGTAATCCACCCGATAAATGACTGAGGGTTAGTTGCACAATATTTTTAGTGCAGGAGTATTAAGTTTAATAGGGTTTTAGGATGTTTTATATTTTGTATTGTGTATTGTGTTTTTAAATTCCTGTGCGCCGCCCTGGGTCCCATAGGAGATAGGTGCGGGATATAAATTTAATAAAATCAAAATCAAATCAAATCAGTTGTGACCTTATCTGGGCCAGGTATATATAGAAGACTCTGTGTTTTGGGGGCTGAAGGGATATAAGCTTTATAGTGGCTGTGTTTAAATGTATTTCACATCTTCCTTGAAATCCATGCTGAAAGCTTTTTGACCAAGTCTATGGCATACTAAATTTGAATGCTTCCACAATATAAGAGCTGGCATAGTTATCACTGCCTTTCCTTTCCATGCTTTGTATTACCTGAAGTTTAAACTTCAGATTCTTATGAATTCTTTGGAAGTGGCAGGCACTTAGATGTTGTGTCAGTGGTTTTCAGTCTTATAAAAGAGCAGAACACAAGCTTACATATGTTATTGTAAAGATAAATAATATTTGTCATATTTAAAATATTATGTACATTTTGTGTCTCAAGGAGGAGGAAGGAGGAAGGAGGAAGGAGGAAGGAGGAAGGAGGAAGGAGGAAGGAGGGAGTAGGAGAAAGGAGTAGGAGTAGGAGTAGGAGTAGGAGAAGAAGAAGAAGAAGAAGAAGAGGAAGAGGAGGAGGAGGAGGAGGAGGAGGAGGAGGAGGAGGAAGAGGAGGAAGAGGAAGAGGAAGAGGAAGAAGAAGAAGAAGAAGAAGAAGAAGAAGAAGAAGAAGAAGAAGAAGAAGAAGAAGAAGAAGAAGAAGAAGAAGAAGAATCTTCTTTCTTTATTGTATTTCTATACCGCCCTCTCTCCCAGATGGGACTCAGGGCGGTGCACCGGAACAATAAAAATATAAAAATATATAGACAATCAAGTAGTTAAAACTGAATTAAATAAAATTTGGACCCGTGCTAAAAACATAATTAAAACCCAACTAAAATCAGCCATAAAACAGCTATGCCAGGCCGGCCACATGAAAGAAGTATGTTTTTAATGCCCGACGAAAGAGGCGAAGGTCCGTGATTGTACGGAGTTCGGGGGGCAGGTCATTCCAGAGGGCGGGGCCTGCCACAGAGAAGGCTCTTCCCCTGGGAGTCACCAGCCAGCATTGTCCGGCGGACAGCACCCTAAGGAGGCCCTCCCTGTGGGAACAGACAGGTCGAATGGAGGTATGTGGTAGGAGGCGGTCCTGCAAGTAACCAGGTCCCATGCCATGGAGCGCTTTGAAGATGGTCACTAAGACCTTGAAATGCACCCGGAAGGCCACAGGCAGCCAGTGCAGCTCGCGCAGGAGAGATGTTACATGGGAGTGTCTTGAGACTCCCAAAATCCCCCGTGCGGCCGCATTCTGCACTAACTGGAGTCTCCGGGTGCACCTCAAGGGGAGTCCCATGTAGAGAGCATTACAGTAGTCCAGGCGGGAGATGCCGAGAGCTTGAGTGACCGTGTGTAGGGTGTCACGATCCAGAAAGGGGCAAAACTGGCGTATCAGGTAGACCTGATAGAAGGCCCCCCTGGCTATGGCTGTCAAGTGGTCATCCAAAGACAGCCGAGAGTCCAGGAGGACACCCAAGTTGCAGGCCCTCTCTGCAGGAGCTAATGACTCGCCCCCGATAGCCAGAGATGGAACCAACTGGCTATGTTGTGGCGCCGGAAACCACAGCCACTCGGTCTTGGACGGGTTGAGTTGGGGTGGTTAGTGGTTGGGATGGTTAGTGGTAGAGAAGAAGAAGAAGAAGAAGAAGAAGAAGAAGAAGAAGAAGAAGAAGAAGAAGAAGAAGAAGAAGAAGAAGAAGAAGAAGAAGAAGAAGAAGAAGAAGAAGAAGAAGAAGAATCTGGTAGCCAAAATTCTCACCATACAATGGAATCATACTTGTAAAAAGTGTGTTTTTAGAATGCTATTAAGAATGTTCCTTCCTTCTAAAGCAAGCATTGTATTTTGTCACACACATTTCAGCCCCCATTGGTTTTCCTTTCAGATGGTTCCCGGGGGGAAATGCCTCATTATAAACTTTTTTTTAAAGTTGGATTGCTATTTTCATGGCAACAAAATGTTTGCACATATTATCTCCAACTCACCTGGGAAATACTAAACCAAATAATTTCATATATTAGAATTTGGAAATGAATATAAAGAAGCCAGGAGTAGTAAAGCAGGAGAGAGAGATATAAGAAAATTACAATAAATTATATATTTATTAGAAATGAAAGACAAATAAATGCTTGTGGTTGCATATTTAATTTCATTGGTGCATTATTCTTAAGGCTTGAAATATTTTCATTTAGTGGCTTGGCTCAGCTCATTCAATGGAAACACAGTTGGATAATGTTGAAATTTCCTTTAATGAGGACAAGTTTTACCATGTAATTTATTTTTAAAGAAAATTACCAATTGCTTTTCAAAGTTTTCACTGTGCAGAAGAAATCATCTTCTAATATTTCTGGTCTAACATTAAAACAACACACACACACACATGCACACACACACACACACACACACACACACACACACACACACACACACACACACACACACACACTGAATCCACTACAAGAACTTTCCCAGAATGGATTTTTCAGATTTGTAGAGAATTAAGATCAATATGGGCAAGCAGAGGTTCTGGGCTGCACATGGGCCTCAAATCTTTTTATGTGGCCCTTCAAATCCCATAATTATCTAAACTTAGCAACATAGTTTTCCATCATACTGAAGCAGGGAGATATGTAGATAAAAATAACCATCATTTAAAAAAATAGACTCACATTCTTAAAGCCCAGTAAAAATATTGAATATTCTAGTTCATTTAGAACCAGGGCCCTTTTAATGCACCTTGCTGCCTTTGCACTAATGAAAAATGTTATACATGGTCTCTGGACAGTGAAATAATGCTCTGTTCATTCATTCTTTAGATATTTTCTGTACATTTTCCGTTAAATGATTACATTGAAAAAAGAAGTACTTGAAGTGGTTGAGTCTAGATCTACTCAGTTGTCTATTAAATTTAACACAACAAATACAGGATATGTGATTATCTTAATTAGGATGTTCCAGTGTATATTGCTTTATCTTTTCTCCATCTACTCTTTTCTAAAATAACAGTTGCATTAAATATTAATTTCAATGTCATTCTGAAATCTACAGTAGGTGGCCTCGAATTGATCTTGTATGCTAGGGTTTTGTTGCTGTTGTTGGTGTGTGCGTGTGTGTTAGCCTGCAGAATGTAAAAGTCTATTTTGTCTGCGAAAGTTGTATTTGCTCAGCAAATGCTACTTCTTTGTGTGAAAGATGAACTGCAGGCACACACCAGATGTTTATTACTTTTAGCTCTTGAACAAATTTGCCTCAAGTAGCCCTGATTGTTTTGTTCCCAGGAAGCAAAATAAACAGTGAAATCTCTAGCTGATATCCACTGAACTTCAGTGAAACAGTTGCCTAACTAGAAAATTGAAGTGGACACTAAGAACTGTCTGAAGAGAAAAAGAAGACCTGATTTTTGCAGGGAGGGGAAAACACTAACCACATGACTTGCATGAGGCAGCAGAATGGAGTCTCAGGGAAATGTTTCAGTGGTTCCTTTCTCCAGACATTCGTTAAGCTTTAATTCAAGTGATGGAAGGACATCTATAGCCTGGGTACAAAATTATAATGCCATTTGAGACATGTGGTTTTGTGTCCATCTTGTGAGGTAGTCTATACAGGAAGCAAACCTAGAAGAAGAAGTATTATCTCTAAGTTTATTGTTAAGATAACATAGCTATACTTTGGAAGCCAGCTTAAGCCATGCCTCACTAAATGATTGCGGAATTATATTCCTATAAAATAAAATATGAACATCAATCTAGAGCAGATTCCTATATTGTGGAATGTTCTCCCATCTCCGCCCCTCCCGCCCCGGAATAAAGTTGGCCTAATCATTCCTGACCTTTGATATCTGTTTATGCCAACTGGTCGAGGAAAGGCTGAATTTGTGAGGGTTCATTCTCTTTCTATTATTCTCTTTTCCTATTTAGCTCTGCTTTTATAATTTACATTTCTTTTTCATAATTAATATATAATGGTTTTAAATATTGATTGTTTTATTTATTTACTTTTTAATGAATTGTTGTATACCACCCAGGATCACTTTCCATCAGATCGGCAGCAGAGGTGGGTTGCTCCCATTTGCCCTGGTTCAGCCGAACCAGTAGTGGAATTCAGGCCTGGGTCACAGAACCGGCAGTGACCCAGGCCTGCCCTGTCCCCAAACCGGTTCCCTCACTGTCACTGGGCTGCCACCATTTTGATTTTTAGTGACTGCGCTTGCACAGTTCACTATAAATTGTTCTGTGAATGCGTGAAGAACAATTTACATTGAACAGCGCAGTGTATGTTGCGCACAAGTTGCAAACCGGTAGTAAAACTGGCAGCAGACTTCCTGGGGTGAGATTGGCCAAAATGTACCCAAATTTATCCCCAAAATGTTGGAAATGCAGCCACAAGCTTGGAACATTGTATCATATGTGGTGGACGTGCCCCATCACAAGGAAGTACTGGTGCAAAATTCGGAAATGGTTGAAAGAAATTACTGAGCAAAAAATAGAACTCAAACCAAAACATGGATAAACAATCTCAATACATAATCATACACATACTCAAGGCAGCCAGGATTGCTTGGGAAAAAATCAATACACCCGCAGATGAAACTATAATCAGAAAAATACCAGAATGCGCAGAAATGGACAAAATGTCAATAGAGCTAAAAGAAAGAGAAGAATTGGACTTCTATAAAGTATGGAATAAAATGTGTAAGTGGCTAGAAATTAGAAGCCCAAACAGAAAGTAGAGAATATAAATATATAGTGATACAAATAATTAATATTATTATAAGTATTAATACTACTGTTGTTATATTATAGGACAAGGTTAAAGCAATAGGAAGGTAATGCAGAATGGAGAATTATAAAAGCAAAGCAGGAAAGCCGATACAGAAGGCTGTAAAATTACTGTATATTGTTATGTATTTTTTGTGTTTTGTTCTTTCTTGTTGTGTTTTTCTTACTGTTTTTAATGATTAAAACATTCAATAAAAATATTTATTAAAAAACAAAACACCCAGCAGCAACCCACCCCTGATCGGCAGCCTTGTAAATTAGATAAATTATAATAATGTTAATTATTATAATAGTTATAAATTATATATAATTTATAATATAAATTATATATTATATACATTATATAATATACTATAGTATAATAAATTATAATAAACTTGAATTTCATCAGGCCCACTTTTCTTCTCAATAGCCCAGCTGACTAACTCGTTCACTCAGATCTAACAGTTTGTATGTATTTGGACACCAAGAAAAGAAGACATTTGCAAAATATAAAGGCTTCTTTTGTATATTTTTGGAAAGGGAATAGACCAAATTTTCAAACCATTTTAACCCACTGACAGGAACTCATACCACTTCTTTCGATTCCCAGGTGCACAATAATTCCACTGCTTGCCTTTGTTTGATAATATATTTATTGCCTTTGCAGCCATGGTTCCATCAGGATATAGATGCATTTGATACTATTATGAGAGTAAATCTTGCATTCATATGCAAAATGAAATATGCAACTCATAAGAAACTATGAATGCTTGTATATATGTATTAATCAGGCTTGAATGATAGCCAGTCACTCTACTTAGAGCATTGTTTATGGACTAGAATAAATTATGTGAACAAATGGGGAAATGCATGACTGTCCTCAAGTACATGCAATACTGCCACTTGGGAGAACAATGACTGGATGTCAAACATTCAAATGATTCTTTTCTGTTGGAATCTGTTGATTTTGCTTTTTCTTTTGTCAGAGACTGCCTTCCTTAAAAGGAATGAAACCTAGTCTTCTTTCCTTCCCCTCCCTCTGATAGAACCAGTTTACACCTTTCTACAACGGTAAGACATAATGAAAAGAACCCGTCTTTCAGTCTGTTTGTAGTATAGTAAAAGAGAGAGAGAGAAAGAAGTATAAACATCGAATTCCTCAGCTCTCTGTGAGAGGGAAGGTCATTAACAGGGCACTTGAGCAGACTGGAATTACAGTCAATTGAGAAGCTGAAACATCCTAAATGGCCTAATGCAGCAACTAAGTGCTTCTTAAATTCCCGAAGTTTTTTTTTTTAACCCAAGCATTGCATTCATGACTATTGTGAATTTCCATTTCCTTTCGTAAAGACTGTTTTTACTGAGAGCCAACACAGAAACTCAAGTTGCTTAGGCTGGAATTCCACTTAAAGTGGTAGTGGGAGAGAATTTAAATATTTATTATGACATTAAAATTATTTTTACATTTTAAAATTAAAATTGAGATATGGGCAGGAAGACTCAGCTAATTAAAGACTTGCATACCAAAAATAAAAATTACAAACATATAAAAAAATATTGGATTTCAGTCATATACACCCACACATATAAATTCCATGCAATTACATATTAAGGCTGGAAGGGACATGTTGCCTAAAAGGTTTCAATGTATTTGTCACATACTAAATCATGATCAGCAGAGAGAACTCCTAAGTTTTGTACAGTTGATGGAAGGGGATGAGGTTTATACTGAAAGAAAAACCCCCAAAATCTTTATGTATTTTGCATAGAATTCTACTACATCCAGGGATGGGTTCCTGCCAGTTCTAAACTCTTCTATAGAAGAGGTTCCACAAATCTACCACAAAATGGCACTGTACATTTAGAACTGATTCCAGCTCCCCCCCCCCCCGCCCGTCCGCCCGTCATCAAGATGAAGAGGAGGATATTCTGGGAGTTGAAGTCCACAAGTCTTAAAGCTGTCAAGTTTGAACATCCCTGGAGTTTTTTCCTAAAGGATTAGAGGTGCAAGGGTCTTGTAACTTGACAGCTTTAAGACTTATGTGCTTGAAATGCCAGAGTTTCTGAGCCAACATTTTGTTTGCTAAGCAAGACCATTGTTAAGTGAGTTTCACCACATTTTACAAGTTGGCCACTCCCACCCAGTCACATGGCTGGCAAGCCACTCCCACAAAGCAGGCCACACCTACAGAAGAGGTTTAAATTTTTTTTGAAACCCACCACTGACTACATCTCTCTATGCCAGACCAAACTCATCAATTTAGACTATAATATTTTGTTCCTCAGCAGTGTTATTGAGTGAAGCTGTTGAGAAATGAGTCATCTTAGTTCATGGGTTCAGTAACAAAGGCTTCTTCTAGATAAATCATTTAATTGCATTGGCAATGGTTCATTACAATAAGTTCACCCAACATCTAATGAGTCATCAGCTCAGGTTTAGCTTTTGTTAAAGTCTATGTTTTCTTTAAAAGTATAATTCATTTAGTCAGAAAAATGGGAAATTGATATGTAATTATCTCAAGTTATGGATTTTTTCATTTCTTCTGTGATTTAGATGGTACATTGATGATACCTTCTGTGATGCTTACCATCCAAAGTTTGCATCACTTGCTCACTCCCTAAACAAATCAATTCTTGTCAGCACGTGTACAGAAGATTCATACAATGAAAAACAAAGCACCCAAATCAGAATTCAAGAATGTCAAAATATTATGTTCATTATTTGATAATACTTTACATTTCTTTATGTCCTATCCAAATCAAGATGCTGTTGACTCTTAGCAGTCACAGGAAGGATTGTCTCTAATCTCATCTTTCACGTCTTCTATTTTCACACTCATCAACATTGTCATTATTCACTTTGCTACCTATTGTCCTCTTTCCTTCCATTTTTCCCAAGCTACAGAGCTTTTTTTAGAGAGCTAGATCTTTGCACAATGTAGCATGCACAATTTCATCATGTTCCATTGGTATTCCGGTTTCCAACTTCCTTATGCTTAGCACTATACAATCGAACAGAATATTTATCATGAAGCACAAGCATGATGATACAATGGAATTCAAAAAGCAATACAAAATAGTTAAAATATTTGGAAATTCCAAAATTAATTTTGGATGAAAAGAGAGATGAAAAGAGAGATGACACATAAGTATGAACTCAAAACTTCCAATCTTCAAATGAATAACCTGGGGAAGAATGGGAAGAAATGAACAGACAATATGTAGGAGTTGCATGATAATTTGCCTATGGACAGGTGATGGTATTATTTGTAATGAAATGCTTGGCAACAATGAATTGTATGGAAAATTTCACTAGAGTGCTACAAATTGGAAAACATGGAAGAACAGTTATGGAAAGTAGAAGAGTTCTCACATGAGATACAACTGAAGGGAGAAAATGTAGATATAGCTGTAATTCACCTAAAATTTACAAGAGTTTTTACTATTACTACCAGTATCATAGAATGTTGAATCTACTTTTAAAAGGTTAAGAGTCTATTAAATTTTAATTGACAAAATTCTGCAATTTGCCTGCAGTAAAGAAATAATTGCAGTAAAGACTTTTCTGCCATCTCCAAGGTTTGTGAGGATCAAAGTAGATAGAATTACTTGTGCTCCCTTTTTAAATATGCTGGTTCAAATGTTTATTTGTACAACGTGTGCATTAGAAAAGTCATGAGGATTGTGCATTGTCTTCTTAGATCTAGGAAGTAATACGAACGGTTTCCTGTGGTCCTTCAATCTTCAAGAATGTTCCTTTCAGTACATAGTAATGGGTGATCTGAAACTTGCTATTCCCTGATGAATGAACTATTACCAGGATCATCAATGTCTGATCTGACACTAACCCTTTGAGATAAGGAAGGAAGAAAACTAAATAAGTAATTGTATATTAGAATCATTGCTCCATTCTTTCAGTGTGCTTTGGAAAGCAAATCCACCCGTTTGTTCTCCTTTTACAACCATGATTATATGACAGAGAGTTATTAAAGTGTGTGCTGTTAATGAAACACTAATCCACATCAGTGACTTTGTGAAATATCTTAGAAACATAGGTGTATAGTATTAAAAGAGCATATGAACAGATAAATTAATTGAGGCAGTAAGTCCTGGAATATCAGGACTCAAATTTTTCAGTTTAGTGTAAAATGGGCAATCTTATTCTATAGAGCGTGGGGTTTTTTCCTTTAAAAGCTCTCTATCTTCTGCAAATGGCACACTTATATACATAGGTTTCATAAGATATTTGGAAGAAATTGTCAAACTAAACTTTAGTAATAGAAAAAGGAGACACACTTTGTAGTCCATGGACTATGAGGAAGTGTGTGTGGATATGTGATGCTTTTATGGCTAGCCTTATTATATGTAAAGTAAAACTTAAGAGGGAGGCAAAGCTGCCATATTTCCTGCAACCATATCATAATCAATTTTTCCAGTGCCCCAAGCATCTGAATAATCATTGGCCACAAATAGTATTTGTGCAATTATTTGAAGATCTTAGAGAAAAGATGTAGCATTTTTCCTTTGTTCTTTACTCAACTTGTTCCATATGTTTTAAATTAGCCTCTTGTATCCAAATATGCTGATGGACACTAAATGAGAGATGGGCACAATCCTGTCATTTACAGCATGGGACAGATCTTTCAATCTGTCCTCACTGGGATTCTTTTCTAGTTCTTTACTAATCTTCCTTGCCCTGCTCTGAACTTACTCAGGTTGTCGGAAAATTTCTTTTAATTTTTTTTGAAGAAAACCGTTTTGTGATTAAAAACAGTACATTATATACTAATTTTTTGATATAAATATAAACCAATTGCAGGAAACCCAATCTGATGTAGCAGCTACAATGTTAGTATAATAAGATCAGGGAGACACAGGATCAAATCCATCATCAGTTACAGCAAGTGTCTATGTGACCATAGACCAGTCACTCCCGTATAAATGAGTCTATATTGCAAGATTGCCCTTGTGAAAATAAAGTGAAGGAGATCCCCCCATATGACCTTCTTTGAACTCATGAAGCAGTGGCATGTTGCTGTATTCTATTATATAGAAATATAATATACTTTAATATTGCAGGGAAGATTGTGCTGATTATGTGCTAAAATGTTGGTTGGTATTTTTAAGATAACATCATTCTATTATGTTTTTTTTTTAAAAAAAACAGACTTTGACCTTTGAACATCTTTCAAACAAAGCAAGGGAGTACAACTTTGGGAGGATGAAATGTCATGCTTTGAAAATTAGTATAGCCAGAACAAAAGTTAAATTAGATTTAATTGGGATTTAATCTAAACTGAAATTACATTGTATTTATCAAGCGTTGTTAATCCTATTATTCCTCATCCATGTAATTCATAGGCAATATTTGGGAGGCTCTGGGGTTTTCATTTCTATTCTTATTTCTGAATTAGAAGATGACTTCAATCAAGGATGATATTTTGACAGCCCTTCAAATAAAAGCTTATGAAGTAGGATTTTGGTAGTTCTGGCATCTGGTATCTTGCCAAAGCCTCAGCAGAGATGGGTACTGTATACTACCATTGCATTATTTTTTGGTATAAATAATGATGTAATCTGTGCTATATCTCAGTGGTTTACTAATATAAATATTAGTACCACATGTAACTATTCACCTATTTCCTGCAAGGTAGACATGGCTGGTAGTTATCTATTGTTAGCTGCCTAGAGCAAAAAGTCATTCTTATTTCATAATCCAGATGTTCTTTAAGACTTCAGGTCTAGTTCACTAGCAAAAATAAAAATATGATTAAATGCTATCCAAAGAATATGAGTCTACAAACAATTAACCTGATTTGCTTGAAAAGTAAAATAGATAAAACCCTTAATTAACAGTTTAAAATTAGTGATAAAAATCAAGCTTGTTTTATCATAATACCAATATCAACCACATCTATTATAATATCAAAGCATAGGATTAAATTCTCCTTTTTCCTGCTCATTTCCCTGGCTATTCCCTGGTCTATTCATAGTCATAATAATATCTATATATCTATAATATATGTTGTATGCTTGTGTGTGAGAGGGAGAGACAATAAAAGAGAAAGTAAGTCTTAAAAAAAAACTTATGGGTTTGTTTTCTATTAATGAGAAATCAAAATGTTATTATTAAATATGTGTTTAAAAATAGCAAAATCTTTTCCTAAAATAAATGGCAAAATCTTGTGACGATATTACTATTGTAACAGCTATTATTTATTGCCCAGTGTGTAACAACTATAGATCAACTTAATACGTAGTTATGGAGTTTAGGACACTGATTATTTACTTGCGAACCCATAATGGTTCTCAACAGTCTGTGGAGAAAGTGTATTTTTAAAAAAAACATTTAAATGGTTTCCTGGATTGACCTTATAGTGGACTGTGATAGAGGGAGCATTGTGTGCAGCTGTTTTTGTTCTGGGTTCATGCCAACCTAAATATGTGAATAGGCATTCAGAAGGGATTCTAAAACACATATTATTTATCCAGTATTAGTAGTGTAGTTTTTCATAAGTGTATTTTAAATTCGAAGTAATTTTTGCCCTTAATGGGCATTATAGCTAAGCACAGGGCATTTCTGAAGTACTTTCAAAATACAATGAACCATTATTCTGTAAGTCTTTAGAGTTAACAAGAAGTTATTTACCCAGCACTTATTTGTTCCAATATTGCCATTATTGTATATAAATTTATTATTTATATCCCAGAGATGGGTGGAGTAACCTAAAAGATATGGTGCTTTGTATGCTATAATTTGCTCTGGTTTTTCTTTTCTGGGTAAATAATTCATTGAAACTGCATCCTTTAAAATGCTACTATAGTTGGTTGATTCTGCTGTATCATGAGATTGCTGTTTTAAAAATAATAATAAAAAGAGAGAAGCTGAGGACTAATCTGCATGTTCTGCTTGCCTTGGCTTGAAGATAACCACTAACTATTTCTTGAGTACATGTAAACATGTGAGCCTTAACCTGTCCTAAACCATCATTTATGGCTAATTTTTCTTGCCTGAGAAGTAGTGTTTTCAGACTGCTGCTAGCACAAACAGTACTATGAAGACTGCCCATTACAGTTCATTATGTTATATAGACATTCCTTTGTTTCAGCTGGCTTCTGTGCACTGTGTTGAGAAAAGCTCGTTCCTTTAAGTTAATGGTCATTATTTTTCATACCATTTCATTTTGGTTTTCTAGATTATCTGCTACTTTGTGACGAGACCTCCAAGTGGATTAGTGAAAGGCTAGGCATCTCCTTTCTTCCCCTTCCCCTACATCTTCTCTTTCTTCCCTTTCTCCTTCTCTTTCTTCTGTTGAGAACGTGGAGCCTTTTCTTGGTTTTTTTTCTTTTTCAACCAGGTAAATTGATAAGACTTCTGCTTTTTTCTTTCTTAAGTCTGTGTTATAGGAGAGCAAAACAAGAAACAAGGTTATTCAACCGAAAGCCATAATAAGCATTATTAGAACAGTTGGCTAATATTGCCAGAGCAAAAGAATGACTGAAATTTGGACAACAATTTATTGGTGATTCTCCTTTTTCATACCACTCCTTTTCCAAACAAATGGACAAACAGCTTAAGGCTTTTGTGAGGAAAAGCCCTAAACAATGAGAATTCAAATGCTTTGCCTTAAGTGTGCTTTTTATTATAATTAAGAATCAGTTAATTAGATGAATCAGAGTTCTAATATAATAATTTAGAAGTCAATTTAGATTTAGCTTTTATTTCATAAAATATCCTACATTTTCTGTAAAATAAAATTGGTTTTGCTACTTTTCTGAATAAATTCTTATCTAAGTATTACGGATATTCCATCCATTGGTAGTAAGGGTAATTATATATATGGGAAGCAAGTAGAGGCCAGGGAAAGGGGTATAACTTATCCTGGCACCCTATTGGATACTGGAGAGTACAGAGTAGCACCGACAGTGTCACTGGTTGTGTACACTACAGGATACCGGTTCTAATCTGAGGTCCCAAAGATGCTTTTTTTTTCTCATAAGGCAATAGAATTTTCTTTGTTTTCCTTTGTAGACATTTCATTTCTCATCCAAGAATCTTCTTTCATTCTGACACTGACACGTCAGTCACAACTGAAGAAGCTTCTTAGATGAATAGCAAAATGTCTTCAAGGAAATACAAAGAAAGTCCAGTTGCCTTCTATTAAAAAAAGTACTTTTGGGATAGCCATGACCTGGATGACTGAGAATCTCCTTCTAATGAGAGGATTTCAATCATGGCTGCTAGACCAAGCTCATTGAAACAAAAACCAGTACAAAGATATTACATACCTCCTGATAATTCTCTTGGTATTTTTTCTGCAAATATTTATGGGATGATGCCAATATCTGTGTTTTGATTTTGGGATCATTTGGCAATGTTAGTTATACCTAAACCACAGCCTTGTATCCTAGCCAGTAGAGCAAAGGATTTCCTCAGTGCTTTTTGACATGAAGAATAATGGCAAAATTGTTGTAATTACCATAAAGCTTACTATTTATAAAGCATGTCAGGCATCTAAGTGCTATAGAGTAGATAAGAACAAGATAAAAACATCAGGAAGGCAGCAGATGAATGATAATATATACCATTTTTTTTAATACAAGGCAAATATACAAAAGCAGAATCCGTCTTTTTTTTTTTTGTTTCAGCAGGTTTTCTAATAATTCTTCTACTAGTAATCTAGTAATCATTCATATTTTCTGATAAAGGTTAATGAGTTCCCACTAATACAACTACTATGTTTATATTTCAACAATATGTACAGTACACAGTCACTCTATTTCAGGGATGTCCAAACTTGGGAACTTTAAGACTTGTGGACTTCAACTCCCAGAATTCCCCAGCCAGCAAAAGCATCCTTAACTGCTATTGACTAACTGATATTGTCTTTGGCCTGGTTTCCATTATCTGTCATTATCTCTGTTGTTTGGGGTTTTATTTTGGTGGAGAGAATGGAAGAGTGGATAGAACAACTCCTCCCCCCAAAAGGAAATGGGAGGATGGAAGGAAGTCTATTTGATCCCTGCAGGTTATCCTGATAGTTTTTTTCCCATATTATGCATTATTAAAGCAATCCTAAGCATTGCTTAAAAGCTTTTGGAGGCTATCTGATTCAGAGGAACAGAATAGTTTGATGAGAGAAATAAAAAGACCCCTCTATGGGTTATGGGGGAAGGGGGGAAATCCATTTAGATTAATAGGACTAATTTAAATAAATTCGCTGTTGTGAGAATGATAGAAGTTCAAAGAGGTTTGGAATTGGGTGCGTCCTCTTTTCTATCAAGATTGTCTCATCCATGTTCTGATTTTTTGGGGGAAGAGGGACATATTCCTGACCTTTGGAATATTGTCCCAAGGACTGTTGGATTGTGTCCTGAATTAACTTGGGTGCTAATGTACATATTCTGAATATCATTGCTAGGTCAAAAAGGTGAATATACAGTAAAATCTCTAGAGAAATAATTTTTACTTAAGTCAAAAATATTACCTAAAATCCTTTTCAAGCATTTTTTTAAAGCTCCAATTATTTCAGGATATGTAGAAACACAATGCTAAAAATGGAAGGAGCAACGTTTCATACCTATAACAGCACCTATATTGACTTCCATGTAAACAAAGGCTCTGTTCTATGCTGTTTTATGTATGATTTTTATATATAAATGCATTCTCCCTGCAGACATTAGCACTATGTTTGTGGATGTCCTGAATAGGCTGTGTCAACACAAGGGTTGCAAATATAATGAAATACTATTGTCCTCATTTTGGCATGTTTTGTGGCCACTCTCAACATTTATTTTTTTTAAGCCAATGATATATCCTTCGCACATAATCGAAGAAATAGAAGACCAGGTTGGACTTTAAAATCTTGCTCATTCTAATTCAATTTCTGTTTGTTGTTCTATCATGATTGCTGCCACTGCTTTTGTTACATCATGCCAATGTTCCATTATTATCCAGTGATTCATGGTTTACATCCTTGTCTATGGCCTTCAAATTTCACCTTATGATGAGTGTATGCTGTAAATGCAACTATACAATCAGTGCAATTACATGGGTCTAGATCCATGTATTGGAAACATCAACATAACACTAGAAATGAAACTGGTTAACCTATTTTTGTTTAAATAAATATAATTCAGAATTTTGCATGAAACAGAACAGCTTTGGTAATTGGAATAAAAACCAATAGAAGATAATTTCTTATCCCTATCCAAAGAAAGACTTACTTACACATATGGGAAATAGCCTTTAAAAAAACTAGACTTAAAACAACTTTCTTTCAGACATTTTAAGCTTAATCTTTTCCCTGTCAGCAAATAACACCCAATTTATCCTACAGAGCAACTACAGCCTGAATGGCTTTCTGGCAGTATCGTTTCACGAAAGGTATCTGAGAAATTTCCTCCCTGTCATAATGGTGTTTTTACATTGCAGGAGAAAAAGGAGGTCCAATGATCCATGCTCAATTTTGAACATTACATTCCAGTTTTTTATGCCATATGATTAATTTATAGTTTTCTTAACATCATTTTTAAAGGAGACACAATTCATATAATGTTTATAATGTTTATAACAGCCTATTCATTGCCAAGGAGTACCAGCTTGGTGTATGATTGCATGTTCTAGTTTTTCCTTAGGCACAAAGCCACTCTCTCACAGTCCTAAGAAGCAGGCAATGGCAAACTATGTCCAAAAAATATTGCCAAAAATCCTGCAGGGGCTATCAGAGATTTGCCAGAGCAACAAGAATATTACAATATTGTTCTGCAGAAAGAGGACGTCAAAAGTGAAGATACTCAAGTACTGTCTTTTTAAGCAGAAGCTTTACTGCATGGGGTAGAGGAGACTAAATGTTAAGAATCTTCTGCCAGATGCTGATTTGAAGAATCATTTGTAATACTAGTATTAAACTACACATTGATTAATGTTGGAAATATTAGGGGAAACATACTGTACTAGAACAGGGCATCTGCATGCATCATATTATAAGTAGTCCAAGGAGTAGGTGCAACTTCTCACTAGCTTGGTGGAGTGTATGATGTTGGGAATATGGCTTAAAAAAGATTTGCTCAGCAAAAGTCCCATCTTCCAAGATCTCCTTCCATTTCTGCAGGGAGACAGAAGCATGTTGACAATACTTCCTGCAGAATGACCCTGAAAATGTAAGACTTTTCTTGTAACTAAAATGAAAGGGATATGTGTGGAGTCTCACTTAAGAAGGCTTTTGGTCTGGACAGACTTGCCTGGAAGATCAGATTTGGCCTATGGGCTGGAGATTCTCTCTGTACGGAGAGAGATGCATGAAGAGCAGTAGACTTCATAACTTCTTCCTTACACATCCGTATCTTCCCTCACATGCAATTTAGTTGTAGGGAATGATGATGAAAGCATATTAAATAAAGTTCAATAAATATCTGTACACCATCACTTATATCCTGTTCCTTTGATACTCATATTGATGTTAATAGAAGTAACTGGGAACTTCCTGGCAAGACCATTGATAGGTGGTTGTTTTGGTGGCTGTGGTTACCTAACCTCTGCCTGTAATTGTCTCTGTCAGTCACTGCCATGATATGCTTCATCCTGGGTGTGATTATCAACCATTACTTTCCCAAGCAAAGGCCTTCCGCATTTCCCTAGCCTCTCAACTTCTTCATAGAACCTTTCTTGTGTCAGAGAAGATTCCCCCGTCTTTTACAATAATGTATCAAGGTGGCAAACTGACAGTTTGAAAAGCCAGGTTTCATTTCACAAAGGCTTTTAAGCTGTCTTGGAAATGAAACTTGCAGACATTTCAGTCACTGTCTCCAGATTTTGCTTTTGGTGGTGGGCAGAGAGAAAGGAAAGAGAAAGGAGATTATTTTTTCCACAGGTCATGAAAATGTTTGTTTTGAAAGTATTTTCATTGCCACTATCCTTTGTTTGGTTTGGTATTGGGTACTTTTAATAAGGAATGGAGAATAATGATTCCCGGTTAGAAATTCACATAGTTATTATGGCAAAGATATAGAGGGGGAGAAAGGTTTGATGTATATTATCATTTTAATCAGGCAGATCCCCCCCCCCCTTTCCATAAGGTTACATCTGTTTATTTTATTATATGTTGGATGCTAGGCTATGAAATCTTTTATTGCATTTTAGTTAAAGAAGAACCAAGCTCATGATGGAAGTGTCAGTCAGCATTTAATCATACAGTATCTATTTCTAGCCCTGCTCCGTTTAGTACAGAAGGGCTATTATAGTCTATTTTACGGCAGGGCTCGTTGGGATATAGATATCCTTGAAGGGAAGGATTTATTTTGAAAGAAGATATTTAACATAACAGGAGACACCATTTAGACAGTTTTTAAAGTATTCCCTCACAGGTAACAATTACATTTAAAACTGGATTTGCACGTTATCAGCATAGTTCTTCCATTTAGCAAAATAACCTGTGAAGAATTTATTTTACCCAGTCATATAATCTTGTTGATATTTTGCGTGTGTGTGTGTGTGTGTGTGTGTGTGTAATAAAATGTTGGTTTGCCGTGATTTGCAGCAAAGAAAGCAAGCAGATTCTCTCTCTGTGTGTCTCTCTCGCTCTGTGTCTCTCTCCCCCCATCCTTCCTTCTATATCTCTCTCTCTCATCCATCCATTCACCCACCCAACCACCCACCCACCCACACCTATCTATCTATCTATCTATCTATCTATCTATCTATCTATCTATCTATCTATCTATCTATCTATCTATCTATCTACCTACCTACCTACCTACCTACCTACCTACCTACCTACCTACCTACCTACGCCCTAAGAAAAATAAAATGAGGTCTGCCAGGACTTCAGCAAAGAAAGCAACCAGTCCAGGAAGGCAGCAGGATATTATGGGTGCTCCAACACTAAGAGTTCTCTGGAATGGACAAGGCTCTCCTTTTGGAGTAGGGGGATGGATTAAAAGATCTCCAGTGTCTCCTTCCAACTCTGTTAATGAGTTAATGTTAATGTCTGTTAAGTGGATGATTTTAAGTAGAAATAGGATTCTGAATGACTCAGCAAAACATTCCCTCTTTTTTTGTAAGCATTGATTCAAGTTTGGGAAATATTGCCTTTTGGGTTATCCCAAAAGTTCTCTGCTCAAATAGAAATGAGACAAACATTGCAAAAACAAAAAAAGGATAATATAGTAAAGAAAAGGAAAATATTGGAAGAAAGGAGGGCAACAGAACTGGGATGATATTTAACAGCGTAATATTGCTTGGATGATAGTGGCTATTGAATAATATAAATGTTATTGGCAGGACTATGCATGCTTAATTATTAGGAATTTTCCATCTCTGAGCCTAATGGGGGCCTATTCTGTGACTAAATCTGATTTTATGCAAGGTAGGGATGCACCTTTTATATTACAGTCTCAGATTTTGTTATGGTTAACTGTATCTAAACCTGCATCTGGTGACTGCCATCTAACTGGTTAAAACACCCGTTACTCAGCAACCATTCAAATTACAACAGATCCATGAAAAGCTACTTCTGACTCAGTTCTCAAATTTTGACGGCTGCACCTGCCTCTGTGAATACACGACTGAATTTCAAAGGCTTGGCAACTAGCTCACCTTTATGGGTGGTTGTACTATTCTGAGGTCATGTTATTTACGGCAGTTTTGCCAGTGTGGCCATAGAAGTGTATTGATTTGCTTAACAACTGCAGTATTTACTTAACAACACAATGTTCATTTAATGAGTGCGGCATTCACTTAATAACCAACACAGAAAAGTTGTAAAATCAGGTTTGTTCCCATGAGTGCCTTGATCTATGATTGCCATGCCTTATGCTGGAAATTTCAGGCTTCATTATGATGAGGACTCCACGTATACCAGAATATTTATTTGATGTGAACACTTCTAATGTATATAGACTGATAAACACTTTCCCAATATGAATGATATCCATTTTTATACATAACTGCTTCTGTTCCCTATCACATCTTTTTTCTTGCAATTTCTGTAAAACTTTAACAATTGCACGTGTACAATCTGTAGGTAGCATGCAGGAATTATAGTATAGAACATGCCATTTTCCTCTAAGAAAGGATCCTAATTGTATTTCATCTCTATCATTCATAGTGTAGTTGATGACAGATGCTTGTTTACATTCTCTGCATTCCTGCTCTCCCATTTAGGTAAATGAACAAATTTAGACAGGAATCTTCCAGACCCTAGCTCAACCCATGAGAGGTCTTGCTATTTTAATTTCAACTTGTAGTATGCATGTATGGTCTGGAATCTCTGATATATTACAGAAATCCAACATGGGCATATTTGAGATGTTTAGTCAAAGTTGACAGAAGTTAGCAATCTAGAAACAGAATTGTGTAATGTTTTGGTAAAAAAAAATAGATTCAAGGATGGAGTATATAATTGTGTTCTATTTTTTGAATAAACTTTTAAAAATAAATGCAACCGAAATGGAGTCTTCTGTGTTTTACTGTCCTGATAGCTTCCCAGGGCATCTTCAATATATAGTCAAAGCATAACAGAATGGCCTGCAATAGCAAAATAAGTCTTAAATATTTGTAAGACAATAGACAAATTTCAGTATTAGATATAGGTCTAATGAATCTTCTAGCTTTATTTTAATTTGCCATATATCATTATCGGCATGAATGTTGATTTAAAAAATATATATTCCAGGAAACGGTAAAAAGTCTTCATCATGGCTTTATTCTTAGTTGCTGTCTTAGGAGAAAGAAAAGGAAGCATTATGCTTGATATTTAAATGCCACTTATATTGCATTTAGGTGGAACAACATATTATAAACTCTACTGGTAGAAGTGATAACATTTATTACAACTTGGTTCCTTCTCTCTCTTCTGTGAGTAAGGAAAGGGAGTTGGCAAATTAAATTAACAAAATGGCCTCCCTATGGCTTCTGATTAGTATAGCTTTTAGTGGATTATATTAAAAATGGTGTCAGATTTGCTGCTACTAAAGATTTCACCTTGAAGAATATTTTATTCGCGATTGCAAAAGAAATTGGTTGCACTTCAAATGAATGGAAGTATGAAGCCAATTATCTCCAGAGCTAAAAGTTCTTTCAAAACAATTGGGAATGAAGTTTCTATTGAGGATTTTTCAATATATTTAGTTATTTGTTACTACTTAATTACTTAATATACATTTCCCCCCGCAGATAATAACCACATAGTATATAGATTAGAGGGTTTTTTAAAAAATGATATTAATTAAATCTATATAAGAAGAATGATCAACGGAACCTCTCCTTTAATTGGATATGCTATTTTATTTTATTAGTGATGGTTTGTTTTGAACCTGCACCAATGCTGAGGGATTTTTGAGTGGCATAGAGCAATAAACAAAATAAAAATGCATAATCGTAAAATTAAATACAGAAGCTGAATACCTCTGTTCAGAACACATAGAGACCAAAGATTTGCTGAAAGCACACACCTTAACTTTCTTAATGATTTTTTTTAAAAAAAATTAATTCAAATTTATACCCCGCACCTTCTCCAAAAAGGACCCAGGGCGGCGCACAGGAAATTTAAAACATAACAAATATAACAAAATACAAAATTTAAAAACATATTAAATTCCTACCCTGTGCTAAAATTGTTTAAAATCCCCCAAATTAAAACTATCTAAGAGCAGTCACAACGGGAGGTTACGCTAGGCCGGCTTGATGGAAAAGGTGTGTCTTAAGACACTGGCGGAAGAGGCGGAGGTCTGAGATGGTACGTAGTTCAGGGGGTAAGTTATTCCAAAGGGTAGGGCCCACCACAGAGAAGGCCCTTCCCCTGGGTGTCGCCAACCAGCATTGCCTGGCTGACAGCACCCTGAGAAGGCCCTCTCTGTGGGAGCGGATCGGATGAAGGTATGAATATTAACATACCAGAGGCAACAATGACTTTGAGAGAGAGAGAGAGAGAGAGAGAGAGAGAGAGAGAGAGAGAGAGAGAGAGAGAGAGAGAGAGAGAGAGAGAGAGAGAGAGAGAGCAGCTATCATAGAGGAGGCCTGTCATCTAGCATGAACTTTATGAATGTGAGGTTATGAAATTCTTAACCTTCATTGAACGAGGTCAGAGGTGGGTTGTTCCTGGTTCAGACCGGTAGTAGTGGTGTCAGGAGACTGTCCATCTCTCAGATGCTTCTGCGCATGAACCTGGGAGCGTGCTCAAACCGGTAGTAAAAAAATTGGCAACCCACCTTTGAACTAGGTGTATGATAATGGGCATATGTAGAAATATGTTCTGACACTGTCAGCCTTCTGCAATTAGTACAGAAATATTAACTTTCACTTTATAGTAGGGTTACATTAACAGAATCGTGAAAGTATATCTCGGGTTCCTCATATTTACTGGCCATGAAATTAGGGGGGATCCCTTCTGAGATGTTTTTCACACCCACATTCTGGTCTCTTATCTTAGCATTATCTTGTCTTTCCAAAGTCGTTCCCACATATCATTACAGACTGATAGTCCAGTGCCATGAGATCTTTTTATATGTCATATTTCATAGTAATGTAAAATTTACTCAAAGTTGAAAGGTTTCGGTCTTTTTCCACTAAAGAATGAATTCAGCTCTGATGATGACCTACTCCCCTGAAATTTCACTGAGATAAATGATAGAAAGAATAACAGAATTGGAAGATGGTCTTCTAATCCAACCCCCTGCCTACACCACTTCAGACAAATGGTTAACCAACATCTTAAAAACTCCAGTGTTGGAGCATTCACAGCTTCTGGAGGCAAGTTGTTCCACTGATTGTTCTAATTGTCTGAAAATTTCTCCTCAGTTCTAAGTTGCTTCTCTCCTTGATTAGATTACACCCGTTGCTTCTTGTTCTGCCCTCAAGTGCTTTGGAAAATAGTTTGACTCCCTCTTCTTTGTGGCAACCCCTGAGATATTGGAACAGTGCTATCATGTCTCCCCTAGTCCTTCTTTTTATTAAACTAGACATACCCAGTTCCTGCAACTGTTCTTCATATGTTTTAGCCTCCAGCCCCTAATTATCTTTGTTGCTCTTCTCTGCCCTCTTTCTAGAGTCTCCACATCTTTCTTACACTATGTTGACCAAAACTGAATTTAGTATTCCAAGTGTGGCCTTACCAAGGCATTATAAAGTGGTATTAACACTTCACGTGATCTTGCCAGCATTCCAGTCTAGAACTGTGTTGACTATTTGGCAGCTGCTGCACACTGCTGGCTAATATTTATATGGTTGTAAACTAGGATTCCAAGATCCCTCTTATAGTTATTACTATTGAGCAAGGTACCACATATACTGTAGCAGTGCATTTTGTTTTTCTTGCCTAAATGTTAATGAACCATGATATATGAATACCTCTTTATTTAGTATTTAGTATTTATTAAATTTGCGGTCTTGCAAATAGCCAGGTCCCTTGCCATGGAGCGCTTTGAAGATGGTCACTAATATCTTGAAGCGCACCCGGAAAGCCACAGGCAGCCAGTGCAGCTCACGCAGGAGAGGTGTCACATGGGAGCGCCTAGATGCTCCCAAAATCCCCTGCGCGGCTGCATTCTGAACCAACTGGAGCCTGCGGGTGCACCTCAAGGGAAGCCCCATGTAGAGCGCGTTGCAATAGTCCAGGTGGGAGATGACGAGGGCTTTATTAGTGCCACATGACTCTGCTAAAAGAAAACAAAACAAAAAATGGAGAAGATGAATTTCATCACCATAGCCGTGTGCCTCATCCACCTGTTACTACCAACATGATGAAATTTCCTGCAGTAGAAAAAATAATAGGAGAACTGCATATGCACAACTGATGGATAAAAGAAATAAACAAAACAAAGTTCTTTCACAAGTTGTTCAGTGCCTCATTACCAAATAAAACATTTCCTGGTTATACTCTGATATCAAAACACTCGAGCAGGAGAATTATCCAGGCACCTACTTATCTCCCTGAAGAGATCCCAAATGGTACTCTGTTTATAGATCGATAGGTTTCTTCATTGTCAAAAGCAAACTACAGTACCTGCTTTTTAATCTATATTTAAAAGCTCAGAGACTGAAACATTATGAAATCTTAGCAATATGAATCATATGGTTTGACTCAATATAAGAAAACTTTAGATAGTGATATGTGAACTCATGATTAGTCATACACAGCTGTACAACATATCTGGCACAACACCTTTCAATGAGGGAGTGAATAAAAGGTCTATTGGTGTTTTTCAGAACTTCTGCCATCCTTTGGGAAATTTTCTTTCTTTACTTCACCTTCCCTTGCCTTTTTTTCTGTCTTTCCCAATCACTCAATATCTATTTGTTGGTGATCAACCAGTAAGCAAAACATTGTGGAAATGCACCCTCCAATTTAGTAATGTTAGATAACTCAATCACGTTATTCACTCTTACCCCCAAAACTAGCCACAGATCTGGGGTAGAGAATCCAAACTCCTGGGATAAGAATTGAACTTTTCTACCTGCAGTTTAACTATAACACTAGAGTTTGCAATGGGAAAGAAGAAGATCATATATATACCACAGGAAATGATTGTATTTTATAAAACTACTATTATGCTCTTCATAATTATATCTGTTCATAATCCCACTATCAAAGTTAAATCCAACTTTGGCTATCATTCCAATCTACCTTCCTAATTTTCTGAACTAAAATGCAAGCTGTGTTTCTAGCTTTTCAGACACATTTGGCCTAGGATTAACACTGATAATTATCTGCTATATATGTGTTTCCCATAAAACACACACACACACTCCTACTTACAAATCTCAACATACCTCTTTAGAACCTTAAAAATTACTATTGGCTTGTAGACATGCTGAAGCAAATTTTGTTTTGGCGATGTTTGAAAGAAGCAAACACAATTAATGCATCACAAAATAATTTTATTCATTTGCTTGACAAGTATAATTTTGTTTTGAAAGTAGCATTTGACTGTTCTGTAGCATTCTGTAGTCTGATGAGAAAGACCATGTGCTGGGTACCAGGCAGTACTATACTTAAAATTATAATTAAATTGAAATTATAAGGGCTCAGTGCTAAATATCCTAACTCAGGTCTGAGTTAAAGAGATCTGTTGATCATCTAAGGCAGGGGTCTCCAACTTTTGCAACTTTAAGTCTGAAGGACTTCAACTCCCAGAATTCTCCAGCCAGCAAAGCTGGCTGGAGAAGTCTGGGAGCTGAAGTCCTTCAAACTTAAAGTTGCAAAGGTTGGAGACCCCTGATCTAAGGAGATTCTCAGTCATCCAGGTCATGGTTGTCCCAAAGGTGCTTTTTCAAGAGGCAACTGGACTTTTTTCGTTTTCTTTGTTTCCCTTCTCATCCAAGAAGCTTCTTAGGCTCTGACTGGATGGTGGGAAATGGAAGGATTTATATTTCTTGCAGACAACTACGTCATTTGCATTTTTAGAGAGTCATTGAGGCCACTTGGAGGTTTGTCTGTGTCCTCAGGGTCACCTGAGAAGTGCAAATAGGTCTGGAGCCTTCTTGGTACTGCTGAAAGGACTGTGTGGGGGAGCAGTGCTTTCTGCAGGATATTTTCTGTCCTGTGTCCCTTCACTGTTGAACAAGGCACAGGCTGTTGGGGACGAGTCTGTGTTGTCTACATCTCAAACTGAAGTGCCAATGGTTCCTGGAAAAGCACCTTTGGGACAGATCTGTTGCTCATTACTCTCTGGACATTTCAGGGTTGCTTATGAGAAACTTTTCTTTTGATGGGCAATGCTGGACTCAGAAGCTTTTTATGAACCACTGCTTCATTTTGATGTTCTTTTCTTGAAGAATCTGACTACTATCTTTCAATGTCATCATTTCCAATTTAATAAAAGTTTCGTTACAAAGCACACATATTTCATAATGCATTCAGAAAGTAATACTTCTATTTTAAACTGCCAAGTTTGCTATACAGCGAGGTACCATTTGCCCTTTTCTTTAAGTAAAATGCTGACTTGATTTTCAGAAGAGTACAATTATTTGTTTTTTCCAAGTAATATTTGACCTAAAACAGCATCTTCAACTGAGGGTTCAGAATTCATAAGTGAGGCATGTTCCAAGCTTATATGGATCACCACACTAACACCTCATTTCTCCATCTATTTCTTTATCAGTTGGAGAGAGAAAGAGACAGAGAGAATAATAATAAAAAGGGCATGGCCCTCAACAGTTGGGCTATAGAGCTATTTTCAGAGGAAGTGATTTTTCTTATGGTAGGCAAAAGCAGCATTCCCACTGTAATTATTTCAGCTACACCTATGGTTACCAGAGCCAGTGTGCAAAAATACAAACAACTATCTAATGGCAGGAAGGAGATATAGAAGGTCACCATCTAGAGCAGGGTCTCCAACCTTTGCAACTTTAAGTCTGAAGGACTTCAGCTCCCAGACTTCTCCAGCCAGCTTTGCTGGGAGCTGAAGTCCTTCAGACTTAAAGTTGCAAAGGTTGGAGACCCCTGCTCTAGAGATCAACTAGATTTTTGTAAACCAGATCTAGTAATTGTTGCCTTATCACCACCATCATTTTTCTCGCTCTCTCTTTTTTGTATGCAAGGAAATAAACTTTAGACAAGGAGAATGATGACTCTTTGTTTCCTCCTTGTCTAATCTGTCCTCCTTGCCCTATTTTTTAATTTATTTATTTTCATTATTTTCATCATCACTATTACAAATATTATATACAAAGTAGTTACTGTTATATTTTCTAGGTGAGAATTGTCAGAAGAAGGGTGGCATATCCATTTGTGTAATTAATAAATCAATAATCAAAATAATCAAAAGAAAGTTAAAAGAAAATACGCAGAAAAAAATGAGTTTTTAAAATAGACACTTCTTTGAATGGGAATGGATCACTGTTTATAAATCAGTAAGATTTATAAATATATTAGCTTTAGATATTTAAGTTGCCGTTCTGTAACCATTTAGCTCTAAACAACTTCCACTGAATTAAATTGGACTTACTTCTGAGTAGAAATGAATGGATTTGCACATAATTTTTTTTACTCTCTGTATCATCATCAGTGCCTACTGGATCTCATGCTTGTGATTCCACATTTGGCTTTCTGAAAGTGGTTAGGAACCGGTGTAAGAGTTCAGGCAAATTCTTTTTCCAGATGTTGCCCTTTTATATTGCTTAATTTCCTCAGAACTATTTCTCCATGGTTCTACCACTATTTTTTATATTATAGTTATGTGCTTGCATCCTTGCAGGATCAAAAATACAATAGCATTTTGTGGGATACTAAGTACATTTTTTGTTTGTAACAATACTGAAATATTAATTTTCTCTCCAATTGTTTCTGAAGTTAATAGGATGAGATAAAGCTTATATTTATTAAAAATTATTACAATGATTGGATGAGAAAACCCATGCTAAAGCTTCATTTACTTAAACTTCCTAATGGTGTGAGATTATAGTATGAAGAAGCAATGTTGTGTGAAGCAACTCTCAACTAATCATCTTAAGCTGTCAGAGAAAGGTCAAAATAAAAACAGAAAGAAGGAAACAAGGGAAAACGAATTAATGAATGATCCTTGCCAGTGTTTTATTTTACAGTGGAGCTTTCCATAACAATGCACAAAGAATTTGACACATTCCTTTCATCAATGAAAATATATTTTGGAAAGAAATTTAAGTGCTCCTGAAGTTGAAAGATTTATTCTATTCTACTATATCTCTGATTGTCTGGATACCCTCCAAAATGCTGCTGAACTGGACTACACAAGGCCCAGGAAATGGCTCTGTGGCTTGCAGGGAGAGGAATAAATGATAGTATTGTCAATAGTTATCTTCCTTCTTTCTGTCAATGGGAGGTTTTTTTTTTGCTAGTTTAGAAGACTTCCATGAATTCAAGGGTTGCTCTGTTGATGACAAAGTGCATGATGATAAATCTTTTCCTTGATATTTAGAATAGAATAGAATTCTTTATTGAACAAGTGTGATTAGACACACAAAGAATTTGTCTTTGGTGCATGTGCTCTCAGGGTACATAAAGAAAAATAAAATGTATCTTATGATTCATCAAGAATCATAAGATACAACACTCAGTAATCGTCATAGGTTACTAATAAGCAATCAAACTATACTGGCAAACAAATAAAACTATATATATATTAAAGATACAAGCAACATGGTTATAGTCATAAGTGCGAAGAGATTGGTACTAGGAAGGAAGAGAAGAATAATAGCAATACAGTCTTAGTTGGAAATATGACTGGGAAGTACTTGTTTACCAGTGTGATGGCATTCGGAGGGAAAGACTGTCCTTGTGTCTCATTGTTCTGGTGTGCAGTGCCCTATAGAGTTGTTTTGAGGGTAGAAGTTGAAACAATTTATGTCCAGGATGTGAGGGGTCTGTAGTTATTTTCACAGCCCTCTTGTGCAGTATACAGGTGTAACTGTTAGCAATTGTTTTTTCTGCAGTTCTAATTATCTGTTGAAGTCTGTGTCTGTCTTGTTTGGTTGCAGAGCCAAACAAGAAAGTTATAGAGGTGCAGATCACAAACTCAATAATTACAAATGTGTTCTGAAACACTCAGCGGATATAATAAATATTTGTAGCAAGGATTATTCTTGTTTATTTAAAAAATAACAGTATTGATTTCTAAAAATACATAGCACAGATTATCTTTCTTAAAGATACATTCATTGTCTCCTACTCCATGTGCAGGGGAGTCTATTATAGATAGAACAAAAATATAACACATGAAGCTACCATGTTTCTCTGAAAATAAGACAGGGTTTTATTTTCTATTGACCCCTGAAATAAGTGCTTGGACTTATTTTCAGGGAGGTCTTATTATTTTTGAGGTGCAAGAGGCGCCGAGCGTGGTCACCTCATGTCTGCTGCTGTTTTGCAATATTTTTGAGGAGGGCTTATTTTCAGGTGAGGGCTTATTTTAGCACATGTGCTCAAAAGCCTGGTTGGGTTTATTATCCAGGGAGGTCTTATTTTCAGGGAAACAGGGTAACTAAATAAAGAACTGTGGTTTTAAATGTAAACATGGTTAGGTGAGAAGATGCTATTTTTTTCATTTTTTCAAATTAAAATTATGTATCATTATGAATCAATTTGTCTTTCTAAAGCCAATGAAGGAAAAGGATTTTCCCCTTCACATGCCTACACATGTTATGTAAAAACTTCCCTTTTAAAAAAAAGACCTATGTTAATGTGATTTTAGAATCGAAACTGTTGTTATAATAGCTTTTACTTATATATGGAAACAGGAAAAAAAATCACAAGGTGCAAATAGATAAATCTATAAACACATATGGCAGACATGTAGGTTAGCAAAAGCAAATGCTTAAGTGATAGTCTCTGGCTTAGAATTTCGGAAATGCATATGTTGCTCAAAGGAAAAAATAAATAAAAGTGCCATGAGTTATAAACCAACTAACTAGATTTAGTTATAGGGCTATGCAGAATTCGGTGAAGGTGTGCTCCACGTTTGAATAGAGTGGCATCAATTTCCTGGATAAATTTTCACACAACGTTCCTTTTGATAATTAGAAGCGATTGGTGCAGTACTTTTGGAGATTAGCAGTTTTGAACAAACTCTTGTTACATTTTATTGTAGCAACATATACGGCACCCCATAGTCTGAAAATTTCTGTTGTTTTCCTTATTACCTTTCCATATGCTTGTACCATAATTTTCAGCCATCATTCAATATTAAAATCAAAGCAGCTATAGGGATAGAGAGAAGGAGGGAAAAATGCAGTAGGTAGGTAGGTAGGTGGGTAGGTAGGTAGGTAGAGAGATAGAGAGAGAGAAAAATACAGTAGGTAGGTAGGTAGGTAGAGGGTTAGGGAGGGAGAGGGAGAAATACAATAGGTAGGTAGGTAGAGGGATAGAGAGAGGGAGAAATACAGTAGGTTGGTAGGTAGGTAGGTAGAGGGATAGAGAGGGAGAGGGAGAAATACATTAGATAGTTAGGTAGGGAGAGAGAGAGAGGGAGAAATACAGTAGGTAGGTATGGTGGTTGTGTGTACGTGTGTGTGTGTGCAGGTGTAGAGCTACACACAGATTGGTTCTCCATTTAACCAGACTGGGCCACAGCAACGCGTGGCCATGAACAGCTACTAGAATAATATTAAAATATTAGAATCTCCCTGCCAGATCAAGTCAAGGGCCCTTCCAGAGAAATATCCTATATTTCATCAGGACCAACTAGATCCAGACATTTACAATGATGTTTTTAAATGGGATACACTTTAAATTTAAGACCTGTCATTCAGAGTATAGCACTCTGCCAGCAAACATAGCAGTTTCTGATCATCTCCACAGAACTGTCTAATCTAGTCCTTTAAAAAAAAATAAGTATCTTTACATATGATGGCAACAAATTCCTTTTAACTATCCTTAATTCCAATATTAGTGTGGCTTGAGATCCCACTCTGTTTTCCTTCAGGAGGGCAGGCAAAACTACCTACTTTCTCAGGGCCTTTGAAGTCTAAGTTACTTGTTTCAGGGTTGCCCTTATAGTGAAGATATAGGATACTTATTCTGGTTTTTCATTTTCACGTTTAATTCATATTAATGGAATCGTTGGTATGAAGATTGTTTTAAGTGATACTATTTTATTGTATGTGTTATTACTGTGAACCACCTAGTATGAATTTAGAGAGTTATAAATATTGTATTAAATAGCTAACTAAATATGTCATCTCTATGGGAAGAAAAAATTATCTGTATTATGCAGGATGTTTTGTGCCTCTGTCATACTTTGCCTTAAAAAGTCACTGTATTTTTTTCCTTTTAGGGAGCTGCTCTAGCTCCTTAATCCTTTTTGAACCGACAGCCAATTCTCTTTCCTTCCCTTTTCTTCATCTTAGGTTCATCATTGCTTTTCTCTGAGTTTAAATAAACTTGCCTTAGGATCTTGAAGAGCAGCGACAGCAACACGCTTCTCTTGCTGCTTCTCTTGGGGCGGATGTTTGCTGACTCAGTTCTTTCATATTCAGCACTTTGTTCCATCGATTGATAAGAGACACTGCTTGTCCAAGTACTGAATTGCAGACACTGAGCACAATGGAGACACACTGGCTGCAGCAGGAAGTTGACTAATTCTAAATTCAATACTTCTATAGCACAATCTGCTCATTAGACTCTATAATAATTTCAACCTCACAGCAATTCTGAATGAAAATGCTAATAAAATCAGATTTGTTTTGCAAAAAAAATTAAAAATAAAGAAAATACACACAATAAACAAAGGCTGACTAAATGGTGGATGAGCCTTGGGGTTTGTTTGTTTTTTGAGAAAGCTGCTTAGGTTAGGAATATTATGGCCTGGCAAAGGAATAAAGCATAGATTTAATGCAGAAATGCAGTGGTGGGTTTCAATTTTTTTTAGAACCTACTCTGTAGGTGTGGCCTATTTTGTGGGCGTGGCTTAGCAGTCATGTGACAGGGTGGGAGTGGCCACCTTTTAAAATGTGGTGAAACTCATTTAACAACGCTCTTGCTTAGCAACCAAAATTTTGGACTCAATTGTGATGATAAATTCTTTCTTTCTTTCTTTCTTTCTTTCTTTCTTTCTTTCTTTCTTTCTTTCTTTCTTTCTTTCTTTCTTTCTTTCTTTCTTTCTTTCTTTCTTTCTTCCTTTCATTCTTTCCTTCCTTCCTTCCTTTCCTTTCCTTTCCTTCCCATCCCATTGGGTCACTGGTAGCGGCGGGCCACATTTACTTCCAGGTACACCGGTGGAACCCCCTCTCACCGGTTCTCTAAATTTCACCAACCGGCTCTCGCGAGTAGGTGCGAGCCTGCAGAAACCCACCACTGCAGAAATGGCATGTCCCATAGAACTATAGAAGAAATTGCATTCAGATAGAAAGTAAAGGATAATTTAGTAATAAGATATGAGTAATAAAAGTGTGTGTGTGTGTGTGTGTGTGTGTGTGTGTTTGGCCATCCCCCTGTTGGAAGGAAAATCCAGTTCTAGTTCCAAGCCAGGAGAAAGGCACTGGAGATAAAATGGAGGTTAGAGGTTGATTGGAAAGAAAAGTTCCCTTTATTGATGAAGCAGAACCACCAACCACCTGTGATTCTGGGCAGCTGACAAAATGGAGTTTAGAGTGGGTGGGTTTTTATACCTTCTGGATTCCTATGAGTGTCATGTAGGGATTATGTATGGGTCATAGCTGTCTCTCTAGGAAAAAGAGGAAATGCAAATCCTAGGTGTTTGTCTGAGTTAATTTTGTCAACCACTGGCTTAATTGTGTTGCTTATTGTTTTGCTTATTTGAAGTTCCTGCCTGAGCCAGCTTTTCCGAATGGATTACCAAATCTGTATTTCTAAAAGCTGGCCTCCTCAGTTTCTGCTTGGGACAGAGAGATGGTGGCTGGTTTCTGTCTCCCTTAGAGAATGCTTCTCCATTTCTCCCTTTGAGGAAATATAATATTCTGCTTTTTTAATATTTCCCAAAAATTTTCATTCCTCTGGAGTGGGGGCTTCCCACACCCCCAAAAAAGAATGTAAGATTGGAGTGATAGAATTGCTCAATCACATGTATTAGTCTGAAAAGACTGAACACTACAATTGTAAAATCCAAGCCAGCGGTATATCTCTGGGTTTTTCCTCATATTAATTACTTTCTAATTGTTGTGAAGACCTCATGCTAGTGAGCATATGCATATATGTGCCAGGTTAGTTGAGGGACTGTCTCACCCCATTTGGATTGGTCCAATCATGCCAGAAAAGAAGGCATGCTGTGGGTCCCATCAGCCCAATTATTCTGGCTGGCAGGATCCAGGACAAGGGCCTTCTCTGCTGTTGCTCCTGCCCTCTGGAACATCTTGCCCCCTGAAGTGAGATTAGCCCCACTTCTCCTATCTTTTTGTAAAGGCCTCAAGATGTGGCTCTACCAGTCAGCATGGAACCCCAATAGGGGGACAGCACAATGGAGGTTGTTGATTGAGTAATAACAGATCCTACCTCCCTTTCATTCCAACCCCGGCACTCCCCGTGTGTCCTTGATTTTAAAGTCTGATTTTAACTTTTTATATTTAACTATATGTAACTACAGGCCTCCCAGAGTTAAAAAATAATAAAATAATATAATAAAATGAAATAATGAAATGAAATAAATGAAATAAAATAATAAAGTAAAATAAAATAAAATAAAGGAGCACAAGCCTCTTTCTACACAATGCATAATTCAACTAAGACAGAAGTAACATGCTTCCATCTTAGTGGTAAATCAGCAGGCCAAGAGCTCAATGTACAATTTAAGGGAAACCGACTCAATTATTACATGCATCCTAGATACTTTGGGTCACTTTGGACAGGACACTTTTCCCTAAAGTGCACTTGATGAAGACTGCTGCCAAACTGAGAAGCAGAAATAACACCCCACACAAATTGTGCGGCACTAGCTCAGGTTCAGAAATGGTCACATTGCAAGTGACTACACTTAGCTTGGTTTACTCAGCAGCAGAGTATTGTGCCCCAGTGTGGCTTAATAGCCCATACACAAATAGGATTGACGCACAATTTCATTAGTCAATGCACATCATTAGTGGGATAATTCGGTCTACTCCCACATATTGGTTGTCTGTTCTGAGTCATAAACCATTTCTGGAAGTCAGACAAAGACTCTCCTTTGAAAGAGTCTTTAAGAATACCTATAGATTATTGAAAATCAATCAGTTCCAAGTACTGACCGACATAGCCTGTTTGGAGCAAAACACGTTAAGATCTAGATATTCATCCATCTCTACTGCTAGAGCACTTGTAAAGGTGATTTTTTTGACACAGACAACATATAGAAATTTCCCTTTCCAATGCTGTAGCTTCCCCTGCATCTTGGAAAAGTCACCTGGATTTGACCAGGCCCATGCGATATGGACAACACTGAACTGAATGTCATTGTAGATGTGAAGATACCCTCCATCAGTGGGGCAAAATACCAGGAATGAACTGTGACTGTGTGACTCAAAAACTATTCAAAACATAATGACAAGAGTTTCAAAACAGAGGCTATAATAGAGATTTTGCTGATTTCCTGGCTGTGAAAAATGAAGTAAATTATATTTGCAACGTGCCATAGATATGTGTTTTTATCTTTCCATTAAGATTTTAGTTTTTATATTCTGTGTTTTGCATTTTACCTCTGTGTTCCTTTTTGCTGAAATACAATATGAATATGCAATCAATCAATTATCTAGGACAGGGGTGTCCAATCCCTAGGAGACCCCTGCTAGGCCGCAGCCCATTCAGGCCATGGAAGTGGTGAGCGAGTGCATCTATGAGTGTGTGCATGCATGAAACTATCCCCTCTTCCTTCTCTACTGCTGCCACTTCCCCCTCTGCTAGTTCACTACGCTGGAAAGGTTGAAGACTGCTGATCTAGGAAGAAGGCAATGACAAACCACTTCTAAAAATCCTGACAAGAAAACTGCAGGGACTTATTCAGGCAATCTCCAGGAGTCAAGATTGCATGGGAGGCATCAAAAATATTATCTAAATGTACAGAGTGAAGCTGTGAAAATGACAAAGCATGAAGAGGGACGGGAACCATAGCTATATCCTTGAATTTTTTCTACGTTCTTCTTGAAATATGGTGTGCACATTTTAAGTTAGTCAAAACAATTCTACATTTTTCATAGGAATGTGGGAATTCTAAATAATTCAAATGTTTTCCTCAACTTTATAATATGGAAGTTTTTGGGGCTTCTGGTTTTGCTAAATCACCACCTTTTACTTATCACAAAGGGAAGGGTTGATGATATTTCCACAGGATCTAGAAGGAAAGATATGTTGGCAAATTTTCCACTCTGAAGAAGGAAACTTTTCTCTTTTTGATTTGAGAGAAAAGTTTGGGGACTGGACAAGAGAACTACAACTTTAATGTTGTTCTCTCATTATAGCTTGACAATGAATTTCCTTGTGTCATACAAAATATCTTCCTTATATCAACAATTTTTTTTTAAAATGTAATAGACAAGATTTTATTTTATTCTTGCTACGTAATGCTAGTCCTAATGTAATGCTCCTGTCAATTCTTGTGCACTAGTCAATTAAAAAACTGTTACAAATGACAGAAGTCATCTTGTCATTTTGTTTCATAAAACTGACAGCTTTGGGAATTCAGTGCATAATAAAAGTTAAGCATTTTTTGCTTCCTAAATTCCTATATATATATCCTTAAAATCATGGCCCTCCTACATGCTGTTTTGCAGCATTTGTTTACACACTGTAAAGCTTTGAAGTGTGGAAATATTAAGAAATTAAGTATGGGGTTATGGAGTAAAACATGATATAAATGAAGCAGAGTATTTTCATTGTTTTAAAAGCATCTCAATAACTGATAGCAAAGGAAAAAGAACACAGCAAAAATGTAAGAATAAGCTTTCATATTCTTACAAAGTAAGTTACTGTGATAAGAGGATAGAATGGTTTCTGCCAGACGTGGTATTCAGATGGTTTGAACCGGTTCGGGTGAACCAGTAGCGCCGATTATTAGCTGGCCCTGCCCCCTGCCCCTGCTCTATCCTATCCTTTATTTCCTGCTTTCTAGCTCATCTCAATTGCATGGCACAGCTAATCCCCCCCCCTCCCACACACACACACACACACACACGCTGTTTTACTTACCGTTGCTGATTTGGAAGATAAGCTGCTGGGGGAAAAAACACCAATTTCATACTTACACGGGAAAACACCCGAAGACAACAATACCAGCATATATATAAAGGGACCTCTTCACAGGAGCTGTGATAATTATTCTTCATATATATATATATATATATATATATATATATATATATATATATATATATATATATATATATATATATATATATATGAAGTGGATATATTGTTACAGCTTCCTGTTAGGCCTATTTAAGGGAGGAGACAAACTTGTCATCCTTCTCTGTCCTTCGACTCAACCTGGAGACCATCCAGACAGAGACCTATTAAATTGCTGCTGTCTTTTTAGATATGTGTTAAATTTCTTTTAAGGGATGATTAATAATAATTAATTAAGAGACCTGGATGGATCCATTTCGGGCTCCTTAGCCCTCGTCAGCTGGCCATACTTCCCTACAGGGATTTGAACTGGTGCTCTCCAGCATTCGAAGCAGGCTTCTCTATGCCTTGAGCTAACCAGTTTCTCTGATTACATCATCCTTTCTACAGGACTTTATTGATGAAGTGGATATATTGTTACAGCTTCCTGTTAGGCCTATTTAAGGGAGGAGACAAACTTGTCATCCTTCTCTGTCCTTCGACTCAACCTAGAGACCATCCAGACAGAGACCTATTAAATTGCTGCTGCCTTTTTAGATATGTGTTAAATATATGTTAAATCCCTGTAGGGAAGTATGGCCAGCTGACGAGGGCTAAGGAGCCCGAAATATATATATATATAACATATATATATGTTAAATTTCTTTAAGGGATGATTAATAATAATTAATTAAGAGACCAGGATGGATCCATTTAAAGAAATTTAACACATATCTAAAAAGACAGCAGCAATTTAATAGGTCTCTGTCTGGATGGTCTCTAGGTTGAGTTGAAGGACAGAGAAGGATGACAAGTCTGTCTCCTCCCTTAAATAGGCCTAACAGGAAGCTGTAACAATATATCCACTTCATCAATAAAGTCCTGTAGAAAGGATGATGTAATCAGGGAAACTGGTTAGCTCAAGGCATAGAGAAGCCTGCTTCGAATGCTGGAGAGCACCAGTTCAAATCCCTGTAGGGGAAGTATGGCCAGCTGACGAGGGCTAAGGAGCCCGAAATGGATCCATCCTGGTCTCTTAATTAATTATTATTAATCATCCCTTAAAGAAATTTAACACATATCTAAAAAGACAGCAGCAATTTAATAGGTCTCTGTCTGGATGGTCTCTAGGTTGAGTCGAAGGACAGAGAAGGATGACAAGTTTGTCTCCTCCCTTAAATAGGCCTAACAGGAAGCTGTAACAATATATCCACTTCATATATATATATATAATACCAGCATATATATATATATATATATGTGTGTGTGTGTGTGTGTGTGTGTGTGTGTGTGTGTGTGTGTTAGTTTTATGAGCTGGTCTCTTTATCTCCTCCCTTAATTGGGGCCTAATAACAGGTTGTTGTGAAACAATTACCTATACTAATATACCCTGTCTAAGCTGATGCAATAAGGGGAACTGGCTTGGCTTAAGTGTTAGGCTTCCTGCCTTACATGCAACATAGCCCCGGTTCGAATCCCAGTAAGGGGTATGGCCAGCTGATGAGAGCTAATAAGCTCGAAATAGATCTATCCTGGTCTCTCTCTAATTTAATTTATTGATCAGCTCATAAAACTAACACACATATCTAAAATATTATACAACGTAATTCTTGGCTTGCTGTCTGGATGGTCTCTAGCGATGAGCCGATAGGCAGTAAGGGAAACAGTATGTCTCCTCCCTTAATTGGGGCCTAATAACAGGTTGTTGTGAAACAATTACATACATACATATATATATATATATATATATATATATATATATATATATATATATATATATATATATATATATATATATATATATATATATATATATTTGCCCTTTGACTCAACCCAGAGTCATCCAGACAGAGAACCAAATTAGATTACTGCTGTGTGACATTTTTTAGATGTGTGTTAGATTTTTAAGGGCTGAAAATAAAGAGACCAGGATGGATCCATTTCAGGCTTATTAGCCTTCTTCAGCTGGCCATACTCCTTCTACTGGGATTTGAACCAGGGCTTTCCAGCATTTGAGGCAAGTTCTCTATGCCTTGAGCTATCTGGTATGCCTTGAGCTATCTGGGTATGCCTTGAGCTATCTGGTATGCCTTGAGCTATCTGGGCAGAGAGGGATGACGTTGAGTCTCCTCCCCTTAAAGGGACCTCTTCACAGGAGCTTTGATAATTATTCTTCATTTAAGAGTCCTGTAAATTGGCTGATATATCAGGGATACCAGATAGCTCAAGGCATAGAGAGCTTGCCTCAAATGCTGGAAAACCCTGGTTCAAATCCCAGTAGAAGGAGTATGGCCAGCTGAAGAAGGCTAATAAGCCTGAAATGGATCCATCCTGGTCTCTTTATTTTCAGCCCTTAAAAAAAAATTCTAACATATATATATATGAGAGAATATTATCACAGCTCCTGTTCAGGGTCCCTTTAAGGGGAGGAGACTTAACGTCATCCCTCTCTGCCCTTCGACTCAACCTAGAGATCATCCAGACAGAACCAATTAGATTACTGCTGTGTGACATTTTTTAGATATGTGTTAGATTTTTAAGGGCTGAAAATAAAGAGACCAGGATGGATCCATTTCAGGCTTATTAGCCTTCTTCAGCTGGCCATACTCCTTCTACTGGGATTTGAACCGGTGCTTTCCAGCATATGAGGCAGGCTTCTCTATACCTTGAGCTATCGGGTATCCCTGATACATCAGCCAATTTACAGGACTCTTAAATGAGAGAATATTATCACAGCTCCTGTTCAGGGTCCCTTTAAAGGGAGGAGACTTAACGTCATCCCTCTCTGCCCTTCGACTCAACCTAGAGATCATCCAGACAGAGAACCAATTAGATTACTGCTGTGTGACATTTTTTAGATATGTGTTAGATTTTTAAGGGCTGAAAATAAAGAGACCAGGATGGATCCATTTCAGGCTTATTAGCCTTCTTCAGCTGGCCATACTCCTTCTACTGGGATTTGAACCGGTGCTTTCCAGCATATGAGGCAGGCTTCTCTATGCCTTGAGCTATCCGGTATCCCTGATACATCAGCCAATTTACAGGACTCTTAAATGAGAGAATATTATCACAGCTCCTGTTCAGGGTCCCTTTAAGGGGAGGAGACTTAACGTCATCCCTCTCTGCCCTTCTGTAGGTTGAGTCGCTTACTTCAGGTATTTTCCCATGTATAAGGCATGGAAATGTTATTGCAACGTTTCGACAAGATCTCACTTGTCATCGTCAGGGTATATTAGTATAGGTAATTGTTTCACAACAACCTGTTATTAGGCCCCAATTAAGGGAGGAGACATACTGTTTCCTTTCCTGCCTTTCGGCTCATCACCAGAGACCATCTAGACAGCAAGCCAAGAATTACGTTGTGTAATTTTTTTTAGATACATGTGTTAGTTTTATGAGCTGATCAATAAATTAAATTAGAGAGAGACCAGGATAGATCTTGACCAGTAAGGGGTATGGCCAGCTGATGAGAGCTAATAAGCTCGAAATAGATCTATCCTGGTCTCTCTCTAATTTAATTTGTATATACATATATATATATATATGAGAGAATTATTAAATCATCCCTTAAATATCTAAAACATATATATATTTTACACGGGAAAAGACCCGAATAAACTAAAATCTACATACCTATACCCGTGAAAATCTACGAAAACATAGATAGATAGATAGATAGATAGATAGATAGATAGATAGATAGATAGATAGATGCTTTCGTAGATTTTCACGGGTATATATATATGTTAGATTTTTATGTTAGATTTTTAAGGGCTGATTTAATAATTAAAAGACCAGGATAGATTATTAAATCAGCCCTTAAAAATCTAACACATACCTAAAAAACAGCAGCAATCTTAATGGGTCTCTGTCTGGATGATCTCTAGGTTGAGTCGAAGGGCAGAGAAGGATGACAGATTGTCTCCTCCCTTAAACGGGCCTAAAAACAGGAGCTGTGAAAATATTCTCTCATCAATAGAGTCCTGTAAAAGGCTGATGTAATCAGGGAAGCCGGTTCCCTGATTACATCTATATATAGTTGTCTACATATATATATAGTTGTTTCCACAACACCCTGTTAAGGCCCCAATTAAGGGAGGAAGCACACTGCTTTTCCTTTTCTGCCTTTCACCTCATTACCAGAGACCATCTAGACCAGAGGTTCCCAAACTTGGCAACTTTGCTCTGCTGGCTCGAGAATTCTGGGAGTTGAAGTCCACAAGTCTTAAAGTTGCCAAGTTTGGGAACCTCTGATCTAGACCAAAAGCCAAGAATTCCATTGTGTAATTTTTTTATATGTGTGTTACATTTTTGAGCTGATCAATAAATAAGTCAGGGAGACTAGGACTATATATATACATACATACATACATACACACACTATATATGTGTGTGTGTGTATGTATATACATATACATATATATGCATGCATAGATAGATAGATAGATAGATAGATAGATAGATAGATAGATAGATAGATGATAGATAGATAGATAGATAGATAGATAGATAGATAGATAGATAGATAGATAGATAGATAGATAGATAGATAAATTGTTTTTCACAACTTCCTGTTAGGGCCCCATTAAGGGAGGAGACATACTGTTTCCCTCTCTGCCTTTCGGCTCATCACCAGAGACCATCTAGACAGAGAACCATGAAATTACGTTGTGTAAATTTTTTTTTTAGATATGTGTGTTAGTTTTATGAGTTGATCAATAAATTTAAATTTGAGAGACCAAGATAGATCTATTTTGAGCTTATTAGCTCTCATCAGTTGGCCACACCCCCTGTCTTAGCTGATGCAATGGGTAGAGCCGGTTAGGCTGTATTACTAGGCTTCTGCCTTGGATGCATTGCAGCCCCGGTTTGAATCCAAGTGGGGTATGGCCAGCTGATGAGAGCTAATAAGCTCAAAATAGATCTATCCTGGTCTCTTCTAATTTAATTTATTGATCAGCTCATAAAACTAACACACATATCTAAAATATTATACAACGTAATTCTTGGCTTGCTGTCTGGATGGTCTCTAGCGATGAGCCGATAGGCAGTAGCATGGAGATGTTATTGCAACGTTTCGACAAGATCTCACTTGTCATTCTGTCACAGATAGAAGCCTGCCTGATGATGACAAGTGAGATCTTGTCAAAACGTTGCAATAACATCTCCATGCTATATACACGGGAAAATCCCCGAAGCCAGCAATACCAGCATACCTACACCCGTGAAAATCTACGAAAACATATATATATGCTGGTATTATTGTCTTCAGGTGTTTTCCCGATGTTAGTTTTATGTTAGTTTTATGAGCTGATCAATAAATTTAAATTTGAGAGACCAAGATAGATCTATTTCGAGCTTATTAGCTCTCATCAGTTGGCCACACCCCACTGGGATTCGAACCGGGGCTGCAATGCATCCAAGGCAGAAGCCTAGCAATACAGCCTAACCGGCTCTACCCATTGCATCAGCTAAGACAGGGGGTGTGGCCAACTGATGAGAGCTAATAAGCTCGAAATAGATCTATCTTGGTCTCTCAAATTTAAATTTATTGATCAGCTCATAAAACTAACACATTATATATATACACACACACACACACACACACACACACACACACGTTAGGATTTTAAGGGCTGATTAATAAATAAGAGACCAGGATGGATCCATTTCGGGCTTATTAGCCTTCTTCAGCTGGCCATACTCCTTCTACTGGGGTTTGAACCGGCACCAGTAGAAGGTGTATGGCCAGCTGAAGAAGGCTAATAAGCCCGAAATGGATCCATCCTGGTCTCTTATATATTAGTCAGCCCTTAAAATCCTAACACATATCTAAAAATTCAACAGTAATCTCATGGCTCTCTGCCAAAGATGGTCTCTGGGATGAGCCGAATAGGCAGAGAAGGAAACAGTATGTCTCCTCCCTTAATTGGGACCTAATAACAGGTTGTTGTGAAAAAATTACCTATACTAATATACCCTGTCTCAGCTGATGCAATAAGGGGAACCGGCTTGGCTAAAGTGCTAGGCTCCTTGCCTAGCATGCAACACAGCCCCGGTTCGAATCCCAGTAAGGGGTATGGCCAGCTGATGAGAGCTAATAGATCTATCCTGGTCTTTCTCTAATTTAATTTATTGATCAGCTCATAAAACTAACACACACACACACACACACACACATACACACACACATATATATATCCCTCTAGTTGAATACTGATTATAGTAATAATCAGTAATTAATAGTAATTAATCACAACATAATAAGTAGATAAGATAATAAGCAAATACTGCTTATAAACAATAACATAGCACAATCACCATCTGTGAAAATTATCTTGTACAGTAATGAAAAATTGGATAGAACATAGGAGTGATAAGACTAGTTGAAAACGAGCAGGTTAAATTCCAGAAATTAATATCTCATAATATATGAGTGATAACAATCGCTGAAAAGAAGAAATTGTAGATAATTGATGTGGCAATATCAGGCAATAGTAGAAGACAAAGAATTGGAGATGATTACAAAATATCAAGATCTGAAAGTTGAAATTGAAAGATTATACCATAAACCAGGTGTGGTGATATCAGTAATTATTGGCACCTTAGGCGCCATACCAAAAAGCCTTGGACAACACTGAGAAAATCTGCACCTTGACAAAATTTCCATCAGTCATTGTAAAGGGCTTGGATACGTGCTGATTCATTACAACATCCTAGGTTCTTGGAAAGAATTTGGTGTGTATGAAGGTCAGCATCAGCTAAAGAATTGGCAGCTGTAATTTCACATTTTTTATTAATAAATGCAAAATTCAAAGAGTTTTGAAAGCTTCTGTGAAGGTCTAGGAATGGGGTTGGAAGTCAGCAGTTGGCAATGCCTTCATGTGATTAGAGAGGTCTAGAAAGAAAAATGAAAAGAGACTTTATTACTGATCCACAAACTGCAATCAAGGTTAATATATGTTAAGGAGGACTAAGAAATTAGAAGATAATTCCTCAGTGTCACCGCCGATAGTATTTACTATAGAGTTTTTGAAAAAAAAATATGAAATTGCTGACACTTAATATATATATAATGTTGCTAAAATCAGATGCCAGATGTTCAAGCTGGCTTTAGAAAAGGCCGAGGAACACAAAACATTACTGCTGATGCATACTAGATAATTGAGAATGCCAAAGAATATGAAAAAGAAGTCAGTATGTGTTTCCTTGATTAAAGAAAGGCATTTGATTGTGTTGATAACATCTAGCTGTGGATTGCATTTATTAAAATGGAAATACCAGACCATCTCATTATCCTTATGAGAAATTTATACTCAGTTCAGGAAGTCACAGTACAGACTTAACATGACAAAATAGCTCCAGGTTGGTAAAGGAGTAAGAAGATTATATAATCTCCTCTAATTAATTTAATCTGCATGCTGAATAAATGTTAAGGGAAACTGATTTGGATAAAGTTGTGTGGTTTTTTAAACTGGAGGAAAAAACATCAGTAATTTGTGCTATGCTGAAGTTCTGAAGAAGAAGAATAGGAAGATATTAAGAGTATTGGTGCTTTTGAACTTTAGTGGGGGGCGAAAATACTGTGAACAGCCAAGAAAACAAACAAATGGATCATTGAACAAATCAAACCAGAGTTCTCACTTGAGGCACAAATAACCAGACTCAATGCCAGGCACATTGTATAAAGATCTCTCTAGAGAATTATATAATTTGGGAAAGGTGGAAGGAAAGAGATCCTGACCAACAGCAAGGCAGATAGATTTAGTAATAGTGGTATTGAAAGATCTGGACGTTTCTGTTAGAGGCAGATCATCATGGAGAAAATCTATGTGACCATTAAGAGCTTAATGGCACATAATTGATCAATCAATCAATCAAATAAAGGATTGGAAGATAGCCAATATAAAGTAATTAAAAGCACATAGTCTGAAACAACATATGGACCAAAGAAGATACATTTTCATTTTGATTTTCTTGATATATTTCTGTGAAATCCTTTTTGATCCTCCATATCAGTAAGTATGAGGTTTCCTAAAGTCTTACAGTGAAATATGGTTGATACGCCTACGATGATGTATTGCTAATGAAGAAATCAAAGTATTAAATTTGAGTAATATTATGGCATTGTCAGGGCCAAAACAACAGATTCAAATCCAATCAAGTCTACAAATCTTTGCTTAAACCTAATGGATAGGATCTTGCCAGACTAAAGGTCTGCAGATTCTAGACTGTGGCTACCCTGAACCTCTTCTTCCCTACTCCAGACAGCTCACATGCAGTTAAAGAGTAAAGTCTCTTAATTTAGGTTCACTCTAGAATGTAATACCTTTTCCCTGAGAAACAGCCCTGGAATTTTATGACCAGCATACCAGAGTCAATTTGATGAAGAGATTAAGGCAGCAGGCTAGAAACAAAACAACAACAACACCCTGTGAGTTCTCGTCCCTCCTTAGGCACCAAGCAACTGGATGACCTAGGACCAGTCCCTTTCTCTCAGCCTGGAAAAGAAAATCACTTTGGAAATCTTGCCAGGAAAACTGCAGGAACTTTTCCAGGCAGTCACCAGGAATCAACACTGACTTGAAGGTATCAAATAATAATAAACCCAGTTACTAATCAGGTCAATCTATGCTTAGTTACTGAGCCCAAGCAAAGGTACCCAGATCTTAGCATTTTGCTAAGATGGTTTTTTCTACCCAAACTATAAAAAATTAAATGCCGTAATTTTTCCTCATGTAAGAGTTGCTTCAATAGACTAATTTTCTGCTATCATTTATTGCATTTTGTTCAACTCCAGGATATTTAAGGTGTGAATTACAGTACTCTACATAGACTCCAATGTGGTTTCTAAGAATAGACACTCTCTTTTATTAAGTAGCTCAGAGTTACTGAGCTTATGGCCTGGAAAGCTGACAGCCCAGGTTTGAGACACGAGTGCCATATGACAGGGTAAGCTCCCATCCTCACGCCAACTCCTGCCAACCTAGAACTTCAAAAACATGCAAATATGAGTAGATAAATAGGTGCCACTTCAGTGGGAAGGTAACAGTGCTCCATTATGTTATTCTGGCCACATGACCATGGAAACATCTTCAGACAGCGCTGGGTCAAGGGTCCCAAAATGGAGATGAACAGCACCTCCTATAATCAGCCACTACTAGCAGAGTAAAATCTTCAGGGATTCCTTTTTCCGTTTTCCTTTAACATTTTGCATATATTGTTTTGCAACTAATATTTTAGTTCAGAATCTATTCATCCATCTTTCATGAAAAAGATTATATGCAAGCAAATTCTAAACCAATATACTTAATGGAAAAGATACGATAGAAAAGCAAATTTCTACTGAACAATATTATACAAGAGTTGGAAATATAAAATTACTGCCAATGAAAAAACAGAACTGATGTCCTTTGCTTTCTTTTTATGTTCTTCTGCAATAAAACTCAGGGTCATATACATAAACTGATTGACAGACTATTAAAAGAGTGAGTTACCTATTGAGGAATTCAATGCTTAATTAACCTGTAGCATTCATTTGTTTTGTGTTACCTGCTTGTACACCTGAACCCGGATTAAACTGAATAGCTGATAGAACATATGCCATGCTAAAACAGAGAAAAGGTTATATTTCATTGCTTCCAACACAGATGAATTTATCATTTCTGTATTATAACTTTGAATAACAATTTTGTCAGGAAATGAGACATCTGGACTACTTTTCTGTCTTTTACAAAAGATACATTCATATTCCTTGTTCCAGAAATCATTGAACAGTTGTTCCACTTAAGCCTTGTTCTTAGAGAAGCTTTTGTTGCATTTATTTGTGACACAGTAAAAACTATGAAGTCAGAAGAACATTCTTGACAGTGATCTAAGGTGCCTGTTTCTCCAATTTAAACAGGCATGACAAGGCAACATGGGGTGCACATAAAACATAGCTACTTTTGAATTATGTAATATTTGTTGAAAATATAGCAATATCCTACCAAAGATAATCTGTCAAATTCACTCTATTTTTTTTAAAAAAAGACAACAACAATCCCCAATGATTTAGCTGTTACAGTATATGCACCTGATTAATTTGTCTTTCAAATATATAAATTCAAATCTAGATTTGAAGTTGATATTAGAGTGCTAGTTTGCTATGTTTACTGAAGCATTTGAATTCTTTACCAAGCACTTGTCTATCAAGTAAGAAAACCTCTCTGATCAAAATGTCAGGTATACGAAGTTTATAATTAAATACAACTACCAAACTCCCACTCAGTTCTGATTATCTAATGAAGAAAAGGGAGGGGAGGAAATCTGTTTTCTATCATATGATGTAAATACTTACAGCAGCCAGCAAGAATACATATTGTCATATTTTTAGAGATTTATTAGTAAAGTTTTAGATAAGGTTAATTTGTTGGTCATAGATGTTTACATGTATATTTAGTAATAAAATAATGGTGACATAGTTTGTCATGGATTTATCTCGCAAAGCCTTGTATTGATACTTCTATGCTTCATTAAATAATAGTCTGCCAAAATAAACACAGCAGTACACATCTTGTCATCAATTTGACAAGGTTTAAAGGTTGAAATATTTATTTTTCATCAAAATTATATGTATTTGCCTCCTTTTTATGCAACTTCTCTTTTACGTTTTTGGACCTGGTGTAATATTAATTAAGAAGCTGACAATATAGTTTTAATCTTTAAAAGCATTCTTGCAAACTGTTCTTTCTTCACATGATGGAACTTGACATATGTGTAGTACTGAGTGTCTTTTAAATAGAAATATGTCATTATTGTCAAACCACTGACATTTTCCATCACTTATGTTATGAAATCCAGATCCAAATTTATATTGCACTTATCTACTGTGTGTAGATGCCATTTTATGCCATTTAACCCATGTGTCCTTTTTATATTCAGTCCCTGTGTGTATTATTCATGATCCTTGACTGGCAGTTGTCAAGAAGAGCATATGGCAGATGGCTGAGTGGCAGACTGAAGAAATAGAACAGGAAGACAGGAAGTTTTTTTAGGTCAAGTCAAACCTTACTAGAGCTACAAAGCTCAGAAACAGACTCATATTTAGGCAGAGATAATCCTACTAAGAAAATGGTGACAGCTAATTCTGTAGGTTATCTAATTCCCACTGCACTCATGATACTTTTAGGTGTACAGTATTCACAAAAAAAATCCAGCTTTCATTTCAATATAACAAAGTAGGTGAAAGCACTGATCTATTAAAATGTATTTATTCATTTACTAGCCGTTCCCGGCCACGCATTGCTGTGGCCCAGTCTGGTTAAATGGCCAACCAATCTGTGTGTAGATCTACACCTGCACACACAAACACATACACACAACCATCGTATAACCCCCAACCTACCTACATACTGTATTTCTCCCTCTCTATCCCTCTACCTACCTACCTACCTACCTACCTACCTACCTACCTACCTACCTACCTACCTACTGTATTTCTCCCTCTATCCTTCTACCTACCTACCTACTGCATTTCTCCCTCCCTCTCTCTATCCCTATAGATGCCTACCTACCTACCTACTGTATTTCTCCTTGCATCTTATGGACAGAGTATTTATGTCATAAAGGATGACATAATGCCTGTGTCCCACTGTTCTCTCTGTATCCATCTACCTTTTTTTTAACAATCTTTTTTACATTTCCATTGCGTGTACCTGGCACAGGTGTGACATCCACACAATCTATATAACTCTTGTTACATTTTTATTTATATAGATTTGCTTATAAGATTTCTATGACTGCTCATCTTAGAGCAAAGCTCACAACAGTAAAACCAAAATAAGAGTGAACATAAAACCAAAAACTCCATGGCTCAACCATCCTTCTGAGATGCCTCAACAAATCATCTACAAGCTCCCATCTCACCCTATCTCAATACCTAGAGAAGAACCAACTCTTCATGCCCTTCTGGAAAGCTAAGAGAGTGGGGGCTCACTGGATGTGTTCCACAGAGTAGTGTGTGACACAGGGTAGTGAAACATATCTCTAGGCATTGAAACATGTCTATAGAAAATACATGTTTCCTAATTCCTACTACATAGCAACAATTTAAAGGAAGGACCCTGGCAGAAACCCCCAGGGAGATGTGGTCTGATAAATAACCTAGCCCTATGTCATACCAGACTTCTTTAGTTGTTAACCATTCTTTTTAATTGTAACAGGAAAGAGACTGGGAAGTAGCACAAGAACAGTGTGATATGGACAAACAAGGAGTACCCAACACTGTGTGTGTGTGTGTCCACATTCTGAACCAATTTGACAAATATTCATTTGTTACACACACATTAACAATTACTTCCATAGCAGCATTTACATATCTTAAAATTTCTTAGTCTTAAACTTTTTGCAGCTTACTTGTTTAGAAGTAAACAACCTTCAAAAGGGGCATACATTCATCTACTTGTCTTAGTTTTCCACTATTTATGTCTAATATGCACTTTTCATATTCAAATTCTAATTGTATCATACTTTCTAATACTCACTGCAATTTGCTTGTACCAATGACAATGTTATCATCATCCATGCCACAAATACCTCTAGTATCACCAATAGCTTTTACATTCACCCCCAAATATATAGAACAGCCTAAAGTAGATTACACATACTTGTTTATTCCCTGCACAAAATGATCAATTCACTAAATGGCCACTTATTCTCAAGCATGTTTTACTAACCACATATATTCTACTTTTACCACATTCAGCAACCAATTTTTATTTTCATGAAAAAAGTTTCACTATTCACTTCTCTTTCTTACTTCACCAGTTTCCAAACCACTTCTACCTTCTACAGAATCCCTCAGCATTTCCCCTACTTTTTAAAATCATAAATGTTCTTTTTTATCTTTGCCTACATTCTTTGCAACTATCCTGTTCTTGGGATATTAGGGAACTAGGGAACTTGGGGATTAGGGAACTGGAGACTAAAACATATGAAGAACGGCTGCAGGAGCTGGGTATGTCTAGTTTGATGAAGAGAAGGACCAGGGGAGACATGATAGCAGTGTTCCGATATCTCAGAGGGTGCCACAAAGAAGAGGGAGCCAAACTATTCTCCAAGGCACCTGGGGGCAGGACAAGAAGCAATGGGTGGAAACTAATCAAGGAGAGAAGCAACTTAGAACTAAGGAGAAATTTCCTGACAGTTAGAACAATTAACCTCTGGAACAGCTTGCCTCCAGAAGTTGTGAATGCCCCAACCCTGGAAGCCTTTAAAAAGATGTTAGATAGCCATTTGTCTGAAATGGTATAAGGTTCCTGCCCACGCAGGGGGTTGGACTAGAAGACCTACAAGGTCCCTTCCAACTCTGCTATTGTATTATATTGTATTGTATATAAATTACACAATGGCTTTTTCTCAACTTCAATCTTTGCAGCACTGGATGAAAACAAAGAGCATCCCCCACCCCCAATCCATGGCCTCTTTCACGTCATCATCCCACTAAGTGTTGTCTTTCATACTTTTCATCAGTTGAAGTCCAGAGACTTCTGTGGCCCTTAACATAGTTCAATCATCTTTCTTAATTTTCTCAATTAATCTGTTAGTCTATATTTCAATACTTTTCTATACATGACTTTTACTTTCATTCTTCTTCACTCCATTTCCTTTTACTTTTCTTTCATGTCCAATTTTTTTGAAGATCCACTATCCAAAAATGATTTGTCCTATTCAACAGCTGTTATAATTATTGCATCCTTTACTGCTTATCTTAATTTTACATCATAAATAACCACTTCAGTAGTCTTTTAGTTTCCCTTTGCTTTGTGTACACATTTATGGTTAAACATTATATTCAACTTTATATTCAAAAATCAGACATTTTAAAGCAATGCTTATGAATAATTACTTCTTATTTATGTTTCTTTCTTCAAATAACCCCATTTTTTTCTATTCTCTCTCATTTCATTCCTATACATTCATTTATAGCCATTAGAAATAGATTTTTTTGGGGACTGCATTCATTTAGAATGCTACACAATTTTTCTATCAACGGTTCTTCCATGATTGTCAATAACTGGACTGTAAGATGCATCTATCACCCTCTCATGCATTCCTACTTTTATATGTGTCCATGGCACTCTAGATAACACTAACTCATATTTGCATAGATTTTAGCTCTTTCATGATTAAATCTAAAATTTCAGTTTTCATTATGTATTTATTAATTTTGCTATTCAAGATCAGATAACCTCCACTAGGATACATAAATTTTAGCTTCACTTCCATTTTCCATATTTTTGCTATATACTTTTCTTTCTTCCCAAATTTTTATTTCCATCTTTTTTTATTCATGGGCATAAACATTGACTTCCACTCCCTATGGCTTTCATCAATTGAAATATTCATATAAGACCTTTCAGCCAGCCTAAATCATATTCATACCACATGCAGTATTTCCTACTAATTATAAGGACACAATATTGGTTAGTTTTGGTGCATTCTGGCCAGAAGGCTGCAAACTTAATCAAAGGTCCAGTGTAAGCTATGATCTGTATGATTGCCTTTAAAGCCAATATATAGTTACCTGAATTATACCACTACATAGATTTGTACTACCGGAATTACTCTCAAGACTATGGTACTTGTTGTGTACTAATCCCAATTTCAATTTTTCAGTATATATGTTGTTTTAAATTATAAGCAACTTTGAGCCCTGTTTTTAAACAGTAAGGAAGCATATAGTTCTCATAAACAATTTTCTGTTGCACAGAGTTTGCACAGAGTTCTTCAGGATTGAGATGTTTTAAACATCATTGGCGTTCAGATTTTACACCAGGTACATTCAGTTAACTACCCTATCCACTCTACAGTCCCAAGCAGATTTAAGGTAAGTACATGTATTACATACAACTGAAAAGACATATATAAAAGAAATAGTCCATTTAAAAACATCCAGAAACTCTGTCCCTTATCTACGTCAGTTTTTCTCCTGTTTTTAATTCAACAGCTGTGTGGCTACTTGTTTTCCTGGTCTTAAGGTTTTTTTACCATCTGTCTCTTGTTTACAAAATGACTTTCCCTGGCAAGAGAATCAGAGATTCCTGCTTTATCTCCTTCAACTCTTACAATAGGCATGTGTTTTATCATAAAAGCTGCAATCAACTGAGAAATAATTATAACAGCAAGGAAAGCTGGGAAGATAACCTCTGGCTGGTTGGCCTTCTTTGCAGGAGTGTTGAAGTTCTGCCTGTATGAAATCTGCATGCAGAGCTGTTATCGTCTGCTCTCTGAACCTTATACGAATGCAATTCCGAAGTGTAAAGATTGTAGTTGAAGAGGCAACATCTATGAGAATGGATGCTTTGGGAGAATAACTGGCAGGAGAAGATGCTGCAAGATACTGCAGTGTGGTTGTTTCAAGGAAAGAAGGGGCAAATTGTTGCTCTCCCTCCATACATTTCTTTTTGTAGTCTAACGAACAAAGTTAAAGTGACAATGGTAGTATGGTCATCTCCAACCTCAAAATATGTTTTTAATCTCAGATCATTTGCTGGATAAATATTCTGATCTGGAAATTTGGCTTGAAAAGGTTTACCAATTAGATTACTCTGCCTACTGGGTAACTCTGGGTTGCAGCCAGCTACAGAAATCAGGGAGATAGAATGGCTATAACTTATTTTGAGAAACAAACATTCTGTTTGATTCTGCTAATTTCAGTTATTGCTGTATCTAGATGGTCAGAGCAGTGTAGGGGCATTGTTGCCGTAGCACAGTGTTTACCCTGCTGCACACAGTTTCTCTTCCTGAACTAGTTGTACTGATTTTTTTAGTGTAGGCATGTATCATTCTTTCCGAAGGGAATTCAATATCCACACTGAAGATTGGCCAGTCAGGGGTGGCTACCATGATAATGATGGAGCTATCCTATTTGGAACCTATATGCTTAGCAGAACACATGCTGGATTTGGTATTCTTTTCAACTGGAGATAATAATTTGGATATGGAGGTGTTTTCTGAAATTTTGTTGATGTGAGCAATCAGTTTAAGACTGGTCAGTTTTATACTGGTAACTCTTATACATTTGTGCAGCAGTAAATAGATATGTCTGTACCTGAAGAATGTCCGACTTCATTTATTAATACTACTATTGAAACATTGGCAACTCTATGGCTTGTGGAAATGATCTGGGCAATTGACACTATTCTTTCTAAGTATTCTCTTCCTTCTAACAAATTGACTGTTATTTTGATTCACTAGGGATCTGAAAGTAATGAAGCAGATGGGAAGAATGCAGGATTGGAAAAATTATCAGACAAATCAGATTGAGCATAAATGCATAAAAGAGAACATATTTTTCTTCCTCCATTGCAACTAAATGAAAGCAATCAATGAATGTTTTCATAAAGCATGGAATATCTTCCATCAAGTTGAGGTGGAAGAAAGCAAACAATCAAAAATTCACTGTGGACAGTTTTTATCATTCTTTGTAGAGAAAGTTAATTGGGTTCACCTTGATTTGGGGCCTTATGTTGATAGTCTAAAGGAGACTATCAGGAAGGAAACGCTTCAACAAGGCAATTACTTGTCTTGTTCACATGGATCTTTTTCCCCATCTTGTAGATCTTAACACTGTGGATAAGAAGTTAAGACAATCTTCTCATTTGTTCATTGCCCCACCTGGTTGATTTATTTGACCAAACTACATAGTTAAGATAATTAATTAATTAATTAATAATTAGGCTGATGTGTTTGACCAAACTACAGAGTTAAGACAATTAATTAATTATTAGGCAGCCGTTTGGCCATAAACACAAAAATCCACTTGAACTTTTAAAACAATATTTATAATGAGAAACTTGAACTTGTTTTCTTTTGCATTTTTTTTCTTGACATTTGAATTTCATTTGAAAGATAGCCACTCTCATTGAATAGAGTGAAGGGAAAGGAAAGTGTACTTCCTTGTCACAAATCAGTTTGTCTTCAATTGCTGTTAAATGCTACAGTTTGTGAGTTGGTATAACAACCCCTCATTTAGCATGGTCATATTGAGTTAATGGTCACTAGTCATCTGGACATTCTCTTCCAGTTCGATTGTTGTAAATCCTTTCCTCCCACTCTTATACTTTTTTCCTTTGCTTCCCCATCATCTTTCTCTCTTTCCCTCTGACATAATGTGAGCCCTTCATGATAGACTACCTAGGAAATCAATGTCATATAGATCAGTATTACTTTTACTGTAAAGCTATAGTAACAGAAACTTGCTAGTTTAAATATGATTCTTACTCCTTCCCTTTATCTTCATGTGAACTGGAAAGGAGCTTATCTGAGATGTTTTCTGAGATTATTTTCATGGCCTTGGTTCAAGGCCCACATATCTGACCATTGCCTTGGTAGCAGCTTTTCATGCTGTCCTTCAAGGCCATTCCCTAGTTCATCTATATCTAATTTTCTCTACAGATTGGATATAGGTTCAGGTAGTCAGAATTTTACATAGCAACCTTGTGTCCCCCAGGTATGCTTACTCCTCCTGTAAAAGGCAAATACAGTATTTTCTCTCTTTATTTTTAGTTTTAAAGGGCCCACTTGGGTTTCACACTCATCTTTAGAATAGCTGTGTTACAGTGGTGGGTTCCATTGCCACCAGTATGACCTCTGTGATGCTCCAGCTGCTCGGCAGAGCCTTGCACAGGTGCCGTACACTCCATGCATGTGCGCAGAAGCACCAAAGAGCACAAATACAGGTAAGGAGCTCAGGCAGGTGATTGGGCCCTCTGGAGCACCATACCAGAATGGTACCCGGTTCTCCAGGCAGGCACCGGTATGCCCGTACCGGGGTGTACTGCCTGCAACCCACCACTGCATTACATCTTCAGCATGCAATACTTTTGCTTAAGATTGATAAACCTATCTGAAAAAGCACTTTCCAATCAACCAGTTGGAATTGACTTAAAAAACATTGACTTATGAAAGAGAATGCACATGGCCACCATCCTTCCACATTTTATCATAGGAATGAATTGTTAAATTGTATTAAGCCACAAAATGATTTTTTTCAGACCTTTCTTTATTAGTATGAATTAGAGATATAGATTATGATGATGATAATGATGATGGTGATGACAGTGATGATGACGACAATGATGAATGAATAGCTTAAAATAAGGTTGATGAGTGGTATGCGGAATGCATCTTGGAATCATATTTATCTTATGCACACATATCCTATCTAAGAACATAAGAATAGCCTTGCTGGAACAGGCCACAGCCCATCCAGTCCAGCATTCTGTCTCACACAGTGGCTCCTCATTTACTTCAGGGTATTCCCAAGCAGATGTCTTCACCTGCTTATTATTCCCTGCAAATGGCATTGAGAAATATCCTGCCTATCTCTCCAACCTTAGGCATCCATAATGATAGCCATTGATACCCTTGTTGTCCATGAACTCGTCTAATCCTTTCTTAAAGGTGTCGAGGCTGACAGCTGTCACCACTTCTTCTGGCAGGGAGTTCCATAGACCAGTGATCCTCTGGGTGAAAAATTACTTCCTCTTATTTGTTTGAGGTCTAGCTTCCAAAAGTTTCATGGTGTGCCCCCTAGTTCTAGTGTTATGCGATAGGGAAAACAGCTTTTCCTTTTCTACTTTGTCCACACCGTGCATGATTTTATAGACTCATAGGCCTATGAGAAGAAGGTTCATATGCCTTCTGTTGAATGTAGAAATCAGGAGGGTCTAGCTTCAGACAAGCCCCAGACTGAATAATGATCATTTAAAACTATTTAACCCATTATGCAGAGATAAATCCAAACGGGAGTGTTGCACCTAATCAAACTCCCTCACAAAAGAATGGCCTATATCAGTGATGGCTAACCTTTTTTGGCTCACGTGCCAAAAGCGAAGGGAGCGCAGGGGGGGTCATGCATGGGCGTGCCACACCCATAATGCTATGTGCGTGACCCCCTGCTTTTGGTGCACTTTCTTCTCCCTCCCCAGGCTCCAGAGGCTTTCTAGGAGCCTGGGGAGGGTGGAAACAGCCTGCCCCCCACTTCCAGAAGCTTCAGGAGCTTCCCTGAAGCCTCCAGAAGGCGAAAAATAGCCTCAAAAGAAGGCCTAAATCAGCTGGCCAGTGCACACATGCACACTGGAGCTGATAGGGCAACGCCTCGTATGCCGTAAGAAATGGATCTGCCTGCCACCTGTGGCACCCGTGCCATAGGTTCGCCATCCTGGGCCTATATGTTTGCAAATACATGTTTGCTTGCATTCACATTTTACACAATGTGCCCTAAATACATCTCATTTAAAAGGATGGAGATGGAGCCAGGAAGTCATTAGGAAATGAGGAATTGCAGGTTTCATAAAAGAGTTGAGTAAAACAAGTGGCTTTTCCCATTCCCCACCACCACCACTCCTTTATAGTAATAATCAAAAAGGTGAGGGAGCTAGTGTTTCTATCCTCAAGGTTAGGTTTCTTGCACAGATTGCTCTTGGGTAAAACCTGTCAAGATGAGCTATCTTGAAAAGCAACGGTTGTCTTGTCTTAACTCAGCATTGAGTTACACAAGGCAGGCTGAAGAGGTGAAAGCATTTTTGTGAGTACAGTGCTATCCTGTTGCTACTTGAAACTCATTTGATCTCAGTAAAACATCATCAGTTTCTGTTTATTTTCTTTATGTTAGGCCTGGAGTTAATATAGTTAGACATTTACAAAGAGACATTGACAGTTACACCCATAACAAACCCAGCACTTTAATCCAGTGTGAAAGCTGACAATATGGTATTTGGATAATAATGTAACTATATAAATGTGTGAGGAAGTCTTAAGGCTCAGCATAACTGGCAGCTTGCATATGAGTTTTGCTGTCACTTAATGGTTAACAAACCACCATCACCCCAAAAAAGGGGGGAAATCAAGGGCTAGTTCCATGGCATCACTGCATAAGGTAAAGATAAAGGAAGGGCTTTATCTTTGTGTGCCTAAAAAGACTCTTGTTTTTTTCTGTATCTTGTAAATGATATAATGAAGATGCAAGAAATAGCCTTTTCAACATCTGCAGAGAGCCTCTGAATCCCATTTTGCAAGAAGAGCTGTTTATTCTCTTTGTTAACCTGTCACCAATGAAGTGCCATTTTCCCTAACGTAATGCTTTTCCTGTGTCTTGGGGCTATAACAGTGCTCATTCTGAATCTGGAGGTTCTGTTTATTTGATTTTATATATCTAGACTGTTGACGTCTCTGGAAGGAACAGATCAGAGAAGACTGGTACAGATAATCAATAAGTAATATTAATTAATCAATAGTAATTTAAATAAATTTAATTAAAAAAGATAATGGATTGGATTTTTCAGACCTAATTTTACCATTTTGAGATCCTTGGATAGCAACATTAGTTTTATTTTTGACAATTGCAATGCAAGGTTATAATTCAGAACAATGAATTTGCCAGAAAGCTATCATACTTTATTATATAAAGGATTACATAGTACAAATCAGCTTTGTGTCATCATAAAGGAAGCCTCATCCTGTACAACTATGTTGTACAGAATGTTGTACCATGCATGTTTAAAAGGGCATTATTAGGACACTATTTTCATCTTATATTTCTGTGGAGCTCTCACCTCACAATCAGAAGTTCGATCCTAGGTATAGGCAGATATTTCTCTCTCTGGGCACACTGAAAATATATCTTCTGAACAAAACTTCGCATTGGTGACAGGAAGAGTATTCGGCCATTAAAACACTCTGCAGGCCCCATTCAGTTGTCCAGACTCCATCCCGCAAGGAATTATGGGGTCATTAAATAAAAATGATGATGATGATTCCTGTTGCACCTTTCTGAAATTTCTGCCCTAATAATAGTTTGTAATATTATTACTAAGCAATTAAGGTTTAGATTTTAATTGAGGGAAAAGTCATGCGGTCCCCATTGTAATTACATATTGACTGTAAACCAAGAATATATTTATAAAGAGTGGGTTGGGTTCATTGTCAAAGAAAACTGATCTAATAATTTAATGTCAATTTTCCCTTATTCATCAGAAATATATTACAAGTGAAATATCAAATGAAGAATATTAAGTTGATAATATGACTGCACTTTTCAGAAACACTTTTCCTTTGGAAAGTCTGTGTACGCATAATACTTGATAAGAGAAAAGCAGTGAATACCAAAATCCATTCAGAATCCTGCTATTCATCTAATAGTATGGTAGCTGATTTTGTAAACCTATTCTCATATAATGCCATGCCCAAGTTCTTGCACATCTTTAGATGAAATGTAATTCCTGTTTCTGGGTATACCTGCTTAAATTCTTGTACTGTCCAATGTCAATGCTTAAGAACAATCTCAAAAATGCAAATATGAAAGCTCCATTCAGAATCACTTTTTTAGGTCTATGCATTTCAGATCTCCTCCATTTTACAAATCATCCATTTAATCATTTTATAAATCTGTAACCAGAAATAAAGATATTCATAACATCATTTATATATAGATAGATAACTATTTTTATATAAAAAAACCAAGAACAATATTTTCTTGAATAAATAATGTTTTTATGCCAATTTAATGTCAAGGATGACATCTATGACTCTATTAAGCGGCGCAAAGTTACTTTTTAAGCAAACAAGAATGTTAGTGAGAATGAGCTGATTTTCAGGACTGGACCAGATATAAACATGAAACATCTTTCTACCTAAAATAGTAATTTTGTTAGAACTAGGTTTCAAGGGCAATAGACAAGTAATTAACTAACCGATATTTGCTATATCATTTGATAATCTCACAATTCCCATAATAGAAATATTATTTAGATTGAGTGTTACAAAACAAGTTGTCAGATCCTTGCTAACCATCTCGTTGTTCTGTCATAATTAACATAATCATGTTCAGCAATAATTCTCCAGAGGACACAAACCAGGGATATTTAACATTATGGCATAAACCTGACCAAGTATTTTATTATTATTATTATTAAAATCTATTTCAATATTTCAATCAGAATAAATTATCTGTACATTGGGTAAAAATTATAATTATCAGCAATCTTTTGCCGCTAATGTCAAACTCTTAAAATAGAAGCACTTTAAAGCTAATTTAAAATTAAGCTGAAAATATGTGTTTCATGAAATAAATGTGGTATATGACTTGTTCCAATGTATACATTGGTAGGATATTAACCGTCTCCTAGCCCGGTCTCAATCACTGTAAAAGGACTAAAAAAAAAATCCATCAGAATCCAAATTATCCTGCAGTAGTTCTATGGCAAACCTGCTACGATATGCCAAAATTATATTAAGCTGACTGTAGGACTTTTTCATCACGGGCATCATGAATTAATCATCATGATGGGGCTCTACATGGGGATCCCCTTGAGGTGCACTCAAAGCTAGTTCAGAACGCGGCCGCGCGGGTGATCATGGGAGCCTCAAGGCAGTCCCATATAACACCTCTCCTGCGCGAGCTGTACTGGCTACCTGTGACCTTTCGGGTGCGCTTTAAGGTGCTGATCACCATCTTTAAAGCGCTCCATTGCACGGGGCCTAGTTATGTGCGAGACCGTCTACTGCCCCATACATCCCTTCGACTGATCCGCTCCCATAGAGAGGGTCTTCTCCGGGAGCCGTCGGCCGGGCAATGCCGGTTGGCGACGCCCAGGGGAAGGGCCTTCTCTGTGGTGGGCCCAACCCTCTGCCTCCCGAACTCCGTACCACCTCGGACCTCTGCATTTTCCGCCAGCGCCTGAAGATGCACTTCTTCTATCAACCCGGCCTAGCGTGACCACCCTATAACGACTGAGTTTTAGATCAACAAATTTTTAATCAGAGGGATTTTAAAATGTTGTTTTAGCACAAGGCTTTCTAGTTTAATTATGGTTTTAGGATATTTATTATGTATTTATATATTTGTATTTGGTTTTAATCTCCTGTGCGCCGCCCTGAGTCCTTTTGTAGGAGATAGGTGCGGGATATACGTTTAAAAAATAAATAATAATAATGGCAATAGTGGCTATGAAATTATGGAGCCACAGAGGGAACAGGAATTACAAGGGACTTTCTCCCCTTTTCTTTTCTGTAGAACCACATCTCATCACATCATCTCTGCTTATAACTCCCTATTCTGTCTAAAAATCCAAACTAAAGCATCTTTGATGAACGTCTAGCCCCATTCCCCTTGAAACTCATCCAGTAAAGTGAAGGCTACAGTCTTCCAAGCAATGGTTCATTGCTGAACTATTAGGATATTTCCCCTAATATTCAACCACAAGCTGTCTTTCCATAGCCTAAATCTGTTATTCCATATCCTGCATTTTATGATTTTTTTAAAAAAAGTAGAACTGGCCTTCTCTTATGTATACGCCTTAAAGTCTAATACCTTAAGACTACTTTCAGATTTGCTGATTTACCAGGAAATGAATTCTGAACATGAGATAGATAGTTCAATGAAAAAAAATTACACAGCGCATATCAGCTGGTAGAAAGGATTGTTCCATATGTGGAAGATTAAAAATAAAAATGTTTCCATATGTTATGATCTTGCTGGAGGACATGTCCTCAGATGAGAAGAGTGAAGCTAGAAGACTTTGGTAACAGCAATCCCATGGCTGGGGATTCCACCAGCATGGGAGTCAGTGACTTCACTTGGGCTTTTATGGAACCAGCAAATTCCCAGGATTCCTTATCTGTAACTTCTGACAATCTCTCAGAAGTTCAACTCCTTACATCTAGACAGAGGTACCTATTGAAGTTTCAGGAGAAAAAAATATATAAATTTTGTGGATTTGAGAAACTAGCTAAAAGATTGCCAGTTTCCCAAGCAGACCAGAAAGAAAACTTAATATGAAGAATTAATTCTACTTTACTGTAAGGCTATGGGACACGGTGGCTCAGTGGCTAAGATGCTGAGATTCTCAATCAGAAGTCAGCATTTCGTTAGTTCAAATCCCTAGTGCCGCATAACGGAGTGGGCTCTCGTTACTTCTCCCAGCTTCTGCCAACCTAGCAGTTCAAAAGCATGTAAAAATGCAAGTAGAAAAATAGGGACCACTTTGGTGGGAAGGTAACAGCTCTCCGTGCCTTCAGCATTTAGTCATGCTGGCCACATGACCACAGAGACATCTTCAGACAGTGTTGGCTCTTCAGCTTTGAAATGGAGATGAGCACTGCCCCCTAGAGTTGGGAACGACTAGTACACATGTGTGAGGTGAACATTTACCTTTTTACTGTAAGGCTACATTAATATTATCTTGAAAGTACACTATTTTCTCTTTTTATCACCTGATAAGTTAGAATGAATCGTTGCTCAATTTCTTTCTCTGTCCACTATTCAATTATCGGGCTCCTCCTCCTTTTATTTGCTTGCCAACATTTCTTCCATCACCACCCTCCCCTGCTTTCTAACGTTATTGTCACATTCCGTTACAAGGGCATGGGAGAGCTCCTAAGTTTCAGCTGCTGTAGATGCTCAGTGCAGTTTATTTATTGCCTTTGCTCCCTGTTAAAATGTTCAGAAGAACTCTTCAGAGCTGAAGTGCATCTTTGCCATATCTCAGGCCTTGGTTTTTGCTTCATGTTGTCAGGTGCCTCTCCTCTGAATTCCTCACCTGATTGCTTTATTGGCCTTGATCTGGCCTGACCTACTTGACCACAAGTACAACCTAGTTTCAACTGTATCTTTTTAAAAAACTACTTATATACTGGTTGTAAAACAGCCTAGTTCACTTGTAGGGAGAAGTGCCATTTGGCACACCAGAGATAAGCTCTTTTTTTGTTATAAGCCCACATCAAAAAATATTATTAATAATAATAATCCATTGTGTCCTACACCTCTTTCTCCTGATCAAACACAGAATAGTCACTCTCAGTATTCTCACCACGCATAAACAAACCAGATTCTAGGCTGAGTCTATCTGATGAACTTGCAAATGCCTAGATCCTGACAAATAATGAGGTAGATATATATATATATATATATATAATGAGGTAGAGTCCTGTAGAAAGGATGATGTAATCAGGGAAACTGGTTAGCTCAAGGCATAGAGAAGCCTGCTTCGAATGCTGGAGAGCACCAGTTCAAATCCCTGTAGGGAAGTATGGCCAGCTGACGAGGGCTAAGGAGCCCGAAATGGATCCATCCTGGTCTCTTAATTAATTATTATTAATCATCCCTTAAAGAAATTTAACACATATCTAAAAAGACAGCAGCAATTTAATAGGTCTCTGTCTGGATGGTCTCTAGGTTGAGTCGAAGGACAGAGAAGGATGACAAGTTTGTCTCCTCCCGTGAATAGGCCTAACAGGAAGCTGTAACAATATATCCACTTCATATATATATATATATATATATATATATATATATATATATATATATATATATATATATATATATATATATATATATATATATATATATATATATATATATATATATATATATATATATATATATATAAATATATAAATATATATATGTAGGTCTACTCGGGTTTTCTCCCGCGTAGAATTGGAAGTATCTTCACGACGTTTCGATTCGATTTCGACGTTTCGACGTTTCCATTGCTCCTGGGAGCACCAAGCCCAAAGCACCAGCCTGAAGATGATGAATGAGATTTCATCGAAACGTCGTGAAGATACTTCCAATTCTACGTGGGAGAAAACCCGAACAACCAAAGACCTACATACAAACACCCGCGAAAACCTCAGAAAACACACATATATATAGAGTGACTATTCTGTGTTTGATCAGGAGAAAGAGGTCTAGGACACATCATTCATCAGTTCATCAGATAGACATCAGATAGACTATATATATATAGGCTGATGTATCAGGGATACCGGATAGCTCAAGGCATAGAGAGGCCTGCCTCATATGCTGGAGGGCACCGGTTCAAATCCCAGTAGAAGGAGTATGGGCAGCTGATATATATATATATACCACCTTTTTATAGCCATCCCTTTGAAAGATGCTGAGAAACATATTGGAAACCAATGCAGTACCTGCATAAAGCTTTATTTTTTTCTTAAGCTTTATTTTTTATTTTCATGGAAATATTAGGCACTCTTTAAGCCAGGGATCTCCGTTTGCAACTTTAAGTCTGAAGGACTTCAGCTCCCAGAATTCTCCAGCCAGCTTTGCTGAAGTCCTTCAGACTTAAAGTTGTCCTTCAGTCTTAAAGACTTAAAGTTGCAAACGTTGGAGACCCCTGCTTTAAATTACAGGATGTTGCAGTGACAATTTTATAGGTTTCCTATTCATTTTGTTCTCTTTAGAGATTGCATATTTGTACAGTATGCCTCAATTCAGATTGATTCTAATTTATACTTTTCTTGCCGATCTGCTCTCTGACTCTGTACTATCATTTTTCAATCTCTCTCATATACAAGGAACTTTGAATTAGGATAGATGAAATGGTATTTTGGGTGGGTTATTCGGTAGTCAGATAAAGAATACTGAGATAGAAAGACAAACAGCTTGTTTTGTTTTAAACAAAACTCCCACTTCTGCAAGTTGTCTATCACATGTGGAAGAAATCTGAGCAAATGTTGCACACTTTTTTGTTCTATCCAGCAGGGAATAAATAAACAGAATCTAACAGCTGTGGATATTATCAGATTTGCATTGTGCATACATTGTAGGTCAAAGAAATGATTGTTGCCTATAATTTAGTTGAAGCCTGAGGTTGTTGTTTTTTTTAAAGGAGATTTGGGGTTTTTATTTTTGTAAGTGTTGATAATTTGGCATAACACTGTATGGGCAGAATGAAAAATGATTTTAGTTGTGGTATAATTCTAGTAATGTTCACTTTGGCGCTTAAGCCATTGCAAAGATGCATTTTCAATTTTCACACTTCTAACAAAGATCAGAGATACACTCAGGTTCATTATAAGACTGGCTTCTCTCAAACTATCTATAGTAGAAGACTACTTACTTTACCTTAGCTTCTAACTCCATCAAACCCACTCTAATTACCCTTGTTAACACCTTTTCTTGTCTTCCTAGAGTGCTGATATAATGTGGGTGGAGTGCATTGCATTTAATGAGCATCTCAAAGTCTTTTAGGCTGACAGAGGAGATGCCCTTAATGCTGGTCCCAAATTTTCACCAAGCTACTCAAAGAACTTTTGATTACATTTTATGGCTGCTTTGACACAGACATATCAAAGCAATGAACCCAAATCAAATGCTATAAGCCACATATAAAAGTGGCACACAAATCCCTGTATGGATGATGCTGCTGCATTTGCCTCCTTTTAGGACTCCAGATGTCTGAAAAATGAAATTAAAAATTGTATACGGCTATCAATGCATGTGATGCATGCTGGATTCATTGTCCTTTCATTTTAAAATGCAAATCTTTATATAATGCCCCCCTTTTAAAAACCTAGCCCATCAATTAAAGATCTAGTTTTATTCTTAGACTTTGGCTAGCATGATTGGAGCCCCTTTTTGGACATGTTATATATTATGCTGACTGGGTCTGCCATCTGTTTATTGCTATATTTTTATCTGGATCTTATATTTGTTGCTCTGTTTTATGCTGTGAGCCATCCAGAGTCATTAGGAGTTGGGCAACATCTACGTCTAATTAATTAATTAATGGTGGTAGTATAATTTCCCTAAATAATAATTTTAGAAAATTGCCAAATACTGTTGTTTATACCACACTGATGGCATTGAATGCTAAAAACTGGTGTCATATTGATTAATAGTGTTCACTAACTCTTCCTTCTGTAGCATGCATGACTACAATATATAGGCATATATTGGTTTACTCTCATTCTTTTTTCTGATCCATAACCGCTAAGTGTAATTCTAATGTACTTATTAAAAATGAATACTAGAGGAAGAAGATACTTGGTCTGCAAGTATTCCCCAGATTATATTTTATGTTCTGACTTTCCAACAATCAGCTATCTGTGCTGCAAAAATCTGGGGATGAATGTGTTAGTGGTTCAGAGTCAGAAATGTAAGGCATTTATTCTAGACCCATTTCTATCACACTTACTTTCTCCTTGCTCTGCTCATATACAACCTCGAATTAGATCATGAAGCTGTTACGCAGTCCTTGACTCAAAATAGCTTATCTACTAAAGACGTAAAGCGGCTATAATTAGAGTAGTTACCAGTGAGTAAACCTACTGAATTCATTAATATTGCCCCCAAGTACGATTATGCTGTGTGATACCTGCAATTTTCATGTTTAAGATCAGGTTGGAAAAATAGAATTTATTTATGTTTAGATCAAATATTTGATATTAATGGGCATGTTCATATGGCTACAGTAAAGGTTTTCCACCCTAGGGTTTTGAGAGGGCTTGATAGAGAGAAAGGAGGGAAAACCCACCTACACAAGATACCGAAAAAGTTTGCCTACTAAAAGAAAGCATTTATTTATTTAGTTAACATTTATTTGCTGCATAAAGCTATAAATATGGATCCTAGTTATCAATTATGCTTATGTTTTGTAGTTTCAATATGGAGATAATTGACACGGTTACAGCAACATTAAATGCATATTATAATAAACCTAATGGATTTGTAGCACATTTCCATATCCAGAGATGGATCAATTAATCAAGTTCACTTTTACTCAGACTCATTTTTCCAACTTTAATTTCAGTGCATCAAATTATCACATCTGTTTAGTTGACAAAAATCTGCATGGAAAAATGCCGGTTTTCAATAGCTTTTGCAAACAATTTTCTGAACATAATTCAGATATTTTGAAAAATACAGAGCAAAATCTCTTGTTCATGTGTTGGTATGGGAAGATTAAATCAGACATCAAAATGCAAATTGAATGAATTGCTTACTTCTTCCTAATTCAGTTGCAATTATGAAATAGCAGTTTTAGCCTATTGCTGTCAATTTAAACATATGCTTAAATACTTCCAATTGAAATCACTGGGATTTAAAAGTAGTCAGAAAACTGCTACAGTTTTCCTTTCATTGTACAGAGTTAAAGTAGTCAACCCCAGTCTCTTTCATTTTCACTGGAATAAGGGAGGGAGAAGCTAGTTTGTTGTTTATATGTCATGGTAGGCAGAAACTCCAAGAAAGGGTTGTGTTTTGTAATACATGATAGATATCTTTGCACAATTCTGCCAGGTTGATTTGGTTACTGTAATTTTACTACAATTTCAATTGATAGGAAAATTGTCACCTCATTCAAAGTTATTTATTGTGAAATCCTACTGAAGTCAGTGGGAATCTGCACACCCTTTTAAGAACATTTACATTCCACTCAGAAGAATATAACAAGAAGGCATGATACCTCTTGTATACGTTATTCTCATACTGCCAAGAAAGTTATCTGTGCTTAACAACACCAAAAACATATTGTTGCTTTGCTTATTTAGGACACGGCTCTTAACACAAGCTCTAGACAAAACAAGGATCTAAAAAACCATGAGAAACAAATGCTGGAGCCTAGTTGAATATACTTTACTAATCTGATTTGGATATTTGCTGAAAAAAGAACTGGGTTCCCCCCCCCCCCCCCCCATTTTCTTAAAGAATACACTCTAAACCAGGGGTTCCCAAACTTGGCAACTTTAAGACTTGTGGACCTCAACTCCCAGAATTCTCCAGCCAGCTATGCTCACAAACAGCTAAGGTGGCTGGAGAATTCTGGGAGTTGAAGTCCACAAGTCTTAAAGTTGCCAAGTTTGAGAACCCCTGCTCTAAACCATCAAAAGGCACCATCTTAAAGCCAGTATTATTTTAATGATTCTTCTAAAAAAGAATCACTTTTCGCACTTCGCTCTTCTGAATTTGATGACTAACTTTTGTTTTATTTATTCATAACAGAATGTGTGTCTGAAAGCATCTAGATTGAACTTTGATACAAGTTTGGTCCTAATTCTAAATTAAAACTAATGGTTCAGAGATAATAAAATGGGTTATATCTAACTCTAGCGCAGATTAACCATGGGTTATTTACATACTTACTGTAATGATTTAATTACATATTAGTTAAATCGTTAGCGTACCATAGCTCCCCAGGGGATTAATGGGAAGTACAACATTTTTGTAACATTTAGGTATACTGTACCATGTATATAGATGCTATATTTTGATAGCTGAAAAGTATGCCTCAAATTTGCTTAATTTATTTTCAAGTGTTAAATTACTGATAGTCTACTTCAATTATTTCCTTGTTTTTAAACTAGACAAGGGTTGAGGAGATCTTCATGACTACCCTAGATCAGCTTAAAAAGAGAAAGTGATGGGAAAGTCATTTTAATGCAGTCATCTGCCATTTTGAAAACGTCCTTTAAATTGAGTTTTTAAAGAACCACCTCAGTTGGGTGTAATGTAATCAGAATGGCAGTGAAAATATGTTTGATCGAGTTGTGCTTTGATAATGAATTACGTACCATCACCGACCTCCGCCTCTTCCGCCAATGTCTTAAGACATATTTGTTTCAACAAGCCGGCCTAGCCTAACCTCCCATGGGGACTTTTAGATAGTTTTAAATTGGGTTTTAAAATTTGGTTTTAGCGCAGGATAGGTTTATTTAATAGTTTTTAAATTATATTTATTGTATTTTGTATGTTTTTAAATTTCCTGTGCGCCGCCCTGGGTCCTCTGTGGAGAAGGGCGGGATATAAATTTAAATAAATAAATAAAATAAATAAATAATGGCACCCAATTAACTCACAAACTATGAAGTGGCTCTTTCCTGCAGGGAATTTCCTAGAACCTCTACTTTATGAACGAATGCAGTCCACAAACAATCACAGGGAAATATGAATTCAGCTGCAGAGTCAGTGCTTCTGCTTTGGCGCTCCCTGTGACCTGGACTTTTCAAATTCTTTAGAAAAGAAAATAAGTGCAACTCCATTGCAAAGAGAAGGGGAAAATCCTGATCTAGGATAAAATGGCATGTGATGTCAGTTTCAGAGGTAATATTCAATAGTATTAGGCAGGGAAGTGCCTCCTAGTTCTTAGAGTCTCCAGCTTGTGGATAATGTTTCTTCTGCGTTATTTCACAAGCATTGCTGTCAGCTTGATTCAGAATACTTCATTGTGCTCCTTGTGGTGCTGCTTCATACCAGGCTTCTCAGTTTCATTGTTTATCTACTTTGTTCTTGTTTTTATTACTAAGAGAAAAGAGATTTTACATGCCACATCCTATTTATTTGAAAAAAGTTTAAAAAAAATAGTGCCCTGATTAAATGATTGTAGGCAGCTATCACATATCAAGTAAGAGGTTTATTTATAACCATGAAAGCTTTTTGGAAGAATACTGGGCTTAGTTTTGTTTCAACCGAGGGAAATGAATTAAAATCAGGGAAAACAATACATCCAGGAGAAGATTTCCTGTCTGACTGCTGCACAGAGGTCATTAGTATCTTCTGTATCACAAAAGCATCCAGGGGAAAAGAGCATATGAAAAATAAATTTACAAAAGCAAGAAAGCTAGCAATGGAGTTTGTCATTATCTTAAATGAAGACATAACTTGAACAAATTCCAAATACTTTAACCAAGGCCATGAAATCTGAAAACATTTGAAGCAGGTGATTCTTCAGAACCACAACTTCTGGCATTGCTCATTATTGGTCATACCAAATCGAGATACTCGAAGCTGCAATCCATTCCCCTGCCCTGCTTTAAAATAACTCCTTTAAAAATATGGTGTTTGAATATAGTTTCACATCAAGCTATGAAAATGTTTGTTTTGGAACCCTGGAACTCAGCGATGTGGACAAATTGCCATGAAGCAGAATACCTTTCATACACACACGCAAACACACACATAACTGTTTCTGGTTGTGATTAGTTGAATACTTGCGCAAAATAAAAATCTGCAGCAATTAAAAAAACTACACCAAAATAACAGAAACATTTGTGTTCATTAGTATCAGTGGTGGGTTTCCAATTTTTTTAGAACCTACTCTGTAGGTGTGGCCTATTTTGTGGGCGTGGCTTGGCAGTCATGTGACAGGGTGGGAGTGGCCACCTTTTAAAATGTGGTGAAACTCATTTAACAACGCTCTTGCTTAGCAACCAAAATTTTGGACTCAATTGTGATGATAAATTCTTTCTTTCTTTCTTTCTTTCTTTCTTTCTTTCTTTCTTTCTTTCTTTCTTTCTTTCTTTCTTTCTTTCTCTTTCTTTCTTTCTTTCTTTCTTTCTTTCTTTTGTTCCTTCTTTCCTCCTTTCCTTTCCTTTCCTTTCCTTCCCATTGGGTCACTGGCAGCGGCGGGCCAGATTTACTTCCAGGTACGCCAGTGGAACCCCCTCTCACCGGTTCTCTAAATTTCACCAACCGGCTCTCGCGAGTAGGTGCGAGCCTGCAGAAACCCACCACTGATTAGTATGTATTAATAATATTACTACTACTAATAATAATAATGTTACCTATAATGTAATAAAGATGGGAGGAAAGCCTAATAAATAAATAAGCCTTCTTCCAAACTGTATTTTCAATAAAAGATGGATAAAAGGTGGAACCTATATAGAATTCATTTTATTTTTATTAAGACACTGCAAGTTGGATAAAGCTCTTATCTTTCTCATGAAACAAGTAACATTAGCAGATACTATATCAGACTATTAGTACACAATTTATTTTAGTATTTGAGTTGTCTTTGGCTTTTGAAGGGTGGGCCATGTTCCTTATCCTAAAAGGTATTTAAATCCAGGATAAGGAAATGTGTAGAGCAAAACCAAATCTTAGTTTAATTTAATGCAATTAATACAAGCACTTTTTACATATGTAATAATTATTCAGTTTTGTAATACTAATAATTAGAGGTAAGCTGCAATTTTGGGAGGCATTTGTAGTGTACCCAAGGTTTTGTGTACTTTTGTTTCCAAGGGAAATGTTTTAGCTTTCCTGTACTAATTTTCAGATTACATTAAATGAGCTTTAGAGAGACGAGGGGGGGAAAAGGAATTTCCTACCAGCTAAGGTTTAAAAAATCCTTTTGGAATTGTATAATTTGAATGGGAAAGTCAACCTTATAAATCCAGGATTGCAGCCTAAAGTTTTTGACATTATCTGTCAAATAATGGACATATAGATGTTTCAATGTAAGTTCAACATAACAAATTAGAAGATTCCAGAGGCATTGTTATAACTTTTCTAGATTTTTTACCATCGACTTAACACTGTAATCATTTTCTTCTCAATTTTCAATCTTAATGGTTTCAGGGACAAAAAGATCCTTTAATCTATGAATACTAACTTTTCAATGCATTTTCATGAATTATATAAAACAGCCTCTATTCCAGCTCAGGTTAGTCGTATATATATAAAAAATACTCTGCTTTGCCCTAAGCATTTAATGATTTTGTTTCATATAATACAGAAATCTATGTGTTGAAGGAGGGCAAAAGAACTTGGAAAAGTGCTCAAATTAACACAAAGTGCCAAGGCAATGAGTTAATTTTAGCATTTTGTGAAGTCTCTAAAGAAATCCATGAACCATTTTTAGAATTCCAGAAAATATCTGATGAAAAAGAAATTTAAAAGAGTCCAGCCCAAAGTGAGTGATGACTCAGATCAGTATTTTGCAGTTGTGTCAGGCAAAGTACATCTGAAATCTGATGAGGACTGGCATTAATGCAGAAAAGGCCATGATGAGAACAAAACAATATGTTGAATTTACATGTTCAGACTTTTTGTAGGCTTTGGCAATTTTGCTGAAGATTATTTAAGAACTCTATAAACATCTGGATGCGAGGAGGAGGAAAGTAACTTCACACTCAAAGGATGAAGTTAATATGGGGCTATAAACTATAAATGGAAGAAAAGTAGTTTCTGGCACAGCTGTTTCCAATTTTGTTGAATATATCTTTCAAATCAAAATGCTCTTAGAAATATTATGCCACAGAAATCTTCACTTAAGCCACATTCAGCGCATGTGGTGAAATTTAGAGGGCCAAAGTTCTGAAAATAGCACCATTTCTGCAACAAAGGATTGTTGTGGATTTTCACTGAGTGGCAGAGCACTCGGAGGGTGTTCGTAGGAAAAGTTTTGAAAAGTCTGCCAGCATTGGCACCAGATCCAAGGCATCATTCTTTCTTTCTTTCTTCTACGTTCAAGATGCAAGTTCCTCTATGCCTGCTCTATAGCAATAAATGACTTAAGAGACAGGTATCGGAATCAGGTTTTCTGGCTGTTGAATCATGTTCATGGTTCATCCTCCCATACTTTTCTAATTGCTACTATGTTCATAGTTGATTGTATAGGCCCCTGTAAGATTATATAGGATCCTATATAGGAATCCCATTAACAAAATGGATCACTATCTTTGTCAGAGTTTGTTGCATTAGTTCAAATCTAGAAAACACGCACAGATAACTGATTCAGCTGGATTCATTAACTTCTTTATATACATAAGAATAGATGAATAAATGTACAATACCAACAGGTAGCTAATGCAAGAACACACAAGGCAGGAGAGTTACAGGCAAACATAAACAGTTAGCTTAATTTCAGCAGACAAGTCCACAGAAACTGCTTTCTTACTTCTCAAAGCAGCAGACTGCTTAAGTTTCTGTTTCAATTCTTTGCACAGACTCAGATCTGTTTAAGCTCCTATTGGCTGACTTAATTGCTATGCCTATTCATTGGCTGACGTTGTTCCCATGTCTATCCCAGTCATGAATATTTTAACATTCTTGATTAGTTGCAAGTAAAATTACAATGAAACCAATTTCATTGTAATTTTAATACAATGACAATAAAGATTATTATTATTATTATTATTAGTTTCACTCTACACTTGAGGATTATTTAGAACATGCCCTTTCCAAGTAGATGCAGAATCAAACGAAGATTGGCGTTTCAGATTAGAATAAGAGGGAAAAATGGGGATATCAGTAACAGGAATATTTCTGTCTTGAGAATGATCCTGCCCATGAAAAATATGGACCCAATCAACTCATGACAATTGTTATTAAAACTTGATCACTCGCTTTAAGGATGTATTGATATGGCCAGTTGGAATGCCTTATTTTTATGACTCAAAAATTTATCAGGCAGTATGAACGTAATAGTCACTAGAATAGTAAATTACAAGTAAGTAAAATAAACAGGTGGTAATTTTTAGTCATAAAGAAGAAACATTAACAATGTGACCTGGCTGAGATGAAATTATACAAAGGGATTTGAATGATCAAATATGTTGGGCAATACCACATCAATCAGTTCAGAGTTTCATCAATTCAGCAGTTCTAAGAAGGTTCCGCACCCATTTGCACTATTCAGGTAATCCTGAAGGCACAGATAAACCTCCAAGTGGCCTCAACAACTCTCAGAAAAATTGCTAATGACCAGATGACTGCAATATAAATCCTTTCATTCTCCAACATTCAGTCAGAATGGAAGAAGCTTCTGGGATGAGAAGCAAAATGTTTTCAAGCCAAACTAAAGTCCAGTTGCCTTTTGAAAAAGCACCCTTGGGACAACCATGACCTGGATGAATGAGAATCTCCACAGCCACATCACTAATCACTTTGACTTGCTACAAATTGAGTTTGAAGAGTCAAAAAGAACATTGTCAAAGAACTGAAGGAAGGTTCAGTTCCTTGGTGACACTTTTCTTATATTAATATTAAATGTTCCTTTTGAGTATACAAATATCCAATGGAAAAAAAGTATTTAATGGTAAAACTAGCACATCTGTCCTAATGTTTCTTATAAATACTAATTTATTACCAATACATTGATGCACATTACTTTAGTTACCATTCATAAAATACTTTCCATATCAAAAGCTGGTTTAGAAATCAATAATAAAATATTGATGTAGCTTTTCCTTTTACTAAAACTATGATAGTTATGTAAGATGGTTAGTAATGATATAAAAGAAAGGATCAATGGACAGGTAATCTGACTGACTACACATATCTATGTAATGGATATAAAATGTAATTGTTGTAAGATCCAAACACTATATGGAAACGTTTATACCAGAAATGCTGCACTATGTTCATTGTTTTTAATTTTTATCTAATAAAAAACGTACATCGACTTGCATATAATGAGTCTGAGGTGCAAACAGGTGAAAAACCTTGTAGGGCTGATGTTTGTGTGGTGAAAACCTTGAGTTTCCACCAACCTATAGGCCACTCCCTTTTGGACCCTTTGTTACTGAGTAATCTTTAAAGGGAGCTCCATGTAGAGGGCTTTGCATCCATTATATATCTGAAGAATACTGAAATCATCATAGACTTGGATGGTGTCTCATTGGTAAATAGTCCATTCTCAATGCAGAATCTGTTAAGTTTCGAACAGATCCAGCTCCTGTTTTAAGGAGAACTTCATGAGATAATGTATTCCATTACTTGACATTTCTTATCATCAGGAATTCCTCTTAATACTGACTTTGTATTTCCTTGTAGCTTCAGCCCATTGACTCTGTTTCTACTCTCAAAGAACAGGCCTACTCTCTCTTCTATGTGAGTATCCTCTGGATGGCTAAAGACTATCTTATCCCCTCCATTTTCTTTCCTACAAATTAAAAATTTTCAGTTTATTTAAGCATCCTCATAGGATTTGGTTCCCAGCCCCCTCATTACCCCCTAGTTCTCCTCTGAACTGACTCCAACACTATGATCTTTGTCTTAAATCTGTTTCTTTTGAATAATTTGTAGCCTTCCAGGTTGGTTTCAGTTATTTGTGCCATCCCAACAGGTTTGGATTCCTGTGTTAGGACATCATGTTCTGTTTCTTTCTCAGACTGTCTTCATTGGTATACAACTATCTAAGATTTAAGTGGTACTCCCTACTGGTATTGCTGGTATAGTTTCATGCCAATTTCCAAGTCTCCTTTCCTCCCTCATGTTTCTTTCTTTGTCTCCTGCATTGTTGGCCCCAGTCCTTGACAGAATATTTCGTTCTTGGCTTTTGATACTTTTTGTCTTTTGTTCTAGTCTGAATGAAATTGGCAAGGTGACTGCTGAATTCCTCTTTCCTAGTGTGAGATGTAATCCCCTTTTTTTTTGCTAGAAGTCCTTCATATAGTTAGCAGAAACCATGGTTTAAAAATCCAAAGTCTTTGCAGTGGCACTATTTATATTGTTGACTTCTGCAATATTGTTATTTCATCTTATGCTTTGACCCTTTACTAGGAAGACTGATGAAAACACTACTTGTCCTCTAACTTCTTTAACCTTTTTGTTCAGGGCTTCATAGTTGCTGGCAATCTATTCCCATTTCCTTTTGGCAATGTTGAAAAAGATAGACTTAGGACTTCAACAATCTCAGCAGCCTGTCTATCACATTCTGGATTTGGGCATCTGAAATACACTACACTGCCTACAACATCACATCAGGGTTGCCCCCTGTGGCCATGGCTCCCCTCAGCAGCAAATCATCCACTAACCAAGGGAGCTGTTTTTCCTCAGTGCTTCTTGGATTTCTTCGAATCATAGGTAGCAGAAAAGTCCTCTACTCTGTTATGTGAAGCCAAAGCTCGTAAAGCTTGTTCAGGTCTAGCTACTGGAGCAGCATATAAATTGAGAAATTAAATATTAACTGTTAGAGAATGCAAAGTCCTTACCCATGTTCAGTGGTGGGATTCAAACAATTTTACTACTGGTTCTGTGGCCGTAGCTTGCTGGGCATGGCAGGGGAAGAATACTGTAAAATCTCCATTCCCGCCCCACTCCAGAGGAAGGATACTGCAAAATCCCCATTTTCTCCGGATCAGCTGGGACTAGGGAGACAGAGAATAGATGGGGAAGTGGCCAGTCAGAAGTGGCATTTACCGGTTCTCCGAACTACTCAAAATTTACGCTACCGGTTTTCCAGAACTGGTCAGAACCTGCTGAATACCATCTCTGCTGATGTTCCATAAAGTTTGGATCAGAAATATCAAGATGCAGGCCTGCTATTGACTTTAAAAAAGAAATGTTTTTGAACAATAATGCTCAGCATTGGTAAGGATTCCTGAGAGTTTTAATTGAGTAAGATTTGGAAAACCAGAAGTTCCACCCCTATCTTAGTGCTGGAAAAAAATTAAGGGGTATTCTAATCTAGCCTCGTGTTAAAATAAGGTATCGAGGGAGGGAAATTTGAGGGGAGGGGGGAATAAAAGGAATTGTTGCCATGGCAGTTCCATGATACAGCACACTGCAGCTTTCACAGTTCCATAATAATGAGGTTATATACATCAGTTCCATAAAAAGTCAGTAGGAATGACTTTAGCCTATATGGTTTTAAAAACACCAACTTTCATTTCAGATTACAGTATTTTCTTGAAATCAGTACCCTCAACCTGAGATTGACTCATCCAGAATGTAAATGGTTAGGAACATATATGCCACTTATTGTGGCATGCACATGCACACGCATATGCACAATGGTAGCATTGCAAGGATACCAGAGGCAAAAAATTAAGTTCAACAGAATGGAAAATTATGATGTCACACCTCTGCAGACTGGTCTCTATTAGGAATAATGTCATCATTCTGGTCCTCTAAATACATAATTAATATGGCTAAATCTACTCAAAATAATTTAGGGGGACAATGGAAATGTTGAGATGTAGCTGTCTTTTCTTGGTTGGCAGCATTTTGGCATCAATCCAGCCCACAATTACACATGCTTAGAGCCTATTGATTTAAATCACACTTAAACATGTGGTCTGGACTAAAGCCAAGGTTTAGCACACCAAGGCCTTATAAAGGTATTTGTCTGCAACATGCATAGGGGTAAAATGGAGAAGGAATGTGGATGAACAAGCAATCCACACCCAACTCCTCTTCAGGTCCACCTCCTTTTAAAAAATCTTGTTCACTAATGCCAAAATCTGAAAAGAAGTTACATTACATTTGACCTTAACAATGTTATCCATGGGATCGCAGACTGGTAAGGTTGGAAATATTAAAAATGCATCAGTGGCCTCTTTTCAGAATTCTGCTGGACCACAACTGGCAACATTGCTGGACCAAACTGTATTTTTTTATATTAGGTAAAACATCTGGAAACATATGATAGCTTCTGCCCATGATATGACTTCTTTGCTCAAATTTGTCTCAAGCCATATGAATGGATATAGGTAGGACAATATGCAGAGCAGTTTGGGGCATCAACTGTTATGAGTCTGGAGCCTTGGAATTAGCTGTTTCTAATTTTGGTTCTATATCTGGTCTGAATTTCACAGCTGTCATATTTTCATTGTGTGTTTAAGTCAGCTCTCACTTTCCATTGCATTCTAAATAATATTGCCTCCCCCTTAAATAGGACCTTGTGCCATGCAAATTACTTGACTGTCTACATTCTAAATTAAAAACAAATCTGGAAAATTGGAGGGGGGAAGCCAAGGTAATGTAAAGCCTGCAAATTATGAGCTAATAAGTTTCAAATATTGTGCATAGCTATTTACTCCGCAGTTCAATAAAGAATATTGTTACTATGGCAACTACAACATCACATCACCAGTATGCAACTTTGAAGATGCAGATCTTTTCTTCCCCTGCTATTTTTTTTATTTTATTTTTTTACAAAAAAAGACATTTAGCAATATGGCATTTGAGCTGCCGGGTTTTAAACATGTTTTTAAATTATTTTTTGTAAAAGTGACAAACAACTAGCTGGGTTTTGCAAAAAGAGAAACAGCTGAAAAAGAAAATGACTAGGATTTTTCTCCAATTTATTTTTTTATTTTATTAAATGTCAGGTGTGGATTTAATGAGCCTTATACCACAAAGCATCTATTTGCTTCATTTTGGAGGCACATTTCATACAGGATAGTTGCCCTCTCTAGTTTAATGAGTTCCTTAGAACAATGTGAGGCTAAACCTTAGAACAGGACAGTTTAAAAATGGAACCCAATTTGGTCAAAATAATACAAAAATCAAAGCTAAAGGGATAGAAGTACTTGGTTTCGTCTTGCAGATTATCTAAATATGCCATAACTGAAACACAGAAGTTCTTGCATATCCAAAAATAAAAACAGAATAGCATTGCGTAATCAAGTCAAGGGGCATTGTTAAGAAATTCTGAAAACCAAACAGGCACATTCCAGAAGAAATAGAAATCTATACTAATTAAACAGGCCAAAAGATAAAAGAACAGAACAGAAAAGAAAAGCCAATAAACAACTTGCTCTGAACTTGAAATAAAGACAATCTGAAATTTAACCAGTAGCTTTGAAGATAAACAAGCAGCACAATTGGGATGCTCCAAGCTGCTGTCTTGGAAGGAGGAAATGTCTTCCTACCAATCTCTGAGGCCTCAACTATGAGGCTAGGAAAGGAATGGTTCCTTCAGAAGGTTTGATTCAACCCACAGAAAACTTCTAACAGGACAAAAATTCCCTTGGTTGAAAATTACAGTTGGTGGTATTCAGTGGTGGGTTTCAAATTTTTTAGAACCTACTCTATAGGTGTGGCCTATTTTGTGGGCATGGCTTGGCAGTCATGTGACAGGGTGGGAGTGGCCACCTTTTAAAATGTGGTGAAACTCATTTAACAACGCTCTTGCTTAGCAACCAAAATTTTGGACTCAATTGTGATGATAAATTCTTTCTTTCTTTCTTTCTTTCTTTCTTTCTTTCTTTCTTTCTTTCTTTCTTTCTTTCTTTCTTTCTTTCTTTCTTTCTTTCTTTCTTCCTTTCCCTTCCCTTCCCTTCCCTTCCCTTCCTTTCCTTTCCTTCCCGTTGGGTCACTGGCAGTGACAGATTTACTTCCAGGTACGCCGGTGGAACCCCCTCTCACCGATTCTCTAAATTTCACCAACCGGCTCTCACGAGTAGGTGCAAGCCTGCAGAAACCCACCACTGGTGGTATTACAACCATGGTTACAAGTCTGATTGTCTCTGTCTCATTTTCTGTTATTATCTTGGATGATTCTTCACACCTGAAATGTGAGAAACAGCACCTGAGTGATTAATGAGCAGAGATTAGGCTCAATATCTTTTTTTTTACCATGATAATGAAACAATGTAAGAACGGTAGAGATTTTTGTGTCTATGTGCGTATGTGAGAAAGAAATTCCAATGTGGCGAGTTACACAATCATTTCATTATGGAGCTAGTTTAAGTACAATTATTTTTGGCACAACAGAAGGGCAAATGATTCAAGGAGAGAAAGTGCACAGACAAAAACAACAGATGGGGATCTTTTTTTTTCCTTGAATGAACAATTATATTTAACAGAACAGAATATCATAATGAGCTACTAGTTTTATTAAAGATTAGAAGGCACTGCCAATGACGGAGATTATTAAATTTTTAAGAAAATATATTTAAGGGTATGATCAAATTATTTTTCTCTTTTTAAAATTATCGTGACCCTAATTATGGATTTTTACACATAAAGATAACTCCTTTAATTATTTATTGCAATATTTATGGATCACATTTTGTTATGCAAAACAAATATTAAAACAACTTAAACAGAAAATAAAATCATGAAGTGAAAACATCTTTTTTTTAAATTAAATACTAAGGATACACAGTGACTTTGAAATTCAATTCACAAACTATTCAGACTAGATTTTGACAGATCTTGACTTTCACTGACTGGCATAAAAACTGTGACATAAATATTATTATTATTTTATTAACAGGATGATACTTTCAAACTCAATAAAATCTTAAAGGAAGAAGTCTGTACAGTTTCAAAGAAATGGGTATGAAGGTTTAATGCACCCAGCCCCACTTTTCAGTTATGAAAAAAGTAAGTGCCTGTAATGTTATTGTTTGGGAATAGAGTTAGATGAAACTGGCTATAGCATTAAATAATCTCCTATGAAATTGGTAAATATTCTAGAGAAGATTCTTGGTAGAAAGAAGAAAGGGATTTGGGGTCTTGTGATTGAATCTGAGTGATAATAGTGATGCTCACAAACTTGGGTTTAATTGCCTTCATTTCATGCATGCTTTATTTCTATCCCAAGCCATATATTGACAAAACTCTGTTCTGATCAAAGGAGGAACCCTGAGAACCTTCAGCAGTTCTAGCTCCAAAGTTCTAAGGTTGGACTTTTTAAAATGTTCTTGCCATACTCAAAGATCTGGCTATCATAGGCAGATCAAACTAACTCCTCCCCCTAAACACTTCTCATCTTCACTCAAAATAGATGAACAATTTATCTATCTATCTATCTATCTATCTATCTATCTATCTATCTATCTATCTATCTATCTATCTATCTATCTATCTATCTATCTATCTATCTATCCATAAGACCTCCCTGGATAATAAGCTCTCCCTGAAAATATTGCAACACAACAGCAGCCATGAGATGACCAAGCTTGCCACCTCCTGCACCTTAACAATAATAAGATCTCCCCGAAAATAAGGCCAAATGCTTATTTCAGGGGTCAAAAGACAATAAGACTCTGTCTTATTTCCAGGGAATGAATCTATCTATCTATCTATCTATCTATCTATCTATCTATCTATCTATCTATCTATCTATCTATCTATCTATCTATCTATCTATCTATCTATCTATCTATCTATCTATCTATCTATCTATCTATCTATCTATCTCCTCCAAAAGGGCAATAGATTCTCAAAAAAGTACATTTTACTTTCACTTTCACTTTACTTACTTTTGTTACTTACTTCATTTTACTTACTTTTGTTTTATATTTTGCATATATATGAACAAACAATTCATTAACTTGCAATTCATTAAACATTATCTTCTAATAGAGCAATTACTTGCCAGAATTCTAATACTCTGGAAATATATAACATATTTAAAAAGAAGAGGGATTTAAGGGCTTTTTTCCCATCTCAATTTTTGAGTTAATATTTGCTAAAAATAACAATTGTTTTTCCCCCTAGAAAAATAGAAAACTACCCAAATTCTAAATGAATCAAAAAGAGAAAATATCCCGATCTTTAAGATCACAAGTGGGAATACCGCATCCAGTTTTGGTGACCACAACACAAAAAAGATGTTGACTCTAGAAAGAATATAGAAAACACCAACCAACATAATTAGGCGATTGGAGTCTAGACTGTTTGATGAATGGTTGCAGGATCTGGGAATGTCTATTTTTTATTTATTTTATTTATTTAAATTTATATCCCGCCCTTCTCCACAGAGGACCCAGGGCGGCGCACAGGAAATTTAAAAAGCATACAAAATACAATAAATATAATTTAAAAAACTATTAAATAATCCTATCCTGCACTAAAACCAAAATTTAAAACCCAATTTAAAACTACCTAAAAGTCCCCATGGGAGGTTAGGCTAGGCCGGCTTGTTGAAACAAATATGTCTTAAGACGGAAGAGGTGGAGGTCGGTGATGGTACGTAGTTCAGGGGATAGGTCATTCCAGAGGGCTGGACCCGCCACAGAGAAGGCTCTTCCCCTGGGTGTCGCCAGTCGGCATTGTCCGGCCGACGGCACCCTGAGAAGGCCCTCTCTGTGGGAGCGTATCGGTCTAAGGGATGTATGGGGCAGGAGGCGGTCTCGCATTTAACTAGGCCCCGAGCCATGGAGCGCTTTAAAGATGGTCGTCAAAACCTTGAAGCGCACCCGAAAGGCCACAGGAAGCCAATGCAGCTCGCGCAGGATCGGTGTTATGTGGGAGCATCTAGTGGCTCCCATAATCACCGCGCGGCTGCGTTTTGGACTAGCTGTAGCTTTCGAGTGCACCTCAAGGGAAGCCCCATGTAGAGAGCATTACAGTAGTCGAGTCGGGACGTCACGATAGCTTGAGTGACTGTGCGAAGTGCAGCCCGGTCCAGTAAGGGGCGCAATTGGCGCATCAGGCGTACCTGATGAAACGCCCCCCTGGCCACGGCCGCCACATGGTCCTCCATGGACAGCCGGGAATCCAGGAGGACACCCAAATTGCGCGCCCTCTCCACGGGGGCCAGTGTTTCACCCCCAATGGCCAGAGTTGGAGTAATCTGGCTGAACCGGGGTGCCGAAAACCACAGCCACTCAGTCTTGGCAGGGTTGAGCTTGAGTTTGTTACCACCCATCCAGATCCGTATGGCTTCCAAACACCGGGACAGCACTTCGGCGGCATCGTTGGGGTGGTTTGGGGTGAATATGTACAGCTGAGTGTCATCAGCGTACAGGTGGTACTCCACCCCAAAACCACAGATGATCTCACCCAGTGGCTTCATATATGTGTTGAAAAGGAGGGGCGAGAGGACCGACTCCTGAGGAACCCCACATAAGAGAGGCCTCGAGGTCGACCTCTGCCCTCCCGTCAACACATATTGCAACCGACCAGAGAGGTAGGACGAGAACCACCGCAGAACGGTGCCTCCCAGCCCCAACCCCCCCAGTCGGTGCAATAGGATACCATGGTCGATGGTATCAAAAGCTGCCGAGAGGTCTAATAGGACTAGGATAGAGGAATAATCTCTATCCCACGCCCTCCAGAGATCATCAACCAACGCGACCAATGCCGTCTCGGTGCTGTGACCGGGTCAGAAGCCGGACTGGCATGGGTCTAGATAATCAACTTCCTCCAGGTGTCGCGGAAACTGTTGGGCTACCACATCTCAACAACCTTCACCAAAAAGTGAAGGTTGGAGACCGGACGATAGTTCTCTAATAATGCTGGGTCCAGGGACGGCTTCTTGAGGAGGGGCCTCACTACCGCCTCTTTCAAGACGGCAGGTAAGGACCCCTCACTCAAAGATGCGTTGACAATGCCCTGGAGCCAGCCTCGTGTCGTCTCCCAGGATGCCAGTACAAGCCAGGAGGGACACAGGTCCAATAAACATGTGGTCGCCCTAAATTTCCTTGACAACCTGTCCATATCCTCGGTGGTAACAAAGTCAAACTCCTCCCAAGAAGGAGCCTCAAGACTAGTCTCGGACAGTCCCACAGGACCAGTGTCGATGGAGGGTAGCTCATTCCGAATCCGAGTGATTTTCTCCTGCAGATAAATCCCAAATTCCTCTGCTCGCCCTTGCAAAGGGGCTTCCCACGGCCTCTGATGAAGGAGGGAGCGGCTCACCCCAAACAGGGCGGCAGGGCGGTTATCTGCGGATGCAATAAGGGTGGCACAATACTCACGCTTGGCCACCCTTATCGCCACTAAGTAAGCCCTAATATGGGTTCTCACTAGTGTTCGGTCGGCTTCGGAGCGAGAGGATCTCCATCTGCTCTCTAGGCGTCTCTTGCGGCGCTTCATCCCCCGAAGCTCCTCAGTAAACCAGGGAGCCTGGGTGATTCGTCGCCGCAAGAGAGGCCGCAAGGGTGCGACTCGGTCCAAGGCCCCTGCAGCCGCACTTAACCATGCGGCCACTAGGTCCTCAGTCGAGTCGCGAGGCAGGGTCACAGGAATTCTAATGGAACCTTTCCGGGTCCATTAGAAGCCTGGGCTCCCTCTGGAACTTTTCCATTAGAAGCCTGGGGCGGAACCATATAGGAGTATCCGGTTCCGCCTCCCCGCGGTGAGGTGAAGCGATTGGAAAGTCCAGCCATCTAGTGATGAAAAGAAGGAATAGGGATGACATAGCAGACTTCTAATATTTGAGGGGCTATTACAGGGGTCAACCTATTATCCAAAGCACCTAAAAGCAAGACAAGATGAAATGGATGGATGAAAAGACATCCAATCCTGAATTAAAGGAGAAACTTCCTGACATCTTTATAGAAAGATAACAAAGCAACCTTCAAATATAAAACATTTGTGCCAAACTACCACAGAAAGTGTTCTACTCCAGTGTAAAAATATCCACTTTCAAAAACTATTTAAAAATAAAGCTCTACTAAAAATAGAAAAGTCCACTGTTCTCTGACCTGTTGCTGTTTTGGGTTGGCTACATGAGTCATTGGCTATGAAATGAAATGTTGTGTATCACTTGTGTAAGTGTGAGAATGTATCTGCTATTGAGACTGCAAATATAATAAAGCATGAGTTTAAAAAAATGGACTTGTATATGTGATAGTCTAACAGCAAAAATGCTACCAGAGGCACTCACACAAAAAGTAATAATAGATTTCTTTCTCTCTCTCTTCCTCCTACCAGGAAAATCTTCCACAATAAATTATATCGGAAAAGGGAGACATATACAGGGGAGCGGTTCTTCTCCAAGTACTCTGATAGGCATGGTGTATGGGAGTGATGAACTCAGAAGCTAGTGATTCATATCACTATCATGCCATTCCAACCCTGCCCCCAAAATACACACAGGCATACACAAACACACACACACTTTTTCCATATAAAAGGTAAAGGTCCCCCCACACATATGTTCTAGTCATTTCCAGCTCTAGGGTTGGTGCTCATCTCCATTTCAAAGTCAGCGCTGTCCGAAGATGTCTCCGTGGTCATGTGGCCGGCTTGACTAAATGCCGAAGGTGCACAGAATGCTGTTACCTTCCCACCAAGGTTGTCCCTATTTTTCTACTTGCATTTTACATGCTTTCGAACTGCTAGGTTGGCAGAAACTGGGACAAGTAATGGGAGCTCACTCAGTTATGTGGCACTAGGGATTCGAACTGCTGAACTGCCAACCTTTCTGATCGACAAGCTGAGCGTCTTTAGCCACTGAGCCACTGCGTCCCATAGCCTTACAGTAAAGTAGAATTAATTCCTCTTGTTAACTTTTCTTTCTGGTCTGCTTGGGAACCTGGCAACCTTTTAGCTAGTTTCTCAGATCCACAAAACAGATTTTTCTTCTCCTGAAACTTCATTAGGCACCTCTGTCTAGATGTAAGGAGTTGAATTGAGTTTGAGAGATTGCCAGTGGCTACAGGTGACGAATCTGAGAAGTTGCTGGTTCCATTTTAGCCACTGAGCCACCACGTCCCTTTTTCTCCATATATGGAACCAACATTTCATATTTGAGATACCACTAATAAACAACAATAACTCATTTGCAGAATCTTTGAATCATATTTTCATACCTCTCTGAATCAATTTGAAAATATTTAATATTTATTTATTTTACATATTTCTAAACTGTCTATCTCTCTCAAGGAGAAGCTCTGATGCCTTTAATCAGTTTTAATCAAACTGAATCACTCATTAGAAATTGTGTATAATCAGGAACTAAGATACAACTTGTGACTGATATCAAATCTAGATGTTTATTGTCATTGAGATTCAAACAGTGCAATGGCTTAGTCAATGTCATTAGGTCAGGTGGCAACTTTTATCAATACAATTTCATTGAATCAGACAATTTCTATAATTCCGGTTAGAAAATTGAAGCATGTATTGCATTTGAATATTCATGAAAAAATATGACAGTTAACAAAGAGACTTTTCTTTAAATGTTCAGAACTCCTACTACTTATGTCTCTGGAGATTCTCAGTCATCCAGGTCATGGTTGTTCCAAAGGTGCTTTCTTTCAAAAGGTTACTGGACTTTCTTATTTTGCTTGAAGACATTTCGCTTCTCATCCAAGAAACTTCTTTAGTTCTGAAGTTCTGAAATTGAAGTTCAAAACTTCAGAGCTTCTTGGATGAGAAGCGAAATGTCTCCAAGTAAAACAAGGTGCCGTTTGGGGGGAAAAGCACCTTTGGGACAACCATGACCTGGATGATTGAGAATCTCCCCTTAATGTGAAGGTTTCAATCATGGCTGCCAGACCAATGTCCTTGAAGCAAAACCAGTTCAAACATATAACATACCTCCTGACAAAATACCTTTGGTTCTACTATTTATACTAAATACACACAATCTCATCTTTGCTGGATTGTGAACTCCAAAAGCATGTTATTCTATACCAGTGATGGCGAACCTTTTTTGGCTCGGGTGCCAAAAGCAGGGGGAGCGCAGGGGGGTCGTGCGCAGGCGTGCCACATCCATAATGCTTTGCGCACAATCCCAGTGCATATTCACACACGACCAGAGCTCCCCCACATTTTTGGCATGCTTTTTTCACCCTCCCTAGGCTCCAGAGGCTTTATAGGAGCCTGGGGAAGACAAAAATAGCCTCTGCCCTTCCCCTCGGAGGCTCTCCAGAGGCTTCATGTGCAGTGGCAAGCTGACAGGGCAATGCCTTGCGTGACCTTATAAATGGCTTCATGTGCCACCTGTGGCATGCGTGCCATAGGTTCACCATTACAGTCCTATACCATGCTTCCACTGAGTTCTAACTTGTAGGACTTTGAAATGGGTTGAGTTAGAACACTTTAGTTATTGGTATTTAATTTTCTGTGCTATTGACCAGTGTATGCTTTGGAGTCAGCTATCCCAGTTGGGAGCTAAAGGCACAGTTTGCAATGTTTCATTTTGTTCTCAGATTATGTTGCGGAAATTCTATGTCAACTGCAGCATAAACATTTCTTATGGTTTTGATGTTAACACCTTTTTAATTTATCACCTTTGTTCTTTGAGGGTATAGACTGAAGTAACTGAGCTGTCCTATATGACTTAGGTGAAGAAGTGGATGACCAGAATTGATTCTCCTGCAGGCTGGTGGACAGAATGAGAGAATTATGATTTTTTAACACTTCAGTGCCTTCATTTTCTACATTTTAATTGCTTATGCTAGAATGTGGTGGTGATTTGCATACTGTTTTCTTGTGCTAATTATTATATTTTATCACCTGTCTCTTTTTTTAGTTTGCAACACATCTTGAAAACAAACAAACAAAAATGTATCTCTATAAGAAGGTTCTTTTTTGTTTTAAATCCTCTGTTTATAACTATTATGAATAAAGGAGAAATAAAGTATGGATAGATGAAGCAGAAATAAGTTAAAGGTCCTGATCTCTGTTTTTCAAAAGCCATCATTATATAGAAGATAATGGTTTATCGTGGCCATCATTAAGCATATATTTTCAAAATTCCTGAATATTTTTCCTGGAAAAACATTATATTCTTACTTTTTCATTATGACATCAATTAATTTATGAATGAATTAGTAAGGCATGTATGTTGTCAGAATGTTGAAAAAGGGTAAGCTTGCAGATTATGTACCAGACTGACCTGGTACATAATATGGAGGTAGCAATTTTCTTCTGGGTGCATTCAAGGTGCTGGTTTTCAATTTTAAAATCCTACATGGCGTGGAACCATGTAATTTAAGGGAATGTTTCTTCCCAGTTTTATCTGCACAGCCCATCAAGTCAAGCAGAAGAAGTGTGCTGCAAATCCTTTCTACTAAGGAGTTACATTTGGTGGGACTCAAGGTTTGTTGTTGTTGTTGTTATTGTTGTTGTTGTGACTCACACTGGTGAATGAGATTGGCTGCTTCCCTACTTGCCTTCTGGAAAGAGTTAAGATACGTATTTTCTCCCATTCACCTTGGGAAGCCCGTGGTGAGCCAGGAAAATCGTTGATTGATATTACATGATTGTTGTCTCTCCTGCTACTTTGAGTTTTTATCTTTTTTTTCTGTTTTTACTTTATGATGTTTATTGTTTTTAATGTAGTGTATATCACACAGAGTCACATTGAGAAGGCAGCTATATAAATTTGCTAAATAAACAAATAATGGAAGGGAGAACTGGATATGTCAACAGATGGATCCAACAATGGATCCTCAATTAATATGGCTTCATTTAAAAAATGAGTAGCTGGTACATGTTTTTCCTTTAGAAAAGGAGTTGGCTGAAGAAGGAAGTGTAGTGGGGAAAAAAGAGGAACAATTTTAGCAATAGAAAAGAAAAAGCTGAAGAAGAAAGGGTCCCTTGGCCCTTTGAGGAAGAGGGGTGGTTTTAAAAAATGTGAAAAATTAATGGCAACAAATAAATAAATAGAGAAGAGCTGAAGGCTCTGGCACTGAGCCAAGAACAAGAATTTGTGGGATCATCAGCATCAGTGAGTAGTAGTGTCTTGACAGGAATAGCTGACAAACCCTATAGGTTGAACAAGAATAAAGCAGAATATTAGCAAAAATCAGCTATTATAGTAAATGAAACATGCCATTGTCTGCCATATTATAGGCCAGTGAGACAGTGATGTAACTGGTTCCAGAAACCCTGAAGAAATAGTAGTGGTAGAGGATGATGACAAGCCAGAAGAATCTTGTAAGGCTGAAATTCCAAAATCTAAGTGTTGGCAAGAGAAAGAATTTAGCAAGGGGCAATCCTGAAAGGCAACAACAATCACTACCTCTTGTGGGGAAGTAATGATGGCCTTTGGGAAGTGTTGAAGATGAGGATACCAGCCCTCTATCCAGCATCTAATCAATTGGGTATAGTTAAATTTAAAAAGAAGTAGACTTAAATGGGGATAACATGAAAAGAGGCTAAGACTGTAGATGTCTATGGAATATATGTATAGAAATTCAGTGTAGAATCCAGAACTAAATATTATAGGTTAGATTGTAGACTTCTAAAAAAAAGTAGAACCGGACAGGGATTCTATTTATTTAATAAATTGATATAGTTGTTCTTATTACTGAAGACAATTTGGGGCAGTCAACAAATACAAACAAAAAATAAAAATAAAAAAAATATTAGTTTATATATTATAATTATTTATATATTATATAAAAAGTGAAAGATACAAATCACAGGAGGAGGAAATAAAAATAGCCACCTCATTTTTGGAGCCCTCTGAACAAGCCTCGTGTGATGTCGGATCTCCAGGCCTGACAACATAACCAAGACTTAAGGACTTTCTGAATATTGAATAAAAAAGATTAAAATCGAATAGTCAAGAGCAAAAGTAAAAATAATTCCTGAGACTAATAAATAGATTTCATGATAGGGAAATCTGGATTCTGTTTTGGTAATAAGATTCTTTGAAGGGAATTGTTTGACTTCCTGGTTATTCTGTCATCGTCCTCCAAATCAGATCAACAATAGTTAACTCAATTAATACAATTTAGATTTGCACATTTCAATGAACCATAAACTAACTACCTCTCTAGTTGATGTATCAATGCATTTGATGTAAACATAAATGATGTGTAAAACCTTTTGAAGCTTTTAGTTGTAGGGTAATAACTTAAGTAAACAAACACAAATATTATTTTGTTGGCCGTTCGTTTCTTTGTGTTACTATGAACCATATGAGTCATGCATTTTTCTTAAACATTCTTTTTTTAAAATTCACTTATTTTCAGGGAGTCATTACCCAAATCTAGGTAGATAGGACCTTCATATTCTTTCTTTAGGTTTCCCCTAAAAGGCAGATGGCATTGAGCGTAGAGAAGTTCTACTCCACAGGAAAGGATTTCTATTCTTTTGCAAAAGTTAGTATCTTTCCAGAAAATGTATTTTGGTTTTTTAATTTTTGTGTTATATTGTGATGCAGTTTCATTGCTTGGAATTCTGCAAGTTGGAATCCTAACATAGGGTAGGGATGTGGGGGAAAGCTGTTGAGACCTACATTGGGGAAAATTAGACTTTTTGTATGAAACCTTAGTTTGAGTGCAAATGATATTGTTTTCCCAGGGGGGGAAATCTGCAAATGGACTCCCCAATTGAAATAGTTTTCCATAGAATTCTGTTTCTGCCCTGGTGGTGCAGTGCTTAAAATGCAGTATTGTAGTATAATTCAACCCACAGTCTGGAATTCAATCCTAATGGGACTTGAGGTTGACTCAGCCTTCTATCCTTCCCAGATTGTAAAAAGATGACCCAGGGCAATATGTGATATACAGTATAATTCCAAGTGCTACTACTATTGCTATTCTTCCTAACATCTGCTGAGACTTTTCCCTCCCCTCTCCTATTAATCCTCTTTTCTTGGATAAAAATTCCCAACTCTCTTTCAGATTTAAGAAGCTGAAATTCTAGCCAATAGCATTTAGGCTTATACACCCCTCCCGTAGTACATTAGAGCAATATCTGGGTGGTTTACAATGTAGAACATCATTTGTATATTGCTCCCAACAATCTGGGTCTTTGTTTTACCAACCTTGGAAGAATTGAAGGCTAAATCAACCTTGAGCATCCATCAGGATCTAATTCTAGGCTGTGGGCAGAGTTTGCCCAACTATTGCATTCTAACCACTAGCCACCAGTGTTTCATCTTTTTGCCACCATTTAAGGCATAGCACAAGGGATGTGGTGACTCAGTGGCTAAGATGCTGAGCTTGTCGATCAGAAAGGTCAACAGTTTGGCAGTTCAAATCCCTGGTGCCACATAATGAGTGAGATCCCGTTACTTGCCCAAGCTTCTGCCAATCTTGAAAGCATGTAAAAATGCAAGTAGAAAAATAGGAATCACCTTTGGTAGGAAGGTAACAGTGTTCCATGCACCTTCAGTATTTAGTCATACCAACCACATGACCATGGAGATGTCTTCAGACAACGCTGGTTCTTTCACTTAGAAACGGAGATGAGCATCATCCCCTAGGGTTGGGAAAACTAGCGCATATGTGCAAGGGGAACCTTTACCTTTAGACATAGCACAGGAACCTTGATATCATTATATGAACATCCTTAGAGCAATTTAACATTTTAGGTCTTGTGGAATAAGACCTCCACTTGGAACATGACTAGCTACTTTATTTTATTAAATTACAAATTGGGTGTTGCTACAGATAAATGCCATTATGCCTAAAAGGTTGTATCATAGAGCCTTTTTATATGACAATGCATTACACTCTGTTGATAATTTTTAAACTAAAGTTGGTCGTATTGCAGTCATAGTATGTTCTTAAATTCCTTTATTGTTGAGGTGTAATAGTCCTTTTGTTCATGTTCATCTTTGCTCTCAGCACAGTGCATATAATTATAGCTTATTAGTGCTTAATCTTGCAAATGTTTTTTTGAATTTTGTTCTGCACAATGTGTTTCTGAAGGGATTGTTATTGCCATAACTCAGTGCAGTAAGGTAGTAAATGGGAGAATATCTAGTGACAAATTTCCCTGCTAGACTAATTTGTTTTACTGGCTGACACTTCAAATGGTTTGACTTTGATAAAATGCAAAGTGTTGGGTCAAGATAAGCAATCTTACAATAATGAACAAAGAGAGGTTAGCTCTCCTTCAATACTGTTTATATTAGATTGGTTCAAAATGAGTTCTTCCAGCTCACCCTCCCTAGATGAAACACACTTTCTGCAACTAGAAGAAGCTTAGTGGTCTACAGGACATATATTTCTCCCTCTGACTTTCTTCTTGACCTCTCCTCCCAGTTTGCGTATTGTCCTATTGCCCTAATCCCATGATGACGAACCTATGGCATGTGTCCCAAAGGTGGCACACAGAGCCCTCATGCACCATAACCCCAGGTCAGATGTTTGTGGCATTTCTTTCGTGAGCTTCTGTTTCCCTGAAAACAATGAAACAGAAGCTCACGAAAGAAAAATATCTTAGTTCTTGCTGCACTGCCGGTGTTGGGATGCCCCGCCTCCTGCTGGCCAGCTGGTCTTTGGGTCTCTCCTGCACAAGCGTGCATACCTGAGCATGTCCACAAATGTGTTCAGGTCTGTGCATGCGTGCATGTCAGTGCATGCACATCTTTCAGTTTGGACATGCACATGTGTGCAGTTTGGGCACTCGTTGTCTAAAAGGTCACCATCACTGCCCTAATCGATATGGTCTGTCAACAGTGAAAGGGAAAACAAAAGGGGCCAAAACAGTGGCCAAGAAAGAATTTGACCCAAGAGGGAATTTGTCCCTTTCTGAAGTTATTGTTCGCCTTTAATGAAATCCAAAGTTGGGACTTGGATTTGCCTCCATTAGCTCTTTGACTATAGCAACACTTTCCTGCTGTTGCAGTACTAGGAACCAAATAAAAGGCTTTGTAGAACCTGATCCGAGTTTTGGAAGATCTTCCAAAACCATAATCTACATTCCTTCCTTCCTGAAGCTAAGATGACTCTGAATCGCTTAGGATTTTGGACCACACTGTACATAATGCACACTGCTTTCTGTTCTGAGCATCAATTTCAGTTTTGTCTCAAAATTAGATGATAGATGAAAAAACTCCATTTGGTGAATAGAATCAGAATAGATTTTTGTATTTTCTTTCTGACAAATCACAATTTTTCCTGCTACTGCCTAGAGCAGGGGTCTCTAACCTTTGCAACTTTAAGTCTGAAGGACTTCAGCTCCCAGACTTCTCCAGCCAGCTTTTTAAGTCCTTCAGACTTAAAGTTGCAAAGGTTGGAGACCCCTGGCCTAGAGAACTCAGGACACAATTTCTAAACCCTCCCCATAAAGGAAAATGTGAGCATGGTCATTGAGAATCAAGCCAAATGGGCAGTTTTTGCATACATACAACAACAAAAAAGTATTTAATCCAGAAGATGCTGAATCGGAGAAACTCAGTTTTTGTAATTTGAAATACAGCTGACAAAGAGGAATATACAGCATTCATTTGGGATCTGTCCCCTTCCCATCTATGTTTGATTAAAACCACTCTGCTTTTCTAAGTAAAATGCCACTCCTCATTCCTTATATTTCTCTATTCCTGATGAGAATGCAACATTCCTGCTGGCAAATGAAGGTCTCAATGGCAATATGATATACATATATTCAGGAATTCTACATTTTAAGAAGAGTCTCTATTAGGACACATTTTCTATGTGAGTCCAAGTCCAGTCTGAAGTTCAAAAGTCAGAAAAAGGAAGAAGTCACCTACCAGCAAACTGAAGTGCAGGCAGAAAGGAATAGCATTCATATATGAAAATATGCACACTCACATTCATACACACACAGAGAGACAAATATAAGCATCTCTGAGCTAATATAATTCATAGAAAAACTGGTTCAAACTATGATCTAGATGTAATGCTTCTATGTTGGCCCACCATATATTTATAGAGTGTGTGTTCCCTAATTTGTGGTATACATAGTTAAAATTGAATTATTATCCACTTAATGTTTTTTGTGGACATTTATAATGGACACTTTCCACTAGGTTTTATTCTTTTACAACTAACGGGAATGAAAATGTCAGAATTCTTGCAAAGCAATGCTCTTTCAGTTGTAGAACATTTCTTTCACACACTTTTTTTTGTATCTTTAGTATAATTACATGATGATTTTAATGGAAATTCTTAGGAAGTATTTTTAAAAGGAATGGCAGATTTTATGTGCAGTTATATGTAAATTTATAGTTATAAATATGCACAGTTTTTTCCTGCATATGGGTATTTGCTTAAGAATCACTTTGATAAATGCAAACAAGAGTCTTATATTATTTATTGGAAGATTGCTGAGATATATAACAGCAATTGTTATGCCTCTCAGTAGAATACTCTACCAGAATATACAGTTTTTCCTACTGAATACTGGCACAAAGTTGAAAAAAATTACGTTTAAGGAAGCTATTAACATGCTAATAAAAAGAACCGTGTTTTGCTTTTCATCTAAGATTTCCATAATAATGATAACCTCCCACATTATCTGGGGGGGGGGGAGATAAAAGAATAACCAGATTAATAGACTCCAACAATAAATATTCTGAAGTCATTTAGAGCTCTATTCAGTTCCATATGAGGAAAGTGTTAGGTTGAAAGTACTAGTAGGAGTCTAATAACCATGGATATAGGTATGGGCAATTTGTGCCAACTTTTGTTGGTTTTAATAATAACTGTCCTGGGTACATAGGTCTGATGAAGAGTAATTCATAAAAAAAAACCAACCACGATTATTATTATTTTAATTGTTTATTACATTGATATGCTGCTATCTCACTATTGAGCAACTGTGGAAGGGTTGAAAGGCTCATCTTTTTATGACTAGTCTGTACGGCTTATTAGATTTATTACAGGAGGTGTGATGTACTAAGATGCTGGTTTGACAGTACTTTACCTTAACACACAAAACAAGACTGAGTAGAGACCTTTAAATTCACAACACAGGAAGCTGCATCTTTGAATAGCTACCCTTACAGCTCTCCTTGTATCTGTGCAAAAAAAACAGACAAGGATTGCTCTCTTTGCTTATTCCAATGACTGCAGGAATATTAACATTCATTTTCCATAGTTGGATCATTGGACACGTTTAATGTTATGAAACCTTCACCTTGCCCCACAGAGAAGGATCCTACTTTTTAAGGGAATACCTCGGGGTGATTTCTGGCCAGCTTTGCTGCCGGTTTGCTCATGCGTGTGCTTTGCACATGCACCGGATGCGTGCTGTGCGTGCATGTGCAGTTCAATTAAAATTGTTCTGTGCATGCACAGAACTCAAAAACAAGATGGTGGTGATTGTGACCAGGGAACCAGTTCAGGGGCATGACAGGCCTGGATCACTGGTGGTTCCTGTAATCCAGGCAGCCATACCACTACTGGTTCAGCCAAACTGGGCCAAACCAGTAGGAACCCACTTCGGGAATACATCTGCAAGGTCCAACCTTGGTCACTTGAAGATTTATGGATGTAATCTCCCAGAATTCCCCAGGCAGCCATGCTGGTGGGGAATTCTAGGAGTTGAAATCCACAAAATTGCCGAGATTGGACCGCCTGGATCAAGAGTTGAAGGCTATTTTAATAATAAATTGTTTAACTGTGAAACAATAGTAATATCTTACTCATCATTAGCCTGGTTGTCTCTGAATGCCTGGCTGTCTGAATGTCAGAGGGTTTTATTAATCTATGAGTTTGGTTTACAAATTTAGGATAGAAGGGAGATAAATAGTTTGGAGCCAGAAAAGGTCATTTTAAAGAGACAGTGCCATTATAAACGTAGTTAAAAATACATTTTATTTCTCTAACTTGCATCTGCTAAATAAAATTCTGAAAACCAATTCTGGGTTTTGAATGGGCTCAGTGAATCTGGGCTGATTTCATTGAGAGACCAAATCCTTTCAGTTTTTCTATAATAAATTTACTCCTTATTTGGAGACAGAATATTTCCCCTTTGGTTTGAATATTTTTAACTGAATGAATTTTAATCACAGATGTGCAAAGGGAGAATTGGGCCATGCCAATCCTACCAGAAGGCAACCTGTTCAGGTGGTGGACATTGGATGGGCCTTATAACTCAGCCACCCTCTTGAGTCCACCTGGATATTTCTAGCTTTTGCAGGCAGCAACACAGTGATAATGATAACTACCTATTGCTCAGCTTGATGGCTTTTGTGCTATTGAAACAACAGTGAAGACAATCAACCAATGGAACAGCTTGCCTTCAGAAGTTGTGGGAGCTTAATTACTGGAAGTTTTCAAGAAGAGACTGAAATGCCACTGTTCAGAAATGGTATAGGGTCTCCTGCTTGGGCAGGGGACGGGGGGTTGGACTAAATGACCTCTAAGGTCCCTTCCAGCTCTCTATATCTCTGTTAATCTGTTACCTGTCCTGTTAACAAATTGTTGTTGTGTGGAAAATAAAAGGAGAAAGGAACACTAGGCATGTACACCACCTTTTACATTTTTAAAAAATGTGAAAAATTATAAAGTTGGAGTATAAATGAATACAAAATAGGGACAATTTCATTCACAGCTCATAGATAGTGAACAATAAAGCCTGCTGAGATGAGATGAGTATTAAAGACCAAGAAAACACCCAAGAGTTTCTCATGGAATACAAAATAGTTTGATTAGGAAGTCCTGCCTTACCATAAGGCTAGTGCACTAATTCTAAACAACATTGCCTAAGGAAAGGAAAGAAGTAGAGAAGAAAAACTATTGCTTAAATAAGGGTGACAAGGTGATACTAAGAAATTATAAGAGTTTATATGTTAAGTGGACTAATCAGGGAAACATAGATGGTGAAAATAGAGGATTCAAGAGTAAAATGGATTAAATAATGACCTTGTCACCCCCCAAAAGAGGGAACGCAGTAAACTTTAGGTTTTATGAGAACAGGTTGCTGTAAAAAGGCGATTGTCTAAAGTCTTGATTTTTATGGACAAAACTTCCTCAAGAGAGGGGGGGAAATGTATTCATAATCAATACTGTTAATCAGAAAAGCAAAGGAAATTGCTCTGGATAATCTGCGGGTAAATCTGAAATGATTGTCAAGTGGTTAGTAAGCTCTTTCGACCACCAAAAAAAGTAATTGCAAATAGCCAGGGTAACAATTTTGCCTGAAATTTTTGGTAAAAAAAATGCTTTACCAGTTGCAAGTGCTTTGTGTAAATGCTTACAATGATATCAAAGCCTATCGAAGATATTCATGCATATGATGGTCTGTTCTTTAGACACAGTTCTGACTGCCAAGGACCCCGAGGACAGATCCATTCCTTGAGTACAACCAAACCATAGGTTGTTAGAGGGGGGAAAGGATAGTCTTTGGATAAGGAGGCAACGGACAGGATACTACCGCCACCTGCTGATCACTTTTGGAAGGACTTGAAATCATGCCATGTATGCAACAGAATTTTTTTTTAAGGTAAACTATGGATTGAAATGCCCTTGATTTATGCTCAGAGTCTGCTGATTGAAGCTAGGCAGTTTTGTCATTGTTGTTATTGAAGTGATTTGTCATTGCCTTTAAAATTTCCCCCCATCTTCCCAGTCTAGCCTTCCACACTGGAATTCCAAGGCTGTTCCCATCCAAGTATTAACCAGGGCAGACTCTGCTTAGCTTCCAAGATCTGCCAACTTGTGCTAGTTGCTACCATCTGCTGAGATAATAGTTTTTGCCAATGTTCTTCCACATCACAATGAATGGTTGTAATGCATAATCGGCAAAAAAAGACAGCTAATTGTTATAATTTGTTTTGACTCTTGTTGCCATTACCACTTGTTATAACTTAAATGAGGTTTTGTTTTGTTTTTGTTTTGTTTATCAGGAGTTAAGGAATGAAATCTGTGTCTGGATTTGCAGCATTTACATAAAGTAGAATGGATGTTGGTAGAATCACAAGAAATCAAGAGAACTCCAGATAAACTTGGACCAAAATCAACATGCGAGTATTGCCAAATATGTACACAGTGAGCAAATAGGTCTATGCCAGGGATGTCCAAACTTGGGAACTTTAAGACTTGTGGACTTCAACTCCCAGAATTCCCCAGCCAGCTATGCTGGCTGGGGAATTCTGGGAGTTGAAGTCCACAAGTCTTAAAGTTCCCAAGTTTGGACATCCCTGGTCTATGCAGACCCTCAGCAGCTCATTGTAGTGAAGTTTTCACTGAAGGACCCTTTGAAACTGCACCATCAGATGAAATGGTTCTTCCCATTCAAGCGCTGGATCAGACCAGTTGTGCTGTTGCAATCTACCTGCTTGAAGGAGCTTTGAGTATGAGAATTTCATAGGTGCAGACACCCACTTTCCATGGAGAAAGCGGCCATCTAGAGCAGGGGTGTCAAACTCAATATCATTAAAGGCCACATCAGGGTTGTGTTGGACCTTGGGGGCCAGGTGAGCGTGGCCAGGTGGGCATGGCCAGCTCAATGTCACTCATGTCAAGGCACCTGTGGTGGCCGAAGTGCTCTGCCAGTGGAAATGGAGCTTGGGAAGCTGCAATGGCGTCCTGCAACCCTCACAGCTCCTGAACTCCATTTCCACTGGCAGAGGAACTGTGGGTCAGTCCTTCGCTGTTTTCAGGGCAGCCCCATGGACCAAATCTCAGCACCCCACTGGCTGGATCCATCCCACAGGCCTTGAGTCCCCTGATCTAGACCAAGAAAGTCCGCTTTAATATTTTGATCAAAGGTATATTGCGAGAAGGAGCTCAATTTTTCAAATCAAGGCAACATCTCATATCAGGAGGTGCAGCAATCAGGATTAAGGCAAAGTTACACTAGAGTGGGGAGTCTCTATCCAGAGCTATCCTGCTGGTCAGAAACACAACAAAAACAGTGTTATGTGTAAATGGCCTCCCAGACTTCTTTCCCAGATTTGTGAATAGGGAAGTTAGAAGTGTCATTTCAAACAATTTTTTTTCAGGGAGAGGAGAAATTCTCCACCAATTTATCAAAGTACATTTGCAGCACAGCTTCCCCACCACGGCCATGATTTTACTGTTTCTCCTGCTGCCAGTAGTGAGATCAACAGCCCTTTTGGCAGCTTGGTCATCACGAATTTCAGGGTTTTTCCAGAATTCTGTTTTATACTGTGGAGAAAATGGATGTTTCCCTATACGAAAACTGAGTAACTATTTAGAACAAATTCTGCAAGGTGAACTTCTATTGCTAGAAGGATGGAGAAAAAGAAGAGAAAGAAGATTCACATAATTTTCAAAGAAAAATCATATATTTTTTGGTCAGTAACTAGTGAAGCTGGACTTATAGATTATTATTATTATTATTATTATTATTATTATTACTATTATTACTATTACTATTACTATTATTATTTACTTTATTCATAAAACATGAAAGTCAGCCAACTGACCATTTAAAAATGCATATTACAAATACTATTGACTGGTGCTAATTGTTGATACAGTTTGCTGCCAGCATCCTAGGTATCAACCAAGTATCTTCGTAGAATATAACATGTGCCAAGTAGCGCCGTTTTTTGCAGTTCCGCTGGTGTTATTGCAGGAAGCTGCAATTTGCTGAGATATTTAGTAAAATTCTTGGACATGGTGCCAAGTGCCCCGATGACAATGGGTGTCACTGTGACATGCTTCATCCATAGCCGTGTGGTTTCGATGGCCAGGTTGCGATATTTCATGATTTTTTCTAGTTCTTTTTCTTCGACTCTGGCATCTCCAGGAACAGCGATATCAATGAACTGTACACTTCGGCCCTCTACAAACGTGATATCTGGTGTGTTGTGCTCCAAATGACGGTCTGTTTGTATTCGAAAGTCCCACAAGATCTTCACCCTCTCATTCTCGATAACCTTTTCTACTTTGTGTTCCCATGATTTTCTGGATACAGGTAAACCATATTTTTTACATAATGACCAGTGGATTAATTTAGCAACTTGGTTGTGTCTAGCTTTGTAATCAGTTTGTGCGATTTTGCTGCATTCACATATTAAATGTGAAACAGTTTCGACTTTGTTATTGCAAAGTCGGCAGTTTGGGTTGTCAGTGGATTTTTGAATCTTCGCTTTCATGGCATTAGTTTGTAGTGCTTGTTCTTGAGCGGCCAGTATTAAACCTTCCGTTTCTTTCTTGATAGTTCCCATCTTAAGCCATGTCCATGTCAAGTTGTCATCACATTTTCCTTCAATGTTTATCAAGTGCTGTCCATGCAAAGCCTTGGTCTTCCATCTATTTAATCTGTCATCCAGCTGTTTTTCCTTATATTCTGCTTTTGTTTCTGTTGTTGTTGTTGTTGTTGTTGTTGTTATTATTGCAGCAGAAAAGGAGAGAGATGCAAAAGAAATGTTTGAATGCACAGCTTTGAGTTTTGGTAATTGGCACTAAACCAATGTAAAATAAACTGATTTAGATAAGAATATTCTAGTAACAGTTATTGACAACAAAAAATGTCTGCTTTGCCTCATGATATGAATCTTTTATGCTTTCTCTCCCACAACAGAGTATTATATAATAAAGAACTATATGTATGTTTGTCATAAGAAGATCCCATATTTGAACCTTGCTTTTTATGAACTGATTCTGTATACCTCACATCAATATAATTGGAAAAGCATCCCATAGAATGGGACAGGAACCACTTCTATCCCATAATTTTTGATGAGTGATGCAGCAAGTCAGAGGATATGGTGGGGGCATGTTGTTACTGTGGCTGTTTGCATTTTCATGTCATGGCAGAATGGGCCCATAAGATGATGTCTTAATTAGTTTTTAGCACAGGATTTCATATTTAATAAGCTTTTAAAATTTTATATTTTTGTATTGTTTTGTATATTATTTTAATTTTCCTGTGCGCCGCCCTGGGTCCGTTTGGAGAAGGGCGGGATATAAATCGAATTAAAAAAAATGATGTGCTACCTTTCATTGCTTCTCATGACTGAAATCAATGGCAGTGCGCCACGCATTAGAAGTTCCTTTGACTGAAAATATGGATGGCAGCATAATATAATCATACTAAACAGGTCAACATCCCCACTCTTTTCTAAGCAATGCATTGCAATTAGTATACAAAGCCATCAGTGGCAATGGAAGCTGATGAAATGACCATCAGGATGCCAAGCTCAGGCCCAAATATTATACAAATGATATTTGTATTTTGCATTTATTAGTTTGTCAAACATGTACAAGATAGCAGGTATAAATATAAACATGGATATGAATGAAAGAAATGAATACAAATAGATTGGGGACAATAGGACAGGGATGTTACGCCAGGGGTGAAATCCTTCTGGTTTGGCCCGGTTTGCCGGAACTTCTATGGACGATTGCCCCTGGTTCTGTAAACCAATAGTAAAAAAAAAAGCTTCAGAGGATTGTGCGATCATGGGAAGCTCCCCATCACCCCCCCCCCCCCCAATTTTTTTTCCTGCTGGTTCGGGCAAATAGGCAGGGAAAAATACTTTAAAAAATGAAAAAAAGTTGCCCAGGTGGGAACATTTGACTGGGTGGGCATGCCCACATAACTGGTGGGCAAAAAAAATAGATTTCACCACTGCATGAGGCATGCTGGTGTGCTTATGCAGGCCCCATTATGGACCTCTTAGGAAGGGTGTGAGGTTAATGCTAGACAGTTTAAGGTTGAAGCTATGAGCGTTTGAGGATGTAACAATGGAGTCAGATAGAGCATTCCAGGTGTTGACCACTCTGTTGCTGAAGTCATATTTTCTGTAATCAAGTTTGGAGCAGTTTACCTTGAGTTTGCATCTATTGTTTGCCCATGTACTATTGAGGCTGAAGCTAAAGAAGTCATTGGCAGGTAAGACATTGTAGCAGACAATTTTGTGTACTGTGCTTAGATCCTATCGCAGGTGGCGCAGTTCCAGATTGTCCAAGCCCAAAATTTCAAGTCTGGTGGCTTAGGGAATTCTATATTCAGCATAGGAATGGAGTAATCTCACAAAGTACCTCTGGACCCACTCAATCATATTAAGGTCCAATATACAGTGTGGATTCCAGGCAGATGAGCTGCATATTTTTATATATTTTATGAAGTCATACAGACATATGTAAATGATGAATCTTGTGCCACAATGCTTGTTTTGACATCATGATGAAACAATTGGATTCTGTGGATACTCTTTGTAATATTGACACACACGTAAGGAAGACTAAACTGTTTTTAACAACCCAACAATGAGTTGGTGAGTAATGTGAACATAACATGGCTGCAATTCCAGAATTTCTGATACTTAAAAGCATGCTCAACTTACTGAAGGCTGCTTTTATAAGTGCCTGACAACATACTGAAAATTTTTAGAAAGATATTGCCAATGAATACTGAATTTGTATTCATTTTCTTTAATTTGTTTATATAGAAAGCAGTTCATAATCCGCTTAATACTGCTCATGTTCTTCATCAAAGCAGGAGGGGCTGCATGATGTATGTATATTAGCTTCAGGAGCACATCTGTGAGCTCAGATTGGATGAAATGTTGTAAACACAATGAAATGTTGCTAGGTAACTGCCTTTTAGTCAGTGTAGTTGTGAAAATGAGAAGGGCTTTTTTCCCCCCCTTCCACAAAGATAGCCTACTTGGATAGGACAATGGACCATTATTTTATTTTCATTTCATATATATTATTTTAAAACAGCAAAGCTTTTCTTCTTTGGTTAAAAATGGCATACTTAAAAATAATTTGCTTTTCAAATGTTCACATTTTTATGGAAAAATATTGTCTATTTAGTTGTACAATTAAAAAACACTCCCTACCCATAATAGTTTATATATCACCAACAAAGAATCCTTCACTCAAATAAACTGAATGTGAGAAAGAAACCCATTAAAATGTTCTTGCTTTTGACACAACTTTTTATTTTTCACTAAGACAATATTATCCCCCCATATTTCTTTATAAACTAGAAGGCTGATTGAATGATCAGACCTATGAACCAGGATAGAGTACCTACCAGGATTGGATCATCTGTACCAATAGGATCTCCCTTAAAATACTTCTCTTGTGCACTTCCTTCACTTCACCCAAACTCATTTCTTGCATGAAAAATTGGATTTAACTCATCATCACCAAATGAAATAAATTTATGTACTGTATATTTAACTAAGATTAATTAGTTCACTCCTTATGCCTTCTTATTCTTAAAACTTGCTGAAATCGAATAGAATAGAATTCAATTCAATTCAAATAAAATTGAAATAGCTGAATTATGTGAATTAATGTGTTCATCTGCATTTTTGTGCTTTGATCATGCTTGTGTTGACTAGATATTGCTTCTACGTTTACTTGACTTGTATTCATTTGATCTTTTCCTCATTTGCTCATTGTGGGAACTGGGTGAAGTTCTCACTTCCTAGGTCTTAATCTCAAAACGAACTGCTGAATGAATTGCTTCATGGATGAATAATGCTGAACTGACAGTCACTAGGATGTTATATTGAAACTGTCCCTTGGTTGCTGAAGTGTAAACTTGTGTGGAACTAGTGTGCTATTTGGGCTAACAAAAGAGTTACCGATCTTGAAATTGTTCCTTATAATTCCTGCCCTCTGTTTAATTGAAATATTATAAATATTATAAATGTTCCATTCCCAGAAAGAATGTCAGCAGGAAGAAAACTGGCACATCTACAAGTATACAGGCTTCAATATCAGCCTGAACTGAGAGCAGGATAGTTACTCACATGGAAACTTTTGTATAATCTATGGTTCGTGTGAAGGAATCCCTCCTGCACATTAAGCTGAATGTACATGAGAGACTCCTGTCATTTAAGTAATATCACTGATAGCCATGACTCCCTGGGAGCATTCATGTGGTGAGTCATCTCAACCTGTAGTAACCAAATAGAGCTAATAATTCCCAGGTTCACAAGGGTGGCCAATGCTATGAATAATTATTCATTGTTGTGGTGTTGTTACTGTAATTTGTAGATTTATTGTGGCTTCTCAGGAAATCAACCCTGACTGTTCTTTGGAAGGGTAAATACTGAAACTGAAGCTCAAATATTTTGCCACCAAATAGGAAGAGAGGATTCATTGGAAAGGACCTGATGTTGGGAAAGATTGAAAGCAAAAGGAGAAGGGGACAGCAAAGGATGAGATGGTTAAATAGTGTCATCGATGCAGTGAAGATGAGTTTGGGCAGACTCAGATACACAGTGGAGGACGGCGGGGGCTGTAACTTGATGTAGTCCATGGGGTTGCAGAGAAATCAGACATGACTTGGAGCCTGAAGAATAACAACAAATGGCTTTTCACTCCATAATATTGGCAGAACAAAATATGCATTTAAAATGTACAACAAAATGTGCATTAAAAACAAATCTTCTTGCATGGAACTAAAAACCAGCCATAATAATAAGTAGCTGAATTTTGGCAATCATATGGTGAGGCCCCATCTGGAGTATTTTGTACAGTTCTGGTCACCATACCTTCAGAAGGATATTATGGAAATGGAAAAGGTGCAGAGGAGGGCAACCAGAATGATTAGGGGGCTGGAACATCTTCCTTACCATCTGAGGCTGCAACGGCTGGGCCTCTTCACTCTAGAACGACGGCGCCTGAGAGGTGACCTGATTGAAGTCTATAAAATCATGCACAGTGTGGACAAAGTAGAAAAGGAAAAACTGTTTTCCCTATCGCACAACACTAGAACTAGGGGGCACTCCATGAAACTTTTGATAGCTAGACCTCAAACAAATAAGAGGAAGTACTTTTTCACCCAGAAGATCACTGGTCTATGGAACTCCCTGCCAGAAGAAGTGGTGACAGCTGTCAGCCTCGACACCTTTAAGAAAGGATTAGATGAGTTCATGGAGAACAAGGGTATCCATGGCTATCATTATGGATGCCTAAGGACACCCTCCAGGATGGAGAGATAGGCAGGATATTTCTCAATGCCATTTGCAGGGAATCATAAGCAGGTGAAGACATCTGCTTGGGAAGACCCTGAAGCAAATGATGAACCACTGTGTGAGACAGAATGATGGACTGGATGGGCTGTGGCCTGTTCCAGCAAGGCTGTTCTTATGTTCTTATGTATTTGGAGTGTGTTGTAGTTGTTGCTGTTTTTACCATGTCTACTCTATTTATATTTTCTGTTCTAAAAGCCACCTTATCTTTACAACAAGCCCACCATTTGTAGGTTACGGGAAAAAAAACTTCAAAAATCAAGTCAAGGGGAATTTTCTGTGGGCAGGTTCAAACCTTTCTCATCGCTATTTCAAAACTTTAACAAAAATCAGTCATCACTCTAAGTCAGGGGTGAAATCAAGTTACCTTTGCTACTGGTTTGCAAATGAGAGCGCATGCGCAGAGCATAAAAAATGGAATGTGATGATGTCCAGGCAGGTGGGCGGAGCCTCCTGCTGCCACCACTACCGGTTCACCCGAACCGGATAGAACCGGCTGAATTGCACCACTGATCTAAGTGGTAGCTTCAGTCTGTGGTCTGAAAATATTGCTGCAGAGGCCCTTTTGATTTATATGATTTGAGGATGAACATCTCCAGGAATTTCTTTGAGAGCAATGGTGCATTGCCTTGTGCCATTCACAGGGTATTTGCCGCAATAGTTTGAAGCATTTGGTAGCATTAGGACAGTGATATGCACCTGGACTTCTGAATAACAAGAAAGCAGCCTTTCAAAACACCTTGTCTCTAAAAGACTTATTGTCTTGCATATGACTTCCATTCCTTCCCAGAAAGACCTACAATAGTGGGAGAGGGCAAAGCACCTCACCCTTGCTTCTTAGATTCCATTCTCACCTCTTCTTAATTCAGAAAATGGGCGTGCATTTAAGCTGGCCTTTTAAAAGAAAATGAGTTATGATAGTCACAAATAGCAATTTAATAGCAAATATTAAAAGCTTCAGTTGGTACAGAGCGCAGCGGCATAAGCAGTTATGTGCATACCTAGATCTGCACATATAACATCTCAGTTCTGTGAGCTGCACTGTCTACCAATATGCTTCCTAGTCCAATTAAATTTCTGATCCAATTTGCTTCCTGATAGGCAATTCTAAGTGCTGGTAATGACCACAAAGCCTTACCTGTTACAAGGCTGGGTTATTTGAGGGATTGCCACATCTCAGTGACGTCTCTTTGTCCCATCAAGTCCAGCAGAAGTGGCTTCTTATAGATCTTTTATTCTAGACTATCGTTAGATGGGCCTTAGGAAGAGAGCCTTTGCTGCTGCTGCATTCACCCTATATAGACATCATTTCCCCCCTCCTTTCCTGATGCTGGTCCTGTCCTTGATGGCCCTCCGGAAGAGCTTGGAAAACCTTTTACATCAAAGAACTCATACAATGGATATGCTATTTTTGAACGTCTGTTCTCTCACAGAGACTATATTGTATTTTTAAAATTATTTTTAACATTTGTTTCTTTATACTGTTTATTATTATTTTTTATTATTTATGTTTTAATTGGAAACCAGCAGATGCACAAATGTGACATTGGTAGTCATATAAAATGAATGAATGAATAACATCTACTAAACTTTACAGAACTTTAGACACGTTTTATTAAAATTTAATTCTATGTATTAGGAAGGAAGTGAATGCGTGCAGTTGCTCAACCCCACCTTTTATTGACCTTCAAATGTAGAGTATGATAACCTGCAATGAAAGGTAGAAATCATCTACGCTTGGTGGTGCTCTGCATAGTTTAGACCAGGGGTTCCCAAACTTGGCAACTTTAAGACTTGTGGACTACAACTCCAGCTATGCTGGCTGGAGAATTCTGGGAGTTGAAGTCCACAAGTCTTAAAGTTGCCAAGTTTGTGAACCCCTGGTTTAAACTCTTCCCTTAAAGAACTTACTAAAATGAATGAGGCTCCCCACTGCAGATATTTGCTTTCTGAACAGGAAAGAAAATGAAAGTTGAAGTCAAAACTTGTAATAGTAATATTGGTTTTAATCCACACTTCATTACTCTCTTGGTCTGTGCAAGAGTGTATTCAGAAATTTGATGTGCCTAGCCAGTGTACTTCCTCAGCTGAGTAACTTTCCTTGGGTCAGAAGCTCAATAGTTTGCCAATTTCCTTTCTGTAACCCCAAAGCTTTCTTAACTCATTGTTCTTTTGGCTAAGCTTGGCACAAAAATACCACTTTTCACTTTGGGGCAAAGTGCTATCATGCAGTGTTAAGTCAACCACTTTAGTGACTGACACTCTCAACATTGCCTCTTAATCCCATCTTTCAGTAAGAAGATTGGTTTCAGCAGGTTATCATTGTTTTTAAGTCTTAGTAGCCCCAAAGGGGAAATGCTGCAAATCCCTCACATCTTTTCTGAAGGCTTGACATATAGATTCTTTTTAAAAGTGTTTTGAGCCTGTCCAGCGTTAGTTTTGTGGTGAAATGTAGTGTTTTCAGGTACATTATATGAGAACATATCTAACTATTCATATTGATTCATGGGCATTCTGACCAACTATAGTTAAAATAATGATTTGTATATAGTCATTTTTGTGTACATAGTCATTTTGTTCATGGAAATCATGGGAAGCTACAATTAGCTATTAGCTTTGATGGCAGTGTGACTGTCTCTGAAGGCCATTTGCTGGGAAACCAGTGGACTTCTTTGTGCAGTTGGTGGGTCATAAGTGCAATGGTATGTAAGAATGTCCTTGGAAGACAGGGCAAAAGACTCAACCAAAGGAGCAATCAGATAAAAGCCCACCATAAGGATGTGAGTAGGGCAAGAGGCACAGAAGAGACACAGCCTAGTTTTGGAGCTGTAAAGTGGGGTGGAAGGGGTATAGGCAAGGGGAGAAGTATTTTCAGATAATTTTAAATGTCACCTTACAACAAAGTAGAATTAGCTCATCTGGTCATGTTTCCCATCTGGTCTACCTCACAAGGCTGACCTCAATCTTAAAGTATGTGTGAATAACAAATAAGCAGAATTTTTAAGGGTTTAAGAAACCACACAAGAAAAAACAAGAGCAAAGAAGAATCTACTGATGTCATGTGAACAAGAATGAGATGCTCCTCAAAGTCAGATGATGATAAATGTGGAAAAGTAATTGGACAGTGTCAACAAGACAATGTCTTACGGTGTGAAAAAAGAGTGAAAAAAATAATGAAGTTGACATCTTCATAACAAAGGAAAAGAAAGTTACGATGACCAAGGCAAGAAATGCTATGTAATACTGAAGCAAATACAAAGTAACTTGGAAATGTGTTGAAAGAATGCAGTGTATCTTTATGCTAGGCAGGAGATGTGCAGATCACATTTTCTTTTTCTACTAATTCACTGAAAAATACATGAATGTGAGAATTAAAGTTAGTTACATATGTTGACTTTTTTAAAAACAAGTGATGATGAAGAGAATTGTGAAATACCTATGGAGTAATCTTGCAAGCAAGAATACCAAGTTGAAGATAGGTAACTGAATATGATGAGAGTGGTATACGAGGAATGTAAAGCATGGATAAAATAAATGAGATGATTAATAAATGTTTAAATCATGAGCAGGGAAGACACTGGTGTGTGATGACCTATTATTTATTTATGTTTTTTGTGAATCAGTATTTAAGGAATGTGTGGTGGAGGTATGCTTGTTGACATATAAATTTCATTTTTGTATGCAGATAATGCTGGATTGTTGGCTAGGAAGAAGAATGATTGGTGGCTAATTTCAGCTCAGGTGTATATGATGTAATTGTGAATTTGGATCTTAGAGACTAAGAGCATCAAAGACATAGCTATGTTTGAGAAGAATCAAACTATACCTTTACTTCCTTGCATGTATTAATCAACATCACTCAATAAGACAAGATTATCTTCACTAAGATCTATTGAATTAATCTTTAGAGTTCTAGATACACACAACTGTATTTCTTCCATTTGCTTAATTTGTTAATTTATATTCTTTATAATTTATTACTTCTATATCCCAAATCCCAATCTTCTATATATTATGGTTATCACCAGGTTGGCCCATAGATAGTGAGTTCTTCTGTCCATCATAGCTTTGCTCATGGGAACTTTTACATAATCCTTTTCAAAGATATAGACTACATTGCCGAACATGTCACATAGCGCATACCTTGCTAAATATCTGGAGAGTACTGATCAGTTTTAGTACATTGTGGCCAGTGTCCCCCAAGTGCAACCAAATCAATTTTACTCTAACCATGTTTATTCTATTCTATGGAACCCAGAATCTGTAATCTAAAGACTACAAGCCATCATAATAATCTTGTCCCACCAACTTGGATTTACATGTAGAGTAGAGTAGAGTAGAGTAGAAAAGAACAGAACAGAAAACAACAAAATAAAATAAAATATTCTTTATTGGTGAAATGTGTTTGGATAAGCTTTCAGTATACAGTGGTACCTCGCGAGGTTCACGAACTTAATTCGTGAACTGACTCTGTTCGCGATCCGAATTGGTCGTGAAGCGAGGCACAATTTCCCATAGGGTTCAATGTAAATCCGGTTAATCTGTTCCGACCTTGTTTTTTGGTCGTGATTCTTGAACTAACTCTGTTCGCGAACAGAATTGGTCATGAACAGAGGCACAGTTTCCCATAGGGTTCAATGTAAATCCGGTTAATCCGTTCTGACCTTGTTTTTAAAATGTCCGCGGCTCCGGTTCGTGAAGCGAGGCGGGGTTCGTGAATCCGAGCATTTTTACGAACTTTTCTGTTCGTGATGCGAGGGCGGAGTTCGTGAAGCGTGGCGGAGTTCGTGAAGCGAGGCGGAGCTCGTGAAGCGGAGCGTATTTTTACGAACTTTTCCGTTCGTGAACCGAAACGGTGTTCGTGAACCGGGGCACATTTTTTGGGAAATTTTTGGTCGCGATCCGAATTGGTCGTGAACAGAGGCGTTCGTGAACCGAGGTACCACTGTACATACAAGTAACAAAGTGAGAACTTATAAATCATGATCATACATCATAAGCTACAACCAACAAAGTGATAGTCATAAGGTACCAATAGGACTCGGTAATAGGAAAGATGACAAAGATAGTAGTAATATCTGCTATATGGTTAGATATCCATGGAGATCAGGTGTTTAGTAGAGTGATGGCATGGGGGAGGAACCATCTTTGTGCCTAATTATTTTGGCATGCAGTGCCCTATAGCGGCATCCTGAGGTGAGAGGTTGAAACAGTTTATAGATGTTCTATGGATATTCTATAGATATTTCCTCAGTCCTCTTTCTGGCTCATGCAGGCTGGTTGCAATTGTTTCTTTTCTACAGTCCTAACTAACTGTTGAAGACAGTGCCTGATCTGTTTGGCTGCAGTACCAAACCAGATGTCATGTAATATACTGACATTAGGTTTGGATTTCATTTTTATTATCCTGTGTATTTTTTCTCATGAGATTATTAAGTTTTATTTGAAGCAGTGAAGTTAAGCTGTCACACTGGATCATGTTTAAAAAAGCAAAGCAATACACATTCATAGCAGGCTTAGTAGTTTTAAGAATAATTGTTTGCTGACAGACTTGTGATGATAGAACAGTGGAACTGTCCTTAAATTTTTCCAAATTTCTTACAGCCATATTATTTAACAACATGATTTATGGGCAGATATTGCAAGGCTGATTTCAGTGGGAGTGTTAAGTAAGAGCATAGTATATCTTTTTAGATAAAATAATTTATTTGGTTGGTTTATGCTCTGGTTTTGCTGGAATACCAATCATCGCTCCATCTCTCCCTCTTCTCCTCCTCCTCATCCCACTAATTGTACATGTTTCATTGCAAACCTATGCTGACAGTCCACAGCAGCTTATACAGAGAGATATAGCCAGACCAGAACATAACATCTTGGGCAGGGGTCTGCAAAGTTGGCTCTTTTAAGACTGGTGGACTTCAACTCCCAGAATTCCCCAGCCAGCCATGCTGACTGGGGAATTCTGGGAGTTGAAGTCCACCAGTCTTAAAAGAGCCAACTTTGCAGACCCCTGATCTTGGGGATTGAAGAAGGTGGGGAGGGGGCAAACACCTGCCAGTCATAATTTTAAGGAATTTTGTTTCTGAAATGCCTGGCTTCAGCTATTCAAACCATAGTTCTTGTTGTCAGAACATCAGTAGTATCAAGTGAGCTTGGAAAATGATCTCAACATACTGAGAACAGTGCAAAACAGTGGTACAAAAATGTTGCTTAGAAAACAGGAAAACAGGCCCTGGGACAACAAAGCTGAAAATAATAGAAATATGCCACAAAATGCCTATGCAGCTATTGCATAGTTTGGACTCCACGTAGCTTTGCCATTGAAAGAATGTGTTTTAATTTAAATATTCTGGTTGCAGAAATTGATCTTACTTCAGTACAAAACATATTTGGGAATCCGCTTCTTGTGGCATTTTCAGTGGAGCGTTCAGAATCTGGCCCGTTCTGAACAGAGCTCAACAAATCTTCCCTGAATTGCTCTCTTCAGAGGAATCTGGGTAGCCAGATGTTGATTGTGTACACATTGTTTTGTGCTGCTTGCATAAACATTATAATCACATATAGACAACAGCAGAGCTACAATATTTAGAAAACATTTTTCACACCTCCTTATTAAGCAAGACTATGAAAATTATGACTCATCACTGCACCATTGTTTTTGCTTGTTTTCTTGAGCTGGTTGAATAGTCATAGACAGCTGGTATTAATACAATAGGTAGCGCTTAGGGAATTAATGGGTGATGTAGAATACACCACAAAGGTATCTGTCAGCTGGAACAATAAGCCTCATGATGGAAGAGATCTATATTTGAAACTGGGGCTCAAACGAGGGTTTTTCAAGCAATAAACGGCATACCTTGACTGCGCTGAGAAATTAGTTTTTAACCACTGCATGAAGGCTGCCCCACAAAAAAAGTGCTTTTATTTTATTTGCGATCACGAGAGCATTTAAGCACCAAGGAGCAGGCATCTCCATGTTCCATTTCTCTTTTCTCCTATCAAAACAACACTAGAGCGCTTATGCTCCTGGGAGATTTGTATAGAATCTGACGCTTGTATCAGTGCTGAAGGGGGAAAAAAAAAGAAAACAAAATTATAGTCTGAGGTGATGCAAATGATATCCTTGGTGCATCTTCCCCAATGTTCCTGTGAGGCTCTTGACAGCTGATGGTTGGATTAAACAAAAAGACCAGTAACTTATGACTATTAGCTCAAAGCAATCATCTCTCATTATTTCAATTACATGGGTAAATGCATGCAATCATGTATCAAATCACTTTTCCCTTTTGAAGAGGTTCTTTTCAGAGTAGGATTTCTGCCAGGAGGAAAAAAAAGTGCAAATATTTACACTGGTTTTTCATCCAACTGCACCTTTGTTTGGCAAAACTACCCAATGGCTACAATTCTGAGTGATATTTCGAAGGTGGGGGGGGGGGAACTGAGAGAGAGAGAAGGGTAAAATTTCCACACAACAGTGTGTGCAGATTTCTTTCTCCTTTGCTTCCTTCTCTCCTCTCCTCCCCTTCTCCTTTCTTGTGCCTCATTAGCAGTCTGAAAAGGAGACACCTTTCATTACCTATTGCTATCTGACCTGTCAGACTGAACGTGGTTTCCTCTCCCTTAAATCAAACTACCTGTGAATATAACTCTGCTGGCCAATTCCAGGCTCTTTAGCCAACTGTGATTGATGACTCAGAGACTAGGAGAAAATTGCCTCCCAATGAATTATTCATCAAGCGATCTCTTTGCTGTTAAAGTAGCTGACATGAAAGTTCTGACACTGCCTAAGCACAATTCACTTACAAGTCAGTTACAAGGAAATATTAAAAATAGCTCCACGAAAGCATACCGGCACAGTATCAAGTCGGCCTTTTGGCTGCCTTGCATCACTGATGGATTTGATCACTCTTTGCCCGTGGAAGGAACGGCAGGAAAGGCAACAGCAATGAAAGAAGAAGAAATGTCAGCCAGCCAGGCTTGGGAACAATATGTTGTTTCTGATGACTTTTCGCTCCACTGAAAGGCAGTCAGCTAATCAAACAGGCAGCAATATTGAAATGTTTTCTCATTCAAATCAATACTCATTGTTCGCTTGCTAGCCCGGGGTTTTAATGCATGCAAAAGCATACAGCAAACACCGACAATATAAATATATATATATATATGCAGCTACATAGGGAAATCTGTATCAGAAAATCTGGGGAGGGAGGGAGGGGTGGGGAAGGAAAGGGAAAGGGAGGGAGGGAATGGAGGGTGTAGAAAGCCAAGCTGGCAAAAGCTTATTATCAAACGCCTTTTCATTTGACCTCTGTGCTATAAACTCATCATGAGGGTATATAATATACCTCTAATATAGTTTCAGGCCTCCAAAATTAGAGATACAGGCTGAGAGATTGAAATTGATACTTTTTAAAAATGGGGTGAAACTGTGTGCCTGATTCATTACTTACTAAAATGCACAGCAGAATTTTCAGAAATGTTCATAGAGGTGGACTGTATCTATGGTTGTAACAGTGGGAAAAATTCTCTTATGTGCTTGAAGCAAGCTTTTGCAAGCATGAAGTTCTAAATCAGGTAATTCACCTACCCCCTTTACCTAGAGTTACAGCATCCCATGTTTTGACTTGATGACATATCTTACTATTTCTAATTGTGGGATATGGACTCACAAATATTTTCTGAGGTGTGAAGATGTGGATTCGGTTAAAATACCTGGTAACACCAATCACTACCTCAAATTCTGGTATAGGATATTCTGGCTAAAAATAATATGATCTATAGTCCTTGGAAATGTAGAGAAGGTTGAAAACAGAAGTAGATTTGTTACATTTAGGGTTAGGATGCAGAACATTTATTTGATACTGTAGGTCAATTTTATCCTTTTAATAAATTGTAGGCAGTTGGGTCTGGAGTAAAGCTAACATAAAATCTAAATATGATTTAGCTTGATTTTGGCTTAGATTGAAATAATTAAATAAAAGTCATTAATTATGGATGCAATAATGGCTCCTTTTTGTGGGTGTAACATTAGAAATGTAGTGACAAGTCTCAAAGGATTTTCTCGAATGATTTCTCAAAATCTAAGGATTTCCCCCCCCCCCATAGGGATGGCAAAATAAACAAAAGCCTGAAGACCACATGGGGCCCATCATACCCAATGCCAGAATAAGTTGGCCCCCAAATTAAGAACCTGTTTTGCAGATTTGATAATTTCAGGGGATTAAGGAGCAAAGTGGAAGCCTTTAATTTTACAAATGCTTACCTAATTCATTGAGCTCTTTCCCCAAATGTTCCTTATGGAGCACAGCCCTAGCATACCACACCAAACATGGTAGATATCTAAATTCTTCAGAAGTGGCTTTGAAGATGTTTTAGAGGCCCATTAATGCCTTCCAGCTGAAAGATAACAGTTCAATTTGTCAGATTTTTAAGTGTTATGTTCGAGTATTGGACTGTGTATGTTTTTATGTTGGCAAATTAGCAGTAGCACATTAAAATTATTTTCAGATTAACCAACTGAAATATTCATGGTTTAAGAGCTATAAAAGTCATAAGTATATTCTTGGTAATCATTCTAGAGTCAAGGTTTGTGTGTTATACACGGCTAGTGAATAGCAAATAGATATAGCACAGAAATCAGTAACCTACCAGTGCAGTCAATATCCCTCTTCAGCTGACTCTTCTGCTGTCAACAATAAATTTCAGTACAATGGCTTCACAGTCATCTGTTGCATTTTCAGACCGAAGATATTTAGCAGCTGAAGTGTGCTGTTCCATCAATTTTCAATTTTGCACACAAAATTGGCTGAAAGGTCTGAGCTCTCCCAAATCAATACTATTGCTAAACCACAAATAAGCCAGTAGAAGGGACTTCAAAATCAATCAATTTCAATAAGGGATCTTCTAAAGAACGTAGCTGTCCTATCCTATCCTCTCCCCCACCCCACTCTGACTCTTTTGCAACTTCCTTGCCTCTCAGGACTGAATTCACAAAACACATTTGTTAGATTTCTGAAAGAATTTTTTAAATTATCTTTTTAGCTGTCAGAGACAAACATAGATAGCCCATTGAAAATGCCCTGTAAAACACATATCATGGCAACCACATTAATGCCACTTCTACCCAATTCAAAGCTCCCATGACAATTGAATCATCCAAATGATTGGAAGGAAGACCCAGTTTTTTTCATTCCTGGAGCTGAATGCTAAAAGAAAACAATGAAAAGGGAATGTATAGGCATACTGAAACGCTCCCATCCACAATTTTTAATAGTTGAAATAAAACAAGGCACTGCCACTTAGGTGTAATTATGTCTGGTCATGTGTGATGCAAAGAAATCTTTGGTTACAGTGTAAATGTTACATCAAAGTCCCAGTAGGAATGGCAACAATCACCTTAAGCTTCTATGGAGAAAATCTGGACTAAAAATGTAATTTAATAAACCAAACCTACAGGGACAGAAAAATATGGTTGCACATCTCTGAGAATATAAACAAGTTGCCTGCTTCTGTTTCTATCACTAGTAGAAGAGAAAGAGAGATTTTGATTAATTTGAAGAAAATAATGCTCAATCTTATCCGTCTTTTTATAATAATTAAAAACAATGAGATGGGTCACCTTCCCCAGACAAATAGCTGTTTAAAAGAGTACAGTACAATTTATAAATTTAAGCAAATTGTTTCTGCTTCTTCAACATATGTGTTTGAATACAATTGATGTCTTTTTATTAGTGCTCTTAAAGTGAAATTTAATTTGCCAGACAGTATAACAAAATCTTACTTCTACTATTTTTTTTAAAAAATTCAATATTGCATCTGTCAAATATTTATGTGATAATATTTAGCATAGTGGGAATAACTGTATTCTGGATTTCTCTGCATGAATCCTATATGTGTTTACTTAAAGGCAAGTCTACTGAATCCCGGGGGGTTTAGCTCCAGATTAAAATAAATAGGCTGTAGTATTATAACCTGAAATTGTTTTCATAATTTGTACATCAAACTATTTTTTTTATTTAAAAAAAACATACATTCATTAAAAAACATACACAGTACAAAAGTCCAAAATTTTAAAAACTAATTAAATAATTCCCTGTGCTAAAATACTAACACTCTAAAATTTAAAATTATCCCTATAAAATCAGAAACGGGGTTATGCCAGGCCGGCTTGTTGGAATAAGTAGGTTTTAAGACGTTGGCGGAAAAGGCGGAGGTCCATGATGGTGCGTAGATCGGGGGGAAGGTCATTCCAATGGGCAGGGCCCGCCACAGAGAAGGCTCTTTCCCTGGGCACCGCCAACAGGCATTGCCCGGCCGACGGTACCCTGAGAAGGCCCTCTCTGTGGGAGCGGATCGGTCGAAGGGATGTATGGGGCAAGAGGCGGTCGCTACTACCCAGTTTTGGGTTGCCAATTTTTTTACTACCAGTTCAGGCATGCTCACACGTGCACAACACCATGCACAGAAGTGTCCGGGTGGGTAGGTGGAGCCTCCCACCGCCGCTACTACCGGTTCGCCCAATCTGGCCTGAACCGGGAGCAACCCACCTCTGAAACTACCTCTGAATCAAGACCAATAAAACATCATTAAACTTCTTCTTGCTTTCCTTTCATATTGACTGGGTATGGCATCTTTCTTCAAGTATCTTTCTTCACTCAGAGTTTTTATGCCAGGAAGGATGAAAGGGAAGGGTGGAGGTACAGTGGCAGGACAAGCAGGGCATCAACACAAAATGTTCCTCCATTTTCTGTGTGTTCCACTCTCTTCCTCACACCAGAAGGCAATCTAAAACCTGCATCAAATAATGCAGCTCATATGTCCCATAGGAACTCCTCATGCTGCCATTCTCTGGTGAGGAGATCTATTTCTCAATTTAGGTTCACATAGATTTTGAACCATTTGGTTCTTAACAGAGCACTTCTACTGTCAAAACCTCTTGCAGTTCTCAAATTGAATCAAGAAGATCCTTGTATTTTTATTTTATTTTATTAAATTTATACCCCGCCTTTCTCCAAACGGACCCAGGGCGGCGCACAGGAATACTAAAATACATACAAAAACATATAAAATTTAAAAAAACGTATTCCAATAAAATCCTGCGCTAAAAACCAAATTAAAATCCCCAAATTTAAAACTATCTAAAAGTCAGTAATGGAGGTACGCTAGGCCGGCTAGATGGAACAGATGTGTCTTAAGACACTTGCGGAAGAGGCGGAGGTCGGAGATGGTGCGAAGTTCAGGGGGTAGGTCGTTCCAAAGGGCTGGGCCCACCACAGAGAAGGCTCTTCCCCTGGGTGTCGCCAGTCGGCATTGTCCAGCCGACGGCACCCTGAGAAGGCCCTCTCTGTGGGAGCGTATCGGTCTGAGGGATGTATGGGGCAGGAGGCGGTCTCGCATATAACTAGGCCCCGAGCCATGAAGCGCTTTAAAGATGGTCGTCAAAACCTTGAAGCGCACCCGAAAGACCACAGGAAGCCAGTGCAGCTAAGCCAGTGTGACTAAAATGTGTAGAGAAAAGAACCCTGTTCCTGCCCCAAGAATAACAGAGTTTCCAACCTTTTCTGGAAGGACTTCATGAGCAGCCACATTGGTTAATTTCTACTACTAGAGATGGTTAAGTTGGAGGGTGGGTGACAATTCAGATGACCATGTGCAGAAATTTCCTAAATTTAATCTGTCTAATCAGCTCCAGAAAAAAAGATTGTGGTAGCAAGATTGAAGAATTTCTATGGAGATTCTCAGTCATCCAGGTCTGAGAATCCATCCATGGTTGTCCCAAAAGTGCTTTTTCAAAAGGCAACTGGACTTTTTTTTCCCCCTTGAAGACATTTTGCTTCTCATCCAAGAAGCGAAATGTTTTCCAGGTTTGACTGAAAATCTCCATAAGATTTTCTTCAGCCTTGCTGACCACAATCTTTTTATCTGGACCTTCCTGATGGCAACAGAGTTATGGCTAGTGATATAGTGATGTCATGAGCAAAGGTAGAGCTCCCCCACTTTTTAATGCTTAAAGCCAAATATAGACATTTTACTTACCTGATCATCCTTTCAGAGGAGAAATGGATCTTCTGAGAAGCATCTGCAATATGGATTCTATTTTAAAAGTTTATTTTATCGAGCTAAGATTAATTGTACTGGTTGGCAAAGGAAAGCTATGATTTAATCTAAAGTTGGTTGGATTGGAATAGTGTGACATTTATACAATAGAACCTCTTGTCACAACCATAATTTGTTCCATAACTTTGGTCACAAACCAATTTGGTCATGACCTGAACCTAATTTTGGAAATTTGGTGCTTACAAAACAAAATGGTACAGAAGGGGAAATCAGCTGTGAAAAAAAAATGTGCTTTTTTTGGTTGAAACCCGATTTGGTCGTGGCCAGAAGCATTCATGACCAGAGGTTCTACTGTAACTGGTTCTAGTTTTCAACTACAAAAGACTGCTTAATAGCAAAGCACTTCTGGATGGTCCTATATACTTATTAAGCAGCTAGGCAGGTCAGCACAGAACCATAAGTAAATTTGTATCTTCTTAGGAGCAGGCATAAAGACAAGGCATGTCCTAATATACAGCTGAACTCAGAGAAATCAGCAGAATAGATAGTCATTTTCAGAGAAGTGGGCAGAAGAATGTATATTCATTTTCACACCTCTTGCATATGAAAGGAACTGATTCATTGCTAATGGAAGTTAGAAGCAGATGTACATTTGAAGCTCTAGATACAGACTATACTTCTATCTGAATGTCATAAACTGGATTGGAGTTGGAAGGAAAGACATAGTTGCAGGGAAAGACTGATATACACATACACACATCTCTCTCTCTCTCTCTCTCTCTCTCTCTCTCTCTCTCTCTCTATCTATCTATCTATCTATCTATCTATCTATCTATCTATGACAGAAATAATGGATTAAAGTATAATATTAGAATATTGTATTCCCATTGTTTTCATAATTTGCCCTACAGATTTTTTATTAGAGTTCCATTAAATCTCTATAGAAAGAGAAAGAAGGAGAAGGGGAAAAAATGAAATACAGAAAACAAAAATGTAGTTTTTGAATTATAATAAATAATGTTTTGCTCCTTAAATGTTCATGTGAATGTCTGGGTTTTTAAAAAATTGTCAGCAATTCTCATTTCCTAGATCCATTGATAAAGAAAATTGTTTTTCCTTCCACCAGGCCTGACTTTCTGCCCAGTCTTCTAGTTTCTACCCTGGCCTTGAATGTTACATATATTTATTCATTTTACTATTTGGAACCCAAATAATTAACTCATGTTCTGTTCTGCTATGTCAAACCATCTGCTGCCAAATGTAACAAGAGCATTTGCGGTTTGACTGAGGAGACAATATAAATAAAAAGGACAATGTCATCACTGAAAACAATGGTGAAAGATGAGGACGTCAGAGAAGTATTTTGATACAATGACAAAGGATTTCTGTTGTCTTATACAAATCATAGTCGGCTAATCATTATATTTTATTGTATTAAGGATTGTATTTCTCCCCCCTCTCCATTAGTATTTATCATTGTTGTTTCAAAATGTTAATAGTATTACAGTTGCTAATCTATTTAAATCAGTTAATAACCTTAGTGAATACATTTCTTTGTGTCTGATTATCTATCAATCATCAGAAGAAGAATAGAGTAGAGTAGAGTAGAGTAGTAGAAGAGAAGAGAAGAGTTCTTATGGCTATAAGCAAAGATTTCCTTATTTGATTTTGTATTTAGTATCTGATTAATTACTTACTTGGGAGGAGTTGTGCTATTTTGAGACACTATTGTCCCATAAGTAACCCCACATTGGTACCAGTGTGTTAAAATAACAGTACAATTAGCTCTGTACTTATTGTCACACATTTGTATAAAATGTTACTAAAATCTGGAAGTTGATTGTAGCTGTGAAAATCCCTCCTACTATTCAGTACCTTCCAATGTAAGCTATTCACAGGACAATTAACCTTTGCTTACAGAACTGTGGATCTGAAAATAAATATGCTGGGGAAAGCAGAAGACTGACAACATGGGTAATGCAAATTAATGGAGTGATCAGTCCTAAACATACACATAGAGATTGGAGCAGGGATCCCTTTATGTTTAGCTTTGACATATGCTACTTTTATTCTGTCTTCTTCCCCAAAAGATTAACCTTTATTTTCTTTTTATTTTCCTTAGTTATTGCAGATAAATTTATCCCAAAAGAGATGTTGTTAAATTTGTTTTCCTTTCTCTCTGCTACTGTAAAGCCAATACAATTTTGTCCCTGATTGCCAGTTCAATAACCTTAATTTTACAATTCTTTTTGCTTGCTATACTCTGCTCTGAAGACTGAATAGTTGGAGAGAGAGATCATAAATGTGTTCTCCTCCTCCTCCTCCTCCTGCTATTCCTCGTCCTCGTTTCTTTCTCTCTCTTGCTCCTTTCTTTCCTTTCCTTTCCTTCCTTCCTTCCTTCCTTCCTTCCTTCCTTCCTTCCTTCCTTCCTTCCTTCCTTCCTTCCTTCCTTCCTTCCTCTCTTTCTCTTTCCCAGATCAACTTCAAATACAGCTTTCAGATCAGTAAAACCCAACAAGCCAGGTGGAGGGCAACTTCTTCATCCATTTTCCTCCTTGTATTAGCTTTTTCTAGCCAGTCTCCATTGACCTGTGAGAAATATCAGAGTGATTGACTGTCCTGGCAGATGTGCATTAGTAGCAGGTAACCTGATCATTTCAGTCCCATCTGTCTCCAGTCTTCTTCAATTCACATATATAATGGGGGAATGGGGGAGGCAGTCTTTGTTATGATTTAAAATTATAAAATACATAAGGATTAGGATAACTGCAGCTCCTGTACATCTTGAATTCCTTAAAATAAGGTGGATATGCTGGAGATGAATTTCAAAATATCTCAACAAGAAAAGCCATCACTTGTGGGAATTTTGGTGCCAATATTTTAAAGGCTTTCAGAAAAATCTGAAGCTCACACAACAAAACTGGATAGCAAGAGCAGAGGCTAAAATTAAGGCAGGCATTTCTGAACCTCCCATGATAATAATAGAAAGATGTTTGAAAGATAACAGTTTCAATGTGAGTGAGACAGATGGGCTGTTTAACTGTGCTCAGTGAGAAGAGGAGAACTGATTCAGTAAGAACATTTTCACGTCTTCTCTTCAGTGCCCACAGCCTGGCAAATGTTGTGACATCATTAAGCTGAACTGCTGATTTTCAATGGGTCTTGAACAAGAACGGGCAGGGGTAACTCAAGCTTCATGCTGAAATGCAGCTAACTAATTTACTAGTGTCACTATTTCCGATAATTACTTTTCGCCAAAATATTTTGCTGTGCTTGTGTGCAGAGGATTTCATTCTACAAGTCAACACCCCAAGTGTTGTAGCCTCGCAGGATCTATCAACAGCTTCTATTAAGAGAGAATATAATCTTGGTGAGAGGGGTGGCTAACACTTCTTTTCTGTTTCTTAGTAAAGTCTACTGCATAGACTCCGAGGCAAAGAATCTGCATTGGCAGGGATGACACGTTCAGAATGCAAGGAGAAATAACATACTGAAGCAAGCAAAACAAGGTAAAATGAATGACAACTGACAGAAAAGTAAATAAGTTGGTTTTCCTCTCCCCAAAAAAGAAAGAGAAAAATACATTTTGTGTGGAAGAGGACAGTCAGAAATATAGAATCATAAAATACTCAATACTGCGATATTGGATAGGGGTAATATGATTGAGTTGTCCCCTGCAGAGATATACCATCTATTAAGCAATTTTGAGAGGGAAATCAAGGCCAAGATTAGATCAAACATTGAATGGAAGCCAATTCCTTTGAAATCAATAGGACTTGTTCAAGAAGAGGATCAATCATTTTACTTATAACAATTTGCATGTGTGCTAGAGGGATCAACTTCTGTTATTACAGTCATAATACTGCATAATTAATCTGTTTTAAGGTTACACTCTAAGGTTACACTTGCAGGGACACAGTGGCTCAGTGGTTAAGACGCTGAGATTGTCAATCAGAAAGGTTGGCACTTTGGTGGTTTGAATCCCTAGCACCTCGTAACGGAGTGAGCTCCCTTTACTTGTCCCAGCTTCTGCCAACCTAGCAGTTCAAAAACACATTAAAAATGCAAGCGGAAAAATAGGGACCACCTTTGGTGGGAAGGTAACAGCATTCCATGCACCGGTTTTGTGACCCAGGCCTGAATTCTACTACTGGTTCGGCCAAACCAGGCTAAAACAGCAGCAACCCACCTCTAGTGGGTTCAAGTCTATATACCGCCATGATTTCAACATACAGGTTTGAGCCTGGCATTTTCTTTCAGCCTATCCTATCTCTACAATAGATACAATAGTAGGATTAAATAAAAGAGATCCCTATGTAAGCAGTCTTGAGCACCTGGAGAAAAGTTGAAATATAAATCTAACAATTGTAACAAATGAATAAATAGAGAGTAAAGTTAATGCATAAGATATTTTTATGAATTAATTAAAAAGGTTGCTATGGTACACATTTGTGGAATATGGTATCCATTTGTGGAATAATTGGTCATAGGAATGTGAAGAATCATTTTCAGTTATTATGGAACCAAGACAAAACTCTTGTTTGACCAGGAATTTTAATTTCTTCAGTCTGTGCGGGAATTCTCTCTTTTTAATATACTGGCATTGCATTCTGTGACTATATACTTAAAATTATTGTTCATCAACACAGTATTGAGACAAATATCTTCATAAATTAATTAAAATAAACAGACAGATGGAATTTATTCACATGTCTTAAATCAGATGACTATATTACAATGTGTGAATTGTTTGACCTGGTACTAATAAAAAGACATTTCATTAGCAAGAACTCTAGGAAATTTTAAATAAGGGTCATCCTTTGGTATTACTGTAGCTGGTGGCTCCTGCATAGTCCCACCAAGTATCATATGTTTCTCCATTTTGTAGGTGAAGATCTGCTAAGCTGAAGTGCTTTCCATCATGATGTTTGAAGTTCCTTCTGGTACATTCTGCTGTCAATTTTAGCCGTGATTTCATCTTGTAGGGGAAATTCTAGCATTACTACTAAGTGCATAGTGTCCCAAATGCCTTCTCAGTCTAGATACCTTGTCTTCTGCCTTGATGTAAATAGTAAATAGCTTGGTATTTACTGTTCCTATCATCAAGGAGAAAAGCAACCTAGAACTAAGAAGAAATTTCCTGACAGAACAATTAATCACTGGAACAACTTTCCTCCAGAAGTTATGTATGCTCCAACACTGGAAGTTTTTAAGAAGAAATTGAACAACCCGAAATGTGTGGACAGTCTGAAGTGGTACAGGGTTTTCTGCCTGAGCAGGGGGGCTGGACTAGAAGACCTCCATGATCCCTTTCAACTCTTTTATTCTGTTCTGTTCCCTTCTGTTCCATTCCATTCTCTTTTATCCAGGGGATACCTCACTTGTCATCCTAGCATCTGAGAAAAATACAATTCCCACAATCTATATGACTTTTCTGGTATAGTAAAAGAAAGCGAGGAAGAAGAAATGGAAATTTATTCTTCTTCTTCCAGACGGGCTGACGGAGGCAGGTCTTGAGTCTGCTATCTGGGAAGAGTTCGATCCTGTGACTCCTGAGGACATGGACAGGATGCTGGGGCGGCTGAACGCCACCACATGTTTACCTCCTGGTTGGTACTGGCCTCCCGGGAGGTTACACGAGGCTGGCTCCGGAGAATTGTCAACACTTCTCTGAGTGAGGGATTTCTGCCAGCCGCCTTGAAAGAGGCAGTGGTGAGGCCCCTCCTCAAGAAGCCCTCCCTGGACCCGGCTGTGTTGGCCAACTACCCTCCTGTCTCCAACCTCCGATTTCTTGCGAAGGTTGTTGAGAGTGTGGTGGCGTGGCAGCTCCCTCAGCACCTGGAAGAAACTGTCTACCTGGACTCGCGCCAGTCCAGCTTCCGGCCTGGGTACAGCACAGAGAAGGCATTGATCACGTTGGTGGATGATCTCTGGAGGGCTCGGGATAGGGGTTGTTCCTCTATCCTGGTCCTGTTAGATCTCTCAGCGGCTTTTGATGCCATCGACCATGGTATCATGCTGCACCAGCTGGAGGGGCTGGGGGTGGGGGGCACTGTTTTATGGTGGTTCTCCTCCTACCTCTCCGACCGGTCACAATTTGTGTTGGCAGGGGGGCAGAAGTCGATGTCGAGGTGCCTCACTTGTGGGGTACCACAGGGGTCGGTCCTCTTACCTCTCCTATTCAACATTTATATGAAGCCATTGGGTGAGATCATCCGTGGTTTCGGGGTAGAGTTCCACCAGTACACTGATGATACTCAGCTGTACATCTCTACCCCGGATCACCCCAACGATGCTTTGGAAGTGATGTCCTGGTATCTGGAGGCCGTGCGAGTCTGGATGGGGAGAAACAGGCTCCGACTCAACCCATCCAAGACCGAGTGGCTTCCAGCGTCACGATATAGCCAGTTGGTTCCATCTCTGGCTATTAGGGGCGAGTCATTGGCCCCTACAGAGAGGGCTCGCAACTTGGGTGTCCTCCTGAACTCTCAGCTGTCTCTAGAAGACCATATGACAGCCGTGGCCAGGGGGGCTTTTTGTCAGGTTCGCCTGATACGCCAGTTGGACCCCTTTCTGGATCGGTCACTCAAGCCCTCTTCACCTCCTGTCTGGACTACTGCAATGCTCTCTACATGGGTCTCCCCTTGAGGTGCACCCAGAGGCTCCAGTTGGTTCAGAATGTGGCCACGCGGGGGATTCTGGGAGCATCTACATGCTCCCATGTGACACCTCTCCTGTGCGAGCTGCACTGGCTGCCTGTGGTTTTCTGGGTGCGCTTGAAGGTACTAGTAACCACCTTTAAAGCACTCCATGGCAAGGGACCTGGTTACCTGCAAGACTGCCTCCTGCTACCAAACACCTCCCACCGACCAGTTTGCTCCCACAGAGAGGGCCTCCTCAGGGTGCCGTCGGCCAGGCAATGTCGGCTGGTGACCCCTAGTGGGAGAGCCTTCTCTGTGGCAGCTCCTGCCCTCTGGAATGACCTACCCCCTGACCTACGGACGACCACGGACCTGCGCCTTTTCCGTCGGGCCTTGAAGACCTATTTATTTCGTGTGGCCGGCCTGGCGTAATTTTAATTGTTTTTAGTAGGGGTTTTAGTAGGGTTTTTGGACAGGCTAATTATTTAATATATTTTTTAAGTATTTTATGTTTTATACTATTGATTTTTATCGTTGCCTGTACACCGCCCTGAGTCCCAAAAGGGAGTAGGGCGGTATAAAAATCTGAATAATAATAATAATAATAATAATAATAATAATAATAATAATAATAATAATAATAATAATAAGAAGAAGAAGAAGAAGAAGAAGAAGAAGAAGAAGAAGAAGAAGAAGAAGAAGAAGAAGAAGAAGAAGAAGAAGAAGAAGAAGAAGAAGAAGAAGAAGAAGGAAGAAGAAGAAGGAAGAAGAAGAAGAAGAAGAAGAAGAAGGAAGAAGAAGAAGGAAGAAGAAGAAGAAGAAGAAGAAGAAGAAGAAGAAGAAGAAGAAGAAGAAGAAGAAGAAGAAGAAGAAGAAGAAGAAGAAGAAGAAGAAGAAGAAGAAGAAGAAGAAGAAGAAGAAGAAGAAGAAATAAATGCTATAGCTCCATGTCCTGGTCTTATATGAATATAGAAAGTGAAAGCAATATTTCTCACATTTCCCCTTTGCGAGAATAGACCAATAGAGAATAGACCAATTTCACAAGAGATAAATAAAAACAAGACTTGTTTAAAAAAGAAAAAAAAGATATTGCTTTACTTTTACTTCATTTTTATAACAAACAATGGTAGAAGAAGAAAAAATAAAGAAATAGGAAACATTTTCAAAAGGGCCTGCAATTTTTTTTAAAAACACACAGGAAAATATTAAATATTAAATTCTGTAAATACCATATGGCATGTCTAACATACAAAATCATGACTAACCTCCTTTCCCTAGTCCTCAGTACCCGAGCCCCAACCCTAATTACCCAAAGAACCTCTGTTTGAGAGATGGGTAGTTTTAAAATATGATGAATGAATGAATAAATGAATGATAAAATCACTAAGCTGACATTGAGAAAATTGAATACCAGAGAAAATAAAGTAAACTTAAAATGCAAACCAAGGCAAAATAAAAATAATCTCTATGTTATATATTAGTAGTCTTTCTAATGAAACATTTCTGTCTATCATTTCAGAAATAAATGAATTTCCTAAGGCAAAACCTATATTTTTGTGTTGCTGGATTTGTTCAGTTTCTTATAAATTGTAAGCTTCAGAGGCTCATGACTAAGCTCCTCTTCCTAGTCCAGGGGTGTCAAACTCGATTTCATTGAGGGCCGCATCAGGGGGCCCAGGGCAGACATGGCCAGCTCAATGTCACTCTTGTCAGGGGTGCGTGTGGAGGCCTGAGCACTCTGCCAGAGAAAACAGGCTCCTGAGCTCTGTTTTGGGCTGCGACAGCCTCCTGCAAGCCTCTGCAAATGAGAACGGAGCTTGGGAGGACCTGCATATGGCTCTCTTGAGTTCCATTTACACTGGCAGAGGCATCGCAGGCCAGTCCTTCATTATTTCCAGGACAGCCCCACGGACCAGATCTAAGTACCCCATGGGCTGGATTGAGCCCCCAGGTCTTTTTTTTTTAATTTTTTTCCCCGAATTTATACCCCGCCCTTCTCCTTGTTAGGACCCAGGGCGGTGCACAGGCATTATTAAAACCATAACAAAAGAACAATATACATTATTAAAAACATATTAAATTATAAATCCTGTGCTAAAAAACCCATTTAAAACCCTACAAATTAAACAATTTATAGATAAAAGTCAGAAACGGGGGGCTATGCTAGGCCGGCTTGTTGGAATAGATACGTCTTAAGACGTTGGCGGAAGAGGCGGAGGTCCGAGGTGGTGCGTAGGTCAGGGGGGTAGGTCGTTCCAGAGGGCCGGGCCCGCCACAGAGAAGGCCCTTCCCCTGGGCATCGCCAACCAGCATTGCCCAGCCGATGGTACCCGGAGAAGACCCTCTCTGTGGGAGCGGAGCGGACGAAGGGATGAGTTTGAGTTTGACACCCCTGCCTTAGGCCCTAGTCCAGTACACTGCTTCTGCCTATGTTTTAAAAGGAGACAAAACTTTTGCCTATTAGCTAAAAAGCAATGCTTTGTGTGAACCTTTTCTATGTTTCTGTGTCATGCTTCAGCTGGACTGAATGTTGATTGAGCATCTTTTTTTGTTTGTCTAGCTTAAGGGTGGGAGGAGCTATCTTGAGACATAGGTCTTCAAAATTATCTAGGAATCCTTATCCTCCTTGTGTCAGCCTCTGCTTTGCTGCTTGCTTCAGCTGCCATTGAAACGGGGAGGGAGGGGCTATGGTATTTGGGAATGGGACTATATGGTGCAGGAGGGAGATTTGCAGAAGGGAGCATGTTCTCACCATCTACTTCACATACTGATGGCTGGTGCCTTGAGATGGTCAAGGCCAACCATCTTGCATATCATCCTGATGATGCTCCTGGAGATGCAACCCATGTGACACCTGAGGGATTTGCAGATTGGACAATAGGATGGGGATTGTTGGGGGGAGGGGGCTGGACATATATTGATATGTATGATTTTGCGCACTTGGATCTCAGACCTTGCTTTACTTAGCTGCTTTCTTTTCACAACCAGTAAAAGTACTCTTAATTCTTTCAAATGTAGTTGAGTGGTTTCTTTCTTGGTTAATGTCAGAGGCAGACCTGACACCTTGTATGAACAAAATCTGTTGACAGTTTGGGATTGGTTGCACAATCTTCCTCATCCACTCCAATTCAACTAATAGAGAGGGGGCTGTTTGTTTCTCCCCACCCTCCCATGTTTATTTTATTTTCTTTATCTAAGTGGACAGTAAAATTTCCTGCATGCGTGTGTGCCAGAGTTCATTCCTGGAAAAAGACATAGACACATGCTTAGATGCTGTCTGACATTTAGACTGACAGGAAGACGGCAGTATTTTGTCCAGCCTGTTCAACATAATTATAAATAATAACCCATAATAAATAAATATTAAACTAGTGCAAAACTAGATAATAGGTGATGGCATTCACTAAATTATCAAGCATATGAATAGTTGGTACTTTTTGTTCTTTTTCTTGCTTCCCCTTCCCCAAAAAAATGCATAATCCAAATTGTATTTGAAATAACTGTGCCTAATAGTGTGTGCCTAAAACTGGCAGTCTGAATCAAGACCCTTTGCCTATCCCCAAGAAAAGTTCCTTCTTGTATTACTGAAAACATTTTTCCCAATGGAAAGAATTACTGCGCCTTCATCCAGATCTAGATCAAACCTTTTCTGCTTTTTGTCTTTGAAAAGGTCTTTGAAAAACCTTATAATTGCTAATTGTGAAAATGACTTCTTATTCAGTTTGAGGTAAAACTGGTGTTTGATTGTACTTGAACATATTGTTCAAACATGCCAAAATTTACTGCAGTGGCCGACATCAATCAAGGCCTCTGGATTCAAATGGTGATGATCTTGGCATGCAGAAAATTATGATTTAAAATGAGAGAAGAATAGAGGGTAAAAAGCATGAAGTAACGAATGAAATAAATGAAAAAAAAATAAGAATGTAGTGCTTCAAAGATTTCTTGAATGAATGTGTGATAATGGAGAGAGAAGAGTATAGGAAAAAAAATGACTGAATCATAAATCCATAAATGAAATGGAATGTTGGCAAACATTCGCACACACACACATGCACACACCCAAAAAACCCATATTTGGAGACCCAAAAATAAATGAGATGATGACTATTTGGTTATTGTTTACAAAAGACTACTTTGAAAATGTGTGTTAAGCCTAAAAGCCTATTTTATGTACACATGGCCCAGGGGGAGAAGATAAACCCAACAGTATGATTTGATTAAAGATTAAGAGGATTGGGAAGGAAATAAAGGTGATTAAAAAAATGAACAAGGAACAGATTTTTGGATAGGCTAAGAGAGGATGTGGAGTTAAAATGACATGGAGGAAAAGGAAAGAAGTGAAAGAATAGAATACCTACAGGAAGAGAAACTAAAAGTCTCAAATGACAAAGTATTAAAAGCCATGTTATTCTGCCAACAGAATGAATGGAAAATAGACATAAAGAAAGAAGGTATGGAATCTGCTTAGTACAAATTGGGGAAAAAAAGTTACAGAGTGCTACTGAAGTATATATGGAGTCCTGTTAATAAGATGCCTGGAACATTAGAGTGTTGAAGTGAAAGCAACTATGGATGAGAAAAAAATAATCTAAAAGAATTATTGCTGCTGAATTATAAAGTTGAAAGAAAGTTGAAAAGAATATATCCAGAGAGGAAGGGACATTTATTTCAATTATTCATAAATGTTGATTTATTTCTGAATTTTGCTAAATTTTTCCTAACCAGATATAGAGTAAGGTAGTTAATATTTGAAACAATGACGCCTCTATTCATCTATCTAAGGCAGAATGTGACTCTGGCTTGTACTACTGAATCGCAGAGACAGTAATGTGGTTATAGTAAAATCCTTCCATGAATAGAAAAGCAAATTGTATTGGTAACTTTTTTAAATACTAGAACTTTCCCATTGATGGAATGTGCAAGAAAGCAATTTCACATCTTTGCAGATCCCTACAACCCACTAAAATGTGCTCTTGGAAAACATGAAATGAATTGCTATAGCAAGATGGAAAATAGATAACAATTGTGTTATCTTTTATTTTCTAGCAGGAACATTATAAATAGAATTGAAAGATGCTTTTCTTAGTTGAACTCTGAACTCCCAAGATCGGCTAGTTCTCAATGGACAAATTATATTGTACCAGTTTCTTCATACAATTTCTGTTATGTTGATATTTTTCATAATAGTGTAATTTTTACACAGAACAAAAACAAAGCAAGAGGTGATGTTATTTTAACAATTTAGTGAGGATTTTTTTCAGTGCTATTTTTGGCCTACACAAACATTCACTTGTTCAGATTAGGACACAAATTCAGGATGATAAAGTAAATAAAGAGATTTCAGATGTCATTTCAGTTAAAAGTAAAGAGTAGTTTTGACAAAAGGTTTCATATGGTCTGATTTGGTGAATCAAAATAATTTGATGAAAAGAAGACTCCAAGATGGGGCTAAATTATAGCATAACTAATACTAAGTAGATAATCCTTGCTTTCTCACGCTGTGGCTCCAGGCCTTATTATGACTAAAAAAGAAACATTAAAAAAATATTTTTGTCTCACTGATGTAGATTACCGTAGAAACCAAGCAAATGAATACCTGTGCTTCTCAATACTTTTTTCAAAATCTTTTGCCTCAAAGGTCAAATGCACATATATGCACAGCACTGTAATGATATTACCATTTTTTTAAGGCCACCAAGTATGTATTTCTGTTTTATAGTGCAATCTTACCTGGGCACTCTATCGTCTATTGAGTTTAAAGGGTCTTCCAAATAAATGCCTACAGCAGAGTTGTTTTCTAGGGACAATGATAAACATGTCAAATAAGTGGCTTTTAAAATGTGCCTAACTTGCCAATCAAGGCATGGTGTAGCTAATTATTCAACAGATGCAGCATCTCCACTGAAGCCCTTAATGCCTTAATGGTTTGTGGCTGGTGCCTTCCAGAGAACTTTATGTACAAATATGTGCACTAATAGTATATTTATGCCCAGGATTGGCCCTATCATTAGAATGAGAAATCTCTATGAGGCAGCAGATAGTGAGTTGAAGTGGTGACAATTTGATGCAGATGAGAGAATTACATGTATAAGATGGGCTGTTCTCATTCCCCTCAATTAATCTGATGTTTCTAGAAGGAAGAGGGGGAGGAAGAAGAAGATGATGAAAAAGAAGAAGAAGGAGGAGAAGGAGAAAGCAAACATACCTAATACTCTTGCCTTCTATTTTCCCCACCACAACAATTTATGAGATGGGTTGAGCTGATAAAGAATGACTGGTCCGAAGTCACTAAGCAACTTTTATGTTTAAAGGAGGTCTGGAACTCACAGTCTCCTAGTTCCTAGGAGAGCACCTTAACCTCTCCATCAAACAGGCTACTTATCTGATATTTTGTCAGAGCTAGGTTGGAAGTTACATATTATGGTCAATGAATAGGCAGATTGCTTGATATGCACATATTTAAAACTCCTACACATATACCCATTGTTCCTGCATAAAATTCTAGACTTTCCATCAAGGAGATAGAGTTCAATTGAAGATTGCCAGTGCTGCACAAAAATGCTCTGAAATCCAATGCTATCTTTCATCCCTGGTCATTAAGCTCTGGTTTAGAACTGATTTTCTCCTATATTTACTATTACTTCATAACAGAAAATTACAGGAGTCACAGTTAATGTCACATCTATGAACATATAATTCATATAATATTTCTAAAAACTGGTTTGAACTTTAACCACATTCATGTAAGCCATTGCTACAATATATTTTGCTAATGCTTATATAGGAATCAAATATTTTCATTTTAAAATAGTTATATGAATATTCCAAATCATTCTGTGGAATTAACATTGCCATTGTGGATCATATTAGATTCCAGACAAATAAACAACAGTGATACATAGAATTTAACACCGCTTAAGAGACTCAAAGAGCGTATCTGCTTGATACAAAGCAATGAAATTCATTTTAATAGGGCGCGAACTAATTTGGTGTCAGCCTGGGGTGGAGGTGCTGATGGAACATTACTGCCCACCAATTTTTATTAATATGTTTTTCAAAATCTTCTTGAATGACATGTTCACTCTGTTCTGTTGGCATTCCTGAGCTTTGTTTGCCTGTGTTTTCTGAAATGTCTCTACAAGGTTGCGTGTGCTTCAACTCTGCCCTTGTAATATTATTTCCAACTAATTATACCAATAGAAAGAACTGAGTGCAAATATGATTTTAGCAGTTTATAATAAGAAAAATGCTTTGTGCATATATTAAGACCAAGCACTGTTCTCTCAATTATTATTAGCAAGAACTCCACCTACTGGTTCGAAATAGGATAGCACGTTTTTTAAAAAAAGGTTTTCAAAAGAGATTTGTTATTTTTTAATAAAACATTTCAATAAAGAAATTGTTGCCAGTATAAAACCCAAGCTGTTGGATATTTGTACGATATGATCCAAATTGGGGTATTTCATGTCTTTGGGTTTTGATTCCAAATCATTAAAAGTAGGTCCTTTTCACCAATTACCATACTAAATAAGTTTTCTGACCACATGTTAAGAGTGTGAAGGGAAAGATGCACAATTTAGATCAGTGTTACATGAATAGAGATTCATTCATTGTTTCAGGTGGAAATGGATGGCTTACAGGGGTGACTCTACATAGGGTTTTTAAAAAGACACTCTTAAAGCCCTTTATTGCAGCCATACCTTTCTCCCCTCATTTTTCAAGCTTTGCTTTGATAGCTTAGATGTATGACTGTAATAGCAATTCATAAGATATTATGTAAAATGCTAACAAAAATGCAGCTTTTTGTATCCATAGGGGAATATATAACATAGCATTAGAACTGAGAATGTACTTCACAAAGAACCTAAACTTACTCTGTTTATTACATTTTTCTAGCCATATACATTAAGATTGAGAAGGTAGTGGGAAATTGGAGGGGGGGGGAGACATTGGGTGAGAGAAGGCTATTAGCATCTTCCTCAGTAGTTCAGAGAAAGCACCATGTACGATTATGAATGACTATCCATTCTTCAAAGTTTGAAACCAAGAGGATCTATGGAAAACTACAAAGAATCAACGTTGGACGGAACCAGTGGAGGAGCTGGCACTGGAGTCTGATGAAAGCTGGGTAGTATGGAAATCATTGGCTATGAGAAGATTCAAACACACTCTGAACAATTGGGGCTATCTGGTTGCTTTCTGCTCTTTGCCATTGTGGTGACATGCAGATAACAGCACATACAGTGCTGTGGCCCGCCAGCGGTCAGTGGAACTGGTAGCAAATTCAGACAGTAAAGATGTTGGGGAGGAACATGGGCCAATTTTGGAGTCTGGGGAAGGCTCTGATGAGGGCTTTGTGTCTGAGAGGGGGGCAGTGTATGCCAGCTATCAGCTTCCTTCAGAGTCAGACATCAGTGAGGCAGATGAACAGCTGGAGCTTGTTCTCTGTGTGCGCAGGCGCAGAGTTGCCAGATGAAGGGAAAAGCTAAAGAACAGGGGTTGACTTGGGAGTAAGGTCAATGGTAGATGATAAATGGCCCTTCCCGCCCTGGGTCCTTTTGGAGAAGGGCGGGATACAAATTGAATAAAATCTAAAATCTTCCCAGAAGAAATAAAAGAGGAAAAAAGGGAGGTGGAGTTTGCAGGAGACAATTTATTTATTTATTTATTTATTTTATTAAATTTATACCCCGCCCTTCTCCTTGTTAGGACCCAGGGCGGCGCACAGGCATTATTAAAACCACAAAATACAAATACAAATTAGTTCGCTCAATTGGTTCATGACTCTCCGAGATTCCTTGCCAAGTTTTGCAGATATCAGCTTGGCAGCTCTCCAAGCCAGATAAGGTCTGTGACTGTAAATCTTCCCTTGAAAGACTTTGTTGGGTGTGAATGATAAGAATTCACAGTAAATTAATAAAAGGGTTTTTTGTTGGGACAAGGTGTTAATTATCATCTTTAAAGCGCTCCATGGCTCGGGACCTAGCTACCTGCGGGATCGGATCCTGCCTCACACATCCTCACGGCCGATTCGCTCCCACAGAGAGGGACTTCTCCGGGTGCCGTCCACTAGACTTTGTCAGCGGGCGACGCCCAGGGGAAGGGCTCTCTCTGTGGCGGGCCCAGCCCTCTGGAACGACCTTCCCCCCGATATTAGAACGACCACGGACCTCCGCTCCTTCCGCTTGAAATTGAAGACTCATCTTTTCCGCCTGGCCGGCCTAGGGTAGTCTCTCTCTCTATGGGTTTTTAAAGGTATATTAACATTTAGTGGGGATTTTTATTTAATGGGATTTTAGCACAGGAATTAATTTAATCTGCTTTAATTTGTTATGTATTTTGTATATTTATTGTTTTTATTCTCCCTGTGCACCGCCCCGAGTCCCTGTGGGGAGACGGAGCGGTCAATAAATTTAACTATTATTATTATTATTATTATTTATTAAGCAGTTGCTTCATGCTCTTGGGAAGCCTACGTCAAAACATCCAGCATATCGGCCCTTTGTGTCCTGATGCACACTTGAAGATCTCATGGCAATGCAACGAAGCAATTAATGTTGCTAGTTTCTGGACCCTATCTGTTTAATCTGTACACATTTTAATCTTGCATTTTATATTTTATATCATATAGTATGCCTTATTTTAATTCTTCTGACATGAATAAACAAAATGAATATCAATCATGGAGCATGGTAGTCATTAATATATAGTATGGGCCAAATATACACCCTCATTAGCAGTGGGTCAGAATAGGAGACTGCCCGAATATGTGTGGCTTTGTGTGACTGAGATTAGACTGTGGTGGCTTTCAAGATGCTATAACAATCTGAACTACAAAAAGTAGAATAAAATCAGATAAAGCAGCTACAGCTAAATTATTACTTGGGGTTAGAACAGAATAGGCAAGCTCTTACCCTATATGGTGATTGCCTTGGTATGGCTTATCTGGAAAATAAAATGTGTCTAAGATTTCTTTTTAATTTACATTTGAATTTTTTGTTTTACAGTTTCATTTTATTACCCAGAATGTGTTTTATTTAATTTCTTAACTGTATATTTCCCTTATAATTTCCTTAGATTTCATCAAGAGAGTAAGATGCTATACAAACAAACAAGAATTACTTTACTTTATTCAAATTCATATATCGCCCTATCTCCCTTGCGTGACTCAGCGAGGTGAACAGGCAATCATAAAACATAAAAACCTCAGGTACAATAAATATAATAAAAACAAAACAAAGAATAACTCTATTGATGGCACTGTGAACTGGAATCTCAATTGCTCTTAATGTTGATGTGCGTGAAAATGATTTTCCCTCTAATGTGTGTGTGTGTGTATTGTATTTTTCACCCTATAAAATTAAAAAGTTGTGGTTTGAGAAAAATGTCCAATTAACATATTGGCTAATACTACTAAACAATAGTTTATTCATTTCAATGAACACCTACTTTGGACCATACTATCATTTTCTCTTCTGAAGATACTTGAGAATCAAAATGGCAGCCATGCCTTGGTGTTTTTATAGAGGATATTTAATGTTTGTTCTGAGGGCAGAACAAGAAGCAATGGGTGGAAACTAATCAAGGAGAGAAGCAACTTAAAACTGAGGAGAAATTTCCTGACAGTTAGGACAATTAATCAGTGGAACAGCTTGCCTCCAGAAGTTGTGAATGCCCCAACACTGCAAGTCTTCAAGAAGATGTTGGATAGCCATTTGTCTGAAATGGTATAGGGCTTCCTGCCTAGGCAGGGAGTTGGACTAGATGACCTCCAAGGTCCCTTCCAACTCTGCTATTGTATTGTATAAAAATAAGAACTGCTACAACTCACTTGGGTATACTAAATTGACTTTACATAATTATGTTTTCTATGTGCACTGAAAAGTGGGCACGCCATTAAGCCATTTTGTGTAGAAGAAAAACAGCACATAAAGGTAAAGGTAAAGATTTCCTTCACACATATATGCTAGTTGTTTCTGACTCAAGGGGGTGGTGCTCATCTCCATTTCAAAGTCAAAGAGCCAGCGCTGTCTGAAGACATCTCCATGATCATGTGGCCAGCATGACTAAATGCTGAAGGTGCGCAGAAAGCTGTTACCTTCCCACCAAAGGTGGTCCCTATTTTTCTACTTGAATTTTTACATGCTTTCGAACTGCTAGGTTGGCAGAAGCAGGAACAAATAATGGGAGCTCATTGGGTTATGTGGCGCTAGTGATTTGAACCGCCAAACTGCTGATCATTCTGATCGACAAGCTCAGTGTTTTAGCCACTAAGCCACTGTGTCCCTTAAAACAATACACATTTACCCTCAATCCTATATGCTTTGTAATGGGATAGGTTATCACCTGGTATGAAACAATGCAATGTGACAAAGAAAATATAGAATCCCTATTTGGAAACAGAACACTATTTCTTAGTGTTTATTCAAGGTGTTGCATATTTTAAAAACAGCTATTACAAGATACCACAATATCAGTAGTTTGCATAAATATATATCACATTCATTTTTAATATAGAACTCTCCAAAAAAAGTCATCCGTTAGCATATTTACTTCAAAATTGCAAAGCAACTGAAGAATTTAAGAACACAACTAGATAACAAAATTTACCTGACCTTTCAAAGCTCAACAAAACAAGACAGAAGGTCTCCTTCAAAGGGTGTATCATCTATATGTTTGGAGGCTGTGAAGCCCATATGTTCTATAAAACTGTTGCATCTCAAAGTTATAATAATATGCAATAAGGTGCCAGAACCAATTATTAAATTTCATACGATCCAACAGAGTCAAGAAAAATACACAGGGTCAGTTTTACTGGCTTCAGCTCTTACGATGCACAATGCTTGGGATTATAGTGTAATATCAGGTTACTGCCGAAGATTTCCTTATGCTGTCAGTTATGCTCACAGATGACTATACAAAAAAAATTAAAAAAGGTACATTTTTGTTTGGGACAAAGATTGCAGGCTACTTAATTTATTAATTACAACAAAGATTTAGCAGCATCAGAACAGTTCTTATAACCTGGTGCTGATAAGCCAGTATAGCAACTCCTAGAATTTCCACCAGCCTGGACCTTCTGTTCTGAACGCTAGGCATTCTCTGTGCTATAATATTGACACCGTAAAAAGGAACTCAAAATGCAAATTGTTAGGTTAATGCAATTTATGGTGGAAGGAAGGAAGGAAGGAAGGAAGGAAGGAAGGAAGGAAGGAAGGAAGGAAGGAAGGAAGGAGCATATATTTCAAGTCTTAAAGGAGGAAAGCAGTGTGATTAGCTCACTTTCAATGATAGCATCAAAGGCAAATAGTGTGGAAAAAGAAGACACTTAGGTCTAAGTGTAAACAGTCATAATTTATTTACTCTGACATCTTTTAAACATGATGAGTGACTGTTTTAAAGACCAGCTACCATCTCTTAGCCAAGGTCAACTGTTTGACATTGATCCAGGCACTTTTGCACCCTGTGAAATCTATCAAGAATGTGGTTTGGGGGACTAATGACATTTCATGGGGATATTGTGTCTAAGTGTACTTGTAAGACTGGCATATGCATATAATATGCAATACTTTTCTTCAGAGAGATAATTAGGTGAAATCTGTCTTCTGTTGATTGCCTATAGGAACCAAATCTTCACATGCATACCAGTTAAGGGAATATAACACCCAACTCAAACTCTGCATGTCTAGAAGGAAGTAAATTCTGCTCTCCAGGTAGGATATCTTAAAAGTACAAATGTAATTGCTGTAGGAAATGATTTTCTGCCCTTTGTTATTGGAGCATTGCTAGCTTAGGCCCATGTTTGCCTGTGTATGTTTACAGCATCTGTCAGCCGATACATGAGAAACAAGAAGAGTATTGTAAACTGATCCTGCAGCTTTTGCTGAATATTTAATGCAGTCTGTTTCAAAGAAAAGCACAAACATTCTACTTTTTTCCAATTGCTTGTCTTCCTTGCCCTCTTCTAATATTCTCCTGGGAGAGATGGGTTTTCGAACTTGGTCATTGCAAGTGCCCATTTACTTCAAGATCTTTACTTCCCAGTCTTGGCTTCCTTTCTGTCTCCTCAAACTGTATTTATTTCATTTTAGCCACCTTAGAGTAGGCTTGTGTGTATATATTTTCAGGACAATTGGATTGTCTCTATAGATTTTTAAATCACTTTTGAGATCACCATCAGAAATATGTAAACTGTTGTGTTGTTCCACCAGGCAGCCATGGAACACATACTTTAAATAGGGACCACCCAATCCTATAAAATGATCTTTAAATGAGACAACGAGAATATAAGTAGATTAAAGTGGCCAATAATGGGGAAACAAGTGCCCATTCGAAGAGCAATTGTAAGAAATTTAAGCCTCAGGAAGTTGCATTATACATTTTATTAAATTGTGGGTATATTCACCCTTCTTGTGGGTTGAAATTTGAACCAGTATTTTCTGTCTTTGGTTGCTTTACTTTAAGATTCCTTAATGGGCAGAAGATGTAATGCATAATATCATATGGCTTGCTTTAAATTTTCAACTTAGTATCTCCAAAGTTGTAATTTAATATAAATTGACATATGTTCCATAAACAGCTGTTCTTTCATATAAAACAATATCTGGCCTGAAATGATTGTGTGAGGGCCCCTAGGACTCCTGCAACATTCAGCTGCTTTGTCGCTTTAACCTTATTTGCAAGAGAAAGCATCTAATTTTAAGCAGCACTACCATTTAGCACTATGTAAAATGCTGGCTTTCAAGAAACAGAGTCAACTTGTATTTATATAGTTGTCCTGCTGCTTTTTCAATAATCAGGAGAATGGGAAATAAGGCTGAACATCTGATTCATATACATGCACAAAGAATTGATGCCTACTTAAGTTCTTTATAAAAGGCCATCAAAAATATTATAACCACCTCATAAAAATAGTCTTATCAGTGTCTTACAGCAGGGAAAAAAAACAGTGTAAAGGAAATTGCTTTCAAAACTCCATGTGGCAAATGTGCTGAGTTACTGTCTACTACAGTAGCAACTGCTAGTGGGGGGTAAGAAAGGGAAAGGGGCAACAGTCTCCCAGAATGTCAGGAAACAACACAAATTTCTTTGCTGTACTCAAGGTAACAGCATGCATTGTCAACAGCTGTGCACTGCTGTTTGGAGGCTTCTTCAAGCAACAGAGCTTCCAGATCACTAAACATGCTGATGTTTGGCTGCTTAGAGAGGGAAACTAAACCACTCAATAAAATATTACTTCAACAGCAGAGTCTTCTAGGAAATTAGTTCCAACGATTTCTCATGAATGCAGTGAAGATTCATAAGCATACAGCTATTTCAAAATCAACTTTATTAATCAGATTTGAAACTGAAGCCATCTTAGATAGCATACTTATGTTTCATTACTTGGTTGGCATGTCGAATTTATATCCAATCTTTTCTTCAGGGGGTCAAGATAACATCTCAGTGTATCCACCAAACTACCTTGTGAGGTAAATTCAAGAAAGAAAGAAAATAAGCCATCGTGCCTACCATCCCTGTCCCCATTTATTTGTACCCATTTCATTCATACTCATATTTATTCTTATACCTATTATCTTGTAAATGATTGACAAATCAAATAAATAAACTAAGTTCTTAGTACTCCATCTTTTATACCTCATTGGTGCTAAGAATGCTAATGCTCTTTTCTCATCCCAAGATTGGCTATTAAATCATTACAAGTTAATTGGGAACTATATGATTGTCAGGTCATTTAACAGCTTTAGCACCTGAACAAATATTGTGTGAGCTGAACAGGTTAAAATTTCTTTAACAAACAACTTTGTCTCCATTTCTAGGAATTAACACATGGAGTTCTGGTTTTCTTTTGTTTCCAATGCAGTTTAATAACTATATGCAGCTGGATGGTGAAGTTCTTTGTGATTAAGAGGTTGGCATTATTTGATATAAGGTATCCAGTTTCATGTTTCATTCCCATCCATGAGGAATATAGGCTTCTTCAACAGATTATCTGTCACTTCTTGCAGTCTGTGGTAATCTGTTTTGCATATATAATTTATCAGATATATAATTTCATTGTTATCTTTTATACTGTGCATTTATTGTGCTATTCTGATAGTCCCATGATGGTGACAGAACATCGTTTGAAAAAATCATTCAAATGTCTGAGCTGAATCCAGTCCTATGAACTACATATAAATGAGAAGAAGCTGCGGACAATATAACACCTTACATTATAATATTGATTCAAGGTACTGATTATTAGTAAGCACTTAGCACATTTGAATATTTGACATTTAATCTATTCTGAATGCTATAGTTCTAGTCTATAGTTTTGGTCAAGTTTATTAACAGGGTACATTTCTCATCAGCTATGATGGGATTTAGATGAAGATACCCTGTCCAGTTACTTTTATTCAAATAAGAATCATTTTATTGTGCAACAGAAAGAATAATGAAATAACAGATTTGGATGGGACCTTGGTGGGCTTCTATTTCAAACTCCTGCTGAAGTAGGAGGCCCTATATTATTCCAGAAAAGTGGCTGTTCACTCTCTTCTTAAAAGCCACATCTTCTGATGGCAAGTCATTCTAGTGGCTCATTGTTCTCATTGTTAGGAAATGTCTTCTTAGTTCTAGGTTGAAACTCTTCTTGATTAGCTTCCATCCAATAAAGGAGAACAGCAGTGATGAAACGTCTGCAAGAAAAGATACAAGATACAAGGACCCACTCACAGTTTCCATCTATTGTTTCTTGTCTTGCCTTCTAGTGGTTTGTAAAATAAGTTGACTCCATCTTCTTTATGGCAAGAAGAGAGATTTCTTTATAATAACTCACAAGTTATAGAGGCTGTTAATGTGGCATTTCTGATATTTTTAAAAGTTGTTTTTGATGCTAAATTAATATTTATCTAGCCCTTTTAACCTGTGATTTGTTTAAAGGCAGTCTCCTTTATACCAGTGTGTAACTCATGTGTTCATTCTTTCATTCCAAGGAGTTCAAAGTATTGTAAACTAAAAAAACACCCGTTTTTATACTTATAACAGGACTTTGAAATATATTGGCTCAGTGATTGGTCTTAGTGCATTTCACAGTCAAGTGAGTTCTTCCCTCGTTTTGTCTAATTGCTATATTGTTTTTCAGTAATGGAAAAGAGGTCTCTACTCAGTTTTGGCTCACTGAAGAATACACACAAACTGAAACTGAGAAAATACTTGTTTAAACATATTAAATGTAAACATTAACTCTCCTATAGAATCTTGAGATAATACAGCTAAATAGATAATCTCTTACTTTGGAACTAAATGTGCATAGCTATAGCAAAACAATTATTTATCTATCCATCCATCCATCCATCCATCCAGTTATGACCAATGGGAACATTTCCCTTCCCTTCTCTTTCTTTAACATAAAGTTGGTTGTGAAAAGCTAACAAAAATCAAAAGTGTTTTGATACAGGAGTGACATAGCCTTTTCTGGAATCCCCACTTTCTATACACATTACAACATTCAAACAAGTTACAATTTTTTGATTATCATTTAGTGGAGTTCTGATAGTACTAGAGTGCCAGCTAGGACCATGAAGGGCCAGATTATCTAGCCAATAATTCTAAAAACCTCTATTAATTGGTTCTTTACAAATGCACTGAGAAAGGTTTAGGTTAGGTTTATTGGATTTATGCGCTGCCCTTCTCCCAAAGGACTCAGGACAGCGTACAACATCAAAAACACATATTACAAAAGTTAAAAGGGAGATTAAATAAATATCCAAAAACCCCAATTGACATTTACAATAAAATTTTAAAAATTAAATAAAAATTAACAATTAAATTAATCATTTATTTTATTCAGGCCAGGCCGGCTTGCTGGAAAAGCCAACTTTTTAGGGCATTTCGGAATAACTGGCGGTCAGGAATTACGTGAAGCTCCGGGGGCAGCTCATTCCAGAGGGAAGGCATGCCCACAGAGAAGACTCTCCATCTGGGGGTTGTTAGCCAACACTGTCTGACTGACGGCACCCTGAGGAGGCCAACTCTGTGGGATCACACTGGACAGTGGGAGGCTACTGGTGGAAGTAGGTGGTCTCACAAGTACCCTGGGCCTAAGAGTGCTTTAAAGGTCATAATTAATACCTTGAATCGCACCTGGAAAACAACCGGCAACCAGTGCAGGCTGCCTAAAAGGGGTGTAACATGGGAGCACCTAAGTACCCCCATGATAACCCACGCAGCTGCATTCTGGACCAGCTGAAGCCTCCGGGTGCTCTTCAAGGGCAGCCCCATGTAGAGAGCATTACAATAGTCCAGGTGAGAAAGGACAAGGGCATGAGTGACTGTGCACAGGGCATCCCGATCCAGGAAGGGGCACAACTGATGTACCAGGCGAACCTGGTAAATGCCCCCCCCTCGGTCACGGCCATCAGGTGTTTTTCTAAACTAAGCCACGTATCATCAAAGATGGAGCAAGATGCACAAATCAGGAAGATGGAAACCACAGCCACTCAGTCTTGGAGGGATTGAGCTTGAGCCTGATCCCCATCCAGATCCACACAGTCTGCAGGCATAGGGACATCATGTCAAGGGCATCGTTTGGGTGGTTTGGGGTAGAGATGAAAAGTTGGGTATCATCAGCGTATTGATGATACCATACCCCAAAACCACGGATGATGTCACCCAGGAGGGGTGAGACAACTGACCCCAAGTCAGGTGCCTTGGGGTCGATCCCTGTCCTCCAATCAACATGAAAGACGATCAATCCAATAGGTAGGAGGAGAACCACCGCAAAAAAATGTCCCCCATTCCCAACCCCCTGAATCGTTGCAGTACGATACCATGGTCGATGGTATTGAAAGCTGCCGAGAGGTCTAATAGGACCAGGACAGAGGAGCAGCCCCTGTCCCAAGCCCACCAAAGATCATCAACCAATGCGACCAATGCTGTCTCTGTGCCATACCCATGCTTGAAACCCGACTGAAATGAATCCAGGTAGGCAGCTTCATCCAGGTACTGGGGAAGCTGATGTACTACCACACTCTCAACAACCTTCACTACAAAGTGAAGGTTGGAGACCAGACGATAGTTGGCTAAAGAAGCTGGGTCCAGGGAAGGGGTTTTAAGGAGGAGCCTCACCATCGCCTCCTTCAGGGAACCCTTCTCTCAATGAAGCATTGGTAATTGCCTGGAGCCAGCCTTATGTCACCTCCCAGGAAGCAGAAACTAACCAAGAGGGACATGGGCCCAGCACACAAGTGGCAGCACTGAGTCTCCCCATAATCCTGTCCATGGCCTTGGGAGTCACAGGGTCAAACTCATCCCAGATAGTCTCCACAAGATTCATCCCCATCAACTCGCCCAAATCTACCCAGTCAGAGTCCAAGCCTGTCAGAATCTGAGCAATTTTATCCTTCAGATACTGAACAAATTCTTCAGTCTTACCTTGAAAGGGGTCTTTCCCAGTTCCTTGGTTGAGTAAGGAGTGGGTCATCCTAAACAGGGTTGCTGGGCAGTTATCTGCAGATGCAATAAGAGTGGAAAAATGTTGCCATTTTGTCACTTTTATCGCCACTAAGTAGGATTTAATATGAATTCTTAATAGTGTTCGATCGGATTAGGACCGGCTGACCCTCCAACCACTCTCTAGGTGTCTTTTCCAGAGTTTCATCTCCCGGAGCTCCTCGGTAAACTAGGGAGCTACCTGGGATCAGTACCGGGTCAGAATCCGCAAAGGCACAATGCGGTGCAAGGCCCCAGTGGCCGCCGTATCTCAGGTTCCCACTAGGGCTTCGGTCGAGCTGTGAGCAAGGGATTCAGGAAAACTCTCAAGCTCCATCAGGAACCTTTCAGGGTCCATCAGGCGCCTGGGGCGGAACCATCTAGTCAGTTCTGCCTCCCTGCGGCGAGGGGTAGCAGTATGGAAGTCAAGCTTAATAAGGAAACGATCAGACCACGACAAAGGAAAACCCTTACTGCAGTTCTATTCTTCCCTGATTACTATGATGTCTTATAATTATGTCTATATAAATTATGATTGTATGAATTTAATCATATTTCTCTTTAGACCTGTTTCATTGTCACATATGCTTCAGCTCCCCATATCTCATTGCCATTGATGGTTCTGTGTACTATCAGGTACCACAAGTTCTGACTTGAGGCACAAGATATTTTTCGGGAATCATTATATCAAGCACCTGGAAAGTTTCATTATTTCATGTTCCTACCAGATCACTATATAAGACAGTCACCTCCAATATTTTTTTTTAAAATGAGGCTATGATCTTTCTTATGCATAGGTCCTGAGAATACCAGGGAGAAACCTGGGAATGTACAGAATCTTTTGTAGCTACTTCTGGGAGAGTATATCCAAGATCATTCCTGTCATGTAAATCATGGGATTCAGAGCTCTCATTATTTCCCTGGCTGTCACTTGCATTCTGATAACTGTCGGAAGCTGATGGTTATTTGGATAAAGTGGGAGCAACCTGGCTGATTGGTAGCACAATGCCAAAACCTCAAAAGAAAGACATTAAGACACCACATCACCCTTCATCTGGATATTTGATTGTTGCCTCCCAATAAATGCATAGGATTTCTCCAAAGAATTCAGGCTCTGAACAGAATATGGTTCTTAGATCCATATATCTCTTGTCCCATGCCTCTTCTTTATCTTAGTGAAATAAGAAACACCAGCATACCAACATGACTTTAATAAACTATTTTTTTTTCAAAACTGAAGTTCTGGTATTGAACCTTCTATAATCTTTAGTCAAATCAGAACAAAGACTACCCTGTTGAAAACAGTGCTCACAAAGACTTGGCACCTAAATTGAATGATGTAAATAAGGTGTTTACAAGGATTAAAATAACATGTATCAAACAAACCAATCAGACTACAATTCAACAGTGGTTGCAGTCGTGGGATTTCACCACTTCGTGAGAATTGGTTGTTAACTTTCTGAGCAGTTTGATGAGCTGATTGTTGGAATAAATCATTACGGCAGAGAACCAGTTATTAAATTATTTGAATCCCACCACTGAGTGGCTGTATATTATCATTATAAAACCAGAAGCAAAATCATATTCAATTCCAATATGGAAGATCATACAAAAATAAAGAAATTATAGCTAAACATTTTATGAAATATTGCATAAAGGAGAAATCAGTCACTGGTTAATAAAATGCAAAATGTATCTGATCAAACAGATCCAGCAAAAGGCTGATATCATTTTTTTACTACAATGCTTAAAATACTCATGGGCATAATAGCAGACAATGTCTAAGTTTATTTAGAGGAAAATAACAGCCTTCCAATAGAAGAGAAAGGAAATAAAACAGGGGCACAGACAATCAACTTCTGATTGATAAAATGGTTTTGGATAATTGCAAAAGTTGAAATTTACCTAAGGTTTGAAATGATTACAAATAGGTGTTTGGCTCATTACCACATAGTGGACCATCAAATATTGTTTTCAACATTTACAGACGTCAGTTTTAAAATGTTTATAGTAAAAATAACAAAGCCATAGAGTGTACTAGCTTCAGTGTACCTTCATTGTCCTTCAGATATTCTTCCATTTCTCATTCAGCTGTCTGATGTACATGCAACATTTCACATCACCTATTCTCCTTGGTAAATAGAGTCTATCAATGTCACTGTGTAGACGAAGGCAATACTTTGTTGTCATTATTTTTTGTTTTTCTATACAAAGGCTTTAGTGTTATTAGAATCGAGTCCATTATACCAGCTACACTATATATCTAATGACTAGAATTACCCAGGTGCAATAAACATACGTCTTAGTTTCAAAGGAATAAATCTGACAAACTCTAGGATATAATATTGCATTGTGTAGTTTGTAAGCATGAAGGTTCAAACTACATGTTATTTATTTATGCCTTGCCTTTCAAATAATGTTTACATGAAAGTAGGTTAAGTTCATAAAGAAAAACTCAATTCAAAATCAAGAATAAAATCAGTTTAAAAGCTATGGAATAATGAATATGGTCTTTTTTGAAAGCAAAAAATAACCATGAAGGGACTAGCTGATCTTTCTTCAGAATCATCCTCTCTGAGAAAGCTCTGCCTTCTCTTGAGATAGGGTTCTCAGCAAAGAGTGTTTGATAATAGCATTTGTAAATTGAATGGAAAGAAGGGGTCCTTCAGTTCCTTGGTCCCAATTTTGTAAACCTTTCAAGGTTAAAGGTACTAGCTTTTTGAGTTTTAGCTGTGTGGCAAAGTCCTGTTCAGCAAATACAGAACTCTTAAAAGAGCACATACACTCTATAAAAAAGGGGACACGGTGGTTCAGTGGCTAGTACACTGAGCTTGTTAATCAGAAAGGTTGGCAGTTTGGCAGTTTGAATTCCTAGTGCCATGCTTGTCCCAGCTTCTGTCAATCTAGCAGTTCAAAAGCATGTTAAAATGCAAGTAGAAAAATAGGAACCACCTTTGGTGGAAAGGTAACAGCATTCCATGTACCTTTGGCATTTAGTCATGCCAGCCACATGAACATGGAGATGTCGTAGGACAATGTTGGCTCTTTGGCTTTGAAACAGAGATGAGCACCACCCCCTAGAGTTGGGAATGACTAGCATATATGTGCAAGGGGAACCTTTGCCTTACTCTGTAATACTACCAATGCTGCAATAGTAGTGACTAACATTTGGATATGTAACTGTAGAGTCATTGACAGGAGTTGAGAACATATTGTATGTATAGAAGATCTCCTTTTAATCTTCTGGTACAGTCATTTTTACTTTATCTGTGGTTTGTTGGAACGAACCAATGAGAGAGTAAAATTGCTGTAGTTCAATGCTCAGTACAATTTCCTGCATTTATGTGTTCCATTCATTAGTCTAAGACATTATTTTGAGATCCACAGTTTGTTTGATATTGACAGTTCTTCAGAGCTTGTGTCAGCTAGCCCCTTACAGTCATCTATTAGAACACTGGCACCTCCATGTTCATCATTTGCGAACTTGGCAGTCACCAGCTTGGTTAGATGAGATGAAAGAGAAGAGATACCTTTCAGTGGTAATAGAACACAGATGGCAACTGTCATCACCACGCACATGTATTTTGTTATCTTTCACTCAGTGGGGACCTAAGGAAATGTATGAAAAAAAATTTTTGTACAGGGAGTGAGATAAAATATGGCTCGCCACATACCAGTGCATCAAGAAAAACAAACGATGCTTAATGTCATGATGTTTTGCTATATTTTACAATATGGGCAGTTGACTAAATGAAACGAATTGTATTATATTTTTGTGTGTATTACTAACATCTTTGTGGGTGTTAGTTTGGTCTTGAAAAAGGCTAACATTTTCATCTTTCACTTGTGGTACTTTTGCAACAATTTGACATGTTTCCCTTCATCAGTGAAAGAACCAGAGCATTTTTTGTAAAAATAACATTACAATTACAGTAATATCAGCTGGCAACCTATGTTCTAACTTGGTTGTCGTACAGAAGTCTACAGCTTAATACTCTAAAGCCTTTTATTTACTAAAACCTTCTATGTGCCCTTATCCTTTATGTGAGTGCTTGCAGAAATCTTTTTGAAAGTTGTTCTTTCTCCCCAAAAGAATATTATTAAATATCTAGTGAATAATGATATTGACATTAGATTTGAAACAATATATATTCGCAATCACAGACCGAAGCCTGAGGATGGCAAGTGAGATCTTGCCGAAATGTTGCAATAACAATTCCATGCTATATACACGGGAAAACCCCCGAGGATGGCAATACCAGCATATATATATATATATATGCTCAAAGCCACCAATGCCAGCATACCTACACCCGTGAAAATCTACGAAAACACACACACACACACATATATATGGCTGAACAGCTGAACAGGAGAATAATCAATATGTATATGTATATGTATATGTATATGTATAGGTATAGGTATAGGTATAGGTATAGGTATAGGTATAGGTATAGGTATATGTATATGTATATGTATATGTATATGTATATGTATATGTATATGTATATGTAGATTTTGGTTTATTCGGGTCTTTTCCCGTGTAAAATTAAAGGTGTTTTTGCAACGTTTCGATGGGATCACCCCCATCATCATCAGGCTTGGGCCTTTGCTTTTTTGCAAATGTATACCTAATAAATTTCTGTATATGTATATGTATATATGCTGGTATTGCTGTCTTCGGCTGTTTTCCCATGTAAGCATGAAATTGTTTTTGCAACGTTTTGGCAAGATCTCACTTGCCATCTTCAGGCTTCGGTCTGCGGTTTCGAAGGCGTCGCCCTTCCTTAAATCTTGAGGGGGGGGTGGAGTGCTGACTGTTGTTGCAAGTGGGTTGATTGGCTGTGCAGCTGTATCATGATTGGTAGATTGATGCTGATTGGTCTTATTTATATGTTTTTCCTTATTTTGAATGTCAACGGCTTGGGTGGAGGGTGGGGCTTGTCTGTTGGTCAGTGCTGGTTTCCAGATGACCTCCTGCCTACCAGACATCTGGAAACCAGCACTGATCAACAGATGAGCCCCACCCTCCACCCAAGCCGTTGAAATTCAAAATATATATGGATATATGTATATGTATACGTATACGTATACGTATACGTATATGTATATGTATATGTATATATGGATGTGTCTGTGTATGTTCCAGCAAACTCTGGAATGCCTTGAGCAATTTCAACCAAACTTGTTACACAGATGACTTACACTCTGGAGACAAATACTGTGGGGTTAAGACGCCCCTAACACCTCTTGTGGTGTGTGTTATATTAAGATGCAGCCTGTTGTGCGTTTAAATGGCTTCTACTGTACTGTCGTAAAATGGCTTCTCCTGTGCAGCAGCGTAGTGGAGTTGCTATGGTAATGGCTTCACAGTACTCTGCAAGGGGACTCCCTCTGGTAAGGGGGAAAATCCAACAATAGAAATTATGTTTGGTTACCAATGGTTAGAAAAAAGAAAACCTTAAGGACTATATATTGAATAACTATGGAAAAAGACTGATTTGATAAATAATAATGCTACTATATGGAAAATAAGGTGATATATATGTAATGAAAGGATAACTGATAATTATGTTTGTAATTTTAAGTACTGATGCACAAAACGTTTGCCCGAATGACATGTTGTACAAAGCACAAGATGAATAATATTTTTTATTTGTTTTTATGTTAAAAAATAAAAAGTTTTTACACAAAAAAAAAAAGAAATTATGTTTGGACTGGACATTTCCCCCCTGTAAATAAATACCCGGGCAGCACCGGGTTATTGGCTAGTTTTAAATAAAACAAAACAATTACATTATATAAATGAGCGTTTGTCCTGGTCCCACCTACCTTTGGGAATGGAGCCTCCAACACATCATCCAAGTCCAACTGGCGACTTTGGATCCAAAAGTGTTGCAATCCATGTTTTAGACATGGACTATGACAACATGATTTATTCTTTTAGTCCGCACATATTTTGGAATTTATACTCTACTACATGGTTTCCATGGCAGCCATTATAATCAATGGGGCTTCGATGTATTTTAGGGTCATTTGGCATTCAAGTCTGTTTCTATCACAAAGCCTTATATCTATTTCACTCTCTTTCAAGGATAATCCTAATATTGACTTTTCCTGAAACCATTAAGAGAACTTAGAACACAGTTTAGCAGTGACAGTGAATAATATACAAGTGCCAACCACTGAAACTGCTTAACACTTGATGAATTGTAATGGAGGTGGGCTGTAGCAATTCAAGACTTTGTCTTCACTGTCAAGCACAGAAATCTGGGGGCGTGGAACATTAATGTTGACACATTATCCAGATGGCACAATCACCATGTGGAAAGAGACAGTACGGCGGTAATAGTTCCAGAGCCAAAAACTACACAAGAACAAACTTCAGAAGGTCAATTTGCACTTAAATATGGGAGTTCTGAATACAATTAACTAATAGGAATAATTTCTATGAATTCTATCATGGATTGCTTGTAGTACAATTATTGACGACAAGATTAGCTTCAGATTAAAGTAATGTCTTACTATCAGCAGAATTACCAATATATAACCTCCTCCTTTTACTATATTTGTCCTTATTGTATCATTAAAGTAATTGATTTACCCAGAAACTGAACCATATTCACACGTACACAAACTCCAACACTAAAAATTAGGCATCGTTCAATTTTAAGTGAATTTCTCCCGCAGTCTGTTATTTAAAGGGTATCTGAAGAGTGTATTAAAGCATAAATACCTTATCATCAATTGGTACAAACATGATAACATGGGATCAGTTATCATTTTCATACGCAGAACAAAAAATGGCCACATTTTTTTTTAGAATTTAGCACATGCTTAATAACAGATGCAACGGGAAGTAAAGAAGAATATCTCAGCCCAAGAATGTTCTGGTGAATGAACAAAGAAATTAGATTTAAATTTGGCAGATGTAAAATGATTCCTTAGGAGAGAAAGGAAAAAAGAAATTATGTGGATAAGAGAGAGGAAATGATTATACCCAATTTAAGTAAGAATGATGGTTTCAGAGAATAAAGCAAGGAGGGTGGAGACAGAAGGAAAGAAGATAATAGGCAGTAGAGGGAAAAAAACATTGAAAAGTTGTACCTTTGAATTTGAGAACCTGCAAAACTTCTGACAAAAGTTGCATGTCAATCAGTACATACTTCTTCAGGAACACAACCTTGTTTAAAGTCAGGCCTGGTGAACCCTTTAGCATTCTTAAGCTTACATTTAGTTATCCAAGTTATAAGATACATTTGTTCCAATATTCCAATAGTATGCAACTATTATGAGATGTCCCCTGATGCACTGCCAAAGAAGAGACCAAAATAAGTGGTATATTTGCATAATTATTTATTTCTTGATTTATATGCATTAATGCAAGTTTAGAAATGATTTATACACTTACTAATAAATAACCACCATTGCAGAGAAAACCTTGATCACTTTGATCTGTATGCCTGTTCAGTCAGCAAAATAGATATAAACTGCTGATAAGTTGTTACTACTTATGGCCCTTTATTTTGAAATCACAATTGGAGCAGACAGCTACTCAGAGAACACTTTCAAATGCAGGTAGTTCTCGACTTACAACAGTTTATTTAGTGACCATTCAATTACAACGTCACTGAAAAAAGTGACTTATGAACATTTTTTACATCTATGACCATTGCAGTATCCCCATAGTCACAAGAGTTATGTTCAGACACTTGGCAACTGACTCACTTATGATGGTTGTGGTGTCTTGGGTTCATGTGGTGATATTTTGCAACCTTCTGACAAGCAACATCAGTGGGGAAGCCAGATTCACTTAATAACCATGTTGCTAATCTAACAACTGCACTGATTCGAGTTAATAAAAGTGATAAAAAAAGTTGTAAAATGGGGCAAAACTCACCTAATAAATTTCTGACTTCACAACATAAATTTGGGGCTCAACTGTGATTGTAAGTCAAGGACTACTCGTGAAGAGGTATTTTGGAAGGTGTTCCACTAGACAAGATATGGTCATCTCCATCTTAGTTCCTGAAGCTACATTGAGGTCCAAATATTATGATCCTATTACATCCTAACTAGAATTTTCTTTTGTTTCTCCCATATGTCACTTAAATATTATAATAAATAATAGTTTCAATTATCTTAAAGTATTTTTTAAATTGAGTAGGCATGGCTTGATTCCAAACTAGGCAAAACTCTGACCATCTTTAATAATATATTCAATGAGCAAAATTTCAGAGATACAGTCACTCAGCCATCTTTTTGTTCATTCATTAATATAAAGCCATGAACTCAAAATTGCATTACTACCTTTAATTCTAGGAATCTTAAAATGAATGTAAAAAATGATCGTATATCAGAACATAACTGAGCCTAAATGATGTTCATAACTTTAACCATTTTAAAAAACACACACCAAGTGTTTCTTTCTTCAAAAATTGTTTTAGTAAATATAGTATGTAGTAATGCAATATTGGAATCTTTTTTTTTACACATTTGTTTCTTTAAAACCATAGCTTACATCATTACTTACATAGACAAGCTAAAGACTTATCAAATGTATACATAAATACATGGCATACAAAATAAATGTTAAGGCAGAATTTTTAATCCAAATTTGCCATTTATTTGTTCCTTAGAAGATGCAGAATTGCATGATGAAACTCTGAAATTAGTTATGAAAGCTTTAATGCCAATAAATTCATACAACCAACCAGGAACAGTTGTGTGTTGCTGTTATTCATTCAACTAAATGCTTTGTTTTGTTTGCTATAGATAGAAATTGGAAGTTGCTGGAGACCAATTTATGCATTAGACACAGAATTTTAAATGAACATAGCCTCTAATGACTCTTTCAGTCCAAAAAGTGACACCAAACTCTAGATAAATTACTTAAAGGATCGGTTACATTTAAAGCAATGAAATCAATAACAATATTTTCCCCAGCCTTCTTTCTCTCTGATAAGCAAAAAAAATCTTTACTTAAGTTAAACGCCACATTAAAATTTAATCACAATCTGTGTGCTGTAGCTAATGACAACTTCTGGACATCTGTCTTCTTCTTTGTTTAAGTCTGGTATTCCTTCTGTTTAATTCTTGCATTTAAATAGAAAGATGCAATTGTGTATTGTTGTTGTTGCTGTATGTGCTTTTTTTTCCTATTTGGAAAGCTTGTAGCTACTGATTTTTCTTTTCCTACATGCTTATCTTTGGATGGATGCTAATTAAAAGATTATTGCACATCTGAGAAGAAAAATAAAGTCAGAGTAGAAATATTATCAGTAATAATGTTCACCCCAAAACAACTTATTTGAGCATTGTATGAAATTTATTATTAAAATAAAACCTGGTTTGTTCATTTCAAAACAATTCTTTGTTTCATGTGGTTTTTTTTTTCTTTCAGACAAGAATAAAACCATTCTATTGATTGATTGCATTTATGCATGTTTCTGAAAACTTCTGCCTTTAAAGGGATAAATACTAAATTGTATAGCTCTGGTACTTTGTCACTGAGGAAAAAGATTTTAGAAGAGCTATGACAGCAATTACTGCTGTCCCTTGGTCCCTATTTCTGCCTCTGCCGAAGGGAGATGAATAAAGAAAGATTATCTTTCACAGGACTTTCTCTGATTACAGCTCCATTCTCCAATCACTTAAAATGACAGTGGAGACTTGCAGTAAGAATGTAATATTTATTATAGCAGAACCAGTGAGTAGGATCAATACGTTAAGCTGTGCTTTTAAGTTCAGAAGACTGAAAGGCTGACATAGGATCATACCGTAGCATCTTGTGGTAAAACAGTTTTCATTCCACTCAAATGGGCTCAAGTTAATCGATAAAGTTAAGTACATTTGCCCAGCTTAAGGTCAATAAAATTTGTCCATATTCAGTATCAGCAATACCATACATGTTTGTATTTTGCTTTAATTTCATTGTTCATCTGGTAATTAATCAACAGCTTTTTCCAGAAGGAATGTATAATCATCAATAAGTGCTTTAAAATATCTTATTTCATGTCAATTAAAAGTGACACTGAAATATTCAAATATGCCCATTATATACCTAATTATATCTCCAATATACTTCAGCATATGCACAATATATTGATCACTATGTATTTTAACACGTAATGCATTCAGTGTATGTATTGAAAACCCAGATATACTTGTACAACATAACTAATTCAACCGAAACATATATTCAAGAAATATGATCTTTTAAATACTAATGGTAATATATCTGAACTTTATTATTAAAATAACAGGCAACAAAATACTTCTATCTATATGAAGAATTCTATATGAATAACAAAGTAATAATAATAATTATTATTATAATAATTTGTAATAATATTTGTAATTTTTGCTCAGTCTTAAAAATAATAAATTCCTAGCTGTTTTTCTGATACTCACATGTCTTAGTTTTAAATACAGATCTATAAAATTCAGTAGTTTGCTTTTCACTTTGCAAAATTATGAAATGTTATTCCTTACTCATACTTTATATTCTTCGCAATTGAATTCTCTCATTTTCTTTTACAATTTATGCCATTACAGAACAATATTTCCAAAATCAAGGCTATAGAAGGGAATCTTTCATACACTTTTGTACTGTATCTTTGGTGAATAGGACTTTTTCTGTTCATTTTGATACCTTTTGTGTACCTTTTGCTTCCAGCAAACAGAATCTTTTCTTTTTTCCTTCATGCTTCCTCTAAATCACATTATCAGCTTACATTTACTGACATAAAAACACAAACATCTATGTTATAATGATTTATGAACACAAATACTGTCTACTTCTTGTCCTTTGAAAAGAATTAAGTAAACTGCCTGTTCAAAACGGTTACACTAGCTGTCTACTTTTCTGAAAGCAAAAGCCAAATGAGTAGTTAAAAATATTACACATTTGAAAAATGCAAATAGGGTTATCCAAATATGCAGCCATATGTCCTCAATGCACACAGTTAAAAAGGAATTTGCAAGGCTGCACACCAAACAAGTATATTTAAAGATGCTGGATGCTGTTTGCCATGCAATGTGTTTCTTGATGTTCATGTGATATGATTTTAAAAGATGCATTGCCTCCTTGTAACAAATATGACACTATTTTAATATAATTTCAGGCTTCTAACACATTCTGGGCTCCTGAAGGATCTTCCTTTTTTCACTGTTCAAATGCCAGATACAGGGAGCAGTTCAGAGAATTCCTTTGGCTGTTAACATAAATTAGTTCATGTAATTTATGCTGCAAAGTTTGTCTAACCTTTAAGCAACTTTTGCTCCGCTGATCACAGCATCAATAACAATAGGGGATACGAGGCCAAATCCAAATGGTTCAACCCCTAACAGGAAAATATCAATTAATCTTTTACAATAGAGTTGAAGTATGGTAATCCTCTCATTAAATTGTTTGAACTTTTCTCCCAGTAAACAAAAGAGGAATTGCGAGTGATGTGGTTTGACTTGTTTATATGAAGATGCTTCAAGAGGCTTAAGCTTGACTCCTGAGTCCTTCTTAGTCACTTGTCACTAATTACCCAATCTAAAGACATTTTTGTCAGTCCCAAAAGAAGCTATTTTCAGGTGCTAAGGAAGAAATGACAACAACCAGTCTGTTTTACAAATTCCTCTGGTCGAGTTAGTTGGAAACATAGTAAAGCAGTATGTAAAATCTGATTTCAATATTTCAGAATTTTTTTAAAAAAATAGCTCTGCATATAAAAACACTTTTCTGTCATTCATTTAATCCAAAATACTCTCCCATACATTAAGAGAAAATTGAGGGGTTCACTTTGGGTTTGTAGAATAGATTAGCAGATTTTTGACCTTTAAATGCACTACAAAAAATCGAAAAGCTATATTATATTAGATTTCTCAATAGAAAATAACAATACATACTGCTTCATTTCATTCTGAAACAAAATTTGTTTGAAGCAATGTCTTAAATTACTTTTTAAGAAAGCAGAAAGAGATTGAGATCATATTTTAATTTCCTATTATATATATAAAAAAGCACATGGTTTTTATGCCAAAATTCCTATGTTCAATTTCTGGCAATTGAAGCAAAATTGTCACTGAAATCTTGCAGAGTGGAAGTGACAATATAATACAAGGCTAAATGATAAATTAGTCTGACTTGGCATAATCAAACTTACAGTTTTCTAAATAAGAAAAGATATATAAGAATTGAGAATTGGATTTTACAGTCCCTCAATCTTTATCCCCCCCACCCTCACCCCATACAATCACATTCCTATGTTCTCTTTAAATGAATTGCAAGAATTAATTATGTGCACCTATCCAGTAGCAAAATGGCATTGTACACAATGCTCCTAAAACACAACAGGAAAATTGGCAATGACTCAACAATTCTGCTCTAATTTGTTAAATATTCTTTCAAAGATTGGTTTGAAACACAGATTCAACAACTACATTAAAGGTAGAAATGGGGAAGGATGCTTTTTATCTCATATGCCATTATTTATTTACAGACTGAATCTAAATAACACTCCTTGTGTTCATTCTATTCAGGATAACACGTTCTGCTTCCATGTCTTCTCCATTGATGTCTTACATTTTAGGTGTATTCCGCCCTTCTCAGTAAATTTCAATTATTTCTAATACACCTTAGAGGAGAATAGTGCAGATCTATTGTTTTGATGTGCAATAGAGCGAGACTTTTTTTAATGATGTGTTTTTAAACAATGATTACTTTTTTTCACTGTGTGACATGCCTGTTAACCATTATCCTTTTATTTAAAAGGAAGGCGTACATAAAAATATTTACTGTTTTTTGTGGGCATATATGTATGCAATTATTTTTGTTTATAAACTTTGAAAGGAAATTCTTGCCCACTAGTTATTTTCTAGTGAGCTAGAAAATAATGTTAATTATTTAATGTAATGTTAATGTTCTCTAATGTAGATTACTTAAAGGAACTTTTTCTGTTATAAACAACATGACTTTCATATTAGAATCAATTGGAAGTTTTACATTAACTGATCTCTGATGCCTTTTAATACTTTTCACATTCTTCTGTCATTACCTTTGTGTTTCGGACAAGGGCGGTGGAACCACTACCTACTGGATATAGTCCCCTGGATTATATTGTATTAATATCTGATGAAGAAATGAAATTTAATAAAATTAAGCAAATGGGAAATAGCGTAAGCATGCTTCAGTTATTAAAGGCAAGCTTTTTGCATTTAAGTGGCTAAAGAAATATTTAGAAGTAATAAGCAAAAAAGCAGATTATAATTATGATTGTATGGAGAAACTTAAAAGTACAATGCCCTAGAACCATACCATCACAGATTTAGGTTACTGAATCCAGTTTGCCACTTAATTCAAATTAAAGGGTCTTAATATATGACTATTGAACACAACCGATGAGAAACCCCAGTAATTATAGTTTCATAATTACCCCAGTAATTATAGTTTCATAATCAAACTATATACAATGTTATGAATATTAACTCAGAATTCACTCCAAATCTGATTTTCTAAAATTCAGATCCATTTTTCTATGTCTAAAATCCTGGAATAATAGAGAAGAGATCTTGACTCTTATATTTAACACATCCCACAATGGATGACTTCATCAAATACTTTACTGAAATCAAGATATATTACATTTATTGAATTTCCACAATCTACGATGGCACAAAGGATGCCATCTAATCCAAAAAGATGAATTAAATTAAATTAAAATGGTAAATACTGGTTTTTAATCAATGCATATTGATTCCTGGTAATTATTGCATTATTTCAAAATGTTACAGATCAATTTTGTATGATCCCTGAAGAATATACTGAAAGAATGATGAAAATAGCATCTAAGCTGCCAAATTATTGTTCTTTCCTAAATAATCTATGAAGACATACTTATAGTTATTTGCAATTATCAGGAAAGGGTAACTGTCATTGAATTGGCTGTGTCTTGAGAACGGCTCCTTCCATGTCTTAATACAGACTCTTATACGAACCAAATTGTTTTGCTTCTTTGCAGTTCTGATTATTTGGTTCTTCCGACAATTATAGATTGTCATGTTCTGTGCTGCTGTGCTGCTGTGGCCTAGAGGTGGTGCTCTCGCCTCCCAATCAGGAGGTTGTGAGTTCAATCCTAGGTAGAGGGTCTCCTGCTTGGGCAAGGGGTTGGACTAGATGACCTGCAAGGTCCCTTCCAACTCTGTTAATCTGTTAAATTATCATGTTCCCTCCCTTAACTGACTAAAATGTGAATGCTGAAACTTTCCAAACACTCATCTGATTGCTCCTAATAAAGTGTTTTTACTATGCAGTACCTTTAAAACCACTATAAATTGTCAACTGCCAATTAACAGAATGACATTTCAGTTTAAATTCAACATTTTGATCTCCCACATGACATAACAAAAGCTCTGCTTTGTGCTTCTCACATTTGGTCTTGAGGAGCAGTTGGTTATTCTCATATCCAACATCTCTGACCTAGGAATCTATAGTTCTAATGGGAATCCATCATTCACTCCTCTTTTATACTGTGTCATCCCCCCCCCCCCCCACCTCTAAAATGTCTGAAAATTCTTTCCCAGTTCTGGTGGTACAGATTATCTTCTATGTCTGTTGATTCTGGCTGATTCTGACTGAGGCTGCTCTTTGATTTAAGTGATTTAACTCTCCTTACAGAGAATTTTTTCCTTTATCAATTACTCTGGTAATACCTCATTCAATTGATTTTATATATTTTCATTTTCATTGTAGGTGTGGCCATTTCCTACTCCAATTTCTCGACTTCTTCTTAAAGCACTATTCCAAGCTTGCACACAATCAAGTAAGCAAAACCATAAAGAACCATAAGAAAGATCTAGAAATGTAAAGAAATATCCCCCTCTCTTTTGGTTATAGCTCTCATAGCACATGAAAATTGTTCAGAAATATTGCTGCTCAGAATAGTGCTGGTTTACAACATCTGAAGTGAAGTCCTACATGACTTCATGCTAAGTTATATCAACACTGTTTAAAATGTATCCTCCCTTACAAGCTATATAATTCTGAAATTCTTCGGAGAAACCCACCATTAGAAGATGCCTTTACTATACTGAAGATGCATCTAGTGGAAATACAAGAGAAAGTCTCTCTAGCAAGAGAGGTTAGACCAGGGGTCTGCAAAGTTGGCTCTTTTAAGACTGGTGGACTTCAACTCCCAGAATTCCACAGCCAGCCAAGCTGGCTGGGGAATTCTGGGAGTTGAAGTCCACCAGTCTTAAAAGAGCCAACTTTGCAGACCCCTGGGTTAGACTAACTGCTCTGTTCACAAAGCTAGAAAACCAATATAGATAAAGATGCAGGCATTTAAGTAGAGGGTGGGAGAATATTTATTGTTGTATGAGTATGGTTGTGTTTTAATTGATTATTTATTGTTTTAGATGCTTTAGATTTTCTATCAAATATTTAGTGAAAAAGTGGATGCAAATCTAAAGAAAAGAGATAGATAGATAGATAGATAGATAGATAGATAGATAGATAGATAGATAGATAGATAGATAGATAGATGATAGATAGATAGATAGATAGATAGATAGATAGATAGATAGATAGATAGATAGATAGATAGATAGATAAGGTAGGTAGGTAGGTATAGGTATAGGCATAGGTAAAGATATAGATGTTTTTAGTTTTTGCACAGTGATCACTCTTGGTGGGAACAATTTTTGCTTTAGATTATTAAAGCAATATTTAACAATATTAAAAAATGCTACTCAGTTTCTTTTCCATATTAGACAGCACATCAGGTGTCAGAACCCCAACTCAGTTTTCTGATATTTTGAAAGATCAGCATGCTATCTAATGATACTGAACATCACAGGAAGGGTATGGCCAAATTATTTAAGCCAAGGAGAGCAGTAATTTTGAGAAAGGAACAAGAAATCACCAAAATTCCTTTTAACTTCTTTGTAATATGACTCATTCACACCCAAATGGATTGAAATCCTATAAAAATATTCCTAATTTGCTGTTGAACTTTGGCAGAATGAATAAGATAATAAAGGATACGTATGTAGTGTGGGAGAGGTAATACATTGTCCACTTACCTTATTCTCCATTCCTAGTCTATGCTATTATCTTCATAATAAGGATCAAGGGAGATTCTTTCTCTCACCTATGCAATGACTGAAGCACTCTTCACCAAGTTAGGCAAAAATGCTTATCATATTACTTAGATTATGTTCACTTTTTCTATATGCCATACAGTGAACAATGCTCCAAAAAAAGCATAAAGCATCCATAATATCAGATATAATTTCCTGAAAATCTTGGTTATTCCCAGGACAGTTCTAGGGCATTAAATATTCCATGGACCTAGATATTTAACTAATAACCTTCTTTTCAGGAGAATATATTATGCACAATAAGCAAAGCAAACCTAATGCATGACCTTTTGATCCCTAAAATATGCCTGAATTTCATCCTGCATTCTAATCATGCAATTAACTTATTATGATTCTGAATTGAATATACACATCCTCTTCAGTTCTCAATTGAACAGGTGGAGGTGGGAGATATTAGAAGGCTGAGCCAATATATCCAACCTGATCACTATTTTATTTGTTCAGAAAAAGTGCCTAAAGGAATGTCAACTCTTTGGGAAAACTAAGAATGATTTTCTTTAAAGGAATAACATACAGGCACCCACTTGCTTCGATTTACTGTATCTGGATACTTACGGTATAAGGGCTGTGACTCTTTGAAAACTTTTTCCCTTATTAAATATTTACATCTGCAGGATTTAAACTTTCTTGCTGTGAAAATACCTTTGAAAGGTGTGGCATATTTATTTAAAATACCGTAGATATGTTACTATCAAATAATTCAGATAGATAAACCAGTTTGTTCTCATTAAGAAAAGCTATAGGAAGCAAGACATAATCCACATTAGACTGATGGAAATTCCTAAGCCCAATGGGTTTTACTGGCTGAGATGAAAGAAATACTAGCATCTTCATTTCTTTCTCCACATTCCCTAGGGAGGAAAAAACCCCTTCCACTGTCTTGGAACAGATTTTTTTTTCCTGATTTCAAGTACATGTCCAGGGTTTAGGAATATTTTGGCATGAGAACATCCAAGGCTTCCTCTGATCCACTCTGACCATTCTTGTTTTCTCCGTATAGTAGATTGCCATCACCTGAGTAGCCATAGTAGCAGAAAAATTTACTACATTTAAGGAGAATATCCACTTCTTCTCTGTACATCAGGAGTGTCAAACTCACAGCCCTTGGGACAGGTGCATCATGTGCTGGCTGGTTTTAGTCCTGATACATCACGTGACACCACTGTGATGACATGAGTTTAACATCCCTGCTGTATGTGGAGAAAAACATCTCGGTAATCTAGTGGTCCTTATGATGCTTTCTGAGGTCATTTCCTCTCTATTGTCTTTTTCTGCTTAAACTATTTTTTAATTTTATATAGTTGTTTAAACTGTTCTTTTACAAATTGGAAAAAAAAAACCCAGGAAGAATAAATATACTGCCTAATGCATGATGTCCATTTTAACAGTTAGTAACCCTTTCATTCTAGAACCAATCTGGTGTAGTGGTTAGGGCATCAGACTAGAAACCAAAATGCCATGAGTTCTGGTGCTACCTTAGGGACAAAACCAATGGGTAGCCTTGGGTCAGTAACTCTTTGTAGAAAGAGACAATTACAAACCTTGTCAAGAAAACTGCAGGTACTTTTCCAGGCAGTCACCAGGAGTCAACACTACATCAAAGACACAAAACAAAAAAGAAGAAGAAACAAACGCTCATACCTCTTATTCTACAGCTAAAGCTTTATCACAATACATATTAAAATGATGGTGCCCTGTTCATTAGAAAATACTCCTTTCATGACCATGTAAAACCAAGGCAAGTTGCCAGAAATGGAATGTTATGTGTAACATATTGTTGAACATGCAACTAATTTACTCATAGTGTAACATATTGTTTTCACAGAATGCCTAATAAGCATACTTCACCCAAAGTTAATGTATCCCAGGGGAAGACTTAAATAAACTCTGCAGTGGTAGAAAATTGAAGGGAAAGGGAAAAATTAAAAGGAAACGAGGTAAAAGGTGACAAGATGTGCAAAACATGCTTGCTAGTCATTTGTAAGTTTTACAACCTTTTGTAAACATAGGTAGAAGAAGTTGAGTTTTGCAATAACGCATCTGCTTTTTCTTTCTAGCCTTCAAAAACTTTTCATTCTCCTTTCCCATTTGAAATATTAAGAGGAATGTTATTCTAATCGTATTAAGCCCATCAGATCATATAATAAAGCATTTCCAGACATATTGATAAGTTGGTTGATTCTTTCCATTCTTGCAGTTGGACTAGGACAGAAAGGATAAGTGGTCATTTGACCTTCATTGTGTATTAAATAAACAACAGATGGCAAGGATTTGATCAGTACATATATTCTTTCTTCTTGGTAGCCATGTTCACACTGTTGCTTCCCACTGAGCCTTTCTTTTTGTTTGTCATGGTGCCAAAGCTGCTTCTATAGTACGTTTCATGCATCACAGCTTTCTAATCTTGTCCCATTAGTTTCATTTTGTTTCTATCATAAATAATTGTCTACTTGCTTATACACTCTTTCATTGCCTAATAATGATTATTCTTGGCACAAAAGAGTAAAGTTTTTACAAGATTAGCTAGTACAGTTTGTCCATTTAATAGAGATCCTGCCTGACACCATTTATTCAAAGAAGGCAGGAAGCACAGGTGAAAGTTCTCAGACCTAGAAAGACAACAGAAGCATTCTCCTCTCCCAAGGGAAACACAGTGTCATTTGAAAGTGTTTCATTCATTAACTTGAAACACCTGTATGGAATAATGCCATACAGGTTAAAGGAAAATATGTAGAATTCCAAATATACAGATGTTAAGGATAGTTGACAGGGAAGTAGCTTATCTAGGTATAAATTCTGAAAAAGCTCCTTTCAAGATATTCATATTTTAATCAACTCTTAAAAGAAAATAAAAGTGTGATTTTATGTAGCTACACAACTAGTTCCCATTACTCAATGTCTTAAATATACCTGGAGTGAGGATATGCAACTTTGGAGAATAGTGAAAAGGTTGTGTTATTTAAGATTATGGGTATTCTCAAAAATAGTTGTGGGGAGGGTAAATGAGTACAAAATTCTCTGTCCATCAGCAGGATGGACACTCTGAAAATTGAACAGAATAGGACTAATTTTAGGGTGGTTGGAAAAGCCAACAAAGCAAATATTGATTTTAAAAGTAGGATCAGGTGGACCAGGCAATGGACTAGCACCTCAGAATGTTGCTGTTTGCTCCAGTCTCAAGCCCATTCTCTTCTCCTTCCTGTTCACATGATCTCAAGTGGAGCTGCTATTAAGATGCTACCAAGAAGTCACATGTTACGTGTTTTCCCCATCTTGTTATTCCTTCCTTCAACAAAAGAAAATTCAAATTTGAAAATATACCAGATCAGATTGTGAAACAGAAAATCTAAAGGAATTTTCCCATGCAGCACTATGTTGCTGATTCCATTAAAAACATTCTTAGAAGGAACATTTTACTTGAATGTTTTGTGAGTAAAAAAATAGATAAATAAAATTTTGCCATACCAATGGTCCATTTATATCATTATATGATCAGCAGCAGTTACCCTACTAAATAGGCTACATTCAGAACAAAGTTTACATTAGCCATTTTCCTCTACTGTCAAAATAGAAATAACTAATTTGAGGCAACATAGCAGGAGAGTTAATGTTTACTGCTCAGCTCCATGAGATTCTTCATCTAAATCAGCGTTCCCCAACCTGTGCAGCTTGCCGGTCTAGCTGGAGGTCGGAGAGGGTAATTGAGTTGTGCAAGGAGCACATATGCATGTACACAACTCAACTCACACAAGTGGGTGTGCACATGGAGCTCAACGGCAAGCTGAGCTGCATACATGCCAGCCTGCCGCTCATGCAAGTAGAGCTAGCTGTATTCATGTTCACTGGCCCGCAGCCCGGTTGTGACTAGGCCATGGCCCGGTAGTGGGCCACAACCCAGGGGATGGGAATCTCTGTTCTAAATATTGCAAGCATGTACCTTTGTAGCCATATTCTGTTTAGATAAATATATTATGTTTAGAAACCCTGTTTCTAAAACCTCCTTAATTTCTCCTTCTTTGGTTGTTCTCAAAGTCTGTATTCCTTTATTCTTGGAATTGCTCAAACAATGCAAGATATGCCAGACGGATCCCCGTCAGTGTATTGTACAACATTAGGAACTATTGATGCATTCTCAGAAAAAAACTTGAAGTAACCCAGGGTTATATGGAGAATCCTTTATGACAACAATACTTCCATAGTTTTGCAGTCATTATAGCAGAGGTGGGGATTTATGACTTGTGGACTTCAATTCCCAGAATTCCTGAGCCAGCATGGAATTCTACAGATGCTATGACCTGGATCTAAAACAGTTTGATTTACAAGGAGATGCAGGCAGAAGCATATGCAGATGACATCCACCAGTATGCAGTATCTGAAAATCTCATTGCGTTACCATAGCTTACTCTTCACTGGTTTTATGTTCATGCAAATATTTCAATCTTTTTGTTGTCATGGTTTGATTAATTAAATTTATCTGAAGCTGAAAAGAGGTTGTTTCACTCAGCGTATTATGATTGGGCAAATTTTCATTGACTTACCTTATTATCAGTGGTGGGTTTCAAATTTTTTAGAACCTACTCTGTAGGTGTGGCCTATTTTGTGGGCGTGGCTTGGCAGTCATGTGACAGGGTGGGAGTGGCCACCTTTTAAAATATGGTGAAACTCATTTAACAATGCTTCTTTCTTTCTTTTTCTTTCTTTCTTTCTTTCTTTCTTTCTTTCTTTCTTTCTTTCTTTCTTTCTTTCTTTCTTTCTTTCTTTTTTCTTTCTTTCTTTCTTTCTTTCTTTCTTTCTTTCCTTCCTTCCTTCTTTCCTTTCCTTCCTTTCCTTCCCTTTCCTTTCCTTCCCGTTGGGTCACTGGCAGCGGCGGGCCAGATTTACTTCCAGGTATGCCGGTGGAACCCCCTCTCACCGGTTCTCTAAATTTCACCAACCGGCTCTCGCGAATAGGTGCGAGCCTGCAGAAACCCACCACTGCTTATTATCTAACTATTCTAGAGATTCCGATGTATGGATATAACATATATTTCTCATGTCAAGGACAGTGAGGCAGATACTGATGTCACTAATAAATGGGACAAATGAGCAAGTTCATTAGATCAGTTAACTTCTCTCACTAGCAACTGAGACCAGTGATTTAAATAATAGCAAGGGAGCCATTGTGCAATTTAGCATTTCTGTCCTTTATTGAATTGTATTTCAGATGGCAATAAATCTCACTTTCCCTATGATTCAATGTTGATTGTGTACAAACAACTTATTAGAAATAGATCAGCTCGCCTTTCTTCTGATTTTTTAAAATATTGTTAGCACTGCAATCATCTTTTGTCTTTTTTTAAAGCTTTAATTATGGTGCAATTATCTGGCCATATGTTTTATACCTGTTAACTTGCAACATTCTATTAATATTGATACCAATGGTGATTCTCTGAATGCTAATCTATGCTGAATATCAGAACCCTTTAAGCTTAAAGGTGTATCTAAGTTTCTTTAAGCTTTCATTTTTGACTTCCCAGTCAGATATGAAGATACTTTACAGTGTTTTCCAAGGCTGTGGTATCTCTTTGAAAAGTAGCATTTCTGTACAGTTTATGCGTAAGGCAGGTATATTTTAGGAGCCCCCTTGATCATTTAAAAAAGCAGTGTTTAACGATGCCTTGTCTTTCCAGATTCTGATTGCTGACCTATCAAATTTATTCCTGTATGATCCAGATCCTTTTCTAGAAGGCCAGAATCCAGGGTTCAGTAGCCTGTTAGAGATCTAATAGAAACTCTCTACTGACAGACCCAAAAGCCCTTCGACTGTCATTTGATGTCATTAACAATTTTCTAAAGCCCATTACAGATGGGGACGGACTGATTAAAACTGAGCTGGGAGGATCTTTTTTCCCAGCTAGAAATCTCCCCTGAGACTTTCCATGCGTGTGAAGTTTCTTGTTGATTAATGGGGCTGGGCTGCCTGTTCTTCCACCTCTCTCTCTCATTCTCCCCTCCATTGCCATGTATTTTATTTGGATAGAAAAAGCTAATTTATAATTGGTCATCTGCCTGGACTGCCAACATTTAAGTGTACATTTTGTAAAGGAAATAAAAAGAATTTGGAAACATCTTTAAAATCAAGCTGTGCCATAATCTCCTTTACATTCACCCTAGCTGTTACACATGGGCATTTCAATCATTCTGTGACTGTTGGCATAAATGACACCCAATAACAAAAAGAGCTTATCTTTCCAAGTTCTCCACCCCTTTCCTGCCCGGCTCCATTCTGCTGGTTATTATTTCTCTCAATGATCGCTACAGCTGGAATATTGTTTTACTGCAAATCTCACACCAGCACTGTCACTTGTGATGTGACACCCAAGATTTTTATCTGCAGCCTGGGTAGGAATTATTAAACATTCTCACATTGTGCAAAGTGTTGAGGCTGAACAGCAGTGCAGTCAGGTGCATCCAACACTTCTGTCTTTCCCACCTGATTCTTGAAATATGACTCCTTTAAAAGGCTAATAGTCACTTGTAGAGAAGTGACAGCATTCAAGAATTCATTTCAAGTATGCTGGAAATACAGCTGGATCCCCCACACACAGACACTGACACACACACAACCGCCCTTCCAATATTATTTCTAATAAAAAAAAAAACCTTAGGGATAGAAGAGAAGCTATATTTAAAAATATTACAAGCAATATGTACAAATAATGTCAACAGCAAAACAAGGAAAATGAAAATGTTTCCAGCTAAGCTAGAGACAAATGTGTACATTTTATATCCATCCCCCTCCCCTGCTGTCTTGGGGCTGACATAATATTTTATCATGTTAAAAAAATGTTCGTGTGCGGAGTGTCTTTGCATGTGCGTGTGTTTTAAAACCTTCTAAATCTCTAATTAAATAGCATGAAAGAGAAGAGCTATACAAATGCTATCCATCTTTTCCAACTCTCTGCATCTCCCTCTCTTATCTATATAATTTAAATCATCTAAATGTTTAAAGAAATCAATCGATACACATGCAGACAAACACACATATAGGAAATGTAGAATTGACAAAATGGACACACAAAGAAAGTCAGGATACTCTGTCCCATCCCTCATAAGGAAATTTTTTAAAAAGCATACTTGCTGGGATTTTACCCAGAAGGCAAATTCTCTTTTATTAAAATAGCACTTATATGCTTCCGGGTTGAAAGGATTAGCTCGTGACTTTGGGAGACACCATTGCCTGGGGAATGCCCAGTTGGTGGCTCCTTTCATGTCCCTGGCAAGACCTGGAGTGAAAGAAGGGAGCTCACCCTGTCCCATGGTGGCACTTGGGTCTTGAACACAAGTTCGCTAACCTCCAATCCAGAGTCCTGTGAGCACCATGCTCCTTTTTATTAAAATTAAATAATAGGAAAAAATACAGGCAATTTTTTTCATACTTATCTCTATGATTTTTCAATTTTGAAATATGTTAGAGCAGCAGGAAAAACAAAACATGAATAGAGTTATGCATGTATAATTTTAAAAAAAACCTCCTCTATGTATTTTTATAAACTCTCTATAGGTTGGAATTGCATCAGGGATGGATTCCAGCAGGCACTACTGCCATTTCACTTGATGCATGCTGTGTGCGCATGAGTAGTGCAAGAAAATTTGTTCTGCGCATGCACAGAAACAAAAAACAAGATGGCAGGGCCTACAGCGCCACCCGGAGGACCAGGTCAGGGAACGTGGCTGGCCTGGATCACTGCCAGTTCCAGTGACCCAAGCTGCCAAGTCACACCGGTTCGGCCGAATCGGTCCGAACTGGTAGTAGCCCACCACTGAATTTTCTGCATAAAGTCAAAAGTTCTACATGATTAGAGCAATACCCATGTTCTCCGTTAGATAAATATCAGGGAGGACTCATGGAATAGCAAGGATGCATGGCATCTCAACTCATCTGATGATTATTTTATGCATCAATCAAACTGTTTGAAAAAAGCTTTTTCATTCCCTTCTTCTCATCTGTCATCTTTTCAGCAACTTTCCTGACTTGCCAGACTCTGGACTCTCCCAAAGTATATCTTGTCATCTGTCCAATGCCAAGTTAGTCTTAGTGCTTGCTTTGGCAATAATCTGACCAATGCAGTTCTCTTTACAATGACCATCTGTCCCTTCAGTGGTCGGAGAAAACGTCACTGCCTCAAGAGATCTCTTATTTTAAGAACTATCAAATCTGAAAGTGAAGAACCCTACAAAAGAGATTGCTTGTTATGTCCTTCAACAGAAGATTGAGCAGGTACGTGCTGGGATCTACTAAATGTGTATTTGACTTACTGTCAATTGAAATTATATTGATTACTTCTAAATGTGTCTTGATGCTAGGAAAGGCAATCTCTTTTGTTTTAAAGTAGGAAACTCTGCCAGCTTCTAAAAAGTTAGGGTTGGTTCTTAAGAAAGTATCCTATTAAGATTTGTACTTAATAAAGGATGAATTTGATTTCACTCATTTGTGATATTGCCTTTGTTAATCCTCTGATTTATATGTTAGATTTATAATCCACCTTTCCTCTAAGAGTTTAAGGAGAGTTAAATAGGTTCACAACAGCAATTTAGTCTCACAACAGCAACCCTTTAAGATAGATTGAGGTGAAAGTGAGTGGGCCACTTAGATTAATACCTATTTTTAAGAAACCCATATAAACTTGTAATATGTTTATTTCCAAAATATACATACTTATTATAAACATTTTTGCAAACAATTTTTGTTAGTATGGTATGGGTTGTACATTGTTTTCACACAAATATGCACATTTATGTGTCTAATTTTAATAAACAGATTTAGAATGCTTGTTTAAATAATGAATAATGAACAGCATTTAATAATTTATAGAAGCATTTCAGTTTATGTGTTAGATAAAATTAGCTGAAATAATTACTGTTGCTAATGGGAAGCTTATTATTACTATTGTTCATTACATTTGTATACCATTTTTTTCTGCTAGAAGTTCAAGAGAGTTACATAGTTTCCAGTATGTTTATTTTAATTACCCTGAAATCTAAGCTTTGATAATTTACTGATTTATGTACCATGGCTTGAATGAGCCTCAACTTCAAACAGATCTGAGTAGATTACTTCCGCCAACAAAATAATTGTAATAAATTAATTATAGTTAAAACAATAAATATATCCAATGAGTACCAGCCAACATATTACATAAAAGTCAATTATTATAAACCCCATATGCTTCCGGAGAAGTTTTCTTGGTTTTGAGGTTGTCCAGCAATCTAACAAGAAGATGACAGATTATTAATTGGGGGCAACTGTTTCATTAAGCCTTCTAAATTATGCCATTAATTTATCTTCTCAGTTCCTATAGATGACATTCCCTCAAAGAAGGAACACTTAACAAACCTTCTTTCAAACTCAGATTGGCTAGAGGAAACTCAACCTATCACATGTGTTCTCAAACATATTTAGGTTCCTAGACATGTTGGGATTTAAAAGTAATAGCTGCATAACACAGTTAGGGAGAGGAACTGGTTCTGTCAAACAAGAGGAGATTCTTGGTGCTCTCTCTTAGCTTGATTGTTTTCTTGCAGATGTTTCATTACCCAACCGATAAACATCATAAGTGCTAGTCATGAGGTTACATTGTTTGGGTAATGAAATGTCTGCAAGAAAATAACCAAGTTCAGGAGAGCACCAAGCATCTCTCATTTCAACCCTGAGGTACAAATGTTTACTTTCAGCCAATGATTCATCAACCACTCCTTTGCAGCTTCCAAGTCTTTGTCATCCACACACGTCATCATTAACCACCATCCATTTATGTATGGGAAGAGAATAAAAAATTCAAGCTAGCATATGCATGTAATTGGAATGTGGAAGGAGGAGCTTCCAGATAGCTAGCTAGCTAGCTAGCTAGCTAGCTAGCTAGATAGATAGATAGATAGATAGATAGATAGATAGATAGATAGATAGATAGATAGATAGATAGATAGATAGATAGATAGATAAAATTATCTTGAATCAATCATAGTATAGTTTACATGATTAGATGAACAATGCTTGTTTAATAAACTTTCCATAGTTGAATAGAATATTCTTCCAAATCTGGTCCAAGTTTCTAATTATTATACCCCCTTGCCTCCTAATAGTTACATAAGTCATATTGGGTAACCAGGTAGTACTGGTAATTGAGGCAGAATACTAAGATTTTGGTTTTTTTAAGTTTTATTAAATTTGGTCCTCTTGGTACAATGAGATTTGGTGATTTAGAACCCAAAGAAACTGGCCTTATACTGAACATTTTGCCTACTCTTCTTCAACCATTCATATTTGAGAAGTTGTGATATTTTGCAGGTGAAATTCTCACAAGCAGAATTAATTGCTCTGAAGTTAATGTGGCCACACAATGCTTCAGATCTGAAAGGAAAAGAGGCTTCCAATTGCATGTTCACATGTAACATCTCTTGGTAAGGTTAAAACCAAATGCATCCATTCCCAGAATTTCATTGCTTTTCTGAAGGGCAGATGTGAAATCCCAGGGAAAAAAGGAGTTGTGAACAGGTATTTTGAGAGTGATAGTATGAGATCTAAAATGCCTTTTCCTCTTCAGATTCAAACTATAGCATTACTTAAGTAATATATGTCTGAACAACTTAAGAGTTTTTGCCTGTTCTTGTGCCATCAACTCTCTTCCTGAATATTTTATCAGAATTCTCTCTCTGTGATTAGACTGGAAACAGTTAATCCAAAGAAACCACAGTCTAGAACTAAGGTTAATAGTACTTTTTAAAAAGGAATATCACGACTACAACACAAAATCTCCACTGATCCACCGAGTACTCTACTTTCCAATGAAGCACTTGTACATAGGCAATTTATGGTAGCAAAAATAGTCAGTTTCTTTTATCTTTTCTGATGCAGCAGAGAAAATGGCTTGTCTCTTTAGTGAAGAAGGATCTGTTTGTTGATGGTTTTGATGAGAGCTAATTCAAAGTGAGAAATAAGTCTCACAGGTATCGTGATGGTATTTTCCCCTTTCTTAGATCAGTCAAGGAGGCTGCGGGGAGGAGAACCATATATTTGAATGTATGTGGCAACACTTGCAACAATAAAAAAGTGGGAGGGAACTTTCTGGAAATTGGAGGAGAGATTTCTGTGCAGTATTAACAAAAATGGATGCAAACTCCTGGTAAAAGTCAAGCTAATGATAGATGCATAGGCTGGTTGACTCCTACTGCAAGTCAACAAAGCTGGGTAGAGCTTATAAACAAACACGGACTTTGATCCAAGAGATTTTTTGAGTTTCTAGGCTTTTCACAGATTGGATTTAAAAGGGGGAAAATATAACTGTTTCTGAGTATTCGGCACATTCCGCTTTGTGGGTGGTAGGGTTCAATTTGTTCTCAGCACTAGCATCAATACTGCTGTTGCAGCTTGCTTTTGTCATCCTAATAGTTTTGTTTCTTATAAACAGTTCCTGTCATTATATTACAGTTGGTTTGACTGAGATAATATGTCTGTGGAAATTAGAAAGAATTTAAATTATGCTAAAGGAGTTTCTTTCGTTTCTCATATCATGGGAGGAGAATGAGTAATGTGTTATTGGTAGTTTTTTATTATTTGTTCTGCTTGCATCTTTTTAACCTGCTTATATAGTGCTCAATATATTTCAAATATATGGACATCCTTATGATCTGGTTCCTGGGGTGAGTTTTCCATGTGATTTCTGACTTCACAGTCTTTGGGAGATAGTTAGCTACCTTCATAAATATTGAGGGAAGACTTTCCTATCAGCGAATTTAGAAGAAGGAAGAAAACACCGGTATTTGTGAAAGAGGACAAAATTGGCACTTAGAGATGTTCCTGACTGATTGATTAGATCAGATGTCAGGCAAGAAGGAGAAGGATACTGCACTTGAGCAAAAAAATATACAGAAAGGGGAATACAAGTTTGGCGTTAGGGTTAGGGTTAGGGTTAGGGTTAGGGTTAGTTAGTTTTGGGATTAACTGAGTCCCGGGTGTACGTTGAACATGTAATAGTGACATCTATCTTATTTGAACAATTGTGAAGAAGCTTGAATCGCTCCCCTCTGAAAGACAGGAATACAAGGTAAAGACAAAGATAACTTTGATGAGGACTAGGTGGACATACAATCACACAGGTTTCTTAACAACAGTATCAAAATGGTTTACCACTGCTTTTTTCCTAGATTTTTTCCAGCTTCCAGTTTACAATGTTGTACTCCCAGACGGTCTTAACTTGTTAAATTGGAAGCAGCTTGCTACACTGCTAGAATGTAGAGGATTGCTGTCAATCAGTACAACTCTGTATCACACAATCTAGCACATGGGTAGTCAACCTTTTTATACCTACCACCCACTTTTGTATCTGTTAGTAGTAAAATTTTCTAACCGCCCACCGGTTCCACAGTAATGGTGATTTATAAAGTAAGGAAGTCAATTAAATAAAAAAAAGGAAAGTGCTTCAGTATCAGACAAAACCCCTACCGCCCACCATGAAAGCTGGAACACCCACTAGTGGGTGGTAGGGACCAGGTTCACTACCACTGATGTAGCATGAGAATAAGCCCTATCAAATCAGTGGAATTTACTCCCAGGCAAAAGATAATTTGGATGGGTAGTAACAAACTCAAACTCAACCCGTCCAAGACCGAGTGGCTGTGGTTTCCGGCACCCCGGTTCAGCCAGGTAAGTCCAACACTGGCCATTGGGGGCAAACAACTGGCCCCCGTGGAGAGGGCGCACAACTTGGGCATCCTCCTGGATTCCCGGCTGTCCATGGAGGACCATGTGGCGGCCGTGGCCAGGGGGTCATTCTATCAGGTTCGCCTGATACGCCAGTTGCGCCCCTTACTGGACCGGGGGGCCCTTCGCACAGTCACTCAAGCTCTTGTGACATCTCGGCTGGATTACTGTAATGCTCTCTACATGGGGCTCCCCTTGAGGTGCACTCGAAAGCTACAGTTAGTGCAGAATGCGGCCGCGTGGGTGATTATGGGTGCCTCAAGGCAAGCCCACGTAACACCTCTCCTGCGCGAGCTGCACTGGCTGCCTGTGGCCTTTCGAGTGCACTTCAAGGTGTTGACTACCATCTTTAAATCGCTCCATGGCTCGGGGCCTAGCTATATACGAGACCGCCTCCTGCCCCATACATCCCTTCGTCCGGTCCGCTCCCACAGAGAGGGCCTTCTCCGGGTGCCGTCGGCTGGGCAATGCAGGCTGGCAACACCCAGGGGAAGGGCCTTCTCTGTGGCAGGCCCGGCCCTCTGGAACGACCTATCTTCGCACTACCTCGGACCTCTGCCTCTTACGCCAACGTCTCAAGACCCATTTATTCCAACAAGCCGGCCTAGGATAGCCCCCCGTTCTGACTTTTATATATAAATTATAATTTGGTTGGGTTTTTAAATATGGGTTTTAGCACGGGTAAATAATTTAATATATTTTAATGTTGTATATTGTATTTATTGTGGTTTTTAAATAATGCCTGTGCGCCACCCTGGGTCCTAACAAGGAGAAGGGCGGGGTATAAATTCGAATCAATCAATCAATCAATCAATCAATCAATCAATCAATCAATAAGAGGTAAGAGCTTACTCCCAGGTAAGAGCTGTGATTGTTTTTTTTAGAGATAGTTTAAAATATAGCTCAAGGTTATTATTTAACTTTTTAACCTTAATAATTGTTTTATCTATTACTCAATTATTTCATATATTTTAATTAACATTGTTTTGCTTGAGATGCTTATTGCATTTTAAATGTACCATTTATAGGTGGCACAGAGATAGTTAAATAGGTGGGTGTTGATACATAAAACCATGCTTGATTTGATGATTATAACTGTTATTATTATGCAGATAAAGATAGTTTATCAATATAGAAGAGAAATGAATTAATGCTTACAGCAACACAGTTGATTAAAAGGAGGAAAAATGAAATATTGCTTCTGCTTTAATAGCTAATTAATGTTTAAAGGATACTTTTTAATTGAAATGAATGGAAAAATTTTGCCTACCCAGGATGCAGCTTGCAAATAGATATACAACAAAGTATGTATATATGTATAATATTCCCTTTGTTAAATATGGAGTTCTAATATTAAACTTTAGTACAGCTTTATTTACAATCTGCATTTTATTTAATGTTATTCTTGTTGTAGATCAGGCTTATAATAATACCAGCATAGGTTTCCAATTCTACTCTTTTATTCTCTAAGAGTTCTACCACTCAACCTTCTTGCATTATATTCCATTGATGAAATTATCTTTGAATGTGTATGAACCAAGTTTCCTTATCACTGAACTGAAATTTCAGAAATTAATGTTACCCAATATGATTCTATTTTGACTAAATTCATTTTTAAATGCCCAGTAAGCTCCTCTCTATTGTTATTATAATAACAAGCAGGAAAATGTATGTCATAAGAAATTAATACTTCTTGGCAGATGAGCATACAGTGAAACTACAGAAATTACAAGGAAAAGGGAATATTTTGACAAACTGGAAGTATCAAAATAGTCAGAAAATAGATGCCACAGAAAACTGAATGCACTTTTATTCATTTATCTGGATTGTAATCTTCCTGAAAAATAAAATAAAATAAAATATTTCAGCCTTTGTGACATGGTTGCGATTTTTACCCATTTCAGGTTCAGTTAAACAGGCAGGTTTAGTTTCAATTTTGTTTGAACCAATTTGATTCTTTTTAAACTTTTAATAGCATTTTAAAAAGAGAAGTTAGAGGAGATTCTGCACTGATTAAGCCTAACTGTTAAAGAACTATTAAAAAGTCACATGTGATTATATGGTAACTTCATTAATAGCAATAGCACATAAACTTATATACCATTTCACAGAGCTTCACAGCTTTCTCCAAGCAGTTTATAGAATCAGCTATTGCCTCCCAACAATCTGGGTCCTCATTTTACCGATCTTGGAAGGATGGAAAGCTCAGTCAACCTTGAGCTGGTAAGGATAAGTAAGTACATTAGCAAAGCTGGCTGGAGAATTCTGGGAGCTGAAGTCCTTCAGACTTAAAGTTGCAAAGGTTGGAGACCCCTGCATTAGAGGACAGAGAAAGCATTTTCTTGACAACCAGCTAATCCTACTTGACCTAACTCAGTACATAGTTATTTTTCATGTACCTACACATAACTAGTCAAATAAAAATCAGGTGCCCATTGGGATTCAAAGTTGATTTTCCAGACAATGGAAATTGGATCCAAAGTGTGTATCTCTCTGTTCATAAAGTTTCATAAAGTTCTAAAGATGTCTGGGGATAATATTTTTAACAACTTGCTTTCTTACAACTTCACAAAAGACAAGAGAGATCGGAAGGATGGATATTAAGGAAAAAGTATTTCTGAAGTCTGCAACACTAGTGTCTTTTTTTAAAAATCCACCAAACACTACTGGTTCATATAACACTTCAAATCTAGGACCCCAAAGTGAGCATTTTTTATTTTACACAGGTTACATTTGTTTCATTTGATACAATTTCCAAACTATCAGTTTATTCAGACAAAACAACCCACCATTAAATTATTAATAAACAAAAGATGTAACAATTCTCAAGTATAGTTACATACAAAATAACTGCAAAAACTATGTGATAGTTAAAGAAGTAGAAGTCTCAAATACAATGATTACTAGCAAGTTTCTCCCTTAAAATACAAGCTTTAAGAAATATAACTTCGTTTTTTGCAATTCATTATGAGCAAGTTATGCTCTATTCTGTTTCTTATTCTGTTCTAATGTGCTAGAATTTATTGGCAATGAAGCATAATACTTTCTACTTCAGTTATACAGATCAGATCTTCTGTGATGTACAAATAGTCTAAACATGTAGATGTTTTGATGTACCACCTACACATCACTTGTAACATTATCTTACTGTGTTGTGTCATTCAGATTCAATTTAATTTGCTGTTTTGCTACCATTGTTTTGAGATATTTGAGTATGAAGTAATTTCTCTGAAGGTCCTGAACTGAATATATTTAATCACTGAAGAAATTATAGATGTTATTAATAATCAAAACAGTTTTGAAATACAGGGCTGCCAGACTTCTATGAAATATAACATACTGAGCTCATACATTTAAGCAGCATTTCAGCTTTTGAATAGGGTGTTATGAAAACTTGCTAATTTCATGCCCTGAACATCCGTGGACCACAGAATCTTGAAAACATAATCATATAAACCATGGTTTGAGATTAAATCGCAATGTTCTGACACATTTTTCCTTAGAAGCACATGCTAACTGTAGAAACATAGTTATAGCAATAGGACTCAGATTTATATATTGCTTCATAGCTTTACACCCTTTCTAGAGGGTTTGCAGAGTCAGCATACTGCCCCCAACAATCTGGATTCTTATTTTATTGATCTCAGAAGGATGGAAGGCTGAGTCAACCTTGTGCCAGTCAAGATTGAACTCCTGGCAGGAGGCAGAATTAGCCCGTAATACTGCATTCTAACCACTGCACCATCACAGCTCTTATGGACATTATTTCCCATAAAGTTATTGGCTGTTGTTATTTTGTTTATTGAAAGTGTACAAAGCTGAATTATTCAAAACATTTTATAAGGTTCACTCAATTAAAACACTTGATGAGATATGGTCATGATACATATTTTTAAAACTGCATTACAGGCAGGCAGGCAGGCAGACTGGCTGACTGGCTCAGTGTAAGGACATATAGAGAGATGCTTTCAGAGTTGGTCATAGCAGGAAATAAAATGTGGGGATTGTATCAGGAGCATATCATGGAATATGGGGAATAACAATACGGTACTGGACAACCAAACCAAATATGTAATTCATAGCCTAAAACATTTTGCTGTTTTAAAATACAATGAAGGCAATCAGTGTTAAGACAGGATCAAGCAGCCCATAATCTATAAAACTTTTGTGCAAGGAATTTGAAGCATCTTAGTTTTTGTCTTGAATAGTTAGACGTCTTAAGTCAGTTTTGGCTGCCTAGGAGTATGAATCACAAATACAAACTTTTGAGAAGTGCCAAGTGAAAAGTAGATTGGGATGACACATAGGCTATAATCATTAGAAAGAAGGGGGGAAGATACTTCTAATGGAAAGAGGAAAAAAAGAAAGGGGATAGATTAGCAGAGCTGTTTTTCAAAGATCTATGGTATGATGGCAACATTTCATCCAACATTCTTCCTCCTCCTAATTAATGCTTAAGCTCGAGTTCTTGCACATACTGCCATAATGAATCTGTTATTTTATTCAAATACTGGTTGAAAACTAATAGGATTCTTTCCAAATCAAGAAGTATCCATAAACTGCAGGCACATTTTCCTCTCAAATGTTATTAAATGAAAAAAAGTGCAGATGGCACCACAAATAAATGACTGTCATGCACTAGGATCTTTTCTATGCAAATGACTAATACATCAGCACAATTCTGCCAGAGCAACAGCAAGTGTCTGCCAAAAAAGAATCATATCATAATCAGTGCGTGTTCCTGATTGTTCACTGTTTGTGACACATATGGATCCTTTGAAATACAGAACACCTACCTAGAGAAACAGTCCAATCATTATGCATCATGAACTTTTGCATGTGTTTAGAATGTTTTAAGGAAACTATTTGGTCTGCAATAAACAGACATATTTTCTCAGTGTCATTACAGCAATAGCTGTGCAAAAATAAAAAAGCAATAAACAAGGCTGATGTAGTTGCTATGCTTAAACTTGCAAATCTCTATACTTGGAAGGCATCTTAACTCCACAGAATAATAGATCCATTATCTATTCCATCTCTCTCTCTCTCTCTCTCTCTCTCTCTCTCTCTCTCTCTCTCTCTCTCTCTCTCTCTCTCTCTCTCTCTCTCTCTCCCTCCCTCCCTCCCTCCCTCCCTCCCTCTCTCTCTCTCTCCCTCCCTCCCTCCCTTTCCCCCCACTCTCTGTCAGAGATTCATCCCCATTACCGTAAACAGTAGTTTCATAATAAAAGCATGTAAAGATAGTGTGAATTTTTAACTTTTTATGAATTGCATTCATACTGTTTGAGAAAGCCACTGGGAGTCTTTGGATATGACATCAACATTGATTCTCCCCATCAATAAACAGGAGGCAATACTATCAATATTGACAAATAAAACAAAAGAAAAGAAACAGCTTTTTTTCAGTAGAATTCCAAATCACTTTACTGGAGGAAAAACAGAGAGTGTCTTATTCTGTAATATATTATAGATAAACATTAGGTAACTACGGTAAATCTAAAAGCATTAATAGTTACATCTTCAATTAATTCTGATTTTGGTTTCTTTCTGGGAAAGTGGTATCAAAGCTAACAGCCAGGTTTTCAGAGCTTGGTATAGAAATGTTTTCTTCCTTCTTTACAATATAGTCATGATTTTTTTTTAAAAAAGGAAGTAGAATGATGCATCCAAGAATCTGTGTATCTAAGATAAGTAAACATCTGCTGAGATTTAATTTAAGTCCCAAGACGTTTGGGAGTCTTTGGGATAGATGAAGCAATTGTGGCTTCCAGAATCTTGTACAGACATCCTCCTGTAATATCATCTATCATCTGTTAATAAGTGATAGCACATTATATAGCCTTTCCTGCCAATGCCAGAACCAGCCTCACTTCTCCATTCTCCACTGTCCTCCTGAGTTGGTTGCTGTCCTTATGTTCTGATAAAATGATGTTGAGAAGACTGTTCACTATTTTTGATGTAGTGGATTAAATTAACTACCCCTCTGGAAACTTCCTGGGCTCCAAGATTACCACAGATGGGACTGCAGCCAAGAAATTAAAAGATGGGGAGGACAGCTATCGCAAATCTCTGGGGAGGACAGCTATGGCAAATCTAGACAGCATACTAAAAAGGAGAGACATCAGCCTGCCAACAAGAATGCCATGGTTTTCCTAGTTAATAATAATAATAATAATAATAATAATAATTTTTTAATTTGTTGACCGCTCCCTCTCCCCGTAGGGACTCGGAGCGGTGCACGGGGAAAAACTAAAACAATAAATATACAGACATATTAAAAACAAATTAAACAATACCTGTGCTAAAAATACCCCATTTACATACTAAAATTCCCAATTAACAACTAAAACCCCATAGAGAGAGACTACCCTAGGCCGGCCAAGCAGAAAAGATATGTTTTTAATTTTAGACGGAAGGAGCGGAGGTCCGTGGTCGTTCTAATGTCGGGGGGAAGGTCGTTCCAGAGGGCTGGGCCCGCCACAGAGAGAGCCCTTCCCCTGGGCGTCGCCCGCTGACAAAGTCTAGTGGACGGCACCCGGAGAAGTCCCTCTCTGTGGGAGCGAATCGGCCGTGAGGATGTGTGAGGCAGGATCCGATCCCGCAAATAGCTAGGTCCCGAGCCATGGAGCGCTTTAAAGATGATGACTAATACCTTGAAGCGCACCCGGAAGACGACAGGCAGCCAGTGCAGCTCGCGCAGGAGCGGTGTTATATGGGTAAACCTAGAGGTTCCCAGAATTGCCCGCACGGCTGCGTTCTGGACCATCTGAAGTCTCCGGGTGCACCTCAAGGGGAGCCCCATGTAGAGAGAGTTGCAATAGTCGCAGAGTTGCAATGTATGGCTATGAAAGTTGAACCATAAGAAAGGCTGAGCGCCAAAAAATTGAGTCCTTTGAACTATGGTGCTGGAGAAGACTCCTGCAAGTCCCTTGGACTGTAAGGCAATCAAACCTAGGTAAAGTCCTAGATGAGATCAACCTTGACTGCTCTTTAGAAGGCCAGATCCTGAAGATGAAACTCAAGTATTTTGGCCACCTAATGAGAAGGAAAGACTCACTGGAGAAGAGCCTAATGCTGGGAATGACTGAAGGCAAAAAAAGAAAGGGACAACAGAGAATGTGATGGCTGGATGGAGTCACTGAAGCAGTCAGTGTAAGCTTAAATGTACCCCAGAGGATGGTTGAGGACAGGAAGGCCTGGAGGAACATTGTCCATGGGGTCATGATGGGTGGAACATGATTCTGCAACTAACAACAACTGGAAACTGCAATATGGTCTTGTCTAAATATGGTGTGATGTATTTAGATTATATCTTATTTAGTAATAACTATTCAACAACAAAACAACTAGAAGTAGCATTAATAGGAATACTGAAGCATGGAAAAAATATTTGTTAGTTAATTATCTTTTAAAAGATCACAGTCTATAAATTGGATGTTTTTCAGTATTTGATTCTCCTGAGTAACTAATGTCAAGGTCAATATTTTCAAGTATCGCAAAATATATATAGAAGAAAAAGTTGAGATCAGAAACAAAAGGTCATATATTCTAACTCTCTGCTACAGTATGTAACATGTAACCACCATAGCTGCCTACTTGTTTTAAATGTTAAATTAATTTGTTCTATCAAACAACATGCTGTTTTTTTTCCTTAAGCAAAATGGCCTCAATGGTATCATTTTAATTTGTGCTTATAAACTCTGAATCTGATAAACATCCAGACAGCCTAACAGAAAAAGAAGAAAAGGGCATGGTAGTTGCCCACATAAAACTGTATAGAGGCTTTTATTTTCCATTGAACTTTACTCTTATTTCAAAATCACTCTCACAAAAGGATCTAGCAGCAAGTCAAAAAACTGGCAAGATGAAGTACTAGTTAGGCAGCCCACCAAAGCATTATCTTGATCTTTCTTCATAATGAACCATTCTGGTTCATGAGGACCTCCAGCCATCATTGAAAATGAACAAACTTCCCATGATTTTCTGTGTCTGTCTGTCTGTCTAGCTAGCTATCTACTTTATTTGAGACTCTCTTGTCACCCAGTATTCCTGGAATGTTCAAAGCACTTGCTGACTTCTAAAACCTTACACGATTTCTCTTATTTCTTTGTCACTCAGAATTGTGACAAAGCAATCACCACAATTTCACGTGTACTTCTTCAACACCAAAAGTTCATTCAAAACATATGTTGGTATTTTAGCATCCAAGGCACGCCCTTGACTCAAGTTTTCCAGGATGGATCTTCCGTTTTCTTTTCTAACATTATAACTGAGAAACACCCCCCTCTTCTCCCTAATATAACCAATCTTGAATGTTTAATTTCTTAAAACTGTATCTGGAAGACTTCCCAGATCATACATCTGTTATGCTAATTGGCAAAGGATAAAGCTGAAGAAAGAAAGACTGGGGAGGATCACTGTCCTTCTCTCTTCCCTCTCCCCAGGCAAAAACAGAAAGTGCTTAGCCCCTCCCTGGCAGAAATGCAAACTAGAACACCTGCATGCCAAACACGTGGCACCTGCATTGCAACATAGTGATCTGTGCCACTATTGCCCTATAGGAAAAGAAATGTTCCCTGCTAATTGCTTTTTCTCACCTGGAATGTGAGCCAGTTGATAGAATCTAAGGCAGTAAAGGAAAGGACAACAGACAGCATTTTGGAACAAAGAGCCGGCCTTCCTTTAACTGCTGCTCTAACCTTCTTTCTGTTTTCCTTCAACTAAAACAGCAGTAGATCTAATAGTGTCACAGCCATCATTTATCAGTATAGGAGACTTTGGCACTCTGTTTTTCTTCTTGTGGGCTTTGCCACTGATTTCTAGTCTATGCCCCCCCCCCCCTTCTTTTCTTCTCTGCCCTCAGGCCACATGTAATCCTCTCCTTTAATTTCAACTGCCTTCCTTTTGCAGATCTTTCATTTGGATCCCCAAAATGAGCAATGTACCAATTTTCCAGCAACCTACTGTGCAAAGAAGGAGGCACACAGAGAGAAGGGGAATGTCAAAAATAAGTCCTAGGAGAAAAGGAAAAGGCAGAAAAATAGATGGTCACTGTGGTTCTCCTATTGTCAAATTATTTATGTCATGTGAGATGGCCTTCCAAGATCATTTGCTTGTCCAGGAATAGTGCCTTGTAAGACATTGAAAGAAACCACCCTGTATCTGTTTCAAATTGTGAAGGGACATTTAGCGATTAAAATTTGAAATTTCAATTATGAAATTTAAGGGTGATGATGATAATTAGATCTTGAATATTGTGTTGCATTTCCAAGAAGTATGTTCACCAAAACCATGAATTTTCTTTGAAATGAAATTGTTGTTGTTGCTTCTGCTGCTGCTTATATTTTATCCCCTCCGTTCTATTAAAATACATTACAGTATTACATTACAGTAACTATCTATCTATCTACCTTCGTTCATATACACACACATATTTTACAGATTAACAGAGTTAGAAGGGACCTTGCAGGTCATCTAGTCCAACCCTTTGCCCAAGCAGGAGACCCTACATCTGCCTCTACCTAGGATTGAACTCACAACCTCCTGATTGGGAGGCGAGAGCTCCACCTCTAGGCCACAGCAGCAGGTTATTGTTTGTTGATTATGTGCAAGTTGGCAACCATATACATTTTTTTAGGATCTCTCCCTAACCAGGTCCTTCTGATCGTCCAATAGTGACCCGTCAACACAGTATCTGAGTCCATCTATCTTACTGCTGATTATCCTCTTCTCTTTCTTTCCACCTTTCCCAACATTGAAGCTTTCTCCCGGGAGCTAGGTCTTCATATAATGTATTTGAAGCAAGATAACTTGAATCTGGTCATTTGTGCCTCGATCCACTTGTTAGTGTTCTTGGTTCTCTGTGGTATTCACAGGAGTCTTCACCAATGCCAAAGTTCATATATATCAATATTCTTTCTATTTTGCTTTTTCAAAATCCAACTTTTACATTCTACAGAATGTTGCAAGAATACCATTGTTTACACTACCCTGATCTATAAATATAGATGCATTGTTTTCCAAGGCATTCATGTTTGCTGCACCAAATACTAATCTGTGGCATAGTTCTTAGCTGCTGATTTCTTACTGATGATGGTTGATCCTAAAAGATAGAAGCTATCTATCAATTTGATATCTTCATTCGTTTGGTCTTCTTTATATTTAACTTTAATCCCATTTTTTTTCACTGGGTTCCTTGACTTCAATAATTTCCTGCAGATTTATTATTATTATTTTCTGTTAGAGTATTATTATTATCATAGCACATTTTTTATATTTCTTTCTCCAATTTTAAAACTACACACATCTTCATCCAATCCAATCATCATTTGTTTAGAAAGCATTTACATTTCCCATTGTTATTTATATTTTCCTCAGTCATTTCTAAAAGCCAATTTGAAAAATCCAAAGTGTGGTAAAAGAGAGAAACTTAAATGTGATTGATTTTTTTTTAAAGTATATAGTTACCATTTTGAGATTTCATTTTCTAGATTTATCTGCAATTAATTACGTGTTGTTTTTCCAGTATATCTACGTGGATGCCTCATGCTTTTTTCAAATGCAGGATTTCTCATTTCTGTTTCCCAATCAATTTTTTTCAAGTAATATTTCCACCTCATAATTGGTTTAGCTTGGCCTTGTCTTTACATTTAGGTTCCTTCCTTTCATATTTTAACTAAAATATGTCACTTCTCACTGTACTATATTATAAAACAAATGCTCATTTCCTCTTTATTAAAACTCTGGCATTAAGCCTGACCAACGTTCCTCCTATCATCCAGTTTCTTGAAAGAACCTATCTCTTTCTGAAAACAAGCTTGACATTCTACTAATTTTCTATGGGTTCCTTCACAGAAAGAGTTTGAAATATTTTTCAGGCCATTTCTACATATTTATCTACAACTATAAAATGACAAAGTGGGTTTTTTGCTTTTAAAACTTTAGTAACGAGTCTACATTAATGTTCATCCTGTCCAAAGCAGGCAGGGATAGGAAGAGGGGATTATAGATAGCTGGGATTGTGTAGTCAGAATAAACTGCTTTCTTTTAGGAACCAAGGACATTCTCACACCTGGCCGGAGGAAAGAGGAGTGATGTCACCAGACCAGCGGACACTGGTTTGATTGGGCCATGTGACTGATTGTTTGGGGTTGAGGGAAAACCTTTTACTTTAATTAGGTGAAAACCAAGGGGGCTCCTCAGTTGGTTTTCACCAGATATGTGCCAGTATTATATTTCCAATAAAGGGATTCTTTGAGGGATTCATCAGCCTCAGAGTTTTTGCTTGCGAGGAATCTCTTAGAATGCTTAGCAGCCCAACTCAGCTGGTTGGTGTCTAGTGCAGCTAAGGCATCAGCGAGACTTAGAGGTGCTCAGCTGCAGTAGCAATGAATTTATTAACTTTAAAAAATGCCACTGGGCCCCAGAAGTCTTTTAAGTTGTGAAGGCCTCCTCTAAAGCTTCTCATTTCCTGTACTTCCAAAATTCCAGCCTCAGTCATGACAAATTGTGTATCAAGATATGATGATGCAAGCTGGCACTTTCATGCTTATATTGAGACATGATTACAAAGATACATAAGGACCTTGCCTTTTGGTGCTGTAGAAAATAGTTTAACCAGCTGGTCTTTGAAGGAGCCCCTCAAATATTGGAACAGTGCTATCATGTCCCCTATTCCTTCTTTTCATTAGACTAAAATACCCAATTTCTATAACTGTTCTTCATATATTTTAGCCTCCAACCCCTAATCATTTTTGTTGCTGTTCTCTGCACTCTTTCCAGAGTCTCAATATCTTTTTTGTATTATAGTTACCAGAGTATTCCAAGTGTGGCCTTTATAAAGCAGTACTAATACTTCACATGATCGTGATTCTATCCCTTTGGTTAAGGCTGCCTAGGATTGCATTTTCTCTTTTGGCTGCCGCCGCACACTATTGGTGTACATTTATTTCAAGCCATTTTGACATTATTAGCCATCTAAAGAGTTCAGTATTCATCCAAACATAGCAAATTAGGCAACTCTGAAAATAAATAATAAATTCAACAGCAATAACATCAGCAATCAAAACAGAATACGTTCCATATTAGGAAAAATAGTTTTTTCTTACAACAAACTTAAAATGCAAGATACATTATACCTACCTCAAATCACATCACATAGAAATTGAAATTAGCATGAAGATTTGGTAATCAGTAAAGCAGACATATGTATATCACACATTATTGCTCATCTGGTTCTATGCTTATATAAAAATTATCAGAAAACTTCAGCTTAGGGGGAAATTAGCAATTTTAAAACAAACGAAGTAGAAAAGTGCTCTCATGAGACTTCATTAAAGCTTTATAAATGATTAGCACAATTATGCTAGATGAAATCAATATATTATTTACATTGCTTTGCTCAAAGATTTATTATGCTCTATTATTTCAACAATGAAATGCAATTAATAAATTGTCAGATCATTTTTCATGTTTTATTTGAAAATGTTTCAGCATATTTTAGCATATCATTTTTTTAGAGTAGCAAAAATACTCTAATGTATAACATTAATAAACGGTGATAGACTTTACTATAAATATTGCATCTGTTGCCAAGTAAAGTTACATTCAAAACAGAACATTGCAAACAGAAGTTCAGGGATTCTTTTGGTAGTACAGACATGTACCTTCTGCATTATTTTAAGATATCTTTGCACTCTCTGAACTTTGCACACTAATAAACTAGTGTGGAAACATTTTTTTTTGCAAGTCTGTTATGCATTCGAAAGCAACACCATATTTGGTCATGGACAATAGAACCCAAGATTCTTCTAGTTCTGATTGACTAAAATAAAGACAATTGTGGTGGAGTTCCTTGGAAAGTTTCACTGAGTCTAGTTCACATATTTAGTCATCCAACAGTCAGAAAAAGAGGACTAGAGGGAGGCAGTTCCTTGGGTTCAGTTTTCATGATTCAATCCTTTAAAAATGAGGTAAGGTACACTTACTCACCGGCTTGTTTTGGCAATGGAAAAGAACATTGTGAATATCATATGTGAAGGAGAACTAAAGCAGAGCTTAAACAAGACCATGGAATGAAATAGAAGCCATAATAAAAACTAAGTTTCTGCTTTTTAACTTTTAAGATTGGAGGGCTATGGAAAGAATACATCTGCTGCTAATTAGATCTAAAGCGGCCTGATTCCCCATACAGGTTATTTATTTATCTCATGTCCTTCTGCAACTATGCTTGTTTCAGTGGCAAACATATTTAAAAATCATATTTCTAATTAATTTCACAGTCCTGGGGTAACTGGCAGATCATCCCCAGTTTTACTTAAGGATGTCTGACTGTCTTACTGAATATAAATCCATGGTTTTGTAAATAAACTTTTATAATAATTTCCATCAACCTTGACACTAACAGTGTGAGTTGGGACTGATAATAGTTGCATGCCTATGAACATCTAGAAGGACACCATTTGCAATGGTGTTTTGGACAATATCAAAAAAATTCTACCAGGATTTACTCTAGATATTATTTTTTTCTGAGTTTCTGACAATTCTAATAGATTTGATTTCAGGTAGAAATTTTTAAAACACCATTAACATCAAATCATGCCATTAATATATTACATCTGTATTACGGGTTTTGAGTTGGCTGCCAATTGGCTTCTGATTGTAATTCAAGGTATTCAGTCCATGCAGGGGTGGGTTTTGACTTCTTCTACTGCTGGTTTGCTCAGGGATGCGCTTTGCATGTATGTGCACTTGATGAGCGCTATGCGCATATGCGCATTAGGTAAAAGTGCTTTTGCACATGCGCAGAAGCAAAAAACAAGATGGTGGCACCATAGAACCAGTTCAGGGGTGTGGCTGGCCGAGTTACTACCTAGTCGGCCAAACCGGGCTGAACCAGTAGGAACCCACCCCTGAGTCCATGTATGTGTCTGCATGTACTGGATGTGAACTTCTGGGAACTGAAGTCCACACATCTCAAACTTACCAAAGTTGGGAAACACTGTTCTAGATTGTTTGCAAGTCAGATTTGACAGATCTAAGCAAAGGGATTGGGACAGAACAAGGGAAAACAAGCAAAGGAATAGCTGATACCTTCCTTTAATTTATTATTTCTCATTTTCTTTTAACATTTAAATTATGGCAATACTGAAGGGCTGAAGTAGACCTGGAGAGACTTAAAGTAAAAGGTTAAAGTTTGCCCTCACTTACAGAAGTTAACCAGATGATTTATCCAGATATTTTGGAGCCAATCTCTCAGCCCAACCTAACTTGCAAGGCTGCTGTAGAAGAAAATGTGAAAAAGGGGGAGGACTCTGTAGATATCTTGAGTTACTGAAAGAAAGGCAGGATAAAACCATGGTGGTGCAGTGGTTGGAATGTAGTATTGCAGGCTAACTCTGTTCACACTGCCAGGAGTTCGATTTCTTTGATCCTGCCCAGCTCAAGGTTGACTCAGCATTCCATCCTTCTGAGGTTGGTAAAATGAAGACCAAGGTTGTTGGGGGCAATAGACTGACACTGTAAACTGCTTAGAGAGGGCTGGAAACACTCTACGGAGTGTTATATAAGTCTAAGTGGTATTGCTATTGCTACAAAAATATAACATTTTTTTTTTTTTAAATGTTAACTTTACAATTTTATTTATTTGTATATTTTTAATTCACAAGAGGATTTCCTGGCTGGATTTAATATTCATATGTGATTGGTAGGAAAAGAAAAGTATAGCACTTAAATACATTGAAACTGCATGAAAAATAACCTTAGAAACAGAAAAAGAAGCAACAATTTAGCCAGTTTAAAGTGATCTATTAATAACAAGTGATAAAGTATTTTAAAGCCTCCCTGGAATTCTCAAAATGTTCTACTGTTACTTTGAATTTAGTGATAATGAATATGTTGAAATGTTCTGTTGGACTACACTTTCCTCTCCAGATCTCAACATATTTCTTTTTCTCCAGTTCCATCACAGGTTGTCTATCCAGTTCTCAGCATATTTTATTCTATCCAATTGCATGACAGCTATATTTTCCATCTGGCTGATCTTAGTATAAGGAAGAAAAATATTTAGAAAAGTTGAAAGATCTAGGTATGCATTTGTGTTAAAAATAGAGTTGGGCAGGGGCCGTTTTCCCAGATAATTTGTAGTTTTATGAGTATTTCCTTTACAAGTTCTAGTGTCCTAAAAAAAACCTTCCACAAACATTAACTGTCTTTTCATTCAGCTTTAGGTGGATTACTGCAGCAATGTACTTTCCCATTTATTTATTTATTCTATTAAAATGATCACACATACATGCATACATACATACTGTACATAAATACATACAATCTGGTTGAGGAGAGAGTTCAATAGGTATAAGGAGACCTATTTTTCCCCTACACTATCCATGGGGATAAGAATGCTCTCCGTTAGGGGACCTCAACTTGAATGGCAAGGTAGTCTTTCAAATAGGAATTTGAATTTGTCAGAGAGTGTCTGGCCAAATCAGGGGGAGGAGTCAAATGGGGAATTAGTTTGGAATCCCTGCATGGGCATAAGGGGGTAAAATCGGATTCCCCTTGAATGACAATGAACCTTATCTAGGCTGACCCGGGTCTGAGATGATTCTTCTGTTAAATTCTGGAACAATAAAAGATTCCTGAGAAGATTCCTAAAGGCCTGGAGCAATAAAACTGGTAACTGAACTCTGATTGTTCATGCCTGACAAAATTTTATCTTTTGCTGCTTTGAGTTATTGCAGACTGAATCATGCTAATTATGGAATTTACCACTGAGTTATTATATTCCTCTTTCGATTAGTTACTCCGCACCTGAAAACTAACTTTATTTGCAGTAATCCTATATTTAAAGAATAAAAGAAAAACAATGGCTATCAATTAACCCTCTAGATGTCTAGGAGTACCTGGACAGGCAGGAGACATAAAACAGAAAGAAGTTCAATGCACTTCCTACATTTTTATTCACTGCAAGGTAACTTAAATATGAGAGTAATCAATTAGATCATTTGGTGATCACTTCATATGTTTTATGTCAGATTATCAACCTCTGATTTCTCCCTGAGAGTCTGCCATTAGTATTCCAATAGCATGTCTAACTTTGGGCATTAGATTAGGGCTGTATGTGCAGCACTGAATCTGTTGTAGCAGCAGGGAAGAAATAATTTTGCTACTAACAATTGGTTTTCAGCAAGACCAAAACTCTCCCTTATTTTCTGGAATTGAAACAAATAAAACTAGGAGACGACTGTTCATATTCCTTTCCAACTGTACCCAATCAGCGTCCATGAGGCTGATAGAGTGCACCCTGCAGTTACAATGTCAGTAAATATGTAAAGTATTTTTCCATCTAAAAAAAAAATTACATTGCTTTGGCTGCTTTGAAAATGTGATATCCTAGAAGGAGCAGGGTTCTCTTGATTGAAGATGTGCAGATTTCATCCTCCAAATAAAAATAAACATATTTTTAATGTGAAAAATATACCGCCTGTCATTCTCAGTGGTGAAAAGTTTAAAGCTATTACCATGATAATACAGAAAAAAGCATTTATTCCCATTTTTCTTTAGGGAAAAAAAATAAGATTAAAGGATAAGCTAAAACTGCAGCCTAATTATGCATGAAAGGAAGAAAAAAGCAAGAGAAGGGATGCAATGTCGATGGAGATTCTCAGTCATCCAGGTCATGGTTGTCCCAAAGGTGCTTTTTCAAGAGGCAATCGGACTTTCTCATTTTTTCTTTGAAGACATTTCACTTCTCATCCAAGAAGCTTCTTCAGCTCTGACTGGATGGTGGGGAATGGAAAGATTCCAGAAAGTCCAGTTGCCTCTTGAAAAAGCACGTTTCGGAGAAAGAATATAATGAACATTTTAGATGGGATTATCCTTTTACGCATGATTTACAGGAACTTGTTGAAGACTTTGTTACTTCATATAATGTTTGGAAATTGAAATATGACATAAAGTCCACTCATTGTCTTGGAGACGTGGCTTACGACCTACAGCTTTCAAAATAAGCTGGAGTAAAAATTAGAAAGAGCCCATTCATGAAAACAGCAATATCTTTTATTAATTCTATCCTATTTTGAATGGGCCAACTATAGAATTATACAGATGGAAAGAACATTTCTAGGCATGGTACTTCCTGGATTTATGCATTGGACTGAATGGCCCAAATGGCTCCTTCCAACTTTACAATTCTAATAATGAAATAAATTACAATAAACTAATGAATGACAGCTCAAATGGTGTAGTGATGGTGGTGTTGAACTAAGAACAGCAATCTCAGGTTCTAATCCACTCTTTACTATGGAACCTCCCTCAGTTTTGAGCAAAGCATATCAGCCCAACCTATCTTACATGAGGTTGTTATAGGGAAAAAAGGTATTTCATTGTTTTTTTGATATAGGTGATTACAAAATGAAAATATGACTTCTTCTGAAACTAATAATAACTATAATAATTCTAAAATGGCAGTTCCTTGCTTGTCTGCAGCTGCCTTGGCTCTCCAGAGTTTTGGAAATCAAAGTGTCTTCCAGTTTGAGTGATTCTTTTTGTGACAAGAAAGCAGAATTGTATTACCAAACTGTTATAAGACCATCAATTTATATTGTATTTGGTGGTGTTTAGCAAGAAAGGAACTATTGATAAAACTGTTTTGTAAACTCTGCATTGCTTTGGATTGTTTTGGTTGAAGGTGTCATCAGCAGAAATGTTGGTGGGTTGTGTGGAATGTGTGAGACTGACTGCAATCTCTGAAGGTACCTGGCATTTTGGGTGGTGGGAGCAGCCTGTGCAGGAGGGAAGTCTCCTTCCAGCACCAAGTGCCTTCTGAAGTTGAAGCTGTGTGATCGAAAGAGGAAACAAATCAAACATGGAGGGTTAACAACTAGGCTAAAGGCTAATACATACAGTGTGTCACTACCATCTATTTTGTTTGCTAATGTGCTCCTTTGAGCCAGAATGGATTACATGAATCTAGAATTAATAACAAACTGGCATGGGAGAAACTGCTGTGTCATCATTGCAACGGAAACTTGGTTAGAGCGTTCTATCCCGGATAGTGCTGTTAACTCAAGTGGACTTTCAACATTTGGGCTGATTTTCTTTTGAAAGTGAGTATCAGAATTTCATTTTTTTAATGTATCAGTTGTTCACAGAAAAAAATGACAAAAAAGGTTATCTTATCTTAGTTTACTGAGCTTAGTTTAGCTTAGTTTAATTTAACTTAGCTTAAAACTAATGTAAGAATACAATAAGAATAGGGAAAAATACAATCATATCTTTTGCCATTCTCACTAGAGGCAGGCTTCTACGGGTTCACCTGGGTTAAGGAGAACTTGTAGATAACGTTCTGGCCAGTTCGGAGAACCTCCAAATCCCACCTCTGGCTGGCCCCACTCACCCCACCCTGCCCCTCCTAAGAGTCTCTACACAGCTAATTTTGGATGCAAGATAAGTGCAGGGCCCATGCAGAGGCTCACGAAGGGGGAAAAAGGGCTCCCTGGAAGTTCCATGAGGGCCTCCAGAGCCTAGTGGAGTCAGTTTTCACTCTCTCAGAAGCTCAAGGAGAGCCTCCGGAGCCTGGGGAAGGTGAAAATGCCCCCCCTACTGTGGTGCAGGTGGCCGACTAGGTCATGTCCACCATAGTCACACCCACCAGCTACCGGGCAACGAACATGTTGCTGGAATTTTTGAACCCCAACTCCGATTCTCACTATAAAATCACTTGGTTAAATAATGGATGGACTGGAATCTGACATCCAGTAAGAATAAGATGACAATATTTGACAATATGTATGTATGTATGTATGTATGTATGTATGTATGTATGTATGTATGTGTATATGTTGATCCCAGTTGAGTTGACTTAGGTGCTTACTTCCAGGTGATTCTTATAAATATCTTCTGCAACATTAGCTAGTTTACTAGGCTGTGCTTTATGTGAAAAGCTCTACAGCTGTGATCCATTGATCATACTTAAGTCAACAGAGTAGTTCTGCAATTAAAGACTTTGATGTTAAGAAACAAAGACATTGCCCTGGCCAGTTTGCAATTAATCACTTTATTCTAAAGGTAGTTAGGGTGAGTTGGGATGCTTTTTGTCAGAAAGTTTTCAGCAGAGGTCAAAAGTCAAATACATTTTATGTAAATGTTTCATCTCAGTGGAAATCACTTTTTGTGATTGGTTCAGTATTAAGATTTTTTAATCTTGTGGAGTAAATTTAATGCTTACCTATCTTTTAATTCCTTTACTGATATCAGTTACTTCCTATAAGGGTCCATGTTTAGAGTTCGTTTGATATCCTTTGTAGAAATGTTTAATAGTAAAGGTTACTTCCTTTTATCATTTATGGGCTCTTAGCTTTCCTAAGATTTTTAAAGCTGTAACATTTCAAATAGAGTGTAGAGTTGGATATACTGTAGATCAGGGGTCCCCAACCCCCGGGGACAGACAGACACATGCACACACACACAGAGTGACAGAGATGGGCGGATGAAGGAGAGAGACAGAGAAAGAAAGAAAAAGAAAGTGGGAGAGAAAGACTGACAGAGAGAAAGAGACAGAAAGGAAAGAAAGAGACAGAAAAAGATACAGAAAGAGAGAAAGAGAGAGAAAGAAAAAGAGAGAGAAAGAGGGAAAGAGAAAAAGAAAGAGAAAGAAATAAAGACAGAAAAGGAAAGAGAGAGAGAAAGAAAAATAGCGAGAGAAAGAGAGACAGAGACAAAGAAAGAGAAAGAAAGAGAGAGAGAGAGAGAGAGAGAGAAAGAAAGAAAGAAAGAAAGAAAGAAAGAAAGAAAGAAAGAAAGAAAGAAAGAAAGAAAGAAAGAAAGAAAGAAAGAAAAAGAGAAAGAAAGAAAGAAAGAACTTATGACCACAGTTGAGGCCAAAAGTTTGGTTGCTCACCAAGATCATTGTTAAGTGAGTTTCACATTTTCCAAGTTGGCCCCGCCCACCCAGTCACATGACTGCTGAGCCACTCAGCCGGTCCGCAGAATTTTCTTTAAAATAAAACCGGTCCCTGGTGAAAAAAAGGTTGTGGACCCCTGCTGTAGATAACCTAATAGATATCATGCATAACCATTCAACCTACATTCCATTTAGTTCATGTGCGTATATCTGCCCAAATATGTTTGCGTATATGTATACAGTGATTATAGAGATAGAATACCTGCAGACAACATGTGGAAGAGAACACAAATAACAATTAGGGAACCTAGAGCTCTGCAACATTTCACATTCAAAGGAGAAAATGTGCTCTGGAACCATAACCACACATACTCTAGATTAAATCTCAGGCTGACAGTGTGAACAATTTTAAATAATTAAATAATTAAATTGCATGGTTGGTTAGGTGTACATGAACACATTCCTCTTTCAAAAATTCAACTTCAAACTCAAGAGCTAGTTGATGTAGTGGCTAAAGACTGGATTAGTCGTACCTTAGGCATGAAATTTGACTATGTGCTGTTGGGACTGTTTTACAATGTATGTAAATCTTAGATAGGTAAAGTTAATTCAACATACCTTAAAATGACTTTCACAATGATCCTCCAAGTTTCTGATTACTGTGTATGAGGGCTCATCTTAGAACTAGTGATTACAATCTCAGTGGAATAATTTTGTTTCACAGGTATTGTATTTAATTATATAACCTTTTAAGGGATATTGCCAAGGTGACATCTCACAAAAATAAAGTTAGTTTACACTAGTGTGGATTATTTTCCCCTTTATTGCTGTATAATGAATACAAAGAAAAAAGGATTCTTTGTAGACAAATACGGTGAAAGCCAATTTTCCAGTGTAAGGGATCCTAGCAATGATATGTCTTCCATCTATCACTAAAACTCAATTAAAACAGTTTTCTATCTCTAACTAAAGCAAACTGTTTACTTATATTTGTTCAATGTTTATTTCACAAGAGGTTGAAGTCCCAGTTGTAAGAGTAATATAGGCATCTCGGGATATAGCATGGGTCAACAAATTTAACCCAAGGAAAAGAAACTAATCTTTAAGTTGCAACTTGATCCTGGCCTCCTACCTTCTTTCTTAAGTAAATGGATGCATTCTAAAGTTATTTGTAGTTCGCATTATGTTTTAACAATTGCTGGATTGAGAATAATAGGGATATGTTCTGTTGCTTTTGTTAAAAAGTATTACATTTGTCACTTTAGATTAGCGTTAAAACTGAGACAGGATTTATATGGATTTAGCTGACTAAAAATATTTGTAGAAGTGTGGTGCTTGTTACTTTCCAAAAAGCAAACAACCCTCCCCCCTTTGTTTTAGAGTTAATTGGTATCATTTTATATCTGTAGTGTATCATTTATGGGAAAATCAATAATATTATGCCCAACAGAGTTTGCTTCTGAAATAACCTAAACTGGAATGAACCATAATTACCAAATGAATCTTTAACTCACGGTTTCCTGGTTTCTAGCCTGGGGCCTTAATCACTAAATCAAAATGGCTCTTGGATTAGAATGCTTGAATTTGGAGTTAAATTTTAAAGAAGACCATTTTCAGATTGAATTCGGTTTTAGCAACTGTGCCAAAAAGGAAATGTTGACAGTTTTGCTAATGTGGGGAAAAAAGGGGTTTTTAAAAAATCTTTTCTTAATTAAAGGGATTTATAGGGTTAAAATGGCTGATTCTGGAGCATGAAAACTTAAACACTTAAAAATATTTTTTAAAAAAAAAACAGAAGAAAATATATTATGCAAAAACAATATTCAAGTGGAAGTTGCTCGCTGGAGTGTGCTTTTCATGATTGTAATGACCTATTCTCCAATTGGTTGAGGCTCAAAGCAATCACATTGATTTTCCAGATGATTTATCTCCAACCTGGTAATTCAGACCTTTACATTGCCACTGTAATTGAGCCTATCAACTGCTAGTCATCTTCTTCTTATCTTTCCTCCCACCAGCATTATAAACCTTGTTCAGAGAGTTAGATCTTGGCATAGTATGTTCAGTATATGATAATTTGAGCCTAGTCATTATGGATTGATTTGTTTCATGATCTATTTGTTTGTTTTCTTTTTATTCATGGTATTTTCTCTGACACCAAAGTTCATAAGTATCAATACTCTTCCTATCCTTTGACAATGTTTGCTTTGATAGACTGTTACAGGGAAACCATTGTTCTCACTGTTTTTAACTTTTTGGGTATAGATACATCCCAAGATCTGAACATGTTTTCCAAGGTCTTCACTGATATTCTACTAAATGCTAGTTTGATCATGTGTCTCTGCATTACTGCATGCTTTTAATAAAACCTAAAGAAATCTGAAGCAGTGGCTCAGTGGCTAAGACATTAAGCTTGTCGATCAGAAAGATTGGCAGTTCAGTGGTTCGAATCCCTAGTGCCTCGTAATGGAGTGAGCTCCCGTTACTTGTCCCAGCTTCTGCCAACCTCACTACAGATTTTTATAATAATATCTTAATATAAAAATGTTCAAACCAATAAAACTGAACAAATGTATAATCCCAGAAGAAACTTGTTTTAACTATAAATAAGGTGGCCAATCTATTCCTAATCTGTTTTTTAATCAAGTAATCAAACCAAAGAGTATTCCATTCCTAGTTTGTTTGGTTTGTAAAGAATCAAGTAAATCCAAAAGTATTTTGTTTTTATATTGTCCTGATGATTTTGTCTATGAATTCTTGAAGATATCAGGTTGTAGAAGACCTGGCTATTGTTATTTTTAGTATATCAAAGCTTCTATGGATACCAGAAACCCTTTTCCATAGGTAGACATGTTCTGCAACATAGTCTTGTATTCTGGGGGACTTAAATCTTTCACACATCTGGAATGTCTTGTTTGGTATCCAGTGAACTGAGACTCTTTTTCACATGTTGGTGTGCTTGGTTTAAGAGATTTTTTTTAAAAAAATCCACACCTAAAACCAACATTCATTTTTAGCTCTGCCCATATTTGAAGTGCATCCCTTGTCAATACTGTTCAAAATTGCTTAAAGTAACAGAAGCTCTGTCCCTTTCATAAAGGAAAGGAAGCAATTATCAGTATCATTCAAGTGAATCTACCAAGGAACTAAAAGAACAGGTCATCCTAAACCACAGCAAGAATTAATGGTCAAGAACAGTAAGAACTTAAGGATCAAGGATAGTCATTCAAAATAAGGAGTTGCCAAAGGTAATTGGATGGAACTTTATAACTATTCTGAAATCATAGTTTTAAAACATTTTGACTAAGTTCTTGGAATTTCACTTATCTCAGGAGATAAAAATGATTTATGGCCCTAAAAAGATAATATAAACACTTTGCATGTAAAACAAACAAACTTGTATAAGCCTACCACTAAACTATTGATTGACTAATGAAAAAGCAAAAGATACAGAGATTATGTTTTAATCTCCCCTCAAGAAGGTGAGTCCTAGCCATGAATTCTGCCCTACCCATGAATTATGTTTATGTTGTTTATGTTTATGTTTATTGGATTTGTATCCCGCCCTATCTCCCCGAAGGGACTCAGGGCGGCGCACAGGCAAATATTCAAACAATACAAACAATACAAAATACAATATAGTTACAATAAAAATATATTAAATTTAAACCCCGTGCTAAAAACATCTTTAAAACCATCTATAAACCCTTAATAATAACCCTTAATAAGATCCCCACAATTTATTAATAGAGTCTAAGCCAGGCCAGCCAGATGAAAAAAGTGAGTTTTAAGCTCCCGACGGAAGAGGCGCAGGTCCGTGATGGTGCGAATGTTGGGGGGTAGGTCGTTCCAGCGAGCCGGACCCGCCACAGAGAAGGCCCTTCCCCTGGGGGTTGCCAGCTGGCATTGGCCAGCAGACGGCACCCTGAGGAGGCCCTCCCTGTGCGAGCGGACAGGACGGAGGGAGGTGTGTGGTAGGAGGCGGTCTCGCAAATACCCAGGTCCCATGCCATGGAGCGCTTTAAAGATGGTTATCAATACCTTGAAGCGCACCCGGAAGGCCACAGGCAGCCAGTACAGCTCGCGCAGGAGAGGTGTTATATGGGAGTATTGAGAGTCTCCCAAGATCCCCCACACGGCTGCATTCTGTACTAGCTGGAGCCTCTGGGCGCGCCCCAAGGGGAGCCCCATGTAGAGAGCATTGCAGTAGTCTAGGCGGGATGTCACGAGGACTTGAGTGACTGTGCGAAGGGAGTCCCAATCTAGAAAGGGGCGCAACTGGCGTATCAAGCGAACCTGATAAAAAGCCCCCCTGGCCATGGCCGTCACATGGTCATCCAAGGACAGCCGCGAGTCCAGGAGGACACCCAAGTTGCGAGCCTTTGAGTTGTCTCAATTGGCTTGCTAACATTTCCAGAGAAAATTTCTGAGCCAAGATAATAGTTCAGTTCTAAAAAAAGAAGAAAAAGAAGAACAGTGCTCTCTGGCAACATCTGCCTTGAAATATTATTTTGATCTTTACATCTTTTGTACAAAATGAAACACTCTCATACACTCTCATCTTTGTGTTTCAACTGTAACATCTAAAATAAGGGAGAAGCTGCTTCTTTGAAAAGATATATGTGAGTTTCAAATAGATAATTCCATGACAACGGGTACAGCAATCACTCTTAGAATTAGCACTAAAAATATTGAAGTGATGGATAGTTTGTGCCTGTTAAGATCAACAGCAAAGGAATAAACAGTCATGAAATATGCTACAGACTAGCACTGGGTAGAACAGCCATGAAGACCTTGGAAAAGTTATTCAGATGCCATGAGGTGTCTACAATTACAAAGATCAGACTCATGTAAGCAATCGTATTTCCTATGATACTCAATGTAAGACAATGATAGACTTTGAAGAAGAACACGACCAATAATGATGCTTTTGAACTTTGGTGTTGGAGAAAACTCTTGACAGTATCATAAAAAGGCAAAATACACAAATGGATCATCAAACAAATTATCCCACACTTTGGATAGGTTCAAACTTTCTTAATCTGGACACATTATGTGAAAACCTGGCTTCCTAGAGAAGGCTCTAGTTAGTACCAGAAAAGATGGAAAGCAAGAAAAGAGGGTGACCAACAGCTAGGTGTATGGAATCAGTTACAGTGGCATTGAAGACCCAAAAGACCAGGTTAGGGACACATAGCCATTTAATTTAGATGGCTATTTAGATGGCACATAATCAATTTATATATATATCTTTTTTTTAAAAGACATGAACATTTCATTAAAGTGTTCTGGTAAGACAATGGCAGGTGTGTATTCTCTTGACCAAAAAATACTAAAACGGTTTTACCCTTTTAACTTGCAACATAGATAATCATGGTTATTTTGTGGTGAAGAGACGTATAAAGTTAGCTTGGGGCTCCAATGAGGGAGCATGACAGTGGAGGTGATTGATAGATTAAAACACATCCTACCTCCCTTCCCAATTCTGCTTCCACGCCTCCGATCTTTAACTGGATTGCAGTGTTTGGCTTTGTATTAATTTATTTATAAGTTTAGTTTATATAATGTTTATCTTTTATGATTGTAAGCTGTCCAAAGATACCTGTGGTAAGATGGGTGAATAATAAATTGAATGAATGAATCAATCAACCAATCAATTTAATTTATAATCAATAAGTAAAGGATTATTTCATTACCTTCATTGAATCATCAGGTAACCATTCAGCAGGATATATTCTGGTTATGAATTTTTTGTCATTTCATTTTATGAATCCTAAACTAGAGCTTTTTGAAGATTATTGTGAGGATAACATAATTCTCCTTGATGCCAATTTATTAGTTTTTAGTATAGCATCAGTTGAAATGTTCTGCATCATTTGGTGCCGATGAGAGGAAACAGCTTTACTTTGTGAGGCCCTAGAAAGATCATCCTAATACATGATCTCAACTTGAATTTGAACTGGCCAAAATAAGCTGATTGCCTGGCTCTGGAAATTATCAACTGAAGAAATGATGCCAGCATACTTGAAACAAGCAGCACTTAATTCAATTTTGCAAAACAACTCCTTGGCTCTGGAACCTAAACAATACCTAAGATACTTGTTCCTTATATGTATATGTAGCTGCTAATATTTTAGGAATATACTAAACTTATGGTTACACTGAGGGATAGTCTTTTGAGTGAGGCAGTAAAAGCAGTTCTGCTCCTTCTGTTTGATAGTTCAGTGACTTTTGATATCATTACCTATTATTCATTCAGGATTGTTTCTGTGGATTAAGACTTTTATTTTACAGTTATTCCATTTAAACTTGAACAAAGGGTTCCAGAAATAGAATGTGATTGTATCACTACACTCAAACAACTACATTGTGAGAAAGATATAGGCTTCTAGGATACCAAATTAATTTCAAATATGCAATTTTGAAGGTTTTTCTAATAGCACCTAAAACCCTGAGCAACTCAGAACCAGTTTTCTGCTGATAAATTTGGGGGACTGTTAAATAATTTCAGAAGAGGACATGCTGGACTTGAATGTCAATGCAATTGGTTAATGTATTGGACTAAAACTAGAGAGAATTGGGTCCACCCAACCTCAACTATGGAAGCTTATTATGTGACCATAAGAAGTTAATTTGCAGGTCTGGAGAAAAATTAGACAACACAATGCTTGACCTCCCAGAAAAGAGGCAGGGATACATAGCTAAGAAAAATAATATTAAAATGAAAGGAGAGAAAAATTGTCTAGTGGTTAAGGGCTCAGGCTAGAACTCAGAAGACCATAAGTCTCAATCCCATCTTGTCAATAAAACTGCAGGGACTACTCTAGTCAGTACCAACCGGATACATTTAATCATTGTCAGTACCATTGACTCAGTGGTGGAATTCAAGTAATTTAACAGCCGGTTCTATGACCTAATAACTGGCTGGGTAGGCGGGGCCATGGTAGGCTTGGCCAGGGGGTGTGATAGGCAGCATTCAGCCTCCTGCACTCCCCGGGAACAAACACTGGCTGTGGGGGGAGTGCCACACCCCATGCACCTTGTTTTTGGCCTAGTAGGCTTCCCTGCACTTATCTGGGAGCCAAAATGGGGCATGTGGGGACTCCTGGAAGGGGTAGAGCAGGAAGGGGTGGGGCCAGCCAGCAATTTAACAACCGGTTCACCTGAACCAGCCTGAACAGGCTGAATCCCATCACTGCTTTGACTGGATACATGTAATCCTGCTGTCCTAATATTTGTTTGAATGGGAACCTTCAAGGTCCGTATTCTCTCTTCTTATGATCCTTTATTTTTAAACTGCGCTTAAGCAAAAATAAAATCCATAAAAAAGACAAAAGGACAGAACTTATTCTGATTTTAATCTCTAGCTGCTTAGTTTCAATAAAATGTAACTGTTTTATATCATGTGCTGTATAGCAGGAGTCCCCAATCCCCCGGTCCATGGTCCAGCACTGGGCCGAGACATATGAGCAACTGGGTCACATAAACAAGCAAATCCTCATCTATGGGATACAGGCAGCATGCAAAATTACATCCCCTCCAGTCCGTAAAAAAACCTTTGTCTATGGAACAGTCCTGGTGCCCAAGATGTTTAGGGCCAAATGTATATAGTGTCTGGAGATCCAGTTGACACTGTTTATCTGGACTTTCAGAAGGCCTTTGACAAGGTCCCGCACCAAAGGCTCTTAAATCAACTTGCCAGTCATGGAATAAAAGGACAGGCCTTGTCCTGGATTAGCAACTGGCTAAGGGACAGGAAACAGAGAGTAGCATTAAATGGACACTTCTCCAGGTGGAGGGAGGTAAAGAGTGGGGTCCCCCAAGGTTCAGTACTGGGACCCCTGCTTTTCAACCTTTTCATAAATGATCTAGAAGTAGGAGTAAACAGCAAGGTAGCCAAATTCGCCGACGACACTAAATTGTACAGGGTAGTAAAAACTGAGAGAGTGGAGCTCTTCACACTTGACACTGGGGGAGTGGGCAAACCAGTGGCAAATGAGCTTCAACATTAGTAAGTGCAGAGTGATGCACGTTGGGGCAAAAAACCCCAACTACATCTATAAACTGATGGAGTCTGAACTCTTTGCAACTAACCAGGAAAGGGACCTTGGTGTCCTGGTGGACAGCTCAATGAAGGTGTCAACCCAGTGTGCCACAGCAGTGAAAAAAGCAAACTCATTGCTAGGGATCATTAGGAAGGGTATAGAAAATAAGTCAGCAAGTGTCATTTTGCCTCTTTATAAATCTATGGTGAGGCCCCATCTGGAGTATTGTGTACAGTTATTATTTATTTATTGGATTTCTAGACCGCCCCCTCTCCCCGAAGGGACTCTGGTCACCATACCTTCAGAAGGATATTATGGAAATGGAAAAGGTGCAGAGGAGGGCAACCAGAATGATGAGGAGGCTGGAACACCTTCCTTACCATCTGAGGCTGCAACGGCTGGGCCTCTTCCCTCTAGAATGACGGCACCTGAGAAGTGACCTGATTGAAGTCTATAAAATCATGCACGGTGTGGACAAAGTAGAAAAGGAAAAACTGTTTTCCCTATCGCACAACACTAGAACTAGGGGGAACTCCATGAAACGTTTGATAGCTAGACCTCAAACAAATAAGAGGAAGTACTTTTTCACCCAGAGGAACACTGGTGTTAAGTCCTCAGGCTTGCAAGTCTGGTGAAGTCTGGTGCCAGCAAGTCTGGTGAACTCTGAGTCACCGCATTCCAGAACGGAGCCGGCAGCTGCATATGATTGGCCCAGACGCAGCTGGTCGGATTCTGTCTGGAGATCTGATACAATGTTGCAGCTGTCAAAGCCATGCTCACATCAGACGCGGTACTAGTCCAGTACCATGACAGACTTCCTCTGATGCTGGCATGCGATGCCTCCCCGTACGGCCTGGGGGCTGTCCTGAGCCACGTCTTTCCAGACGGTTCCGAAGCCCCCATTGCTTTTTACTCCCGGACGATGTCTCAAACAGAGAGAAACTACAGCCAAATCGACAAGGAGGCTTTGGCTGTAGTGTCCGGGATTAAAAAGTTCCACAATTACCTCTACGGGCGGACCTTTTCTGTCGTCACGGACCACAAGCCACTCCTTGGGCTGTTGGCCGGTGACCGTCCGACCCCCCCCCCATCCTTTCTCCAAGGATGACCCGTTGGACGGAATTCCTGGCGGCATATGACTATACGCTGCTTTACCGTCCAGGCAAGCAGATAGGGCATGCCGATGCCCTAAGCCGCTGCCCTCTCCCAGGAACGGATCCGGCCCCTGTGCCGGCTCTCTCCGTCCTGACTGTGGCGGAATCGGACCTGCCCTTGTCCTCCTCCGCCGTCGCCGCTCACACCCGCACAGACCCCGTCCTCGCCCAGGTCTGCCGTTGGGTGCTGAGGGGGTGGCCTTCGGGGAGCGTGGCCGAAGAATTTCGGCCTTACAAGTCACGCCAGCTGGAGCTCTCGCTCCATTGCGGGTGCTTGTGTTGGGGAGATCGGGTCATCGTCCCCAAACCTCTGAGACACATGGTTCTTCAGTCGCTCCATGCCAACCACCCAGGCATAGTCTGCATGAAGGCGTTAGCCCGGAGCTATGTCTGGTGGCCGGGCATGGATGCTGAATGGCGGATTGGGTGGCCGCCTGCTCCACCTGCCAATCTTCCCGCCCTGCCCCGCCGGTGTCCCCGCCAAGGGAGTGGGACGTTCCCAGAAGCCCATGGTCCCGCCTTCACTTGGATTTCGCAGGTCCCTTCCATGGCCAGAATTTCCTTGTGGTGGTGGACGCGTTCTCCCGCTGGGTGGAGGTGATCATCATGTCTTCCACCACAGCGGAGAGCACCGGGCGCGCATTGCGCCGCCTGTTCGCCACGCACGGATTGCCGGACGTCGTTGTGTCTGACAATGGTCCCCAATTTCAGTCCTCCACTTTCTCGGACTTTCTGGCCACCCAGGGGATCCGCCACGCGCCGGTCGCCCCTTATCACCCGGCGTCCAATGGACGCGCGGAACAAGCAGTTCGCTCGGCCAAGGAAGCCTTGGCCCGTTTGGATAAAGGGGACTGGCAGGCAAGGGTGGCTGCGTACCTTTTGGGACAGCATGTCACACCTTGCCCGGCCACAGGGAAAAGCCCCGCAGAGCTCTTGTTGGGCTGTCGCTTGCGGACTACCCTGGACAGACTGCACCCCGATTACGACGGGGTGCAGAGGAGCAACCTACAGGTTCCCTTCCCTCGCCTCTTTAAATCTGTGGACCTGGTCTGGCCAAGGAACTTATCCGGGGAGCCGCGCTGGGTTCCCGCAACCGTTTTGGACTTAACCGGCCCCTGTTCTTACAGGGTTGGCCTACGTGATGGATCTGAGTGGCGGCGCCACCTGGATCAACTAAGGCGCCGCCTGCCCGAGACGACCTTCGCCACACCGGGCCGTTCCTGCCCGTTGGCCCCCGTTGGGCCGTTGTTTCCTGTTCAAGCCAAGCCGCAGATGGTAACTCCAGAGGCCTTCGCCAGTTCAGGCCTCCCCTTGACAGACACCCCCAGTAGAACCCTTCCGGACTACTCCACTCAAGCCGACACGGAATTGTGGGCCTCGCCACTAGGAGGCCCACCCTACCAAGCCGCTGCCTGCCAGCAACCGTCAAGAACCTCAAGCCCGGTCGCCACGCCCCCTCGCCCGGACTTACTATTGTCGCCGGTTCCAGCTACGCCGACTCCACCTCCGAGGGCAGGCCACGGTGACGCAAGTGGAAACTCCACTCCCCACGGGGAGGGGCTTCCCCAGAAACTACTTACCTCACCGAACTCTCCGCAGCAACCGAGGCGTTCGGGGCGGGTCCGACACTGCCCTGCCTACTTGGACGAGTACGCATGTGCTTACACGTTGATGGACAGAGAGACTGGACGCATGCGCACTGACTATGGGGGAAGGAGTGTTAAGTCCTCAGGCTTGCAAGTCTGGTGAAGTCTGGTGCCAGCAAGTCTGGTGAACTCTGAGTCACCGCATTCCAGAACGGAGCCGGCAGCTGCATATGATTGGCCCAGACGCAGCTGGCCGGATTCTGTCTGGAGATCTGATACAATGTTGCAGCTACCTTGCTGAAAGGTTTCCCTCCTAAAAGCTGTATATAAACGGCTGTCAGACAGGGAAACCTTGCCAGTAATGATCCTTGTATATTGTAAATAGTTGCTGAATAAATGTTCCTGTTGTTTGACCATGCCTGAGTTGGAATCCTTCTTCTAATCTAACAACTGGTCTATGGAACTCCCTGCCAGAAGAAGTGGTGACAGCTGTCAGCCTCGACACCTTTAAGAAAGGATCAGATGAGTTCATGGAGAACAAGGGTATCCATGGCTATCATTATGGATGCCTAAGGACACCCTCCAGGATGGAGAGATAGGCAGGATATTTCTCAATGCCATTTGCAGGGAATCATAAGCAGGTGAAGACATCTGCTTGGGAATACCCTGAAGCAAATGGTGAGTCACTGTGTGAGACAGAATGCTGGACTGGATGGGCTGTGGCCTGTTCCAGCAAGGCTATTCTTATGTTCTTAAGTCTTATTTAACTGTTACTAAATTGTCTTCAATGCTACATCATGAATCATTCAGAAAGCTCCAGTCATTAGAGATTTATACATTGCTTAATGAAGAATTAATAGCAATTACAAATTCCAAACATTTATTAGTGCTTTGCCACCACTGTTTTCAGTTGACAATAAACAGGCATTGACAAATCTGTAATAGAGGATGATAATGCTTGATCACATTGAAGATTTTGTTTTAAGTTAATTTTATTTGAATGACATGTAGATAAATGTATGGAGAGAAATCTTCTAATGCTAAAACTAAAAACTGTCAAGGAATGTTAATGGAGGGAATAGAGCAACTATTCTGTGTTATCTGCATTCGATAAAATAATATCATGAAATGAATATGACATATCCCCTTTACTTTGATATTAGTTGCGGCAAAATATAACTCCTTCCCACACAAGGCTAGTGGATCATAAAAATGTGCATCATTAGCCAAGTTAAAAGGCAGAAGGATTGCAATTTTCAAAAGAAAAATACAAATGATATGGTGGTATAATTTATGAACCATTACCACAGATATATTACCATAATGCAATGCTCTGAAATGACTATCTTCATCTCTTATAGCTGAAAGAAATTTCACAGTCCAGAAAAAACAAGTGGGAGGGAGAGCAAGAATGATGAGTAGAGTTTGTTGCATCAGCATTTCAGAATATACTTCTTATTTTTCTGGCTACTAACTTAAAACTTTTCTTTTCTTTTATCCTCCCTCCCTCCCTCCCTCCCTCCCTCCCTCCCTCCCTCCCTCCCTTCCTTCCTTCCTTCCTTCCTTCCTTCCTTCCTTCCTTCCCACTCAAAGATACAGCTCTTTCAAGCAGACATTTCTTGTCATATTTCTACTACTAATTCTACTATAATCTCCCATCCAGAATACTGAAAGAGTCATTCATGAGGTTACATATATTTTTAATTTACTGTGTAGAATTCTCATCCTTAGGCTTCATATCTATGCTAGTAAAATTTGTGTGAGATTTTTGAATGATATCCAATGTTAAACCACTTGTTCCTGAATAATTTTCATGCAGGGTTACATCAGGAAAACATTTCATTACATTTTTGATAAAATACACAAATGTTCTCAAATATGACTAAATTATCTCAAACTCTTAAAAATTAATGTAAGGTAAGACAAAATGCAACCCCGAAAATATACCTTATAAAGGAATCTCTGCTTTTTCAACCATTACTGGAGGTTGTAGCATGTGATTTCTAGAATATAGGTTTATGATATGAAAACAAAAATACATACAATTGATAGGTACATGTTTTTCTTTGCTGTTATGGCTGGAAAGTTAGTTGCAGAGTTACATTTAACATCTCCTTCACAGAAAGAAAATAGTACCACGAGTAATCACTGATATCATATTTCAGAGAGTAATTTTATGTATTTATGTATATCAATGGAATTTTTTTAAAGGAGCTTTTGTCAAAACAACTTGCAGACCATTCACTGAAAATAAATCCTCTCCAGCAAAAAAGATTCCCTCAGGCTTTGGGCTGGATGTCAGGTAAGTCTAATACAAGTAGTCCTCAACTTATCATCCCCTTTGAGCCCAAAATTTCTGTTGCTATGTGAGACATTTGTTAAGTTTTGCCTCATTTTACAACCTTTCTTGACACAGTTGTTAAGTGAATCATTGCAGTAATATGGTTGTTAAGTGAATCTGGCTTTCCCATTGACTTTATTTGTTGCAAAAGATCATCACAGCTTTGCCTAAGTTGCAGGTGATAGGGGTCTATTTTTCTCTCTCTTCAGCATTATTGTATATAACAGGGTGCACAAAAAGGTCAATGCATTCTCTGAAAATAATGTTTTCATCATTGTTCTCCCACTTTTCACTGAACTGTTTTACCATCTGGTAATGAAGTCCCGTTGAAATATAGCCCTGAAACAGTCAGTCTATGTACACACAGAGACATACACACGCACACACACACACAGATCTGTACAAACAAAAACGAAGAGATACAATCCAGAGGTGGTATTCAGCAGGTTCTGATCAGTTCTAGAGAATCGGTAGCGGAAATTTTGAGTAGTTCAGACAACTGGTAAATACCATCTCTGACTGCCCCGGCTCCCATCTATTCTGTCTTCTGAGTCCCAGCTGATTTGGAGAAAATGGGGATTTTGCATTAACCTTCCCCTGCAGTGAGATGGGAATGGAGGTTTTACAGTATCCTTCTCCTGTCACGCCTACCAAGCCATGCCATGCCTACCGAGCCACGCCCACAGAACCTGTAGTAAAAAGAAATGAATCCTGTTCTGTCCAAGGGCTTCAAATAATCAATAACACAGACTTGGCTGTTGGCCACTGTTAATTGAGCAAGATAACCAGTCCTTTGGCTGAGAGCCCAGACAACTTACGTCACACACTTAGCTCTGCAGCCATCATTCACACAAAGATTCAAAACTTCACAGACACGGCTTGATTTCACAGACAGACATAGATCCTTTCCAAAATGTTGTTTCCTGCAAAAATCCCCTCCCAACACCCCATCTATAAATTCTCTTGAGAGGGGCCAATCAACAACCACCTGTTGATTAATCATCTCCTGTGAGCCTGTCTACAATGTAATTGCTGCCTCTGCCTCTCAGCTCTGCTCACTCTTGCATCATGGACAAACTGCCTTTGATCCTCTCCACTGCTCCATGACCCAGGCGCCTCCTGGTGGCCAACCAAATCTCTGATTCCTGCTCTGACTCTGAGCACTCCCCAAGGTCTCCCTCATCTTCCAGAGCAGACTTATATGGTTTCTCGTTCTCCAAGTCCATCATCAGCTCAGCCGGATCCAGCTGGGCCACAATAGAATCCCAACACTGATACAGTTCATGATCAGGGTGTCCTTTTGCAAGCTGGTGTTACCCTAATATGCTGGGACTATAACTCCCAGAATTCTCAAACAGCATGAGCTAGGAAAGGTTGTCATAGACCAGGGGTGTCAAACTCGGATTTCATTGAGGGCTGCATACAGTTGTGTTTGACCTCATGTGGCTGGCATGGGCATGGCCAGGGTGGGCATGGCCAGCTTTATGTCACTCATGTCAGAGGTGCTTCTGGTGGCCCAAATTGTTTGCCAGTGAAAACGAGCTCCCAAGCTCCATTTTCGGCTGCGACGGCCTCCTGCAACCTTCTGCCAGTGAAAATGGAGCTCGGGAGTGTGCTGTTTCCAGGGCAGCCCCGCAGGCCAGATGTAAGCACCCAATGGACCAGATCTGGCCCACTAGCCACCACCCCTGCCATAGACTGTGCCATTATATATAAGTACAATTTCCCTCCAAAAATACATTATTGAAATAACAATAACAGGCCATGAAAATTGATAGGTCAGTTTTAACAATAATACCAGCACTCCAGTGGTAGGATTCAAGTAATTTAACAACCGGTTTTCTGCCCTAATGATTTCTTCCAACAGCCAGTTCACCAAACTGCTCAGAAATTTAACAACTGGTCCTCCCGAAGTGGTACGAACTGGCTGAATCCCATCACTGCAGCACCCCATTTTCCTTTCACTTACCTAATACATCTAGGCTGCAAAATCCAGATGGCCACTATATGGCCTTGCAGTCATGTAATGATTGTAAGGATTTTTGCTGGTGAATTAAGTTGTAGTATAGTAGGGAGAGCATATAATTTTGAACAGGTTCTTTATCAATGCAATACAAAGATTGATCATTATGATTTCTGTTCTGACTTCCTTCTGACACAAGACAAATGACTAGACTGGCTGCTATTTGGCAGCTTGCCTGAACTAACTTTGACTAGAAGATAACACGATCCAAACTCTCCAACTCTGAAAAACTCTCTGACTCTGAAATAACCTCTCTGCATTGTTTCCCCATGACAGCCGTGGCCAGGAGGGGCTTTTATCAGGTTTGCCTGATACACCAGTTGCGCCCCTTTCTGGATCGTGACGCTTTACGCACGGTCACTCAAGCCCTCGTCATCTCCCGCCTGGACTACTGCAATGCTCTCTACATGGGGCTTCCCTTGAAGTGCACCCGGAGGCTCCAGCTAGTTCAGAATGCGGCCACGCAGGGGATCCTGGGAGCTTCTAGATGCTCCCATGTGACACCTCTCCTGCGCGAGCTGCACTGGCTGCTGTGGCTTTCCGGGTGCGTTTCAAGGTATTAGTAACTACCTTTAAAGTGCTCCATGGCAAGGGACTTGGTTACCTGCAAGACCACCTCCTGCCATCAAATACCTCCCACCGACCAGTGCGCTCCCACAGAGAGGGCCTCCTCAGGGTGCCGTCGGCCAGGCAATGACGTCTGGCGACCCCCAGGGGGAGAGCCTTCTCTGTGGCAGCTCCTGCCCTCTGGAATGACCTACTCACTGACCTACGCATGACCACGGACCTGCGCCTCTTCCGTCGGGCTTTGAAGACCTACCGTATTTATTCGAGTATAATGCGCACACGTGTATAACGCGCATCCCTAATTTTTGATTAAAAATCGGTATTAAAAAAACGTTGTTTTTTTCTTCGCCCTCGCGTACAGTGAGCAGCTGCAGCCCGGAAAAAGCACAGTGCGAACTCACAATTCGCCTGCGCCCTCAATGGACCGGCCCTCGTTTATAACGCGCACCCAAACTTTGATTTCTTTTTTTGGTAGAAAATTTTGCGCGTTATACTCGAATAAATACGGGTATCTATTTCATGCGGCCAGCCTGGCATAATTTTTAAATAGTTTAGTAGGTTTTATTAATGGTTTTAGTACAGGCGTATTATTTAATACATTTTTAAATATATATTTCATGTATTTTTTATTATTGATTTTATTGCTGCCTGTACACCGCCCTGAGTCCCAGAAGGGAGAAGGGCAGTATAGAAATTTAAATAATAAAATAAAATAAAATATAAAAATAAATAAACCTTTCGATGTACCGAGGATTTCTTTTAAAGCCTCTTGGGAGGGGCCAGTCAATTAGGCAGCTGCCACTGATATCTCTGACTGCGTCATTCTGCTAATTGCTGTTGTCTCCTATCAATCCTTCTTAGCCTGAAATCAGGGACAAATTGGGCTTCTTCCTCCCCACTACACCAAGCCCCAGGAGCCTCCTGATGCCTAGCCGGGCTCTCTGCTCTCTCCCTCTCGGCCTCCTCCTCTAGAGCAGACTCATAGGACTCCTCACTAGAGGAATCCATCAGCAGCTCATCCTGAGCCGGCTGGGCCACAACAGATTTCTATGTCCAAGATTAAAGCAATTATTTAAAAATGTCATATAGCTATTATTTATATACGTGAATGTATAGAAATATTTTTTTACTTTGTGGAAATTATAATTATGTATGTAATTAAACATACCCACTTATGCATATGTGTGAATATCAATTTTAGTAATTAAAAATGTAGTATCAGATTCATATTTTCATACTTTCCAGTTTATATGCTTTTTAAAAAGCAATTTCAATATAAGGAAAATCATATTATGGTATAATGAAATCTGTGAAACTAGTCACTAAGCTATTTTTTGTGCTAGAGATGAAATGCTAATAGATACAGGAGAGATTACTAGAAGGAAAAATAGTGTATTTGAAAAGAGTTATCATCAGCCAAGACTATAGTTTTAACATATCCTCAATGTTAATTAACCCACCTGAATTACATTCTAATATAGGCTTATATGAATATAGGCTCATTATGAATTCCTTGATTGATCAGATGCACTCTTGTTAGTTCAGCTACATGCTTTGCCATCCATGACCTCTAGGCTAAATATTAATTCAAATCTTAGCTTATTAGGGCAAAAAGTATGGTCCAAACTGAATTAAAACATGACTTTCAGCAAACTATATCTTCTCTGTCACAAACATATTGACAATGTATGTTAATTGCTTTGAGAAAAAGTGTTATATACTATAATATTGTTACATATGAAATAATTTTGCTTCTAGAATTAGCATCAAATAATTTTCTGGTGTTGGCTTACATTATTAAATTGTATGTATAGGTTTTTGTTTTTATTTATATCAACCAACAAACAGACCAGATTAAGCAGTCTTAACAAAAGCATGCTAACTATGAATGATTTAAAAAAAAATACACACACACATACACAGAGAATGGATCTCTGACAATGAAAATAAAAAATTCAAGAAGATGATATGAAATCATCTTTAATGATACTGAAATGTAAAGATAGATTGGTGTCTTTAGTTTCTAGGAATTATAATTGTGAGATAATTCAGTTTTGGGAAGGAGAAGGAGGATTTTTTCCTTATATATATATATATAGTGTGTGTGTGTGTGTGTGTGTGTGTGTTACGTTTTTGAGCTGATGAATAAATAAGTCAGGGAGACTAGTATAGCTCTATTTAGAGCTTTTTAGCCCTCATCACCTAGCCATACCCTTACTGGGATTCAGTATGTCTCCTCCCTTAATTGGGGCCCTAACAGGGTGTTGTGGAACAATTATATATACGTACCCTCCTGTCTCAGCTGAGCAGGAAGAGAATCTGGCTGGCTTAATGGCTAAGGGTCTCGGCTGGCATGGAATACAGCCCCGGTTCGAATCCCAGTAAGGGTATGGCTAGCTGATGAGAGCTAAAAAGCTCGAAATAGAGCTATACTAGTCTCCCTGACTTATTTATTCATCAGCTCAAAAACGTAACACACATATAAAAAAAAAATTACACAACAGAACTCATGGCTTTCTGTCTAGATGGTCTTTGGTGATGAGCCAAAAGGCAGAAAAGGAAGCAGTATGTCTCCTCCCTTAATTGGGGCCCTAACAGGGTGTTGTGGAACAATTATATATACTTATCCTCCTGTCTCAGCTGAGCAGGAAGAGAACCTGGCTGGCTTAATGGCTAAGGGTCTTGGCTGGCATGGAATACAGCTGTGGTTTGAATCCCAGTAAGGGTATGGCTAGCTGATGAGAGCTAAAAAGCTCGAAATAGAGCTATACTAGTCTCCCTGACTTATTTATTCATCAGCTCAAAAACGTAACACACATATAAAAAAAATTACACAACAGAACTCATGGCTTTCTGTCTAGATGGTCTTTGGTGATGAGCCAAAAGGCAGAAAAGGAAGCAGTATGTCTCCTCCCTTAATTGGCGCCCTAACAGGGTGTATACACATATTTATATATATAAATATGTGTGTGTGTGTGTACGTATATTGTGTGTGTGTGTGTGTGTGTATGTATGTGTATATATATATATATATATATATATATATATATATATATATATATATATATATATATATATATATATATATATATATATATATATATATATATATATATGTAGGTCTTTGGTTGTTCGGGTTTTCTCCCGCGTAGAATTGGAAGTATCTTCACGATGTTTCGATGAAATCTCATTCATCATCTTCAGGCTGGTGCTTCGGGCTTGGTGCTCCTGGAAGCCCTTCATCGAAACGTCATGAAGATACTTCCAATTCTACGCGGGAGAAAACCCGAACAACCAAAGACCTACATACAAACACCCGCGAAAACCTCAGAAAACACACACATATATATATATATATGTGTGTGTGTTAGTTTTATGAGCTGATCAATAAATTAAATTAGAAGAGACCAGGATAGATCTATTTCGAGCTTATTAACTCTCATCAGCTGGCCATACCCCTTACTGGGATTCGAACCGGGGCTTTGTTGCATGCTAAGCAAGTAGCCTAGCACTGTAGCCAAGTCGGTTCTCCTTATTGCATCAGCTTAGACAGGGTATATTAGTATAGGTAATTGTTTCACAACAACCTGTTATTATTAGGCCCCAATCCAGGGAGGAAACACACTGTTTCCTTTACTGCTCATCGGCTCATCGCTAGAGACCATCCAAACAGCCGATGAGCAGTAAAGGAAACAGTGTGTTTCCTCCCTGGATTGGGGCCTAATAATAACAGGTTGTTGTGAAACAATTACCTATACTAATATACCCTGTCTAAGCTGATGCAATAAGGAGAACCGACTTGGCTACAGTGCTAGGCTACTTGCTTAGCATGCAACAAAGCCCCGGTTCGAATCCCAGTAAGGGGTATGGCCAGCTGATGAGAGCTAATAAGCTCGAAATAGATCTATCCTGGTCTCTTCTAATTTAATTTATTGATCAGCTCATAAAACTAACACACATATCTAAAAATATTATACAACGTAATTCTTGGCTTGCTGTTTGGATGGTCTCTAGCGATGAGCCGATGAGCAGTAAAGGAAACAGTGTGTTTCCTCCCTGGATTGGGGCCTAATAATAACAGGTAGTTGTGAAACAATTACATATATATATATATATATATATATATATATATATATATATATATATATATATATATATATATATATATATATATATATATATATATATATATATATATATATATATATATATATATATATATATATATATATATGTAGGTCTTTGGTTGTTCGGGTTTTCTCCCGCGTAGAATTGGAAGTATCTTCACGACGTTTCGATGAAATCTCATTCATCATCTTCAGGCTGGTGCTTCGGGCTTGGTGCTTCCAGGAGCAATGTGAGATCTCAGCCGGTTCCTCTTTTTAACTGCCAGTGGGGGTGTGACTTGATTGGATGGGAGCTTGGCTGCATTCTGATTGGGTGGAGGTGTGTTCTGATTGGTAGGGGGTTTGGCTGTGCTCTGATTGGATGGTAGTTTGGCTGTGCTCTGATTGGATGGGGGCGTGTTCTGTTTGGGTGGGGGCCTGGTTGTGCTTGTGTTAGTCTGAGTTGCAGAGGAATTTGACCTGGTGAGCTGCATTGCTGTTGTTTGGCTTCGCGTTTGTGGTCGTACCACATCTCCGTGGTGGGCATCAGTTTGCTTCATGTATGGATTGGAGGGGTTTAAAGTGGCTAATAATGCAGCTTTGGTCTGGCTTCTGGTTTGTGGTCGGGCTTCTGATTTGTGGTCATCTTCAGTGTGGGTTTGGGTTTGCTTTTTGCGTGGATGTGTGATAGTGACATCCTGTGTGGTTTTCGTGAGTGTGGGTCTGGTATCATTCTTTGTGTTAGGGACTCATTTGTCAATGAGGGCAGGTTTCCAAATGGCTGGTAGGCGGGAGGTATCATCTCGTTTATTCATGCTGTGTGGCCGCTTTTCTATCTCAATAGCTTCTCTGATTATTCTGTTGTTATAGTGTTCAATTTTGGCAATAGTTCTGGTCTTTTTAAAGTCTATATCATGTCCTGTGGCTTTGAAGTGTTGGACCAGGGAAGAAGTTGGTTCCTCCTTTCTGACTGAGTTTTTGTGTTCTTCAATGCGTGCCTTTATTCTTCTGTTGGTTTGTCCGATGTATGTGGTGGGGCAGGTGGTGCATGGGATTTCATATACTCCTTGATTTTCTAACTCTATTTTCTCTTTGGGGTTTCCTAGGATGGTGGATATTTTTCGGTTTGTGTAGAATGCTGTCTTGATGTTGTGTTTGTGGAGGATCTTGCTGATTCTGTCTGTGGTGCCTTTTATGTATGGGAGGAGGGCTTTGCCATTTTCTTGTTCACTGTCTTGGACTTTAGTGGGGTTTTCTTTTTGGATTAGGTTAGTGATCTTGTTTCTTTGGAATCCGTTGGATGTTAGTACGTTGGTGAGAGTGTGTAGTTCGGTTTTTAGGTGTTGTTCGTCAGCTAAGCGTTTTGTTCTGGAGATGAGTGTCTTGGCTACAGAGTTGATCTGTGCTGGGTGGTGGTGTGAGAGTGCATGCAAATAGCGGTTTGTGTGTGTTTTCTTCTGGTAGATGGTGTGTCCTAGGGATCAGTTGGATTTCTTATAGACTAAGACATCCAGGAAGGGGAGTTGGTTATTGGCTTCTGTTTCCATGGTGAACTGTATTTTGGGGTGTAGACTGTTGAGGTGTGTGAGGAAGTTGTCCAGTTTATCTTTTCCATGTGGCCAGATTATGAAGGTGTCGTCTACATATCTGAGCCAGAGTTTGGGTTTGTGATCTGATTTTTCTAGAGCTTGGGTTTCAAAGTGTTCCATGTAGAGGTTAGCAATGACAGAGCTTAGGGTCTCCCCAAGATACATAAAGAAGGAACCCCACTCAGACCCATAGTCAGCTCCATAGGCTCACCTCTACAAAACCTAGCCAAATTTCTCGCCAAACAACTACAGCCCTATGCAGAATCCATCACCTCACACGTAAAAAACTCATTCCAGTTCATAGAGGTCATAAAGAAACAAAACTTACAGCCCAGCGACCTACTCGTGAGCTTCGATGTCGTATCCCTCTTCACCCAAGTACCAATCAAAGAAGCCTTGACAGCTATCCAAAACAAATATAGCCCCCCCAAACATATTCTAGATCTGACTAACCACTGCCTATCCAACACATACTTCATCTATAATGGACAAAAATACAAACAAATAGAAGGAGCACCCATGGGATCACCCCTCTCACCTGTCATTGCTAACCTCTACATGGAACACTTTGAAACCCAAGCTCTAGAAAAATCAGATCACAAACCCAAACTCTGGCTCAGATATGTAGACGACACCTTCATGATCTGGCCACATGGAAAAGATAAACTGGACAACTTCCTCACACACCTCAACAGTCTACACCCCAAAATACAGTTCACCATGGAAACAGAAGCCAATAACCAACTCCCCTTCCTGGATGTCTTAGTCTATAAGAAATCCAACGGATCCCTAGGACACACCATCTACCAGAAGAAAACACACACAAACCGCTATTTGCATGCACTCTCACACCACCACCCAGCACAGATCAACTCTGTAGCCAAGACACTCATCTCCAGAACAAAACGCTTAGCTGACGAACAACACCTAAAAACCGAACTACACACTCTCACCAACGTACTAACATCCAACGGATTCCAAAGAAACAAGATCACTAACCTAATCCAAAAAGAAAACCCCACTAAAGTCCAAGACAGTGAACAAGAAAATGGCAAAGCCCTCCTCCCATACATAAAAGGCACCACAGACAGAATCAGCAAGATCCTCCACAAACACAACATCAAGACAGCATTCTACACAAACCGAAAAATATCCACCATCCTAGGAAACCCCAAAGAGAAAATAGAGTTAGAAAATCAAGGAGTATATGAAATCCCATGCACCACCTGCCCCACCACATACATCGGACAAACCAACAGAAGAATAAAGGCACGCATTGAAGAACACAAAAACTCAGTCAGAAAGGAGGAACCAACTTCTTCCCTGGTCCAACACTTCAAAGCCACAGGACATGATATAGACTTTAAAAAGACCAGAACTATTGCCAAAATTGAACACTATAACAACAGAATAATCAGAGAAGCTATTGAGATAGAAAAGCGGCCACACAGCATGAATAAACGAGATGATACCTCCCGCCTACCAGCCATTTGGAAACCTGCCCTCATTGACAAACGAGTCCCTAACACAAAGAATGATACCAGACCCACACTCACGAAAACCACACAGGATGTCACTATCACACATCCACGCAAAAAGCAAACCCAAACCCACACCGAAGATGACCACAAATCAGAAGCCCGACCACAAACCAGAAGCCAGACCAAAGCTGCATTATTAGCCACTTTAAACCCCTCCAATCCATACATGAAGCAAACTGATGCCCACCACGGAGATGTGGTACGACCACAAACGCGAAGCCAAACAACAGCAATGCAGCTCACCAGGTCAAATTCCTCTGCAACTCAGACTAACACAAGCACAACCAGGCCCCCACCCAAACAGAACACGCCCCCATCCAATCAGAGCACAGCCAAACTACCATCCAATCAGAGCACAGCCAAACCCCCTACCAATCAGAACACACCTCCACCCAATCAGAATGCAGCCAAGCTCCCATCCAATCAAGTCACACCCCCACTGGCAGTTAAAAAGAGGAACCGGCTGAGATCTCACATTGCTCCTGGAAGCACCAAGCCCGAAGCACCAGCCTGAAGATGATGAATGAGATTTCATCGAAACGTCGTGAAGATACTTCCAATTCTACGCGGGAGAAAACCCGAACAACCAAAGACCTACATACAAACACCCGCGAAAACCTCAGAAAACATATATATATATATATATATATATATTTGTTTTCTATGCCTTATACACGGGAAAATCCATATATATATATATGTAGATTTTGGTTTATTCGGGTCTTTTCCCGTGTAAAATTAAAGGTGTTTAATAAATTAAAATTAAAGGTGTTTAATATTCTGTGCATATATATGGCTGATGACAAAAATAGGATTGCCAACATCTGATGACAGATATGGCACAAGAAGAAGAAGAAAATATATACTGCATATACATACATACCTTATAAAAGAGATAACATGTTACTTTAATACAAACAAAAAAAGATTGTGACTTGAGCCTTATATATTAGTTTTTAACATATTTTCCTAAGAAGTTCCTTTTGTCCTAGTATTTGGAAAGAAATGGTCCATGTTTTAGATAATGGGTTTAAAAGAGTGTTGTATATTTCGTGCAATCTGCTCTTTGGCATTTTAAACTCAGCCTATAATCTATTGTAGCATCATAGAATTCTCAAATTTACCCAACCAGAGAAATAAGTATGATATTTTTTACACATTCTACCTGTATCTGTCATTCAAAATGCAACATGAAACAAGCATATCAAGCATATCATATCTGTACTGAAGGAACTGCAATTTTCAATTTGCTGACAAATTTGCACAACAAAATCAAATAGAAACTAAACAGCACAATAAAATAGGCTCAAATTAACATATGCATTCATAGATATATCAATTTGGATTAATCCACTGAATACATTGGGCTGGTCATGATTACATGACTGTATTAAACATGACTGACCCATTAAATTTAGTTTAAGCAAAACTCATGTTTTTATTGTTTTCTGATTTCTTCTGTAGCAGCTCTAATGTCATCACTCACATCACTGCATTTTGAGCATTGTATTTCCTTCTGCAGTCATTATGGAGATCCGTTTTTATTCAGGTATGTATAGAAAAACTACAGCATCACACACATTTATGCTATTCATAGAACATGTTACCACAACAATTCTTATAATCAATAACTCCTGATTACCCAGCAGATCTTCAAGATGATGGAATTTTAAAAAAAGACTTCTGCAATATTATTTATAATTCTTTACAATTAATTATAAGTAATTGATTTAACATTGTTTCACTGTTTTCCCAGATCTAAGGACTCCAAACCTGCAAAATGCATTCCTCAACTGATATTTTGTTATATTTCACAAGCTAACTTTGTGATCTATAATTATGTTTTTGCGTTCATTATTTTTAAACATGTAGGGTTTTGTTTTTTAAAAAACTTGTTAAATAGTGAATGACCTGTTTTGAACTACAGTAGAATTTTTAAAAGGAAAAGCTATTCACACATGAAGGAGTTTGGTAAATGCTGTGATTTTCTGCTCGACTTGAAATTATTCTACGATCTAGATATAAGAATGTTAATCAACCTGTACTAAAATGTAAAAAAGGGTATCAATTAAAAATCAGACGAATCGTTGTTTCTAGTACCAGAAAAGAATGTTTGAAAAGATCCAGTTCGAAAAATCAGATAATCTTATTTCCACCGCAAGTCCTTGTTTCCCATAAAGCTGCTATAAAGCTCCTAATTTTATTTTATTTTAATTTTTCTAAGTTCTCATTTGGCTACATAACGAGAGATCTTGACAAAAATACTCTCAAAGAGTATAGTATTCATTTTTATTCTTTACCTAATTCCTTATTAGATGGAATCATATGTATTATCTAAAGTGATACAAAAATTAATATGATTTTATTTAAGAACATTTGTTTCTGACATTTAAATAAGGTGTCAGATTTTTATTTTAATATATACAGAGATTTCATGCTTAAAAAGAATACCATATGTTTCCGTATTCAGGATACTCTAGTTTATTCTCCCCCCCCATGGGGGGGGGAGGGGGTAAACTAGAGTATCCTATATATTATATATATAATTTAGCATTATATATATATATATATATATATATATATATATATATATATATTATATAAAATAGTAAATTCTGAAGCATTTATCCATGAAGCATGTCAATTTTGCCTGTATACAATGCACATTCTCATTAATGTTTTCCAATCATTCTAGACTTAGGAAAAGACTGTCCAAAAGTACCATATTTAGCTTCTATCTGAAATTCTCCCGAGCTGTCAATTTAGGTGTTAAAGAGACCATTTGTAAAGCTTGGCTGGGAACTGCCATTATTGACTGGAATGTGTGTTTACCATTACATTCAATGATGAAAGTGGAACATGTAGCATATGAATAAATGTCAGCAGATGTTTCTTTTAAATGGCCTGAATTCAACCTCCTGTTGTTTGTCTTGAATACAAATATTATAAAAGGGAAAAAGGCAGAAAAATTTATGACATAAGTGCAAAGATAGTTATTTTTAAAAAAAAAACACAAAAATAATTATCAGAGTCAGTAGAGAGTGAGGAAAGTTTAATTAATAGGAATAATTGGGTGTTGCTACTGCTTAATTTGAAAATGAGAGAAAAGGATTAGAACAGCAGTTCGCCATTGCCTGGAAACCTACATTCTTCACTCCCCAAGATTTGGGAAAGGTCGACAGGATTTGTTACCAAAATTGAAGCTTCCGATAAAGTTGTAGTTTTGTACAGTTTCCACTCTTTTGCTAAAAAAAAAAGCCCAAACAAACAAAAATAATCCCAAGAAACAGGTGGTGATGGAAGAAGGGCCACCATGCGCCCCTCCCCTCTTCTTGGAATGTTCTCAGTCACTTGGATGAAATGATTCCCTTCAGAAATTCTCACACTTCATGGGGCCTTCCAAAGATGTTCAGCAACTCGAGCACCAAATGTTTGCTATGCGTGAGAAAGTCAACACAAAGAAATAAAAGGGAAAAATACAGAGGGCTCTTCTTTAGCAGCATTGTGATGATTGTGGGTTTAAAATATGGGAAGCTTCCTTTTCTGTCAGTCTTGCTGTTACTTTACTCCAGTGTCCATCAAGAAATGTCACTTCATTTGGGAGTCATCCATTCCAACTAAGTTTCAGGTGGAACTCATTGGAATAGGCTGTAGGCTGAAGTTTCCATCACGGCTTTTGATTTGGTAATCTTAAACCAATGCCTGAGGCCTATATACAGGGAATCTTTGCATTCAACTAAATGCGTTAAGGATTATTTATTCTTGTTTTTTATTTATTTCCTTTTTTAACATTTAATATACGAAGAGACTATTTATCCCATTATGGTTGCAGCAATGAAAGCCAGAGATGTCTATAAAGGGGGTTTGCCTTGGTGAAAAGCTCTGAAGATCTTTTCTTTTGGAGGAAATGAAGCATTGCTCCCTTCCAGGGCTCCTGCTACTGTTCCAGAGATCACAGCTTCAATCATATTTGAATTTAGGATTGAGCAACCTAAATGCCAGGATTCCATATGGCGTCAGAATGCCGATTTTCTATCTTTTGGTATTTTCTCTGACTCCAATGACTGAAAATGAATGGCAGAGTTTTCTACTATGCTGAGACTAAAAAAGGTGCATATCAACTTGAATTCAAACCTTGATTGTCCATACACAACATGTGTACAATGAGGTTGGCTGAGCCTCTCTTAGTGCACCATCCCCAACACAAATACACCTCAATAACTCTGTGGAAGAAAGAAAATCCCTAACCCAGTAAGTCATACAAACAAACATACAACCTTCTATACACATATGTGTGTAACATTACATTATAATATATTGCACCAATGTGAACATGTTATATGTTGCACCCTGTATCAACTTGAATTCCTTATAAACCAAAGATGCTTTGCCTTTTTCTAATTTTGATCGTTCACCAAATGAAATGTGTGAATAGGCTTGGACTTATGGGGGACTGTCTAAAGCACACATGTGTGGCATATAAAGAATCTGCTCCATTGGAAGGGAGAAAGTGGAAGAGAGTGACCACTTTCATTCCTGATGATGAGCTTCCCTATGCATCGGATTGATCACCTTTGGCTTCATCCAGCATGGCTATTCACATGTTCTTGTATTTCCCATTATCCCATTACCATAGACAGGAGAGAGATATTGAAATTGCTTACTTTCCCTTCTTACCCTCCATCTTATAATTTGCTTATATTGGAACAATCTGTAATTAATTGAATTATTGTTTGACCAAACAAGATGATGAGGATGTATTTTGGGGGTTTGTTTTGCTTGGATATACTACATTTACCTGTAAAATTCTTAGTTCAGCTTTTAAATTTTTTTGATCAGAACATTTAATAAAGTTTTCAGTGTAAATATAAAAATGGTGAGAGCTTGCTCTGAAGCCCATGTAAGAGCAATATATAGATATAGATTTAGAAAGAAAGTTAAATACTGAACAATCTTATCAGATATTTGAGGGGTTGCCACAAAGAAGAAGGGTCAACCTATTCTGCAAATCACCTGAAGGCAGGAGATGGACTAGAAAACCTCCAAATTCCCTTCCAATTTTGTCATAGCAAAAGCAGTAGTACTTAGAATCATATGCCACTCCATAGTACTTTACAGCACCCTCTCAGTGGTTTACAAACCAGAATATTAGTTTAATGAAAAGAAGGACTAGGGAAGACATGATAGCAGTGTTCCAATATCTCAGGGGTTGCCACAAAGGAGAGGGAGTCAAGCTATTCTCCAACGCACCTGAGGGTAGAATAAGAAGCAATGGGTGGAAACTAATCAAGGAGAGAAGCAACTTAGAACTGAGGAGAAATTTACAGACAGTTAGAACAATCAGTGGAACAACTTGCCTCCAGAAGCTGTGAATACTCCAACACTGGAAATTTTTAAGAAGATGTTGGATAGCCATTTGTCTGAAATGGTATAGGGTTTCCTGCCTAGGCAGGGGGTTGGACTAGAAGACCTCCAAGGTCCCTTCCAACTCTGCTATTTATTGTATATTGTCTCCAACAATATCGATCTTCATTTTATTGACCTTGGGAGGATGGAAGGCTGAGTCAGCCTTGAGTGGGTCAGGATCGAACCCCAGGCTGTGGGCAGAGGTTGCCTGCAATATTGCAACACCAGGGTTTTTCTTAATCTTAATAATAACCTCTGAATCTTACATTAATACCATCATCCTGTTGGCTATTTCTTCATATCAGTGTTATAGATATGTGTTGTTTCAGTAAGTTTATATATGAAATATTATACTTTATTCTGAGCTGTGTGTCAGTTTATACAATAAAGCTGCGATGTTAAAAGTGAGGAATAATTGGGACTATACAGAATTTCAAACATGGTAAAGTTCCACAGATGAATAGTCAGCCTGTGTTTTGGAAACACATGATACAAGTTTAGTTCTTGCCAATTCCACTCCATATAACCCACATTCCCAGAAGATCAGTCTGAATGTAAAAAAGTCTTGTATATAGTGAGTTAACATAGAGTTCAGTGTATTTAAATAATTGCAGATTGCCCTTCAAAAATATTGTATGGCTGTGCCACTGATGACAAAAAGTGAAAAGTAGGGTGTAGATCCACTGGAAAAATATTGGTTTGGAATACAAATATCTCATGGCCAAGAGCTAAAGAATTATAACTAATTGTAGGTCTTAGTGTGCATAATCCACGACTCTCAGAGGACTGCAGGCATTCTGTGAAGTTTTATATTAACAGCCAATTTGCTTTACCATTGATAAATCGTTAGAAAATTTGATTTAGAGGAATTTGATTTTCCTCTCATGGTACACAGGAAGAGGTTTTCTTATTATCTCCATAGACTTTCTGATTTCTATGTTATTGTTGAATCCATTGTCCACATCTAGATTCTCCAACAAAGATGCAAGACTTAAATTTGAACTGAATATAGCTCTGGTTCCTTCTCCCCCCCCCCCCCCCCCCATCCTCTTTGGTTCTTCTTCCCCTCCTCTTCTTTGCAGATTTCTTTACAATCCTTCAGTTAAGTTCACTTGTGTCAAACAAGCCATTTGACACTTTGCAAGATCCTATTGCACTCTTGGGGTCCATTCTTCTTTTAATGTGCATGCATAACTGCCCTCGATGCTAGAGCGAGTTATGGATGCATACTGGAGAGAGAATAGATTTCTTAATCCTGCTTGGCAGGATTCCCTCACTAAGCTTTGGCCCCAGCAGGCATGTGTAGTGTTTGGTGACCTTTTGCACTAGGCCAATCAATCCATTGTGGGCTAAAGTAAAACTTCCTTTTCTTGTCAGGCAGCAAGGCAGAGTCCCATCTGGAATTCTTTGAAGTGTAGCATCAGAAGTCTACAATGTATAAAAACTATTTGATCAGTAATAATATTGAGTTTAGGGAAGGACAAACAACTTCCCCTTCTACCCATTTCCATTTGGCGGATTGTTTAAATTATATAGCGACATTCCAAGGGATGACATTATTTGGAATTTTTGACCAACAACTAGTTGAAATATCTCCATAATTTCCCAGTGTAAGTAGGATAAAGTAGGATAAACTCTCTTACCTGCTTTCGGTCAATAATAGGTTGTGGCATCTTCGTGGGTCAAAAATATCTTTTATTTTTTTAAAAGTACAACCTGATAGTAAAAGCAATTCCATTCAATGAATTTCAATCCTTTGAGACTCTGGAGGGGATGGATTTGGGTATTTAACCACCATTCATGATAATGAGGATTACTTAGTTCTGTCAACTGGCACTAATATGGGGCTAGACTCTGAGTGATTTACAAGACAAGAGTCAGCCCTAAACACTTATTGGATTGGAATGTTTACGGTCAGGTTACAAGTGACTTGTCCTATAATTGCTGGAAAACATCTATTATGTTTGTTCATTTAAAAAAAAAATCTTATTCTGTTACAGTATTACAATTTGTTCATTAAAATGCATTATTCTGGTACAATATAGCAACATATATAACACACGCATATACCGGTAATATATATAATTTATTAAATGTGTTGGCCATCCATCTTACCACAGGTCGGTCGGTCTGTCCATCCATCCATCCATCCATCCATCCATCCATCCATCCATCCATCCATCCATCCATCCATCCATCCATCCATCCATCCATCCATCCATCCATCTATCTATCTATCTATCTATCTATCTATCTATCTATCTACCTATCCATCTATCTGCTTTAGACAAAAAACACATTGGATATTGGAGGGACTTATATACTATATGTCTGTGTGTGTATTTGTGTGTGTGTTCAAATATAAAGAAATACATATCCATTAGAAAATTACAGGCAGAAGAATTACAAGAAGAAAACATCTACATACAGAGATCACATATGGCAGCTTAATAAGAGTAAAAAATATTCACTTCTGTGAACAGCAACTGTTCACAGCTGCCTAATAACAGTAACAACGATCCACCCTTCAGAACCAGTCAGATGATTAAATATAAAACGATTGCAAGATATTCCTGAAGCAACATACTTAGATCTATGCAGCATGCCATTTTCTTCAAGCATTTCTGCAGAAACGTTGGAAGAAAATACATACCAGCAAGGAAGACTTGGCTATCCATGTATTCCAATTCTTTTAATTTTTAATATTTATATGAAAGTCAATTTATCTCCCGAACAGAGAGAAGTAATTCTATCTATTTACTGTAATTGTGTATATGTTGTATGTATAAAGTATGGTGGAGGTGAAAATGAGAAACTTTTAGTTAGGACAGTATGATATTTAGTTACCATTGCATAATGTGATAATAGGTAGGCAGGAAAGGCAAAAGAAAGGCTTTTTATAAAACCTACATTACCTTAATAATTATTATTTAATCTTGTATCTTTTTTTATTACATCTGAAACATCATTACATTACTTACATAGTTAGACATGCTGAGATATCTACCATGGCTGGTTGAATACTATCTAGGTCAATTTCCTCTGGTCTAAATCTGCTACAATTTAAGGAAGAGAAAATATAAACGGAGGGATTCTATTCTAGTGCATTCAATGTCACTCTGATTTAAATGAGGCTTAAACCCCTGTAAAAGATGGGAAGTACAGCTATATTATTTTCCCCCTTTTCTGTCAGGTTTGGCATACTCCTAACAATAAATGAAATCAGTTTATTGAGCAAGGCAGCCACATTGAGAAGAAAAGTTGAGTATTTTGCTCTGTCTTCCATTGAAGGAATACTGATCTATCTGTAGTATGCTGCAATCTGTGACTCACTTTTATGAAGTAAACACAACACACAGAGAGCTATTACTTAAAGCTTACACTGCCTATTCTTGGTTTCGGGGGCCTGTCATTTTCTGAAAATGTTTTAGTTGGGGTTTGATTCTCTGCATCCTAATATTTTTATGAAACTGTATTTATGTTCACATTTTCCTTTGGTTTGCCAGATCACTATTTCAAAATGATGAGATCGAATGACGGTAATCTAAGTGCCTTTCAGTTCTGCTTTTCAGCATGTAAACTTTTCACCTGGTAAACTCAGCAGGTTAAAACAAAACAGCCCTTAACACATCTTTCTGAACTAACTATTCATGGCTATTTCTGATTATTTCATTTCCTATGGCATAATAACAGCACTGCATTAGAAATATAATGAAATTTAGTTTTTAGCTATTCAGCTTGGTCTACTAGTAATGTGGCCAGTCAGAGACAAGGATAGATCATAAAATTAACATTTTTGACAAATCATTGAAAAAGGACTTCTATTAAATCCACAGAGAGTTTTGCAAAAAAAACTGTGTTCTCTTTGTGCTATTTTGCAGAAAACATGCATGTGTTTGTCAAGAAAGAAAGGGAGGAGCCCTTACAAAAGGCATTTTTATGTCTCTGAAAATAACGGACAGTTTAAGAACTGCTGTATATCCTACTATTGAATGCTGTATATCCTACTATTAAAGTTAAGCATTTTGGACAATGCACCAGAAATGCATAGAATTTAATTCCAAGCAAATGCAAAATTTGAGGGAATGGCTTTCATTTCCCAATCTTGGTAACCTAGAGAATATATTTGAGGTATCTCCCCCCCCCCACACACACACACATACATGCAATCCTCTTTTTTTGTGTATTAGCTCCTGTTTAAAAATGCAGGAAATATATTTTTCACATAGTAACACATTTTGAATTAAAGCAAAAGCTGCCAACTATTTCTTTTCCCATTAAGGAAAAAGCAGTTTTAGAAGCAGACTTGGTGAACGAAAGATTCTTGTGACAGAAAGAGGAAGAGGTGGCGTGCCACTTGACATTGTTTGCTACATTAAAAAAATCTAGGTAGCTTGATTTGTCTCCTCCCCCCCACAATATACTTGTGCATCATGAGAAGGATTTTACTAAATCTCCAACATGCATTAAACACGGGTACCAATAGACTGAAACAAACTGTTCACAATGCCATACTTGTTTTCCATACAAACCTCCGCACTGCCATTGCAGCCACCCACGTACTGCCTGTTTGACAATTCACTTATGCAGCAAGCATTTTGACGAATCCAAATTAAGCTTTTCCCCCCCCTTCTTGGATTTGAGTTGTACAGCCTTTAGATGAGTGACACTCTTTGGTTGAATGGCTGCAGATCCTTCTAACATTTTCCACCCAAAATTGAATCATCTGATCTGGTGTTATCCTTTAAAACAAATATTAAGAGCAAGCTTTCAGCAAATCCAGCTAGCGTATGAAAAATAAATAATAAAGTTGACAAATCCTTAGTAAACAAATTAGTTTGTAGGCACATTGTGGGCAATCTCTACCGAATCTTGTTGACTACCTATGAAGGTATATAATTTAATGCTTCTAGATAATTCAGGGGTAAAATACAAATCAATGACACTGCAGTATAAATAATAAATAATACTCCTCTTGAACTGCTGGGTTTATAATTATGTGTAAATGTGAAACTGAAATAAAAAATACGAACAATGAACAGAGACAAAGAACATGTTGAGATTTAATACAGTTTTAGGGAACTGGAGGAGGGGGAAAGACAAGGTTATGAAAACTGAAACAAAACTAGGCCAATGCAATCCAATGGAAGTTGAATAAAACTCATGGCGTTCAGACGTGTTTTCCCTCTGTGAATGTCGGTTTTTGAGAAAGTCATATTATGTCTGATTAGATTTGGTTCTGATATGTCAAATGAGAAATAGTTTACCTCAAGATATCACAAAGACAAAATTAATCACTTTTGTTAGCCCAATAGCACTGAAATTATGATCCAAAAATTAAGAAACCTTGGGGCAGACCCACAGGAAAAAAAGTCTAGCTCATGAAGTCCAGTCGATTTTAAAAAGCATCCCCAAACAACAGCTAAATCTGCTTCCAATACTACTTAAATTATTTATAGCATCAATAATAGGGGAGAGATCTTTCCATTGCTGCAGAGAGATGGAGTCATTATAGAAGCTGATTTTGAAGGACACAATTCTGCAGGATCAAAGAAGAAAATGCATCATGTAAATGGACCTCATGTAATTAAGGATTCTACCCACACATCTTTGGGGAAAAAAGTAACTGCATAAATTCTAGCTGAGTTTATTAATGCTGTAGACTAAATACCTTATACAATAAATATGTATGCATCAAACCTTAATCATTCTAAAGGATTGGGATAATTTTCCACCGCACAAAGGACAATATACAAATCCATTTTAAAGACAGCACTTAGTCTTAAAAAAGGGGGAATGTTTATTTTTCTTCCTTCTTCATGTAAATGTATTGAAGATTTGATTACTCACAGTGGCTTAAATGGAACTCATTGCACATTTACAATGTTCAGAGTAAATAACACAGTTTTGCATTCTTGGAAACATGTTTGTCATTGTGACACATATATGCGTATACATATACATATACATATCATATTTCCATTAATTTGAAAAAAAAATCACTTGGGATGAAGCTGAAGTATTTTAAGAGTGTAAAGAGAAAACAAAGGCTATTTTCAGCTTCAAGTGATGTTTGAATTAGTTTGTTTTCATTGTTAGCAGGGATGGTGCTTAAGTCTGCCTTTGGGACTACATGGCTGATGCCACCCTTCACTTAGAATATTTGTGTTGCCCAATATATTTGAAAAGCAGAGCCTACGGCAGAGATTTTCTAGCTTTCATCACATTGAAGCACATAGTGCAAGTTATTGATGCTCAAATTGCTGAGATTTTCTAAGGAAATCTTTCGGCTCTGTTGTCACTGAAGAACTTAAAGCTCTATTTATTTGTTTTGGTTCTGAATGGCTTTTAATGGATTAAACTTTAGAGCTTTCTCCAATGCTTCAACTGTTGATTAAAGGGTTCTGGCAGGGAGGAAGACTGTCACTTAGAATCCTAACACAAAAAAAATAAGCCATGCCTACCCAGTGATAAATTGGACTGACTACAACCATTGTGCGCATTTCCATACTGCATTTCTAACAGGATCTCCTTTGGACTACATGTTCATTATTTTGTTTGATTTCACCTTGAGTCAAAGAGCTAAGGCAAGTGGCCATTGGTTCTATACATTTAAAAGACTATTACATATATTCCACTCCAATCAAATCCATTTTGTTATGCAATGAATATATATAGTTGTGTTAAGCCCTGCTCAAGTGAAACTAACCTTTAGATGACCCTAACTGTTAATAGCAACTGTTTTGGAGAGAAACTTAGAATATGTATATTTGGGCGGGCTTTTTCAAGGGTTGTGATTGGTTAAGGCCCTGTGGACCCCACAGGCAAACAGGGATTTTGCCTGTTGTTCCACAGTTCCAGTTTTGAGTCAATAAATGCTGTTGTAGCTATGCTGGTGTGTTCTTGCCTACTGAAACCCTCTATACAATACATTTATTTCTGCATCACTTAACTGACCTTGACAAATCTCAAAACAGCTAAGCAGTATTGGATCTGGTTGCTACTTGAGTAGCAGACCAACAGGAAATGTCAGGGTGTAGATTATTTGAGGTAATGAAACAACCACCCCAACAAAATACAATGGTAAATCTTCTGTTTATTATTAATACCCCCCCAAAAAGAACCAACAACCACAAAATGAATATACCCATGGAATCATGGAATCAAAGGTGATTCAAAAGAGATTTTATTAACACAAGTCTATGCCACTGAATTCCATGGAGGAATTCCAGTTAAATCAGACTTTGTTGTTCCAGGCTTTCAAGCCTTTTTTTGGACAGTAGGATGTCTCCAGTCTTGATAGGAAATGTGGGCCATTGAAGATCTACATACTAATATAGCTCCACTGGTTTGTTTCTTAGTATGTAGACACAAGTAGGGTAAGACTCCAATCACACAAGGTTTTTTTTAAAAAAAATTGAGGCCACCTTGAAAACCATTTGGTTTAGTTAGGATTGGACAACCATTTGTCCAAAATAATATAAGGCTTCCTGCTTCAGCAGGGAGGGTTGGACTAGAAGATCTCCAAGGTCCCTTCCAACTCTGTTATTCTGTTAAATCAGATAGAAATAGAAATAGATACTCTTTCTATCAAAGAGGATAGGCAAATCTTTAACAGAGTGCTTCCCTTTCACAAAAATTCAAGCAATGTTTGAAAGTTTTTACCCCAAACCAATGTAGTCCCTTTGTTTCACAAAGTCACACAGGTCCCTTGTTTCTAAGAGCAAAGCAAAGTGAACGTTCCCATAGCCAGAACAATCTGTGCATGCTCAGAAGCTTCTTCTAGGTTCAAGGATGCAGTGCAATGCAAAAGGCCTTATCGAGCTGAATTATTGACTCTTCAGCTTTGTCAAAATAAATGGGATGACTTGTTCACTTTGACATTGCCATGTCCCCATATTATAAATAAAAACTCCTAGCCGCATCAAGACAAATTGGGCAGGCCTGAAGAACTGAGACATCTGGCCCAGAAACAGCAAAATAGAAACATTATTGGTTCAAAATGCTTTGATTCTCTCTATATAGGCAACTTCTTTAAAGAGGTTTCATAAGAGACAGGAAAATCTGCTTGAGATACGGTTACTAAATTTCCAGCAAGAAAGACATCTCCTCCTTTTTGTCTCCATGTCCTCTATCCAGCAGACAAAGCTATAAAATCAAGTATTCTTTTCTTTGAGAATCTAACAAGATATTCTTATTTCTTCCCAAACAACTTTCTCCATAGGGCAACATTTCTCTAATAAGTGCTAAGTTAATAAGCTCAGCCCTGTGACCTTAATTAGTTGATTAGTCTCCTCCAGGTGGCTTGTGCCACCACCCAAAATTGACAAGACCTTAATCAGTTACATGCTGAAGATTTTTTCATCCAATCTGGCTCTACCACATTCCTACCATTGAAAACCAGTCTTCCTGATGCTGGAAAAAGTAATTTAATATATATCTAGGCCTAAGTACATTTATTGGTGGTTGTTTTTTGCAGTTTTGCTGCAGAGGTCAAGAATGTAAAACAATTAGTATTTCCTCTCCCTCCCCACTTGTCCTCTTTTCCAATTGTTCTCATCTTCTTTTGCCTGTTCAGATAGGCAGTAACCCTAGCCTATTACCACTAAATATCTATAGAAAATAGTAGGCCTGTTGGACTTAATCAATCAAGAAGAGCAAGAATCAAACACAGCTTCACAATTAGTTGACAATGCTAAAAATCTTGTTGGTATTCTCATGATAGACACATTGAAATAGTACATTATAATATGACTACCATATATCAATATATGGTAGTCATATCATATTATATGGAAACAGGCTCCGACTCAACCCGTCCAAGACCGAGTGGCTGTGGCTTCCGGCGTCACGATATAGCCAGCTGGTGCCATCGCTAGCTATTGGGGGCGAGTCATTGGCCCCTACAGAGAGGGCTCGCAACTTGGGTGTCCTCCTGGATTTTCGGCTGTCTCTAGAAGATCATATGACAGCTGTGGCCAGGGGGGGCTTTTTATCAGGTTCGCCTGATATGCCAGTTGCGCCCCTTTCTGGATTGTGACGCTTTACGCACGGTCACCCAAGCCCGCGTCATTTCCCATCTGGACTACTGCAACTCTCTCTACATGGGGCTTCCCTTGAGGTGCACCCGGAGACTCCAGTTAGTTCAGAATGCGGCCACGCAGGGGATTCTGGGAGCGTCTAGATGCTCCCACGTGACACCTCACCTGCGCAAGCTGCACTGGCTGCCTGTGGCTTTCCGGGTGCGCTTCAAGATATTAGTAGCCACCTTCAAAGCGCTCCATGGCAAAGTACCTGGTTATCTGCAAGACTGCCTCCTGCTACCAAATACCTCCCACCGACCAGTCCGCTCCCACAGAGAGGGCCTCCTCAGGGTGCCGTCGGCCAGGCAATGCTGGCTGGCGACCCTTAGGAGGAGAGCCTTCTCTGTGGCAGCTCCTGCCCTCTGAAATGACCTGCTCCCTGACCTACGGACAATCACGGACCTGCGCCAGTTCCGTTGGGCCTTGAAGACCCATTTGTTTTGTGTGGCCGGCCTGGCGTAGTTTTTTAAATTGTTTTAGTAAGGGTTTTTAACAGGATTTTAGTCAGGCTAGCTATTTAATTGATTTTTACCTGTATTTTATGTTTTATATCATTGCCTTTTATTAGTGCCTGTACACCGCCCTGAGTCCTGGAAGGGAGAAGGGCGGTATAAAAATTTAATAAATAATTTTTTTTTTTTTTTTTTATTAAATTTATATCCCGCCCTTCTCCTTGTTAGGACCCAGGGCGGCGCACAGGGATGTTAAAATACATACAAAATATAAAATATATGAAATTTAAAATACTTAATAATAATAATAATCAATAGTGGTGTGTAAAATATTTTGAATTTGAAACATTTCAATTGTGGAATAATCCATTTCAGTTTGAAGGAGCTTGAAACAGTTGCTCTTTTAGTCTTGATAAATGTTCCAGGGCTATCAGAGATGTCCAAGATGCGATTTCAAACTAGGAAGATTTCCTGAAGGTTCAAAGCAATATGGAAAGACAATAAATGTAAGCATTATTTTTCACCCCAAATTAATCATTCCAAGCCTAAAACACTTCCAACTCGAAACCTTTGGTATATAGTTTATGTTAAGGATTTTATTACAAAAAATACAATTATGACAAATTAAACTTATCAAAAAGAACATAAAAAAGAATAAAAAGAAAAAAGTAACAATATAATATAGAAAGAGAAAATAAATATATAAAGAGGTTTAACCTCCCTTATTAAGGTATAAACAGGTTTAGTAACTTTTCACCCTCTCTAAGGCTTTAAACAGATTATTCTTCATTTCATATCCCATTCCTTACCTATAAACAAATTTATAAAACATCAGTTTTTCAAGCCTTGTATCAATAAAATGTTCATGAAGGTTGCCAGAACTGTGCAAAAATAAAAAAGTATTATTTTAACTTTGATCAAATAAACCAACTTCATATTTCTTCCTCAATTTGAAACATCTTGTACAATGCTACCAAATGTACATAATGAAGAATTGCAATTTTTATGTAATCCAAATAAGACTGCATGTCAGTTTTTGTGCAAATATGTAATAAAATGAAATTTTTGACAGTTTTGCTTTTCCTGAGCTTTTTCTGCACTCTAATGCAAAAGACTGTTACTACTTTGAAAAGCTGCATCAGAAACTCAGCACATAAAAGGCAGAAAATAAATATACTACATGATCACAATTAATGCCATAACTTATCTAATTCCTAGATTGCCTCTACCAGAAATCTAAGCCCTCCAATTTCATCATTCTCAGTTTTTTAGAAAACCACAAAGAGGAATTGCTTAAGAAAATTGTACCAAATACGTAATGTCCTGAAATTCTCAGCAAATTCTGCATACTTCTGAATTGATGAGAAGTGGGCCCAGCTGGAGTAGAATTGCTTGAGGATGTTTGGCAGTGTTTCTGTATTCTAGTCAAAACAGCCAGAACAATGTTCTTTGCTATTTTCATAAATATTGTGGATGACTAAGTCTGAAGCCTAATCTATTTTAACTTGTTTATAATGTGAACATTTTGATTAACCAACTCCATGATAATAACAATAGCACTTAGACATATACCATTTCATAGTGCTTTACATCCTTCTCTAAGCAGTTTACAGAGTCAGCATCTTGTCCCCAACAAGCTGGGTCCCCATTTTACCAACCTTGGATGGATGGAAGGCTTGAGCCTGGTGAGATTCGAACTACCAAATTGCAGGCAGCTGGCAATCAACAGAAGTACCCTGCAGTACTGCATTCTAACCACGGCCACCACAACAAGCTGTGCAGGTTAATGAATCTTATCAGACGCAAGATTGCATCTGGGAATATAAAATGTGTATATAGATTTTTACAGAAAAGTAAAAAGTATCAGTAGATAAAATCTAGGTTATTATGGGTTTCTATGAAAGTGATAATCTATACGATAATGATAGCTACATCTTACACCTCAGTGAATGGTGATAATGTAAAAACAAAGATGAATTTTAGATAAATTATACCACATTTTGAATTAATGTAATCTAAGGAAAGATGTTATGAATGGATTTAGACAGAGAGAGCAAAAAATTAGTGAGTCATTCAGAGACCCAAAAATGTATAAGAATGTTTGGTGAATAATTGATTCAACAGTCTGTTTGTTCTGAAAACATGGTTTAAGCATACATATACTGCCATGTAAATATCATAAATTAATTAGTATAAAAGCATGATTTATTTCAATAAGATTTATTTCAATAATGATGAAAGCTTGACATGAATTTATATGACCACCCACTTGCCAGGGCAGCTAACAAAATAAAATAAAATAAAAACAACACATAAACAACCAAAAATTAAGGGTGCCATTATTTCTTCCTAACATTAAAAAAAGATAAAGTGAATGCAGAAACTTCAAGGATGATTTAATTTGCTTAGTGTGCCTGGAAAAATGTTTGGCAGAATTCTAATGAAAGGGTGCAAGAGGTGGCAACGAGCAAAATTTAAGAAATGTGGTACAGCATCATGCTGGGAGCAATGTGTGCAGACCATATTTTTCCTCTTCAGCAAGTCCCTGAGTAATATACAAATTATGAGAAACTGTATTCTTTGCCAGTTGATTTTAGAAAAAGCATATGATAAACTGGATTGCTTGAATTATGGAACATTTTGCAAAGTACTGATTGTTGGTTGTTGAAAGTAATAGAAATAATATATGATGGAAGGAAAGCATGCAAAAGAATAAGTGAATGCTTAGTGAATTCAAATTTAAGCAGGGAATAAGGTAAATGTGTGGGATGTCCTAGTGATAGCTTAATTTATTTTGGGGTAAATGTATGTTTGTGGTGATGCAAGAAGTACACTGACTGAAGATTGGAATGTGTGTATACTTTATTATAGAGACAAAGCTAGACTGCTGTCAGACAACCTGAATTATTTGAAGCAAATATTAGACATGCGGCAGTGGAAAGAGTATATTTCTAAAAATCAATATTTCAAAAAAGACAAGGTAGTTATATTTGACGGGAAGAATGAAGCAAACGAGTGCAAGTGATACATAAATGTTGAAAAATTAGAACAGTCAGACAAATGTGTGTACCCTTACTGAAGATGGGGAAATGTTGGAAATATTTTAAGATGGAGAAATGATAGTGGAAAAATACGGTATAGGAATTAATGTTTGAAAGAAGCAAAAATTGAATAGAAGAGCATTACATGGAAATGAATGTTTAGATGGATGCAGTGGAGATGGGTTACTTAAGAATGGTTGTTAAATAGGAAGATTTGGGCACATGAATGAATGCTGAATGAAGTAAACGTGTAAAAGAGTACTACATTAGAAATACATTACATTAAGTGAAATCTTCAAAAGATGACACAGAGTTAGCTTCCAATGTTTTGACATGAATGGGATGAATCAAATAACCTGGGTGGGTGTGTCTCATGTCTCCCTACTTGACCCTAAACTTGAAACTCCATTCTGCTTCTTCTAGTTCCTTCTCTTTTAACATACTGCTAAAGTACCTTTGTCACTGAAGGAGAATTAGTATTTCTTTAAGTCAATGATGACGGGACAAAGAAGAGAAAAGAAAAGTCTGACTTTGTACCAATGTCATATTGCTGTTGCTGCTGCCCTCAGGAAATTATGGAGGTTGTGGAAGATAGTAAGTTGTATTGATGGTATCTTATAGGATAATTTGTGAGGGCAACTAAGTAAAAATGTTGGGGCTAGAAGCTGCAAGTGAGACCAAGTTAGGAACAGCAAACTTTGACTCATGGTTGCAGTGCCTGTTACAGAGCTTGTGAGAGCACCGTGGATAAGAGCATAGGAATGTGAGGACAAGATGTGAGAAACAGAGGTGAAATCAACTTACCTTCGCTACTAGTTCGCAAATGTGAGCAGGCGTGGGACCTTCTACACATGTGCAGAGCATCAAAAATGGGACATGATGACATCTGAACGGTTGGGCAGAGATGTCTGAGTGGGTGGGCGGAGCCTCCCACTGCCAGCACTACCTGTTTGCCCAAACCAGTTGGAACCAGCTGAATTTCACTACTGGTGAGAAACACCTCAAAGAGCAATAACAGACATACAGAGGCTGCTATGGCAATCAACAGAAAGTAACAGAGAAATGGAAGTAAAGAAGTAGGAAATGGTAAAAAAAATAATGTGAAACTGACCATAGAAGGTAGAAGCTTTTCAAAAGAAGAAAGGTCTTCTGATCATGCTTTTTTTAGGATATTAGGGGATGGCAAAGAAGATTCTCCCCACAGTGAAAGGTGGAATTCATACATCTCAATCCTGCATGATGTATTTTGAGAGATTCATGGATAGTAGCATGAGGTGCTATGGAGTAGGTGACAGAGAACTTTGAAGATATGAGAGTAGAATCTTATAGTGATAATGGGATTAGTAACCTTTATGTAAACAAGATGCAGATGCAGGCTGACCTACCTTTTCAGAAAACAGCAAACAAACTTCATTCACTGAAATACTGGGATAAAGAAAAGAAAAAAAATAGTTTTAAATTGCATAGATTCATGTATACTTTTATACTCACATATAAAAGCCAAACTATTTATTGAAATTCTTGCACTTTGAGTTTTTCTAGTAAAACTTATTAATCAGAAGTTTAAAAAATGCTTGTACCTTAAATGTTTATTTATCAATATTGTCATTAATTCTGATTAGTCTTTACTCCATTTACTTTGAAGATAAAATTGTTTCAAGATTTTAGACCAAGGCATTTTTGGATCCAGATCACAGAAAATCTGATTAGATTGAGAGCTCTTTGTGACAATTCTGTCACAAGGGCGTGTGAAATTCCCAGACTATTCGAAGGTAAACATAATATTCAGGCAAATATACATGATTTTTAATTCCACTTGAGAGGTGTGGGCTGGAATAATTTGTGGTTGACAGTTTAAAGAGGGTCTATCTAATGAATTGCAAGATGAACTGGTTCAGGAAGGTATGGCAGGTATCTTAGAGGAGTTGATTTAATGCTGCATTACTATAAATAGACTAGAAGAAGTGAGGCAGATGTCTGAGAAGGAGATTACTCTCTTTCTACACAGTTCTAGAGACTAATGAAAAGTGTAAAGAAAAAGAAAGTAAGAGTAGAGGGCTAAATTCTTGGAAATCCTCATAGGTGAGGTGAAGGTTTGCTTTCTGAGCTTGCGGGTTGGTTTCCAAATGTTTCATTACCAGGCCAGGTAATATCTTCAGCAGAGTTTAGGGGAACCTTCACCCCAATGGTGGGTTTCCAAATTTTTTACCACTTATGCACGTGTGATGCTTCTGCACATGCTCAGAACTGTCCGAGCAGGTGGGCAGAGCCACCTGCTGACGCTACTACCAGTTCACCTGATCCTGGCCACATCAGGAGCAACCCACCTCTGCTTCAAGTTCAAGTTTCAAGTTTATTGGATTTATATCCCGCCCTATCTCCCCGAAGGGACTCAGGGTGGTGCACAGGCAAGTATTAAAAACAATACAAAAATACAATATAACTACAATAAAAATATATTAAATTTAAACCCGTGCTAAAAACATCTTTAAAACCCATCTAAAAACCCTTAGTAAAATCCCTACAATTTATTATTAAAATCTAAGCCAGGCCAGCCAGATGGAAAAAGTGAGTTTTAAGCTCCCGGCGGAAGAGGCGCAGGTCCGTGATGGTACAAATGTTGGGGGGTAGGACGTTCCAGAGAGCCGGACCCGCCACAGAGAAGGCCCTTCCCCTGGGGGTCACCAGCCGGCATTGGCCAGCAGACGGCACCCTGAGGAGGCCCTCCCTGTGGGAGTGGACAGGACGGAGGGAGGTGTATGGTAGGAGGTGGTCTCGCAAATACCCAGGTCCCGTGCCATGGAGCACTTTAAAGATGGTTATCAGTATCTTGAAGCGCACCCGGAAGGCCACAGGCAGCCTGTGCAGTTCGCGCAGGAGAGGTGTTATATGGGAGTATCAAGCAACTCCCAGAATCCCCCACGTGGCTGCATTCTGCACTAGCTGGAGCCTCCGGGTGCACCCCAAGGGGAGCCCCATGTAGAGAGCATTGCAGTAGTCTAGGCGGGATGTCACGAGTGCTTGAGTGACTGTGCGAAGGGAGTCCCAATCTAGAAAGGGGCGCAACTGGCGTATCAAGCGAATCTGATAAAAAGCCCCCCTGGCCACGGACGCCACATGGTCAGCCAAGGTCTCGAGTCCCTTTGGGGAGAGAGAGCGGGTTATAAATTAAAATTATTATTATTATTATTATTATTAAATTATTATTATAAGGACAGCCGCAAGTCCAGGAGGACACCCAGGTTGCGAGCCCTTTCCGCGGGGGCTAATGACTCGCACCCGATAGCCAACGAGGGAACCAATTGGCTATATCGGGATGTCGGAAACCACAGCCACTCGGTCTTGGACGGGTTGAGTCGGAGCCTGATCCTCCCATCCAGACCCGCATGGCCTCCAAACACTGGGACATCACATCAAGGGCATTGTTGGGGTGGTTAGGGGTAGAGATGTACAGCTGGGTGTCATCAGCGTACTGATGGTACTCTACTCCAAAACCACGGATGATCTCGCCCAGTGGCTTCATATAGGTGTTGAACAGGAGAGGCGAGAGAACCGACCCCTGATGCACCCCACAAATGATCTCTGCCCCCCTGCCAACACAAGTTGCGACCGGCCAGAGAAATAAGAGGCGAACCACCTCAAAATGGTGCCTCCACTCCTAACTCAGTAGGTGCAACAGGATACCATGGTCGATGGTATCGAAAGCCGCTGAGAAGTCTAATAGGACTAGGATAGAGGAATGACCTCTATCCCGAGCCCGCGAGAGATCATCAACCAACGCGACCAATGCCGTCTGCATGCTGTGTCCAGGTCGGAAGCCGGACTGGCGCGGGTCTAGATAGACACTTTCCTCCAGGTGTCGGGGAAACTGATATGCCACCACCCTCATCCTATACCTAAGTTACAGATATTTGCCACTATATCATGAATTTCAATTTTTTTTTAAGAAAAGGGGGATCGGCTTCCGGTTCCGGCTCCTGCGGCGACGGGCGAGCCTAGCGCTCGCTCGCCGCTTTGTTTCTTCTTCTGCCCCCCAACGGGGGCGAGACTCCTCTTGTTTGAGGGTCTCCCGTAGGGCCGGCTCGTCGGGGGGCGCCCCCCCCCCACGGCGGTGGAGGAAGTGGCTCCCGGCGCGGCTCAGGTGAGGGAGAACATGCTAGCGGGGGGTTCTCCCTTCGCCTAAGGAAGACGGCGCCATTCACAACAATGAGGAGGGCTGATCGGCTCAGTCGAAGGACTCCCGAGGCTTCAGCTGCGAGGAGAGAGTGAGTTTTTAAAAAACTTTTTTTTCTGCTGCCAGCCAGGCTGAACGGACTGGGAGGGGGGTGTTTATTTTTTAAAAAAAAACCCTCGGATTTAAGCGGCACGTTAAAATGGCTTCTCTGCAAAGAGAAAGCGGAAACTTTCACTCCGGACGGTCTTTAACAAGGGAAAGTGGAATGCGATTCTTTGCAACATTGTTTCTAGGTCTGGCTGAGTAAAAAAAATTCTTTTTTTTTTGCTACTCTCTCCCTCTGGCTCTGAGATGGGCGGTGGAAGTGGCTTCTCTTTGTCCCTGCCTGACTATTTCAACTAAGGAAAATTTCCAGCGTCTCTTTGAAAGCAGGACTCTCTCTGGATTTTTGAAAAAAAAATTCTCTTGATGGATTTGTGATCTCTTCTTTGGAATACCTTCGTTATTACTATTTGCTGATTTGGGAAATTGTGTCTCTTTTGGTTTCTGAATTGTTTGCAACTTCACAGCCCTGAACTGAACTGAGCTCCTGATCTGCCCCACCAGCCCCACCCGGAAAACGCCATCTTGGTGGCAGTGACTCTAACTTTTAACCATGGCACAAGAAGCAGCACTTGTAAATTTGGAACAAAGGATGGCTTCTCTTGAAACCTCTATGCTAACTTTGATATGAGAAATAAAGGCCCAGAGGGCTGAAAATATTATCTTCAAGAAGGAGTTGTTGGATACAAGAAGACAAGTGCTGGATAACACACAGAAGAATAAAGAACTGGAAGGGGGGTTGGAGGGGGCTAAGGGGGAAATTAAAAATGTTACTAATGAGGTTGTGGAAATAAATGGGCATGTGTCTAGGATGGATATGGAAAGAATGACATACTTTTTGAGATTTCAAAATATTTCTGAGGAATCTGGTGAATACCTCCCTGATCTTATGAGCACAATTTTAGCAGACTATTTATAAAAACCTAAGGATGAGATCAGGGGGGACATTGATCTAGCCTACAGAATTAACTCAGCATATGCCAGGATAAATGAAGTGCCTAGAGAGATACATGTGAAATTTGTTAGAAGGTCAACCAGAGAGGAAATCCTGAAAGCGCAGAGAGAGAAACCTTTAACTTATCAACGAGAAACGGTCACTATCTTGAAGCAGATCCCTAGAAAAATTAGAGATTCAAGAAGGAAATTTTCCTTCTTGTCTAAAACCTTGTTTGATCACGGGATTTGGTTCAAGTGGATGACACCTGAAGGGATGCTGATGTTCTGGGAAGGAGGAAGAGTGAGGATTAAAACAGTTGCTGAGGCGGAAGCCTTTCTTAAAAAACATTCCTCTGCCCTGGGGGAAGATCCAGGGGGGACGGAGGGGGCCACGGCCCCGCCCGCGGGGGGCCAGGGAGGAGAGAAAGAAGATACAATAGCCAAAAGACTTAGATCAAAAAAATAACTTTGCCTTGATTTTTCTTGAACAATTTTGCATAATATTTCTATCCGGACTTTTTGTAAATGTCTGACAGCATGGAAGGGAGAATTTAGGTAAATGTACTTGCTTTCATCTTGTAGTGGTATGGAAAATGTTTTCTATGTTAACTTTTTTAATGTGTATTTTGAGGTCTCGGAAGGTCCGACGACTCTGACGTGAATGCTCTCAAAATTTCTTTGTAACCATTACCCTATCCTGTTAAAAAATGTAAAACCAATAAAACTTTTTCAATATAAAAAAGAAAAAGAAAAGGGGGATCAGTATGGTCCTTGGAGGTCTCTGAGCTTGGTTGTTTTCTTGGAGACGTTTCATTACCAGCTTGGTAACAACCAAGAAAGTAACCAAGTTCAGAGACCCCAAAAGAGTCTACAGTTCAACTCTGAGCTACAAATATTCTCTTCTAAAGGGGAGAGCCTAAACTTCATATTCTTCTCTATTGACTTCTTTATTAAGTCAGAATCTTTAAATTATTTACTGCTCTATTAATTATGAAGCTCAGCCACCTTGTCACTTCCTTTGTTGATCAGGTTGAGTTTATATCAGAAAAATCCATAATAGAGAACTGTGTTAAATATTTTGTGTCGTACAATAAACTTCTCGCTATCTTCACTTTGGATTGTTACGAAGAGTTGGATATAACATCAATATGTTTCACTGCTACTTCATAAATTAGGTTAGTGAAGAAAATTCCTTCATGTCTTAAATCAGCTTTATTCCACTGTCCCTATCTGTCAAGGATCAAAGCAAGGATGCCTGTTGTCTTCTTTTTTGTTCACACTTGCTACTGAACATTCAGCATCTAAGCTGAGACTAAATCACAGTTTGAAGGGACTGTAGGAACAACATCTACCTAATCTTTATGCAGATGAGCTGGTGGTTGTATCTGAGAACCCTAAGGATTATTAAACAGTATATTCATTATTTAGAATTATTCATCATTTAGAATTATTTCAAAAGATAGCAGGCTTAAATGTAAATATGCATAAATTGGAGGTCTTGTTCAATGTTTGAAAATATATTGGATGTGAACAGGTAATAGAAATGGGGGGGAAAGCTTAGTATCCTAGGGAGAATTGCTACTGTTAAACTGAAAATTATGCCAAGAATTTTATATCTGTTACACTGTAAATTATAACTTAGTAGAGAAGAAAAAATTATGTGCTGGCAAAAAAATATATCAATAAGTTTAGTTCCCTTGGGAAGAAATCTAGAATATCAAGGAAACTGATAGCAAGGTCAGAAGCATGGTGGATGGGGAATTCCATATGTAGAATCTTACCTCCATGCCTTTCAATTAAAGTATTTTATAAAATACATGAGTATTTGGCAAATCACAATGTGTCATGGAGAAAAATAAAAAGTGAAAATGTGTCATGGAGAAAGTAAAAAGCAAAATGGAGGATGCACTTTCTGTCTCTCTGTCTTTTGGATATGACCAGGGTCAAACTAAGTTCTCTTTCCTTAATCCTTTCATATCCAGATAAAGCCTTATAAAATCTCATCCAAGCCAATGAATTGAAGCCTCACTTACCTGCTCACAATACAGCTCTATTAAGGAGGGCAGTCCTGATAATGGAATTGGGACAAGGTAACAAGGTGAGTATCTCAACATTCTGTCCTTACTCAGTCACAATCCAATATTTTGTCATCTTTTCCAGCTCCTGAGAGAATAATTTTGCCTGACAACAAAAATAAACCCAGGTGCACAAATCTGCCTGACTTCCTCAAAAGTATTGCCAAAAAACCAGATCCTTAAGATTGCCTATCCTTCAGTTGTATATTATATTGCATTGATTTTTTTTCTAAATACGGCCTTTAATGTGATTTCATATGTTTTCATATATTTTAATATAGTATTTTGGTTTGGGGTTGTGTTTTAATTGTTGTAAGCTACCCAGAGTTTTGCATTTGAGATGGGAGGATTTATAAATTGAATGAATGAAAAAATACATTTTGCCTTTCCATTGTTCAAGGTTCTTTTGTCTTTTAAAATTGGGGTCCAACAATCAAGAGTTGTGATGGTGCAGTGGTTAAAATGCAGTACTGCAGGCTACTTCTGCTGACTGCCGTCTGCCTGCAATTTGGCAGATCGAATCTCACCAGGCTGAAGGTTGACTCAGCTTTCCAACCATCCGAGGTGGGTAAAATGAGGACCCAGATTATAGGGGAAAATATGCTGAATCTGTAAATCTCTTAGAGATTTACAGCACTATGAAATGGTATATAAGTCTAAGTGCTATTGCTATAACTATTTAATAGATAGTTATCTGTCGAGACTCACTCCTAGCACCAGCAAAACAGTAACTACATGCTTGCAATTTAACAACAAATTAGGCTAATAAGCCCCAACAACTTACTCCCTTATGATCCCTTCCAAAGCACTACATTTTTCCATCTATAAGACGCCCCCATGTGCAATATAAGACAGCCCCATGTTTCATGTACTTTCTTGTAGTAAGCACAATACAAGCCACCACTGTGAAAAAGACATCTTGCTAGTAATACAACAAGAACAGGAGATGCATCACAAGAACAATAGAAATGAAACCCAGAGTGCCAGTGTGATACAGGAAACAACTACAATAGAGAGGAATTATATAGCTGCATATAAGATAGAGGCTCATCCTGCATGTGTGACCTTGTCCTCCGCTTCCTGTGTATAAGCGCTCCTCCATTTACAAGTAAATATTGCAAAGGAAAAGTAGCATCTTATACACTGAAAAATACAGTACCTTGTAGGACCAGATTCTCTCCTACAAGATATACCTGGGGAATATAGTGCAAAAATCAATACTAGGACCAACATATTCCAGAAATTATGTGGAACTAAATGGGGTGCCACTTTCAGCTCACCAGCAAGGACATGTGAGCAGCACTACCATAAACCACCGTCGTCGTCATCACCAGTTCGCATGAATCGCACTGGTTACTTAACATTTTGAACACTTAAGTGCCTTTGCATCCTCATAATTAAGAGAAGATGAAATTTGATATTTTGTTGAAGGGGGCTGGTCATTTTTCTGTCACTGAAGCAATTACATCTTGAAAAAGAAAACCAATAAACCCTGAATTAGAAAAACAAAAAAGGTCTTCCGGGTAATTATATTGTCCTTTATACTAAGGGCAATTGATGGACGATGGAGAACAACATGGACATTTATTATTATATAGTGGTACCTCGGTTCACGAACTTAATTCGTGAAATGACTCTGGTCGCGAACCGAATTGGTTGTGAACCGAGGCACAGTTTCCCATAGGGTTTAATGTAAATCCAATTAATCCGTTCTGATCTTTCTTTTGGTTTTAATTCTTGAACTGACTCTGTTCGCGAACCAAATTGGTTGTGAACCGAGGCGGAGTTCGTGAACCAGACCATATTTTTATGAACTTTTCTGTTCATGAACCGAGGCGGAGTTCGTGAACAGAAGCGGAGTTCGTGAACCAGACCATATTTTTATGAACTTTTCTGTTCGTGAACCGAGGTGGAGTTCGTGAACAGAAGCGGAGTTCGTGAACCAGACCATATTTTTATGAACTTTTCCGTTCGTGAACCGAAACGGAGTTCGTGAACCGGAGCACATTTTGAGGAACTTTTCTGTTCGTAAACCGAATTGGTCGTGAACAGAGGCGTTCGTGAACCGAGGTACCACTGTATTTATACAACTCTACCAAAAACATATCAGAATTAAAGCAAGAAAATTTTGTTGTGTTTTATTGCATTTTATTCTAGTCCAGTCTATTCTAGTCTATTGCACTACACTGTACTGCACTGCATAATATTGTATAGTATTGTTATTATATTAGCATTTACATTACATTACATTTCTCTTGTACAATGTCAGCTAAGAGTCAGGGAGCAATGTGATGTTTACATATCTGAAAATAAATTCCACTAAATTCTTTGGAATATACTTCTGTGTAGACACGTAATTGTCTGTAGTATTATAAGATAGTACATCTACTACTAAAGCTCTTCATGTTTCCCAAACACAGCCACACATGTACAGCCCAGCGTATATAAATGGAATGCTGTAGACATTGTTCACTATGGTGTTCACCTTTTAGTTATGTTAACCATCATGGACTACTGCTATCTAAAATATAGTTTCTAAACTAAACATGCCCTTCCTTCCTCCAGACCCTGGTTTATTTTTGATTAAAATTATTTATGTGCGCTTTACCCAATAAAATTTTTAAAAAAAAAAACCTCAAGAGAAAATAATAGAAATATAAAACTAAAACAAGAATGCTTAAATCAATGAACCACAAATGGATTCAGTATCTTTCTGTGAGTGAATAAAATGAATAGAAGTGAATTAAAATGCAATTATACTCTGAATAATTTTATTCCCTGTATGGATTTCTGCAGTTATACTTTGCAATTCTAGACCATTGAGTTGCAAAAATGGTAAATAAAATATAAGGCAGGGTCATCCATCCAGTGGAGCTACCACTTCCCTACTGGGATAGTTTTTTTCTCCTATGAATCTTCCCTGCAGATTTAAAAAAAAAATCCCATTTCTGATACATCTTCAGCAGTCCTCCATGGGAATTCAGGCATATGTTCCCTTGTATCAAGAATATCTATTAACAAAAATAAAGAAGTAATTTTGTTCCAAGACCCACTATATCAAAAATTAAGTTTAAAATGATTCTATTATATCTTTTTCCTTCTTCCAGCCTAAGAAATGAAATCATAATTATACATTAAAAAGCTAAATAAATCACTGTTTCTAAAAGGTTTAACAAAGTTAACATGGTTTTTTTTATTCATATTCATTGCTGCTATAGTTACAGCACTCAATATTTCTTCTAGATTTCTACTAGAAACAGCTTTCTTCCAGATTTCCAGAAATTGTTTTGGGGCCCTGGAGTACCAAAGAGCATGCTGATAAAAATCTAAAGATCTGTAGTATTTTATCTTATCTAGTTTTTAAATTGATTTCCCGGGAGGTTACACGAGGCTGGCTCCAGGAAATAGTGAACGCCTCCTTGATTGAGGGGTTTCTACCGACCGTCTTGAAAGAGGCGGTGGTGAGACCCCTCCTCAAGAGGCCTTCCCTGGACACAGCATTGTTGGTTAATTACCGTCCGGTCTCCAACCTCACCTTTCTTGCTAAGGTTGTAGAGAATGTGGTAGCACAACAGTTCCCCCACCACCTGGAGGAAACCGTCTATCTAGACCCGCGCCATCTACCTATGGATTCCCCCCTCCCCCCATATTTTATATACTTTATTTAAAACAATGTATCTTTTCAAAAGAGATCATTAATATCAATAAATGGAGAGAATTGATACAGCTATAAATTAATGTTCCACGTAGGTTTTGGCTCCCTTCCCAAAGCCAGGGATAGGTGAAATTAGTATCCGGAGTTTTGTTTAAGATGGATGGCTGGATAAATGTTTTAAATAAACAATTAATAAGCATTAATTAAAGTTAAAACATTCCAAGTAAAGTAAATTGGGTTGTTTTTATGATATAAAGTTTATGCAAGTTATAGCCAAGGCTTCCTGATATAGCACCAATCAAAGCATTGAGTCACTTCATATTTAGGCATACAAAATGATACAGCCCAAATTGGTGCAGGAAGTAATTATAATTTTGTTTGTGTTTGAGGCTTATTTTATTTTATTGGTGAAAAATATAGGAGAAAGTATGAGAAACGAGATACGCACACTCCTTCCTAATTAGTGAAAGAACACTTTCTTGACTGAACCCTGTTATATCTTAAGAGTATTTTGCTTATACGTTTCTCATTAAAAGTATTTCATGCAGAAACACGGTAACCACATAATGAACTGATTTTGCTACTGAACCTTTGCCCATCATTCAGTTGCAAAATCAATACAGTTGGTTTAAGAAATTCATAAAGTATATGTGCCAAAGAACATGTGCCAATCTTGAGCTCATGAACAAAATCATGAGATATAATTTGGAAAACCAACACTGAATTGGATGTCACCCAAGGTCAACAAGGACCACACTAGGTATTGGAGTTTTGGGACATTTGTTCACATTTAGACTACAGGACTCAGGACTGTTGGTTCAGCATCCAGGGCCAACAGCTGCAAGACTACTGGAAGGAAAGGTGTTGCAAACATACAAAGATTGAAAACAAAGAAATAATGATCAGTCATCACAAATCAAGCCCAAAAAGAACAGGATATCTGAAAAGAATTCACCAGTTCCGAAAAGAACAACACCCAGAATCAAAAATAACAGAACACAAGCTAGCAGAACAATATTGATTTATAATATGAAACAAAGTATTTACAGAAGCAGAATTAGAAGAACTGCAAAGGTCTAGCCAGGACAAAGAAATTAAAACCTTGCCAGGCTTCCTTTCTGGATTGGGATGCACTGTGCACAGTCACTCATGCCCTCATCTCTTCCTGTCTGGACTACTGTAATGCTCTCTACATGAGGCTCCCCTTGAAGAGCACCTGGAGGCTCCAACTGGTCCAGAATGCAGCCATGCGGGTAATTATGGGGGCGATGTGATGCTCCCATGTGACACCCCTCCTGCATGAGCTACACTGGCTTCCGGTGGTCTTCCGGGTGTGATTCAAGGTGTTGGTTACTATCTTTAAAGCGCTCCATGGCGAGATCGCATCCTGCCCCACACATCCCTTTGACCAATTCGCTCCCACAGAAAGGGACTTCTCCGGGTGCTGTCCACCAGGCAATGCCAGCGGGCGACGCCCAGGGGCATTGGGTATCGGGGGGTAGGTCTCTGGAACGACCTACTCCCCGAGCTCAGAACAACCTCGGATCTCCACTCCTTCCGCCAAAAGCTTAAGACCCATTTCTTCCAGCAGGCCGGCCTGGCCTAATCTACCTCTCCAGCCTTTAGTCTGAATATTTAAATTGTTTTAATTGGGTTTTTAAGGGGTTTAGTTTTTAAGGATTTTAGGTTTTTAGCGCAGGGATATAATTGGTTTAATTTGAGTTTATATATTTATAATGTTTCTATGTTTGTATGCTTTTTAATTTCCTGTGCATCACCCCGAGTCCCTTGGGGAGAGGGAGCGGTCTACAAATTAAACTTGACTTGACTTGACTTAGGACCTGGGTACCTACGAGATCGCCTTCTGCCACCAAGAGCCTCCCACCGGCGAGTAACGCTCCCATAGAGAGGGTCTCCTCATGGTGCTGTTTGCTAAACAATGTTGACTGGTGACACTCAGGGGGAGAGCCTTCTCCGTGGGTGCACCTGTCCTCTGGAACAAATTGTCCCTGGAGTTACGAATTATCCCTGACCTATGTACCTTCCGCCGTGCTCTTAAAACTTTTCTTTTTCAACAAGCCGGGCTGGCGTAAATACAAATTTTATTAATCTTAATTGGGTTTGTTGATTTTTAACTTTTATTATGGACCAAATTATTTAATATGTTTTTAAATTGTTTTAACTTTTGTATATCTGTGTTTTATTTTGGCTGTACACCGCCTTGAGTCCTTGGGGAGTAGGGCAGTATAAAAAAATTAAATAAATAAATAAATAAATAAATAATAGTTCAGAAACAAGAAGGGGGAAAAAACCCAAGCAAAACAGCCCATCACCAAATTTATTTATTTATTTATTTGATTTATAGACCACACCTTCTCCCCGGAGGGACTCGGGGCGGTGCACAGGACATTAAAAGCATATTATAAATACAACAGTATAATATTTAAAATCAAATTAAATAATTACCCTGCGCTAAAATTTTAAAATCTTAAAACCCTTAAAACCCTTAACACTGTTTCCCTACAATACCTATTAAAACAATTTAAATTTATACTACAGCCTAGGATAGGATAGATTAGGCCAGGCCGGCCTGATGAAAGAAGTAAGTTTTTAACTTTTGGCGGAAGGAGCGGAGGTCCGTTGTTGTTCTAAGTTCGAGGGGTAGGTCGTTCCAGAGGGTCGGGCCCACCACAGAGAAGGCCCTTCCCCTGGGCGTCGCCCGCTGTCATTGCCTAGTGGACGGCACCCGGAGAAGTCCATTTCTGTGGGAGCGAATCGACCGCAGGGATGTATGAGAAATTGGAAGATCAGGTTGGAAAATAAGATCAGCATGCAAGAAAGCTACAACAGATGAAAGAAAGGAAGCTGAAGAACAAGACCAAAGAAATATAACTTAAAAACAAGGGAAATCAGTAAGCTGGAACTAGTGGACCACAAAATAGACAAAGTAGTAGAAAAGAAATTAAAGTACTCTGAGACTTTAGAATTCAAACAAACAAGCACCTGCGACATAACACCTTAAAGCTAACAATTGTTGATCAAAAAGTCTGGATAGTGGACATTGCTGGCAACAGCAGATTAAAGAGAAACATCTGGAGGAAATCACAAAATATAAAGAAATGCAAATAGAAGTAAAACTGTGATAAAGATGGAACCATTGTGACTTCAGTGGGAGACCACAAAACATCTGGAGTGCCCCTTAACTCAATCAGCATTTAAAATTCACCATCTGTCAACCTCAAAAGTCAGCTTTAGTTGGAGCATTTTGCATTCTGAGATAATACCTTTAAAGGTATTAAATAATAAAATCTGCCTATCTTAGGTCCTCGGGAAGGATTCAGCAGGTGGATAAAAATGCCAAACCCAAGCAAAACATCTGGCTGACTGTGTGACCAACCATAATAATTTCAGATGGTTTAATTTGGACATGAAGAAGCTGATTATTCTAGTACAGGTCTTCAAGAACAGAATTGACATTCTTGGCTAGCCTAAGAGTGATTGAGATCATCAATTTTGTGTCCAAATAATATTTCTGCCATTTTTACATAAATATTAACATATCTGTCCTATTTTGAATATCTTACCATAACCGTCAGTGCTTTGTCACAAATTAGCCCCAAAAGAAGATGATGTATGATATATGATATATAATATAGAACCTGTCCCCTCTCCGTCCCTCCAGCTCTCTTCCCATCTCTCTTTTCTTTCCTAGGAGATTGCTGGGACAAATCACTGCATCCAAGAGTCTAAACCAATTGGTTTTCCCCCCCAAAGGCTTTTAACAGTAGGATGAGGACTGAGTGCTCTAGATTTATATTTAATATAAAAGAAAGCAGTCTCATGTAACTCCTATTCTTTCCTTTTATTTTCCAATATCTTTTCCCATTTTCCTGATTTCTAAATCACCCATTGTAAGAATCGAATCATCTATTTTGTGGGGATAATGTTTATTCTTAGATTCCATTTGGCATCTTTGTACATGTAGCAATGACACACAAAGAAATACATCTATATTTTAAATTATATCATCTTAGATGGGTGAGAGGGAGGTTGGGAGGGGGGAGGGGGGAAGGAGGGAGGGAGGGAAGGAGGGGGGGAGGGAGGGAGGGAGGGAGGGAGGGAGGAAGGAAGGAAGGAAGGAAGGAAGGAAGGGACAAAAGAAGGAAGGATATCAGTTTTATGAAGTCATGTGTAGTAAGTAAACAATCCTGCCACATTCTCTGTGTTTTTCTAGCTGGGATCAAAACTTTTATAGGACAATTATTTAATTCACTGAAGCTCTCTGACGAGTCAAAAATTGTTCTAAAGGCAGACTATCTTCTAAAAAAAGTGAAGTTTGAAGAAAAACTGCAAATTTTATATACATTGTGTATTTACTCATATAATATTTTTGTAATGCAATAGAACAGATCAAAAATGCATCTATATCTAGCTGCCTGTGAGTGGTTCACTGCAAATCTCATTCATTCATTCATTCATTCATTCATTCTTGTTAGAGTTAAAGAGTTAACCTACAATGACGCTTTATGTCATATAGCAAATTTTACCCGCTAAATATGATTGTCACTGAAAATAATCCACAACTGATGCAGGCTTGAATGTAGAGTGTGATCCAGAATTCCAATGGATGGTTTTAGGAGAGCCCAGGAGAAATCATTGCAGGTTTGCAAGCTGGCAACATGCACAGGTGTCCAATAGAAGCCCAACTGATTCAAGACATTCCTTGTATCATTTATGCAATGACATAATGGCATATATGAGGTCACTTGCCTCTTTGCTCCCCCTTGTGGATGCCCATGGCAGCATTCTACAACATCCATTTGCTGACAATTTTGGATTAAGAATAGGAAGTTATTTCTGATTACTTAAGGAGACATAGAAGATGATGAACAGATCTTTAATGGCATTATTAAAGCTAAATCAAGAATTTAAAATATGGATATTGTTCCTGTTTGACAAAAGATTTCAAATAATATAATGTAGAGATGAAAATCTAAGAAATGACATTTGTTACATTTAGGCTACTTCAAAATTGTATGTGATGAAGAATCCCATTTATTATAAATAATAGAAACCAAATTATTTTATCATTGATCTTAAGAAAAAAAACTCTCCATTTGATGAAGTTTTAAAATGCATTTTTGTGCTTAAAAACACACACCCACAATTCCATTATTTCAATACTACTAAAATAGGAAGTATGTGGTGAATGTGTTTCCAAAAAAGAAGAGCTGACTTTCTTCATTTTAAGGACTCCTCCGTGGACTTTAGCCAAGCTGTATAATGTATTGTTGTAAGGTTTCCATAATGTCAAAGCATCAACTGACTCCCCATGACCTATTGTCCCAGGGCTTGTAGCAGTGTATTTCTTAGAGTATATTTCATTTCACACAAATGAATACAAATGGCTATTCCTCTGTGGCTTTGGCCATTGATGACCATCGCCTAACGTTAAAGATAACGTGTTAGATTCATAGTTGTCTTTTAATTCAACAGTCTTGAACCTTTGACCCAAAGGGGTGCTTAGAGTTCACCAGGGTAGCATTTAAATGTACTGAAAGTTCAGACCATGACCTCCAATGTGTAAAAAATGAATTGACTCCTTGCTACCATATTGTTATGATCAATCAGTGGTGTTTAGGTACACGATGGCATGAGAAAATCGAAGGCATTTGAAGCAACATTACCGTTTTGTCTCTCTCCTCCTTTCTTTGTACAACATAACATATTCCTTCTTTCTGATTTGTTATAGGCTTTTAACACTGATCCAGTGCAATTAAATTTTTATAACTACATGGATTATTTTGTGTGCATGCATGCCTATGCACCAATACCAGACGAGCAATTATTTCATTTCACTGACACCTTCAGCTATTAATTCTTTCTTTCTCATGAAATATAATTAAAAGGTTTGTCTTCCCTCTTTTCTTTCTTTCTTTCTTTCTTTCTTTCTTTCTTTCTTTCTTTCTTTCTTTCTTTCTTTCTTTCTTTCTTTCTTTCTTTCTTTCTTTCTTTGGAAAAGTGGGGAAAAGTCCCTCTGTGAATTTCGTATCAAATAAAAAAAAATTGATGTGATATAAGGCCTGTAGTTTATAGAGCTGTATTTGAGTACATTTCAATGGAATGTTTGTTAAACAGGGGGGAAAAATCAGCCTGCCATTGTCAGTAGTCTAAGAGAATTAGGTGATGCAGGAACAAGAAGAATCTGAGTAGCTTGCATTTAATGAGCACTTACTGGTCCCAAATAAATTAGACAGATTTGTCTTGTTTTATGAGCAAGATCCTGTTTTTCTATCGCCTGCTCTTTGTGCTGGTAGTCAGGACGGATCTGGCTCTTTGGATACTAAATAAGCAGCTCATTCAATTGGTCCTTTTGCCTAAGGTCTGCTTACACACCAGTGCCAGACTCACAGGCTCTTTGTGTGTTGCCCTCCCTGCATGTGTCTGCTCTCCCCTGGCTAGTCAGGGTTTTTTTTGTCTCTGATGCTTAATAAGCTTTGAGCCTGGTAGTCAAATGTGGTGGGAACGAGGACAGGACGAGGGTCCTTAGTGAAGGTGTTTGTTGTTAAATAGAACAATTCAGCTGTCTCTTTAGAAACCGTGACAAAAGGAAATGCTCCCTGCTGAAAATTTTCTTAGCCTGTTGCACAAAAGATGAAGTTTGTTTAAGAAATTGCTGCTAAAGAAAGCGTCAACCCATTAAGGTAATTATATGGAACCTGTGCTGTATAACAGCTTAATTGATGTTAATGTTTGTCTAATTGGTGATTGGGAGAGTGCAAAGGACGAAAGGTCTTCATAGCACTTTCAGTCACGGCTTTGAAAGGGGTTCTTCTGGTTTTCACAGTTATAACAATGCCTGTGCGTCTTTCTCAGATTACGCCTTGTTTGCAGCCCCTTACAGCATTCTGCTCCACTACTTAAAGCATAAAATAAGGGTGAAGAGCCATTGTCTAATGCAGCCTTTTTCAAAGAGTGTTTCTGACAGGGATTGTTCGAGGAATCAGGCAGGAGAAGAGGGAGTGGAAGAGGTGAAAGCCACTATCACCCACTTGTGTCACATCCCCAATGAGCTGCAAGAGCTGCCTAATTGCTGCATCTGGGGTTTTTCTCCCACCCCCTCCGAGCTTCCATTCTCCCCGGCAAGATCCTTCCTCCGATGCCACATGCGCTAGTGAATCTCTCAAACAAAATAACACACACGCAACCTTTACTGGCATTTTCCAAATGGGGCATCAAAAGAACGGGCGAAAGGAGACATAAACCCAAGAACAACCAATAATAACCCCAAAATAGTAATAGTCATCGTAACCACAATGACCCAAGAGCCCATTTTCAGGAGATGCTCACTGGAGATGCTTCATTAAGTAGAAGATGCAATCATGTTATGAGCGGAAGAGAAAAAGGGGTGGATTGTAAACACATAAACAGCGAGTGTAGTAAAAGACCTAGTATTTAAAGTAGAAGGTGTGTGTGTGTGTGTGTGTGGGAAACCATTCCCTTCAAACAAAATTTCTTTATTGCAAAAGCCTCCTGGTAGTATCTGAATGCGTATCGAAGATGGGGAGCTCAGCTATATTTATATTGTGCCCATCCAGGAAAAATAAAAACAAACAAAAGCCAAGCTCCCCCAAGTATCTTTTGCCATTGCAGCAATCCTCACAAGCATACTGAAACAAAATCTGTCTCTCTTCTCTCTGCCTCAGATCTCTAGATTCCAGAATTCTTGAATTCACATGCCTCTCTTGTTAAAAGATTGATATTTTCATGTGTCACCCTTCGTCTTTTCTATACACATGCCCAGAGAGTGTTTTAGGCTGTAGCTGTAATGAGGAAATGACGACTTTTATCAACCTTATTAAACATACACCCAGACGATACTCATTTTAATAAGGGGCCAATTACTATGTGTATCTTCCCTAGAAGGAACATAGCTTTTACCTTGTTCTTTGGCTCTCCATATCTTTAATTAATTGAATCTTGAAAACGCTGGACTTTCAGCTTAAGAAAAGCATGAAGAAGGGAACTTAACAACACTGCCTACTCCTTTATGTCCAGAAAGGGCTGAAAAAAAACACCTGTAATGCTAAAAGACTCAGGCTTTTGTCCGTTTCTAATATTACTTTTCTGCCTAATTGCCATCACTGCTACGTACATTAGGCCTTTTTTCAGCAGGGTTAAAACAGGGCCAGTGATGAATGGAAAACTGATTGTACTGCTGTCAAACTTGAATGTGAGGCTTATTCTAGAGATAGAAGTATGAGGAAAAGGACAGAGAATTGCACTTCATTAAAGCTCTACCAAGCTGATTGGAGTGGAGGAGGTAATTGAGATTTAAAGTGGCATTCCCATCACACTGTCCCTTTTTCAACTTAACAACTGTCATTCAAGCCACATAGGGCAACAATTGGCCAGATTTCCCAGCTCTTCGGAGTAATAAAACAGACACTCACCTTCTGGCTATTCGCTTTACTTACTTTGTTCTAATTTCCAATTCATGTGTCATTAGGGAACGAAGATTGACAAGAAATAGCTTTGACCTCACAGATTTGACCTTCAACCTCAGAGACCCAATTCTAGACTGAACTTAGGTTGGAGTATGCTAAGAACACCTTTCCATTGCACAAGGGTGAATGGCAGTTTTTCCCCCCACCATGATTTGTACCACCCCCTGCTTGCCACTACATTTAGACTATGAGGCATGTCAACTGCCTGTCACAATTACAATAGACACAGCAAACCAGAATTTCCCTCAAATCCAAGGGGAACTTCCTGAACAAAGAGCAAATTTTTACTGCACAGATTTTTGAGACCTCCAATTTGTGCCAGCATAATGAATGCAGCCCACAGACAAATAGGTAGTTGTTAATTATCCCAGCAATTTCTTTTTTTAAAGTGCTAACAACACAGCATGCTAAGCCTTCATATCTTACACTGTTACCTGATGATCTCATCACATTTGAAAAGATGGTATCTCGGGGGAAGGCATTATTGCCAGTGTTCATGACAATATATTGCATGGAAATAATCCCATATATTTATCATGTTTAAACATAAGCACTCATGACATAGTAGAAATATAGACTTGACTATATTTCTTTCACAGTGGGCTGAAGTCATCTTACCTATACAGAGAGCCTTAAAGTGTAATTTGATCATTATATTTACCGTGGGCAATTACCCTAAGGCTTGTATATACCAATTTAGTGTCATATTACTCATCAGAGCAATTTGTGGATGAATAATAACCAAAGGGCAGGACCTATGACCTCAGCAAGAACCCTGAATGAATGTTATGCTTTTTCATAGCTGCTTTTCAGAGTGCAGCAGAAATTTGATGCCAGCATTTCATTGTGTTTTGATGCATTGTTTCTGTTCCTTCATATTTTGTGAATAAATATTTGGAAGAATTTAGTATTCCTCCACCACCAACAATCACAATAATTGCACGTGTCATTTCATTTATTACTGGATCTTTAAGAACTTGATCTTGTCTTCTTCTTTTTTAATTTCCTGTAAATCAGTTTTAAACACACACACAGGTTACTTTGGTGCATCAACATTAGCTTAATGAGATGTGCAATCATTTTGCTCTTCCCCCACCTTATGATATTCATTCTTCCACATCAAAAGAAAACAATATTGGCAGTCTACTTCATTGACTTCCCTCTAATGGGATACACAGTCATTTAGTTTTCTTCTATAATATTCACATGTCTCTTACAAAGAATATTTGCATAGCTCATTGTGTTGTGCTCTTGTTTTCTGAATTCCCCATTCATGTTGCCGAAGAAAGCAAATAAAATGTACTCTATTTTCTAACAGAAGGAGGTGTAAACTTCTGTGAAGCCTCACAGTTGTCACCATGTCATTTATAAGTCCTGCTAAAATCCTCTACCTTTCCCAAATTTAAGTAGATTTCAAAGCGCTTGCTTCTGTTCAAAAGCTAGCAATTAGCATATCAATACAACAGGAATCATTTCAGAACAGTGAACATATCCAGCATATGACATGGTAATAATTTACTAATAATTATAAAAAACCCATGCATGCTACTGAATACACAGTACTATTCCATCACAATGGTATGGAAAACAGGGCTTTGTGTTAATGAAAATGCATTATTTTACCATTACTCTACGCTGTTTGTATGTTTATATATTAGGCAGTTTTAGTATTTTATTATATCCACCAGAACTAACCTTGCTGTGTGTGTGTGTGTGTGTATTTATTTCTACACACAAACCTTGGAGTGTATATATTTTTATGCACGCACACATAGTTCCTCTTTCTCTGGTGTACATTTTAATGTTTTCAAAGGTCAACGAAGGTCAGGACTTGTGGACTGTATCTCAACAGTGCATTTGTGGTCATCAAAAGAAAGAGACTTCTAACCACTGGAACTGCTGTTGAGGTTCCTTTTATCCTGCACCTGTGACAATTATTCTGCGTTAGTGAAGCTAACAGGAGTCAGGTTTTAGGTCAGGGATCAGAGCACTACCAAGAGGAAGTTAGTCTTCAGTCCACTAAATCTGTTATCATTTTCATCTAATGTGACATCCATCTGTCAGTCAGGGAATTTAGGCAATTGTCTTATTCTAAGTGCTGCACTTTATGCTTCAAACCATTCACGTATTCCTACTTTTCCCATAATTACATTTTTCCACTTCTGCAAACCCAATTCAGATTCTTCCCACTCAGTTGGCCTGAGGATTCTGAGATTTCCCCCCCAAAAAATGGTTCCTCTTCTGAGATTGAATGATTTGCCTGAAAATTTTGGTGCTTGTTTAATTTAAAGATGACATTTATTTTTTATCATTCAGAATAAAAAAATAAGCTCAAGAAGTATATCCAGGAATTTAAAAATAAGGGGTTTTGTGTACAAAGAGTATACTAATTACAAACAAAATAAACAAGAAAAATCTGAAAATGTGCTCCCCTTACAATTACAAAGTTATGAAAAAGGTGCAGTCTTGCATAATTTGTAATATCTAACTGCAGTCTAAAGTTGCAGATATTAGGATGAAGGACATATCCACTTCACGGGATAGGGTTATCGAGGAGTGGGCTTCAAAATTTTAGCAAGGGGTTCTCTGCCCAGTTGCTGGGTAGGCGTGGCCATGGTGGGAGTGGCCTAGTCAGTCTCCTGCACCATGGCAGTGGATGTTTTTGCCCTCCCTGGCCAGGATTTCTTTGAGCCTTTGGGAGGGTAAAAATGGCCTCCACAGGCTCCCGAGACCCAAATTTCTGGTAGGCCTGTTTTTCACCCTGCCCAAGCCTCCATGCACAACTTGCACTTACCTGCATCCACAAAGGGGGGTCGTGGGAGGGGTATGGTGGGTGGGGCCAGCCAAGAGTCGGATTTGGGGATCTTCTGAATGCACAGGATCTTAGCTAGAGGTTCTCCTGAACCCCTGCGAACCCCCAGAAGCCAACCCCTGGGGTTATCCCATTAATAGTAATCTCATTCATATTTCTAATTTCTCCTGTTGTCAAATATCTAGGACATTTTTTTCTTCATATTTTACTTCTCAACTTGCTTGCAACTTAGTATGATTATATAGTTATTAAAGACAATTTTGAATTCAATTAGATATTCTATAATTTGTTCTCTATCAGACAGAATCATATTCAGAACAGAAGGCTTTCACAGTACACATTGATGTAGAGCATGGGTGTCAAACCTGCGATGTTACATTGCCATCAGATGATGTTTTACGAGGTTGTTCTCATTTGCAGACCTGGGGTGGGCATGGCCTGCACGTGATGCATCCAGCCCATGGGCTGCAAGTTTGACACCCCTGCTATAGAGAATTAATACAGTGCTGCAATGTTACGACATGAATGTGTGTGTGTTTCTTGTTCCCACATGTAAGTCTTTGTCTCTGCTTCTTATCCATACAATTGAGCAGAGTGAATAGATGAAACAAGTCCAGAACCAAACGTGTTGCATTGCCAGAAACAACATGCAAAGCCTCATATAGAACCAATAACTTCAAATATCGAATACAGAATAATAGAGTTGAAAGGACCCTTGGATGTCTTCTAGTCTTCCTGTTCAAACGGTGGGCCCTATACCATTCCAAATTTCTTCTTGAAAAGCTCCAGTGATGGAGCCACCACAACTTCTGGCGATAAGCCATTCCACTGATTAATTGTTCTCACTTTCAGGAAATGTCTCCTTAGTTCTAGGTTGGATCTGTCTTTAAAGATTTCCCTCCTGTTACTTTTTGTCCTGCCCCCAGGTACTTTGGAGATTAGTTCAACCCCTTCTTCTCTGTGATAGCCCCTCTGGAACTGAAAAACTGTTATTACATCACCTCTAATCCTTCTCTTTGTTATAATAGACATACTTAGTTCCTCCAATCGTTGATCATATGGTTTAGCCTCCATCTTTGTTGCTCTTTGTTGCTCTTCTATGCACTGTTTCAAGGATCTCAACTTTTTTGGGGGTATTGTGATGATCAAAATTGGGCAGAGTATTCCAAGTCTGATATTACCACTGCAGTATAAAGTGGTACTATCACATGTGATTTTGAAACGGTTGATGTTTTCTGGTTCTATTCCCAGCAGAAATTACAAAGAGAATTCTAGTGAGAGTGTATTTGTTAACTAACTGAGCATTTGTTCACACGCTCACTAGGAGCTGAACCTAACATGATGGCTTGCTTATATACCGGATGTAGGTACTGTATGTAGACATTACCCATTCCAAAGGCTGAAAGCAGATTCTATTTAAGATGCTAATCTAAAAGATCTGCAATAAATTTGTTATTATCAATGTTTACTCTTTTTTTACTTTCGATATCCTTTTATATCTAAATAATCATCTAGGATGTCTTATTTCAGGATGCATACTAGTAATATTTGCAAGTCTGATCAGCAAGCGACCTCAAAATCATTTTAAAATGAGTTTGTTCAAAGATGGCTGCAGAGCTTGCTTTCTAAATCTGGAAGGGCTTTTGATGATGCTGTCTGAAGACAAATTCATGCTCTGCTCAGGTTCTCTATCAGTTTATTCAGGGATAAATTGGTTCTGACACTGACCCATTCACATCCATTACATTGATGCCGAATACGCTTTCAAGGTCTCAAGAGGACTAAAGCGATTTGGGAGCTAGAAGTATAGATGAATGTTATATCTCTCCCACACTAAGTTGGCTTTTTCTCTGAATCATTCTTGATTAGTGTGGGTATTAATATCATATTGCTACGAATGTATTACTTTCTTGGCTGAATGTGAAAGAAAATATAAATTACGCATGGGTTTTTTTTTGTGTGCACCATGCAATTAAATTTAAGGACCTGCATTATTACTTGGATTGCTCAAACCTATCCTACCTTCCCATCTTTGCAGCTTTTGTGAAGCTTTGCCTTCTTATGTGTCTTCATCTCTCAGGAACTTGGATGCCTTCCAAATGTAAACTGAGACAGACATCCCTCAGAATTTTAAATATTTGAGCTAAAAGATAGGAAACTCTTGTGCCATTGTGTGGCAAATTATATGTTTGCCAACTATGTGAAACAAGACCCTCTTAATGACTTTGAAGATTTTAATGAAATTGTGTGTGTTTAAGGATTTATCCTGCCATGTGATTGAAATAAAACAAAAGGACACTACTGTTGCTGGAGTTGGTTCAACCTCACCAATAGCCCTTGTGACACCAAAGATCACCTGTAACCTGAGTAAGTTCAGCAAAGTTTCCCAACAAGGAGAAAGACCAACATCAAGGAGCAAAGAGATGGTGTCAATTTCAATGACAAAGTTCTGCATAGTTAGGAAAAGACAACTTGGAACATTTTCAAAACAGAGGCAGATAAATGACTCCTCTGAAAAGGAAGTGTGTAACTTTCTATGACCTATACACAAAGCTTTCTCTTTGCTTTTCAAAATAGAAGCCCATTTGTCTGCTTCTCTTAACTAAAACAACCTCTTATACTTACTACTAAGGACATAATCAGCAGTAGAAATGGATTTCAAAACAGTATGCCATAGCAATTACATTATTACAGCAATGAAAACTTGCTCCTGCTAATTCAATCCATGCAAATTTTAAAATTTAAGTAAAGTTAAAACAAAATGAAAGCATTTTTTTTCTAAAGCTCAAAACTCAGGATAGCAATAGCACTTAAACTTATATGCCACTTCATAATGCTTTACAGCACTCTCTAAGCTGTTTATAGAGTCAGCATATTGCCCCCAACAATCTGGGTCCTCATTTTACTGACCTCGGAAGGATGGAGTCAACATTGAGCCGGTCAGGATCAAACTCCTGGCAATGAGCCTGCAGTACTGCATTCTAACCACTGAGCCACCATGTCTCCTAGAATAGACATACAGTATTTTGAAAGTCAGGAGTTCCTCTGATATTTTGAAGGCCTAGAAATGTGTATGGTCACACACAGTGGAGCAGTGGTCAAGTATGTCCTTTTCTTAGTGTTCTTGGGAGAAAGTTAAAACTTGTAACTATAGCAGGAAATAAGTCTCAAAAGCATAGTCTACCCTTCTTAAAATTGGAACTATTCAGAGGTGGTATTCAGCCACTTCTGGTAGCGGAAATTTTGAGTAGTTTGCAGAACCAGCAAATACCACCTCTGGCTGGCTTTTCCCCCATCTACTTGCTGCCTCCCAAGTCCCACCTGATTGGCTTGGTCTTCTTCTATTGCCCTGCACAGGAGAACAGAGCTGGAAAACAGATTAGTGGGGTGGAGAAAGAATGGGGATTTTACAGTAACCTTGCCCTGGAGTGGGGTGGAAATGGAGATCTTACGGTATCCTTGCCCTGCCACGCCCACCGAGCCATGCCCACCAAGACACGCCATGCCCATAGAACCGGTAGTAAAAAAAAAATTGAATCCGACCACTGGAACCATTCCAGGACAATAATATATCTCTGTTATTTTTATTCTCATGCTCTTCTCTTGGGGTTTGAATCTATTCCCTCTGTCTATTCACTTCTTTGAAAAATTTACAGGATTATATCTCTAGCCAAGTATTCTATTGTCCAGAAGCAGGACTCTATTCGAAAGTACCCTCTTTTCTTTTCTGAAGGGCTGCCTATTTAAGCACAGCTTAAAGATAAAGAAGTCTAAGACCTTCAAATACCCTATCAGGAAGAGAGTAAGTAGGCCTCCAGGTCACCTTATTATCATCTTTCCAACCATGATGAAAAGTAGTGTGTTTCTATTTAAATTATAATAATCACTTCTAAATTTGCATATACACATAAAAGTTAACATAAAACTGATGGTTTGTGCTCTTCAGGATGAAATGTAAGCATTTACCTAGCTTACATAGACTGGAAAAAAAAGGAAACTGATGTGTGGAGAGTCAATTCAAAAACCTCTCTATTTTGGTCTTACATTCAGCCAATAAGCTCTCACTTTTTGATTGTTTCAAGGCCTCCAGAAATCATGGTTTTTTTTCTTCCAAGATATTATTTTTAAGTAACAGTGAGACTATGAAAGCACTAAAGCCATCTTTTTCTTCAGCAGTTTTGCAGACAACCATAAAATTATGCGAAAATTGCACATACCATTATCTGCAAGATATATTTTTCATTAACACTGAAACCGGCATACAAACTATAGCTGCGGAAATGTAGCATGATGTTCTTTGTCTTCAGAGAAAGTGATAGGCAGTAAATATAGTTTTCTAATACCATTAGAAGCTGTTTTAAAAATTCCTGTTCTAAAGTGAGTGCAGCACTTCTAAAACATGCCAAGAGTGACAGCCTTTGAGATAAAGTCCTCTGTTTATCTTCACTGCAGGAACAGATTGTGTGAGCTTACACTATATTGGTGTGTTTAAAAAGTGACAGCACACCGCAATGGCTCAGGTTTTAACTTTGATCAGTTGTCACATGTGCCTACATGAGCACATACCTAGTCAGCATATACTTAAAGGCCAGAAACTCCATTAATTTAATTTATATTCAAGGGCATCAAGTAAGTTTACAGTTCAATCACCTTTAAAGCTAGAGGCCATATTGTACCTAGCATCTTCATTATGTGTGTTGGCAACAATGATCATATTGATAAAAATATTGAATAGTATCCAATAGTATTAGTCTGTAAGTGTGACACTTCTACAACACTTTCATTCTGCATTTTCACAACTCATTGCAACTTCAGTGTGCTAGATATTATTTGTACTAGTTATACAACTTGATCTGCTAGTGGAATATGGAACTGCAAGTACTTTGTATACTTTCCCCCCACTAATATTTCACTGGCTGCAATCCAATAGCAGCTTATAACTAGGAGATACAATGTGATTATACTGTTAGGAACATTTCAGGTACTACATAGATATGGGACTACATAGATATATTTGTTCACTGATGCCATATAGTGAACTGTCATTATGCATATTTAAACAACCCAATTCTGATATGATGGTAGTTTTAATTGGTATTGATATGCCGTTTTAAATATCTAGGTTTTGGTGTAACTTTCAAATACACATTAGCCTTTAAATTAAAACTACAGTCTGTTCTTTTAAATAAACTTATTTAAATGTTTTATATATGTTTTATAAGGTTGTTCAATTTATGACTGTGCCAGAATCATGTCAATTAAAAACTAAAAACCAAACCCCAACATATTTAAAAAAAACAGCAGTATAAGCAACCACAACCATATGCACACCACATAGTTGAGATGAAAATTACTATCTCTTCCTTTTCTGATAAAAGAAGCTGAGTTATCATCCTGACCAAATGTAAAGGAAGGTCACCCATGTTTTGGAAGAAGTTGTCTGAATGGGCAGGAACAAGAACAGACACAGTTCAAAGAATGACATTTCCCAAAGAGAAGACAAGGAGACTAGTTACTATGTGTTTCCTAATTGAATGGTCAGGGGGCTCGGAACTAATAAAGGAATTAATTCTCAGCACTGTTGCATTGTGAAATTTGTTCTATCACAGGTGATGATGACAATCAAAAAGTGCTTTTTAAAGGTTTAGAAAAAAATCATGGAAAATCAGGCTCTGATTTGACAATGTGCTACCTCTAGAATCAAATCCAGCTTGCTAAGGATAAGTAATAGAGGAAGCTTCACTGATGCATTTAATTGAGTAATGCAAAATGCTAGGTCAAATTCATCTTAGAAGGTACAATTCTTCTTCCAGGCAGTATGCTAAATATCTGGCAGAATTACAGTTTACTGAAGATGATTTCCATATCCTTTAAAATGTATAAGATGTCTTCTTATTGATTTTCCCTGTTGCCATTGCATCAGGGGTGAAATGCTAGAGGTTCGGACCAGTTCGCTAGAACCGGTAGAAAAAAAATGGTACCAGTTTGGGTGAACTGGTATTTCTGATGATCAGCTGTGATGCGCAATTTATATTAGCTGGAATTGTCATGTTTCCTGCTTTCTAGCTAATCTAAACCACATTCCCCCCACTCGCTGTTCTACTTACCTTTGCATGCATACTTGGTAACAGGCTCCACCCACCCACCTGGATATTATCATGTCATGATGATGATGATGATGATGATGATGATGATGATGATGATGATGATGATGATGATTTTAGAAACCACCCAGCTCCCTCACAGAAAAGTTGTTTTATCTGTGTATCAAGTCCTTAGATAGGCAGTTATTACTTGAATATGTAAAATTATGATTGGCCACACAGTCAGCTGAAAATTTAAACTGGGCTTGGCCTTTTTATCCATCTATTGAGCCCCTTTCAAGGACCAGGAAAAGGCGGAAGCTGTTGTTTGATGGGGTTAAAGGTGTTGTCACAGGATGTACACTTTTCCAAGTAAAGCTGTTTTTTGACTGATGTTGATGTTGTCAGTGCTGATAGTGTTCAAGTGTAGCTCCAGATGTTTTGGGATTGGAACCAAACTACCTATCACTGTTGGTACTATTTTTGCTTTTTTTATTCAATTCTTATTTGAGTAGTAGGTGTTTTTAACAATAAGAATGAATATTAGCCCTTTTGACTGTTGGTGCCGTTGGTGAGAGAAAAGCCGAAAGGGAAATGGAGCCAGGGAGATTAATCAATTGCCTTCTTTAATTTGTTCAACATGAAAACTATAAGGGCAATATAACTTCCTGGCCTCATTACTGTGATAGAATAGAGATGAAACCCAAAGACAGCACAATTTAAGCTAGCAAATATGTATGCCTGTACATAGATTAATTGATAGTAATCCAGATGTTGAGCTGTGCACATTTTTTCTCTTCTAGAATGCAAGATAAAATTGCAAAGCAGTTGGGGTTAAAAACCAAGCTGTATCACTAAATAAACCCCTACTATTTCTGTTGGAAAGAGATATGATAAGAGAAGGTACAAAATTTCTATTGATGCTGCTAGTCTTTTCATTCTTTTTTATTTGCTAAACAGAATTGTATTTAACTTGTATGGATTTATGTACAGGCTGGTATTTAGCAATTGTTTAATAAATCTCACAGTCTGTACTAACTTTATATAATCTGTTTCAAACAGCTGTCAACCGATTGTTTCTGGATGCGCAGAATCTGAATGTTCAACTTCAACTAAATAAAACAAATAATATCAGATCCACAAAATACTATCTCCATATAATTATGCAGTGAAGGTAAACAACAGATTTCCTAGATTTAGTTCAGTAAATAGAGGGTCCAGAGATCTCTGATCTGAAATTCCTGATATCTTTAAAGATAAAGTGAACAGAAATATCTCAAAAATGCAAAAAAAGCCAAAGAAAGTAAAAAGGCTGTCCAATGATTCATTGAAAATAGCGAAAGAAAGGCAGAAAGCAAAAGAGAGGGTTAATTAAAGCCAAAATTCAAGAGAAGACTAGGTGAAAAAGAGTTATATCTAAATACGCAATGCAAAGAAATTTAGGATATCAATTGAATTGAAATTCAAAATATTTATTTTAAAATATTATAGAAATCAAAAGAATTATTTGTACACTAGCCGTTCCCGGCCATGCGTTCCTGTGGCCCAGTCTGGTTAAATGGCCAACCAATCTGTGTGTAGATCTACACCTGCACACACAAACACGTACACACAACCACCGTATAACCCCCAACCTATCTACCTACCTGTATTTCTCCCTCTCCCTCTCTATCCCTTTACCTACCTACCTACCTCATTTCTCCCTCCCTCTCTCTATCCTTATAGCTGCCTACCTACCTACTTTATTTCTCCTTGAATCTTATGGACAGAGTATCTTATGTCATAAAGAATGACATAATACCTGTGGCCCACTGCTTTCTCTGTATCAATCTACCTAACTTTTTAACAATTTTTTACATTTCCGTTGTGTGTACCTGGCACAGGTGTGCCATCTACATAATATATATATATATCATTGGTGCTGTATTTCAAAGGAACGTTGTGTGAAAATTTGGAAGCGATCAGTGCAGTACTTTCGGAGATTAGCAGTTTTGAACAAACTCTTGTTACATTTTTATTTATATAGCTAGGTTGATTTACTTCAAGGGCTACCTGTCATTTGTAAATGAGTACAGAAAAGAGTGCAATAGCCAAACTTAAAAAAAATCCTATATATTTAAAAATGATAAAGCTAAAGAATGTTCAAAATACCAAACTATTATAATTATGTCATATGTAATAAGTTATGATCAAGTTTTCACAATCCAGATTTCAACACTGTGTGTAATGAGAACTATCAGATAAATAAACTGATTTTAGAGAGGCAGGGAAATCCAAGATCACATTGCTAACATTCAACAGATTATTGAAAAAGCATAGTAGTGAATGTGAATAGTGAATTTAGTAAATATTGAAAGGTATAAATGTAGAAAGATGGCTATTTTCCCTTTGCTGATTAAACACTTTTGACTATGACAATTACAACAAATTATGAATAGCCCTTAAAACATGGGTATACCTGGCAGTCACCCACCAATTGAAGATTTGTTATGATGAACAAGAAGCAACATTTAGATGGGAACATGGAACAGCTATAGGATTCAAAATTGGGAAAGCAGTACATCAAGATTTATTAATTGAACTTATATGCAGAATGTATCATGAGAAACACTGTACTCGGACTTGCAATTTAAAAATGCCAGCAGAAACCTCAATATCTAGAGATGCACTTTGATGACTGGTAGAAAGGTCTTGTTAAAAGTGAAAGAGAAGTGTGTAAAATATGGTCTATTGCTCAATGTTTTAGTGCTAACCTCATGCAAATCAGGTTAGAGAAATTTTGAAAGATTAACTACTTGGAGAATATTAGCAATAGTACTTAAACTTATATACTGCTTCACAGTGCTTTACAGCCTTCTCTAAGTGGTTTACAGAGTCTGCATATTGTCCCCAACAATCTGGGTCCACATTTTACCAACTTCAGAAGGATGGAAGGCTGAGTCAACCTTGACCTAATGAGATTCGAACTGCCAAATTGCAGGTAGCCATCAGTCAGCAGAAGTAGCCTGCAGTACTGCCTTCCAACCACTGTGCCACCGCAGCTCTGCTAACATATTGTATCTTCCTCTCTCCAAGGAAGTTCAGGATAAAAAAAAATCACAGGAATAATGATGGTAGTCCTGTAAAAAAGAAATGACTGCTACATGGAAGAAAAATTCTCATGAATGAAGACAAATATATGTGTCCCGGAATCCAGCAACAAAGCCTCTTACAGAACTAGACAAAATATTAAGATGGAGAGAGATCACACTAACAATAAAGGTACTTTGATGCCTTTGAATTGTTGTTCTGGATAATATTTCTGTGAAAGAATAATTCAGTATTGGATCAAGAAATCCAATAGTGTACACTGGGAACACTAGTAATGAGAAAGCAAGAGTCATTGAAAAAGTCTATGGTGCTTGGGGAAAAGGTCATTCAAAAAGAGGCCAACAGAAGACTAAGTGGCTAAATACTGCATTATCCCTAATACAGCAAGATTGTACAAGAATTCAAAGAACTGGTTCCTGAAAGACAATCCCAGGGAAATTACTTTCATTGGATCATGAAGAATCCGAAGTGACAGAAAGACTGAACAAAATAATAGCTACTTTGATATCTTAGGAGAGTGCATGCCTTTCCTTTGTTTGTTGTCTGATTACAAATTTCCTTTTGTCAATCCCAAGATTGCCACTCATGATGTTCTTTAGATAAGCCATGGAAGATGGAAACGCTTTTCTATCCCTCCTTCTTTGATGAGATTATTTATTGCATAGAGGGCAACCTGCAGCCCAGACTTCAGATGATACCAGTATATCTCTAGCTGAATCACCATCTATTGCAAATCCGCAGAAAGCTGGAAGGAATACAATTATGCTGTGGGTGGATGGGTGGGTGATACATGGAATGAGTCTTCCTATGGTGATGCAAATTGGGTGGGGCAAGGAGGAAGCAGGCAATCACCATGCCTACTGCTGGTGTGCATAACTAAGACGATATCTATTGGTATGCAGGCCTCAGCTCCCAGCACACTGCCTGGTAACCCACCCACTCATTTTATAGAATACCACAGGTAATTTAAAGTTTCTGATTTTCATCTGAGTAGCCTCTCAAAGATGCTTCCCAATTTACATTTTCCATCACAAACATTCATCTGTCAAAAATGTTGTTATCGTGTCACAGAAAGTGTTTATTTCACAATGTATTAATGGCTTCCCAATGCACCTACCTGGAATAAAAAAAAGCACTCACTGTCATTTATATATTATGAAGTATACATTAGCTTTCTCAGGTATCGTTGGGCAGAAATAGAATCCTAAATGTCAGCTTAGATTTTTACTTCTCTTATAAAACAAAAACAGATGAAGACAATATATTTAGCTCAGTGCTGGAGTTCTTGGTGCTCTTGGTGAGCTTGGTGTCACTATCTTTATCTACCCAAGTTTCACTTTGTTAACTCTCTTAGACCCAGGACATAAAAGGTGGAGTCTTATCAGACTTCATCATGGAAAGAGGAGGAAAAGAAGAACATTCTTATAGAATGTTCAGCTCTTCCTTTGGTGAAGCCATTCCAACTAACAGCAAAGTTACTATTTTGTCAACCTTTAGTGATGGTTTGAACATCTGCCCCCTTGTGTTATCCTGACAGATGTCTACATTCAGGGGTGGGCTTCAAAAATTTCAGCATCAGGTTCTTTGCCCAGTTGCTGGGTTGGTGTGGCCAGCATTGGCATGGCCTAGTCGGCCTCCTGCATCATGATTGGGGGGGGGGTGTTTTCACCTTCTCATGCTCCAGAGGCTTTCCTTGAGCCTCTGGGAAGGCAAAAACTGCTTCCCTCAGGCTCAGGAAGCCATTTTCTAGCCTTACGGAATTTCCAGAAAGTCAATTTTTCACCCTCCCTGGGCCTCCGTGCAGGCCCTGCACTTACCTCACATCCAAAATTGAGCATGTGGAGACACCTAGGAGGGGTGGGGTGGAGTGGGTGGAGCCAACCAGGTGTGGGATTTGGACATTCTCCGTACCGACCATAACTTTAGGTATGAGTTCTCCCAAACCTGGGCAAACCCGTAGCAGCCCATCCCTGTCTATGTTGCTATTACCATGTTGTTTCTGCCCATTGGTTATGGAAACCTTTGTATATAGATAGATATGCATTAAGTATGGACATATTAACTCTCCCCCCCTCCCCCTCAATACTATGTTATTTCTAATATTTAAATTTCTACATTGCTCACAAACGTAGTTGCATGTCCATTGGCAGGAATAATTTCCACCTATGCAAAAAGATGTCATTTTTTTTAAAAAAAAGTTTCCATTAAGGCAGAAACTCCTGTGCTGCTCCTGTCATTCTATTTGAGGAGTAAAAGCTGGTGCCGTCTTCAGCCAAGGAAAATGTTTTCTTGACTGTAATACTGAGCAGCACACAACAAAACCTGCTTATCTGGTGAGATGACAAGGGTATTGCCTCCCACGCAGTTCTGTCCAGGCATTTGATGTGCTTTTTTTTTAGTAGCCCATAATTACATTCCTTGCCAGCCATAAGGATCAAATTGAGCTTGTGCACTTGGATTTGTAAGGTGGGATAATGAGATGGGCTCCCTTGACGAGCTGGCTGTCCTAACGGTCGGCTAGCCTGTTCTCAGATTAATATGGTTATAATCATGGAATCTGAATAGAATGGCATTATCTCCTGTGAATGCAGATTGCTTTATGTTAAGATGGATTGTTAAGAGATTTGTCATCAACTTTCTTTCAGCCACCTGCAAGCTCTCTAGATTTGTATCTGCCGTATTACACAACCTTGAATCAGAACTCCTAGAGAGCCCCCAGTCAGGGAGGCAAGGTTTGATTGCAAAATGTATCCATCTGCAGAATCCCCAATTTCTTTTCCCATTGCTATCTATAGGGAAAGTGTTGACACAGGCTAACCAACCCAGTGTTTTGTTTATTCACATGCTGAATGTCACTCAGGCAACTTGACTGTTTAATTCTGAATGTAATAAAGGTGTGTAGATTAAGCTGCTGAATGATAGTGAGGCAGATTATAGAGAGTATATTTATTGTAGCTACATATTATTCTTTCATGAATTTTAGATTTTTTTTTACCTAACTTCATAATGATGCCTGTACTGAGCGAGGGGTTAAATTGTATTTAGACTATAGCATGCTGGCTGGGTAATTCTGGAAGTGGAAGTCTGTATGTTTTAATGTTTCCAATAGCAATAGCACTTAAGACTTATATACTGCTTCATAATGCTTCACAGCATTCTCTAAGTAGTTTACAACGTCAGCATATTGCCCCCAACAATCTGGGTTCTCATTTTACTGGCCTTGGAAGGATGGAGGACTGAGTCAACCTGTGAGACTTGAACTGCCAAAATGCTGGCAGATGGCAGTCAGCAGAAGTAGCCTACAGTACTGTATTCTAACCACTGCACCACCATAGTGCATATTGGCCTAAATGGTTATTTTCCACTTTGAGTGTACACAATCTTTAAAAGTCACTTAAGTGAGATGGGCAGTGTAGAAACTTGATAGATAGATAGATAGATAGATAGATAGATAGATAGATAGATGGATGGATGGATGGATGGATGGATGGATGGATGGATGGATGGATGGATGGATGGAAGGAAGGAAGGAAGGAAGGAAGGAAGGAAGGAAGGAAGGAAGGAAGGAAGGAGACACAGAGATAAATAAACATACAGATAGAGAGATATGAGAGAGAAACAGATAGAGAGAAATAGACAGAGAGAGAGATAAAGGGAAAGAGAAATCAAATGGACAAATCTTTTTCCTATCTTCAGAATATTTGAAGCTTAATTAGAGTGCAGTACTGCAGGCTACTTCTGCTGATGACCTGCCACCAGCAGTTCAGCAGATTGAATCTTACCAGGCTCAAGGTTGACTCAGCCTTCCATCCTTCCAAAGTGGGTAAAATGAGGACCCAGATTGTTTGGGGAAAATATGCTGACTCTCTGTAAACCGCTTAGAGAGGACTATAAAGCACTGTGAAGTGGTATATAAATCTAAATGCTAGTGCTATTAAATTGTTTCTCTTTCATTAAAAAAAAATAGGTTTCTGCAAATTGTTTTAGAAAACTAAAGACTAATACATACTCCTTCATGTGATGAATTCCACTTCTTGTCAAAAGCAAGGAAGTGAAATTCTTGTTGAATCAAATCAACTCCAAGGTGTCAGGGTTCCAAGTAACACCCCAACAAAGAAAACTCCAAGAGTAGCAATTCCTCAAAGTTCCATTTTATTAGTGATGTCATACTGACACATCTGAGAAAACCCGAATCTGAGAGTTCCAGGTTTTCCCCACCCAAAAGAAAATCAAAGATCCATCCCCTGCACCCACGAGTCCATCACATGGTCCAATCATTTGAACACCCCAACTGGAAACAATTCCCAGTCACTCCTATCCAGGTGCTTCAAGGTGTGGCCTTGAGTCCCAAAGAAAAGAATATTGTTATGGCTAATCCTCCACTGCTCCTTGTAATCCCCCTCCTGTTTTCCCAAGAATTAAATGTGGCAGCCTAGAACTTTCAATTAAAAAGATGGCTTCCAGGATTAACAAATGTTGTCTTATATGCAGTATCTGTTCGCATGTAAGGGGTAACATTAGAAAAGAATTCAAAAGCAGATCTATAAATGCTACAGAAACATAACTGATAGAAGGGTAAGAACTATGTATAGTTGCATATTTATGGTCATAAGTTGAGGGTTACCTGTAACTATCATGATTTGAGATGATGGCAGAACTTGCTGGTCTTCTGCTTTAAAATGACTTGTGGAGACTTCTAGGCTTTGTCTGAAACAAGAAGGAAGACAGTGAGAATTGCGCAATCTACAACACCCCTCTCCCTCCCCACACATAATTTCAGCTTTATTCTCCCCCTTCCCTTTTAAAGATACACAGATTGGAAAGAAAGCAGCAATTCTGTTCCAATTAATAAGGAAAAACGTCCTTTTCTGTCTTTCCATTGCCAATCTTCATTAGTGAAGATTCTGCAGTATTTCCAGGCACAATTTAAAAAAAAAAAAAGAATACAGAGAATTTTTTGATCACTCTGCAATTAAATATTCCCAAGCATCTGGATTCTGAGTTTTGATCATATGACTATGGGGATACAACAGTGGTTGTAAAATGGTCAAGAGGCACTTTTTTCAGGGCCACTGTAATTTTAAACATTCACTAAATGAACCATTGTGAGTCAAGGACTACCTGTATAGTCCAAATATAATGCAAGCATATTTGCAAATATATTGTTTTCCTAATCCAGCTAGGAAGATACAAGTACTATCATTCAATCATGATACTTGGGAATTTATAAATGACTAAAGGATTCCTAACATCCATTTTCCTTGACAAGGCACTACAATTTAGAGAATCAGTAAAAGTATTTGCCAAAGAAAGAGCAATGCTCTTCTGATATCTGAGCATGGCTGCCTATGCCTATGTGCTGTTGTTAGTTGCGAAGTCATGTCTGACCCATCACGACTCTATGGACCACATTCCTCCAGGCCTTCCTGTTCTCTACCATCCTATAGAATCCATTTAAGCTTATGCCTACTCCATCCAGCCACGTCATTCTCCATCATCCCCTTCTTCTTTTGCCCTCAATCTTTCCCAGCATTAGGCTCTTCTCCACTGAGTCCTTCCTTCTCATTAGGTGGCCAAAGTGTTTAAGTTTCATCTTCAGGATCTGGCCTTCTAAAGAGCAGTCAGGATTGATCTCCTCTAGGATTGACTGGTTTGATCGCCTTGCAGTCCAAGGGACTTGCAGGAGTCTTCTCCAGCACCACAATTCAAAGGCCTCAATTCTTTGGCATATTTTTAGGTAGAGCAAGGCAAGCACAAATGAAATGTATGGATTGTTTTTCTTAAACGGGTTAGTGGAAATTACTGCATATGCAGCAGCATCTCTAGCAAGCCGCATTGAAATGACAAAAATGTGATCTCAATGTCATTGAGCAAATGATACAATTGCATACTTGCACCATGGCATCTGAGGTAGCATATAAGTCATATCATTTCTCTAAAAATGCCATGATATGCACATTCCATTCCTTGTACTCATGTGGATGCCCATGCTGATAGGCTTCCCCCTAGTTCTGTAAACCCCAGTCTCATCCAGAAACAAAAATAACAAGAAAGTTTCTATTATATTTACAGAGCATCTAATTTAGTCCTAAACGATACAAGGCAAACTCAGAAGTGTTTTATATATCTATTAAGGCAATGCATGCTTTGAAAATAATTAGAAAGATGTGCTTTGGACCTTATTCAAGCACAACCACTGAGTTCTATATTAATTAGAGAAGTTGAATGTTTTGCAGATGAGAGCCAGTTTAATGTAGTAGTGTGAGTTCTAGTCCTTCCTTAGGCACAAAGCCAGTTTTGTGACCCTGAGTCAGTCACTCTCCCTAAACCCTAAGAAAGAGGCAGTGGCAAACCACTTCCGAAAAACCTTGCCAAGAAAACTGTAGGGAGTAGTCCAGGCAGTTGCCAGGAATCAAAAAGGGGCCAAGAGGGAAAGAAAAAACCAACCCACCACCTTTTTTTCAGAGCTCCATGCAAGACTGAAAGAAATAAAAATGCTTCTGCTTTAAGGAATTCACTCATTAAAATGAATAAAATGGTGCAGTTTTTCCCCCAAGCTTGACGATATGAAGTATCTTTAATAAATTGTAGCATGCAATTGTAGCATTCATTTAAAGCATTAGTGTGCCTTGCCTAGTATAAACAACATTTTAAAGTAATCCTTATCCAAAGAGGGCTTTCCAATAAGTTAGGGAAAGAAGAAGGTAAACAAAAGGAAGGGATCACCGGGAGAAACATGCAAAATTACATATGAATCCAATCTACAGAAAATACATGTTTATTTTGAAAAGCATTGATAATATTTATCTTCTCCAAAAATGTAGACATGAATATTTAGCATAATTAAACTATATGTATAGGAGAGAAAATGATCACGTCCACAATTCTGAACTAAATTAGCTATAATTAGTTGAAAAGGTTCTTTTACTCCTGCATTTCAGGCTGTTTTTATGATAACTGGATCTCCAATTATAAGTTAGGTTCAAATGCATTTTCTATCATCCTACTGGAATATTGAAAATTACTGGTTTTGCAGCCATAACACAGTTGCAAAATTCCAAAAGGGTGATTTTGTTCCATTTTGCATAGTTAAAATAGATAAGAAAGAAAAAGAAAAGAGATGCTTCTTGAATATATAGAAAAGTATCTGTTTTGAATATTCAAAGTGTTGTGTGTAATTTTACAGCTTCTTTTTATATCATTTTTTTCCCATTGAATCCCTTTTAAAGGAAAACTATTTTCTTGGCTAAAACATTCTTCTAAGAACAGCTTTACTTTCACTGATGTGATTATGATTAGGAAATTTACATTCTCGACATATGAATACATTAGAAGAGATTCTCTCTTATGATGCTCAGCCTACTTTACGGAAAAGAATGCAAGTGTATTGCAAATAAATAATCAAGGATCTTAAAATGTATTTAGAAATGCATCCTGCTAATAAAATCACCAGCATTTAAAAATGGCCATTTTGACTCCTTCTGGAAGGCCAGATACATTTTTAGTTTTAACTGTTAACTTTATTTCACTGGATAGTCGAAACACCAAGGTGACAAAGTTGAAAACAGGTAAATCATCTAGGAATAGACTATTTTTTTCAGATGTAGACCCAGCTGGTATGGTGTTGCCTTTGTGTCAGTGATCCATGTTGCATTCTGCTACAGAGACTGTTCAGACAATCTGTTGCACAGCTGTTTGTACTTCGAAATGAAAAGCCAGGTCTGTTAGTGGTATCACTCAACAGGTATTATAATAACAATAAGGGTTCCATTAAAAAAAACAGCATATGTCTTATCAAAGTGAATCTATTGCATTTGAAAGAAGTAATTAGATATGTCTCTTCCCAGGTTTTTACCGTTTAGGAATAAGAATACATTTCATTTTGTGGAAGGTAACCATGGCATCAAATGGAAATTGGATTGGGCTGGTGTACTACCCACTCCCTTGCAGAATATTCTGCCTTCCTATGTAAACTGCCATGACCTTGGAAGAACAACAAAGGTATTCCAAGTTTGCTATAGCAGGGATTTGCAATACGTTATCTGAGAATGTCATGTTGGCTCAGGATTTGATAGAATCATAGAGGTGGAAAGTAACGTGTTTAGTCTAATCTCCTATTTGGTGCAGGGTTTGCTCAAGATTTGGATAGATTCAGCCTCTAGTTACTCTAGTTACTTTTTTACATCTGAAAGAACCTACTCCATTGTCTCATTTTCAGGAAGTTCCTCCTAATGTCTATCTGAGTCTGCTCAACCAGCAATTCTAGCTTTATTGTTTGGGACCACAATAATAGGTCTACTTGCCCTTATGTATGATAGCCTTCAGTCATTCTCTTATAGGGCTTGATTACTCGTTCAACCCACCATCATATCAACTCTCCTATTAATTCACTTTATTTGGTTGATGACTTTTGTACACTGTAGCACAAAAAATCAGATCCAGTTTCCAAGCGTAGACTGACCAAAATAAATAGAGTGGATAGTTATCTCTCATAAGCTGGACTCTCTGCTAACTGCAGTATATTTCGAAGTAACTTTTGCCCTTTTTTATGCAATTGAAACATACTGATGTTCCAAATTCAATTGAGTGATTCAGTTATCTACTAGAACTCCCAGATTGTTCTCACATATATTGCTGCTAAAACAGGTTTCAGAGATTCCATGGTGACCAATGTCAATTAGCATGTGGTCCTACTCATATAGATACATACAAGATGTATAACATCTAGTGGGAGGAAGGAATAGTTTTGAGTATAGATCGATGGTCTGTAATCCACCGGACTAAGAATTGCACCCCACTCATTATGTTCTTCTGTCCTGAAAAAACAGAATTACAATAAAACCAAACATCCTTCAGGAATTAGGGAGTTTAATAGGATGCAAATTTACTAGTTTGCTTTCTTACAAATGAGCACGTACTTTTCTTGACATACGAGCATGTGATCATTGGGGAAAGTATAGATCTCTGACACCCATTTGTAAGAGTACCCACAACATAATGAAAATGCTAAATGTGCCCATCAATTCCAAAATAATCAAGTAATCCAATGCCTAAGGGAACATTTGTTGAAAGTCTCCTTTCTTTAAAAAAGGGACATAGATAATTTTTACATATAAAGATATAACCTGAAGATAAATAAATGGCAAAGAGACAGCAGGATATAGACATTTAAAGTATGCTTACTTTGAAGAAGATTTGGAAGAATTGGTTTTGGATTTCAAATGCACCTCTCACTTGTTCATTAAAGTAGCCCAACTTTTTTCAGGCTTCCACAAAAACTTGGAGATAGAAATGTCACTGCTATAAGAAATGTTAATGACCATGAAACTTTTAAAGTTTTTTCCCCCTTCAGCTTGAAGAAGTCTAAAACACTTCTTCCAAGTCATATTTGAAACTAATGTCATCCATTTAAAGCAATCTTTACTTTGTTGATTACAAGTCTTTGAAGTAAATAGCTGATATTTCGGCACTATCTAACATTGTGCACCTGTATTTAATTAGAACAATATCAGATGGAGTTTAACTGAATAGTGACAAAGATTTGTTTTTGCAATGACAAACTCACCTTACTTTAATGCAAAATTAAGTATTTGTTTTTTAAAAACATTAATTAAGAGCCAATCCATAGAAAAGCCATGTACAGTATATTAGACAGCCTATGGCACTCAGTATGCCTTGATTCTTTGGTATTCAGTCATCATCTCTGGCAGTGGTGGGTTCCAGATCCCATTGCAACCAGTACAATGCAACGGGACCCTGCATCCACCACATGAACACGTACAGTGCATGCATCCTTACCTCCTGCGATGCCTCTGTGACACCTCCGTGACACTCCAGCTGCTCGGCGGAGCATTGCGCAGGCACCGTACACCCCATGCATGTGCATGGAAGCATCAAAGAGCTCAAATACAGTTAAGGAGGGTGGGGGGGTGGGCCCTCCGGAGCACCGTACCGGAATGGTACCCAGTGCTCCCAGCAGGCACCAGTACACCTGTACTGGGGTGTACCATCTGCAACCCATCACTGATCTCTGGCTGTATATTGTTTTTCATACACCTTTCATCTTGTGTTGAGAGAATTCCAATCCATGGGACTATAGCCTGGAGTATTGCACCCAATTTTGATTACCACAATATAAAAAAAGATGTGGAGACCCTAGAAAGAGTGCAAAGAAGAGCAGTAAAGATGATTAGGGAACTGGAGGCTAAAACATACGAAGAACAATTACAGGAATTGGGTTTGTCTTGTCTAATAAAAAGGGTGGAGGTTACTTGATAGCAGTGTTGCAATATCTAAGAGGTTGCCACAAAGAAGAAGTGATAAACTATTTTCCAAAGCACCTGAAGGCAGGATAAGAACCACTGAATGGAAGCTAATCAAGGAGAGAACCAGCATAGAAATAGGGAGAAATTTCCTGACAATTAGATATATTAATCAGTAGAACAGCTTGCCTCCAGAAATTGTGGGTGCTCTAACACTGGAATGTTTAAATAAGAGACTGGACAGCCATTTGTTTGGAATGAGATAGAGTCTTCTGCTTGAGCTTTGGTTTGGACTAGAAGTCCTCCAAGGTCCCTTCCAACTCTGTTATTCTGTTATTCTTTAGTGCAACCTAGCACTTTTTTCAATATTTGCAGCCTATGGTGCCTGCTTCACATTGATATTTTTTTTCAAAGTGATCCTAAAGACAGATATGGCTGCAATCTTGTTACAAATTAGAACAATGGCCAGTTAGAAATCTTCCTGGCAGATCTTTTCTTCCAAGCAGTGCCTAGTAAAAAATAATCATGTGTCAGATTGAATCTCCTGAGGATTGCTGGATCAGGTTGACCTACAGTCAAATATGCAGCAATTAAATTATATTTGAATACATTTTATTAAACAGACAAATATATTCATAAAGGAGATTCCACTGATGTATTTATTAAGGGTGGTTTCACAATTATGGAAATTTAGATAAAACAAAGTCCTTCTTTATTTGGTGATGGTCAGATCCCACTTTAAATATTGTATAATTTTGGGCACAATTTTTCAAGCCGAGTTCAGATATGGTGGAAGAAATTTAGAAAAGGATAATGAGACTTGGGGCTAGATGATGACTCATGTGAATAGAGATTGAAAGAGGTGGACATGTTGAGCCTTGAGAACTGGAAGAGAATATTTATATACTTCTTCAAATAACATGAAATAATGTAACACAGAAGGTCAAATCATGCTTTCTATTGCACGACTCAGAATATCGGATTACATTATTACAGGAAGGCAGATTGAATGAATATTAGGAAAAAGTTCCTGACAGTAAGAGCAGCATGACAGGAGAACTAATTACCCAGAGAGGGATAAGTTTCCATTCCCTGGATATTTTGAAGTAAAGGCTGGACAGCCATCTGTCAAAAATATTTTAATTTGGATTCCCACATTGCACAAAGAATTGGTTTCAGCAAACTAAACGGTTCTTTCCAATAAATGATTCTATCATCTATGCAAATCATAGACAACTTGAAGCTTAATTTCAAGGATTTTTTTTTCTAATTTAAAAAATGAAAAATTTGTGATAATGTTTGAATCTGTTGGTAAGAATTATACATTCTTATTATAACCGAAAACTCCTTGAATGCAGTAGATTAGACAATATTTAAATATGATTCTAGTCTCTGAAAATAGAAGCAAATGTAAGGATAGATTTAAAATCGGTCATGGAAACCATGTTCTTAAATCAGTTGAACAGTTCACTTTAAGTAGGACAAAGTAGCAGCCTACATTTCCCTAACTTTCAATGCTTGCTGCAAGTCTTTCCCAATACCTTCACCTCTTATATAGGTTTTTTTTAAATCAATGTTGAACCATTGGCTGCAACAGGAACTGAGCAACATCTTGCTGCTTGACCGAGATGGACTGAGAGAAAAAGAATGAGTGGCTCAAATCACCCAGCCAGCTTTTCATGTATAAGGTGGGACTAGAACTCACAGTCTTCTAGTTTCTAGCTTGGTAACTTAACCACTAGACCAGCCTGGCTCTTCAACATTTTAACGCTGGCTGCCATCTATGTGAGCACATTCACATCGTAGATCTGTTGTGTTGTTTCCAATCTTAGGGAAGATATAGCAAGTTTTGAAATGCTGTGGATTCAAAAGGCTAAATGGTCAGATGTTGCTAAGCACTGCACCTACATATAATATTTCTGTCACATAATGGTGTATCAGAGTACAACGTGCATGGGTGATATAGCTAAGCAATTAAGAGTGGGAACTCAAGAGAGGAACTTCCTCAGACACAAGTAAAATGGATAGATTTAGGTCAGACTACATGGTGCATTATACATTGTTCAGTTGCAAGTTTGTCCTGAAAAGGTCGCAAGTTTGTACTGAAAAGCATTGAAACAATCAGAAACAGAAAAGTGGGTTGGGCAAGAGATATCCAACCTTTTGATGCCAGCCACTTTTCTTCTTAAAATTCGTTTCACTTTCAGCTGCTTTCCTCCCTGGAGGAAAAATATAATAATCTGTTTTCCCCATATATGTGGGTGGGTAGGGAAGCAGTCTGAAGATGGTTTTCATATTCTCTGAGGAAAATTATCAGAGAAAATAGTGTATCATACTGCCTTATTTTGCCTGTAGCCCTGATTATATCCTCCAGCAATTATTTCTGTATTTTTAAAAAAACGGTTAAATAGACTACATAGTTTATTCTTTATAATGTTTCTAGTCTCTCAGCTTTATCTTTCCCCTTCTCCAGCTACACCTGTAATCTGAAGATGATAATGCTTTCTATTCTTTGGAGGAGGCAGGAAGAATTACTGATCAAATACATTGAAAGGCATTATATAAATGCTAAGTATTAGGGCTGGTGCCAAGTCTAAATGAATTTTTAATAGATAAATTCCTAACTAGAAATATTTAAAATAATGCTCTTAAAATAAGAGCTAGATCATTTCTTTTAGTTTGAAAAAGGGAAGGGAAGAGAAGGCAGAGGAGTAGATGGGAGGGAAAGGGAATGGAAGGCAGGGGAGGGGAAGGGAAGGGAAGGCAGGGGAAGGGAGAGAAGGGGAAGGGAAGGGGATTTTTTTCCATTTTGATTCATGTGTTCCTTTGCTCGTATATCCCCCACAAAATAAGAATTTCTCATTGGAAATAATGATGTGGGCCCAGTTATGGTGAAAACGATTTAAGAAATAATAAACATTCAGCTTAAAAAATTATGTACTTCCTTGTGTGGGAGATGCATTTGATCCACAAGGAAACACGACGAATGCAAATCAGTTACATATTGTAGGCAGAGTGTATTAGTAATATGCAAATAAGACAGAAAAGCAATATCTATGTTCTGCATATTTTTAATGTAATAGAGGCATCTTCACTGTCAGGTATGGATGGTTGCTTGTTTCCTGTTGGAGAGGAGATCATTAGAATTTCAGTATCACATTCCACTCCTAATCTTAAAATTCCTCAACTTCTGTTTTCTTTAACATTTTGAAACTTTTCAAGACATATGTAGTTACAGGTCTGTTCCCAAAAGTGATATCAAGACAGGAAAGTCTATCTGGGGATGGTAGCCATCTATTAAATTGAGTGAGTGAGAGAGAGAGAGAGAATGAATGAGTGGATTTGTGAATTAGTGAATAAATAAATGACCTTTTGCACAAAAATGTCAGAAGTTGTTTCCATTCTCACACAATTTTCTTCACTAGACATGGTAAAAATAGTTGCTTTAGATTTTCATTCTATAAACTTTGTGTTGAATGTGCTACTCCTTCCAAAATATGCAGATTGCACCTCTGTTGCATATCAATTTTATTTTTCCTTCATTGTATGTGTGTCTATATCTGTGTGTCTGTCTATCTGTGTTTCTGTGGAAATGCAACCAATGTGGAATTGGGACAACTTTAGAGTAAATGAGAAACTGAAAGTGAAAATGACCTACACATTCTTACTCTGTATATATGTATATGTCTGTGTATATACATGCACACACATACTTATTTGCATTATCACATCTATGTAAATCTCACTTTTATACTATAAGTTTACATTAACTGTAAACTATAAAAATTTAATTAAGATTGAAAATAAATAGTATCTCTCAAGCAAAATGCACATCAGCATAAAAGTACTAGTAAGAAAAGTTACCACAAGGCAAAATAAAATTGATATGCAACAGAGGTGAAATCAGCATATTTTGGAAGGAGTAGCACATTCAACACAATGTTTATAGAATGAAAATCTAAAGCAACTATTTTTACCATGTCTAGTGAAGAAAATTGTGGGAGAATGGAAACAACTTCTGACATTTTTGTGCAAAAGGTCATTTACTTATTCACTAATTCACAAATCCACTCATTCATTCTCTCTCTCTCTCTCTCTCTCACAACGAAGAATCTGGCTGCCACACTTTGACTTGCTGAGATTTCTGAACGTTTTCAAAGGTAGCTTCATGCTAAGTGTGTTACTATAACCTAAAGAGGCCGTAATTAAGGGATTGTCACTGAGATCACATCTGGCATTCAATTTCTCACATTAGTCTTAGTTATATATACTCTTAATTATATATACTCTAACCATTATCTGGGCACCTATAATGACATTCATTCAGGAATATAGTTCATACGTTTCTCATGATACCCTGACTCATGACACACCCATGCAGTTTCCTTAGAATCAACATAGAAGTGGTTTATGATTGTCTTATTTTATTTTCTGATTTTGTTTACAGTCCTGGGATTTTCTGATGGTCTCTTATCTTATTAACCAGGTTTGACCAACTGGCTAAGTTTTTCAAGATCAGCTAAGCACAGTTAGGTGCTGTTGGCCAGTGTGAATCAGGAACGCAACCAGCTTCCAATGCTGCATGAAACCCTTTTGAAGATCCTTTCACCTGATTTCCTTTCTAACTAATTAAGAACACACTTAGTCCCATTCAGTGGAATAGCAATAGCAACAGCACTTAGGCTTATGTACCGCTTCACAGTGCTTTATAGCCCTCTCTAAGCAATTTACAGAGTCAGCATATTGCCCCCAACAATCTGGGCCTTCATTTTACCAACTTCGGAAGGATGGAATGCTGAGTCAACCTTGAGCTGGTGAGAATCAAAGTGGTGAACTGCAGGCAGCAGCAGGCAGCAGAAGTAGCCTGAAGTATTGCATTCTAGCCACCATGGCTCTTAACTGGGTAAGTGGAACATGAAAAATGGAGAGAGAAATGATGCTTCACAGGCATATCTGCTCCCAACTCTTTCCAATCTCTGCACATTCAGAGGGAAAATTTGCAGGAAAGCTATCTTCCTGGATAAGGGAAGAAGCTGTACTCATATTGATATGGACACAAATGCTACTTCTCTTTAATTCCTGCCCAGGAGTTCACATGAAAAAAAATAGTGGAGCTTCAATGACACTTCTTTAGTCACTATTTGACATTTTTAAAATCTTCTCATGCAATCACCCCTGTTCAGGGCTGGGATTCAGTCAGTTCGGACCAGTTCAGGCCAACCAGTAGTTCTGATGATCAGTTGGCCACACTCATCCGCCTCTGCTCTATTCCCTCCTATATTTCCTTTTATTTATTTCCTATATTTGTTTGAAGCCCAGCTGATTGGCGCGGCAGAGCGGATTGCCACGGTTCGACTGTTTTACTCACCGAGACTGCCGGAAAAGGTAAGATTTAGTGCTGATTTCAAGTACAATGGGAGCACACACAGCATGTGTTTGGCCCGCCCGCACTCAAAGCGAATCTGTTGTTACACCGGTTGAATCCCACCACTACCCCTGTTCCTACCTGAGCAGGTAGAAGCTGTAGAAAAAAAGGACTAGAAGACTTCCAAGGTCCCCTCCAATCCTATGATTCTCTGTATCCCCTTTATCTATTCATGTGTTCAAGTCAATGCCTAAGTGGGGCTTTATTCTGGTCTAGAGTAAATTTCAGGGTGGGTTTATCCTCACTCAATCCAACAGAGCAGTTGAATGGCTAACATTAACAATTAGTACAGATCTTTTGAGTTTTTCTGGAAAATATATATGTAAGACTGCATTCTGAATCTCTGCGGGTCACTGTTGGAGATATCTTCTTTAGGAGACAGGAAGTTGTGCAGTGGAATTTGCAGCAAGAGAAACCGTTGCTAGTAGTGTCTCAGACACTGATAGTAAAAACAAGTAGCTTTACTTGTGATGGAAAAAATATACTAGTGCTTCACAAACAGTGATAGTAGATATTGAATCAAATACAGTCTTTAACTCAAAAACAATTGCTTACAGTTGCAATCCACAATTCTTCCTTGTTCTTCAAAGTCAGTCAGTCAGTCAGAGCGAGCAAGGAGAAAGAGAGAGAGAGAGAGAAAGAGAGGGAGAGAGAGAGAGAGAGAGAGAGAGAGAGAGAGAGAGAGAGAGAGAGAGAGAGAGAGAGAGAGAGAGAGAGAGAGAGAGAGAGAGAGATCCTGGCTTCCTCTTATTAATTACAGCAGCTAATTACATTCAAACATAACATTTAAAGTAACAAAGACCATTACACTGGCCATTGGGAGCGAACAACTGGCCCCGTGGAGAGGGCGCGCAACTTGGCCGTCCTCCTGGATTCCTGGCTGTCCATGGAGGACCATGTGGTGGCCGTGGCCAGGGGGGCGTTCTATCAGGTACGCCTGATATGCCAGTTGCGCCCCTTACTGGACCGGGGAGCCCTTCGCACAGTCACTCAAGCCCTTGTGACATCCCGGCTGGATTACTGTAACGCTCTCTACATGGGGCTCCCCTTGAGGTGCACTCGAAGGCTACAGTTAGTACAGAATGCGGCCGCGTGGGTGATTATGGGTGCCACAAGGCAAACCAACGTAACACCTCTCCTGCGCGAGCTGCACTGGCTGCCTGTGGCCTTTCGAGTGCGCTTCAAGGTGCTGATGACCATCTTTAAATCGCTCCATGGCTCGGGGCCTAGCTATATACGAGACCGCCTCCTGCCCCCTACATCCCTTCGTCCGCTCCGCTCCCACAGAGAGGGTCTTCTTCGGGTGCCATCGACGGGGCAATGCCGGTTGGCGACACCCAGGGGAAGGGCCTTCTCTGTGGCGGGCCCGGCCCTCTGGAACGACCTACCCCCGACCTCCATACTATCTCGGACCTCCGCCTCTTCCGCCAACGTCTTAAGACGCATTTATTCCAACAAGCCGGCCTAGGATAGCCCCCATTTCTGACTTTTTAAGAAAATAATTTATAATTGGCAAGGGTTTTAACATTGGGTTTTAGCACGGGTTTATTAATTTAATACATTTTAATAGATATTTATTGTATTTTGTGTTTTTAAATAATGCCTGTGCGCCGCCCTGGGTCCTAACAAGGAGAAGGGCGGGGTATAAATTTAATAAAATAAATAAATAAATAAATAAATTAGAAATCATGGCTTATATATATTGCCAACCCAACACTAGGATCATACTCCTACCAGTCACTGTGTAGTTGCCTTTCACATATGAAAACAAAAAGAATAGAGCAATGGAAGATGGGGAAACTGTGCTTTCCCCCAACTTGGTCTCTCTCTTTCTAGATATCACACTCCTAAACAGGGCATATTTGTTGCGCTTTGTCAACCTTCTGGTGGCACTGCCCCCGAAAGTCCACATACTATCATAGCTGGCATAAGATTTTTTCCCCCAACTGCCATTTGTACCAAGCAGCGAAAATGAAGCAGGTGCAGAAGAAACACATTTGGTAGCAAGTGAAACTGTGCCTAAATGTTGCAAGGGGATGATTGAAGTCAACATAGAGGTGTTATTTTCAAAAACAGCCTCATGTTGAATGTAATTAATGGAAAAGAAAGAAGCCCAGGCATTTTCAATGGACGCCTGCAGTATGATACATTCAGCAGACTTGCTGTCCACTGATTTGGAATACAATTCTTAAAACGACAGTTATATTCTTCCCAATGTTCATGCATCACATTCGTTTATGACATTTCTATCCACGTGCAATTCTATCCAAAGAAGTAGCACCCAACTTCTGAAGTGCGATTGTAACTACTAAATATGCAAAAAGAGAAGTGGCCAAATGTGAGACTCACAGATTGGCAATACAGCATGTACATATGAATCCTATGCTTATATTATCAGTCAAGATGACTCAAAGAAAGGGAGGGAGAAATAACACGTAGAGTAGTACTGATCTTATAAAAACAAGGAGGCTTAATTAAAGTGACAACTACAGATTTAAAGTCCAGACTTCACTGTGCAAACAAAACATAACATTAAGATCAGCTTTCCTGAATGTAAAGAAAAAGCATTCCTAGAAAAAGCCTTACAGAGGTATTTATTGCCATTACATTTTTGAAAAAAAAGCATAGAGGCCAGGTATTGAGTCCTACTATCTGATCACTGCAGAAATCCAAACTAATTTCTGCTTGGTCACATATAGCAAAAGGAATCACATCAAATACATTTATTCTTAGGAATCTTTTCCCAATATTCAATTAAATTACACTAGCCTGTAATTTTAGGGACGCGGTGGCTCAGTGGCTAAGACGCTGAGCTTGTGAATCAAAAGGTCGACAGTTTAGTGATTCCAATCCCTAGCACCACGTAAGGGCATGAGCTCCCATTACTTGTCCCAGCTTCTGCCAATGCATGCAAAAAGTGCAAGTAGAAAAATTAGTGGGATGGTAACAGCGTTCTGTGCATCTTCGGCATTTGGTCATGCTAGCCATATGACCACGAAGACATCTTCAGACAGCGCTGGCTCTTTGGCTTTGAAACAGAGTTGAGCATCACCCCCTAGAGTTGGGAATGACTAGCACATGTGTGTGAGGGGAACCTTTACCTTTAGCCTGTAATTTAAAAACATTATTCTTCATACTGCACCCTGGAACAATAGAAAAATATTGGACTTCTTCCGTCACAGCTTCTCAAGTGTTTGAAGAGTGCTTCCTTGGGGACAGACTAAGGAATGTAATTTCCCTTGGTAAATCTAGACTGGACCATGGAGGTAAGAAGATCCATTTCACCAAAATAAAAATGTCACCTAGTTTGCCCTAATAAAAGAATTCTGGTGGCCAATCCTGTAAGACAGAGTTCCTCTAAATCTTTCCCTCAGAGGTAGCTGAAGTGTTTTTATATTGAGTGACTTTAGCACAGACAGTGAAATTGGCCATAACATTTGTGGAAGCCATCCACTGTGGAAACAATTTGGCTCAGTCTACAAGTGCTTCACTTAGCCTTCTTTTGAGAACTTGATATTAAAATTATTCATAATCTAAAAGAAAAAATAAAGGGGATGTTTATCATATTTATAGATGACACAAAATTAGGTGAATTAATTAGAAGACCAAAATCAAATTCAAAATGATCGTGACAGTGAAATGGGCTGAAAATGATAGAATGGAATAACAATACAAATAGTTATTAATCAAATGGACATGTAACTTGGACATAATATTTATGAAACAAGGAATACTACCTGATTGCAAATTACAAGCAGTGTGTCATGCCTACATGCAAGGTGCTTTTTCCAAAAGGCAATTGGACTTTCTTAATTTGTTTTTTTCCTCCTTTAAAAACATTTTGCTTCTCATTCAAGAAGCGTCTTCCGTTCAAAGGAAAGAAGGGAAAAAAGACCAAGAGAGTCGAGTTGCCTTTTGGAAAAAGTCCAGTGGCCGTTTGGGACAACCATTATCTGGATGATTGAGAATCTCTACATAAAAGGCAAAGAAAAATTTAGGCTACTACCTCAGTGGAAATAAAGTTGAAAATCAAGGGAAGTAACAGCTGTGTTTTATTCAGCACTAGTCATATTCCATTTGAGTACATCATTATTTCTGGACACCATAATTTCAAAAGATGCAGAAACCATTCAGACGAAGGCAATATTATAAGGATGATCAAGAAACTAGAAAATAAGTACCAATGAAGGACAAAATTAAGTCCAATATATAAGTGTGTGTGTGTGTGATGTTTTGTCAAAGCACCTGATATGCCCAAATATGGGAGGGAACACACTGCTTCCCTTTTGCATTGCATTTTTTTCTGATGTATGTATGTATGTATGTATGTATGTATGTATGTATGTATGTACAGGTGGAACAACGGCTGATGACCTCTTTCTATCGGTCCATCATAGAAAGTGTCCTCACATATTGTATCACAGTGTGGTATGCTGGTTTAACAGTTGCGGAGAGGAAGGCACTATAGAGAGTGATCAATTCGGCACAAGAAACCATCGGTTGCCCTCTGACATCACTGGATAACATCGCCAGATCTCGCTGCTTTAGCAGAGCAAGGAAGATTCTCAAAGATGATTCACACCCTGGTTGGTATCTCTTTGCCCTTCTACCATCACGCAGAAGATATCAAAGTATAGCCAGCCGAACGAACAGGTTTAAAGGTTCTATCCTTGGGCTGTGAGACTTTTAAATTCAACTGCAATCACTCCATGCACATGCTAGTTTTTTCTTTTTTCTTTTCTCTCTTTTTTGTTTCTGTTATAATTTTGCACCAGTGAAGTTAAAACCAATTTCATTGTAATTTTTACAATGACAATAAAGATTATTATTATTATTATTATTATTATTATTATTATTATTATTATTATTATTATTATTATTATTATTATTATTATTATTATTATTATTATTATTATTATTATTATGTGAACATACTGCTTCCCTTTTGCCCTTCAGCTCCACTCTAGGAATCTTCTAGGCCGAAACCATTTGGCATTGCATTTTTTTCTGATGTATGTATGTATGTATGTATGTATGTATGTATGTATTATTTATTCTTGGGAAAAGGAGTGATGTGGCAATGGGAAGTACCACAAGAATATAAAAACCTAAGCAATGCCTTGCTGGGTGAAACCCCTGGACCATTATACAGTATCCAACCAACTGCATAAGGAAGCTCAATGATTTCCCAGCCGAGAGCTTCCAATGACAGTGACATTGCCATTCAGGATAATAGCCATTGAATCCCAGGGCTTCTGGGAATTGGTCCAATCATTTTTTAAATCTAGTAAAATTACTGTAGAACCCATTACCATATCTCATGGTGAAGGTAATAAGATGATAAGGCCTTAAATGAATACTTCACTTTGATGAATCTGCAAAGGTCTCTTCAAAATCTCTCTTCAAAACTGTTTCAGAAAGTAGTATAGGTCTCTTTGTGGGATATTTGTATTGTATTTGCTCCTCAGTTTGATAGTTCCTCTTTAGTTGCTCAAAGAGAAATGACATACTGTGCAATGAAAATTCACACAACAGTTGACCAAAAAAACTTCCCTACAATGAGGGAGAAAGTTTGTAGAGAGGACAAAATATGGTTATAACTTTCCAGAGAAGCATGATTTATTTTCCCATGGAGATTTATAATCAATCAATAGCTATTTACCTATCACATTGGGGGCTTAGCTGGATGAATAGGCATAGATTGCCTTTGGCTAATTCTGGGATTGCTGCAACTTTGCATTTGCTTTTGATTACCATTTGGAACTGGACCCACAGCAATTGTGTTATTGTGCTGTCTGTTTAATGTTCTCAATACTACCTCTGCAATACATCTCACAAGATCGGGACACCTTGGGTAACTACAGGAAAATGCATTTGCAAAATATACTTCTTATCTTAAGAACCCTGGAATTGTATAAAGTTTACTTACATCATTTTTTCATAAATTTTAGGTAGAGACTTCTTTCGATATTCCAATCACAAAATGCTATTCTGCTTGGATATGCACATATAGTTCATGAATACATTACAACATCTTGGGAAGCACTCGACACATATGAGGGCCAACACGAGTTAAAGAACTGGCAGCTCTGATCTCACATTCTTGTGTATATAACAATATTGTGGAAAATCAGTGAAACTTGTTATAATAGTTGAAGGCAATGAGTTGGCATCTACTTAACTGAATACAGGTAGTCCTTGATTTACAACAGTTCATTTAGTGGCCGTTTGAAGTTACAAAGGCACTGAAAAAAGTGACAGGACAATTTCAATACTTATGACGATTTCAGTATCTCCATGATCGTGTGATCATCATCTTGACAACGGACTCATATTTATAATGGTCCCTGGATCATGTGATCCCCTTTTGCAACCTTCAGACAAGCAAAGTCAATGGGGAAGGCAGATTCATTTAACAACTGTGTCATTAACTTAACAACCACAATGATTCCCTTAACAACTGTGGCAAGAAAGGTTGAAAAAGGGGGCAAAAGTCACTTAACAAATGTTTCATTTAAGAACAGGAATTTTGGACTCAATTGTTATCATAAGTTGAGGTACAACCCATACATTCAATAGGACATATTTTTAATAGAAATGCATGACTATAGTATATTAAGGAATAATCAAGTTATTATAAATAATTAATTCCCATATGACTATAACTCAAGTAAAAAGTTTTTAAATACTGTCTATTAACTCTTATGCTTCTTGGGAGTAATCATTTGAATTTAGAATGAATGTGTATGTATTTTAGGACAAGGCTGTATAATAATGCAAGGGAACAGCAGAATTGTCATATTGTCTTCAAACTATTTGTGGATTTACAAACTTTTAAGGGCAGAATATTTATGCTATCCTCAGTTCTTTTACTTTTTATTCTCCTATAAGGAAGTTTTATATACTAGTCATTTCAAAGTAAACAACAGATGTTTGCACCTATATTATGGGTTAGTACTGAACTGGTATTAAACAACAATGAGGCAACATGTCAAAACCAGCAATGGTAAATAAATGTGTCAGCAAAGAGCAAAAATATTCAGAGTTCACTTCATCTCTGAAAAAGAACTGTAAAAAATAGCACTTTCTTGGTAGATCTGCTCCTATAATGACATCTAAAGACATTTCTGAGGAGGGGGTGATAGTGGAGAAAGAGCAATACCAAATGAACATAATTTAAAAGAGCACCCCACCTGTCGCAGTGACAGAATGTTTTCACCTTCTTTCAAGTACACATTTTTGTTCAAACGGAGGAGGAGGAGGAGGAGGAGGAGGAGGAGGAGGAGGAGGAGGAGGAGGAGGAGGAGGAGAAGGAGGAGGAGGAGGCAAAGTTAAAGAAAATGTGTAGGTGGAGACATTGGCGCAAGACGAAATCTAGCTGAGGCCTATAGAATAATGATAGCTTGCTTTCTTTATTATATATGAAAAAAAGAGTAAGGGGAATTGCAGTTAGTTATTCTTACTGATTTTCGCTGCATTCTTTTATTTAGTGCATGCATAGGATCTGTCTATTTCACTATATACTGTACATACAAGTAATCCTCAGTTAAGAAGGTATTGCACAAAAATGAACAAATGAATCTATCCCCAGTCCCAAAAAACTGGGACTGGAAAATAGGTAGAAAAAAATGCTCTAAAAAGTGAAATAAAGAGGGTCCTACAATTGTGCGGCTCACAGCTGATCCATGCGATCATTGGAACCTTCCCAACCTTCTCTTTTTAAAGCACTTTTTACTACCAGTATGGGCAAATAGATAGTAAAAAAATGCTGTAAAAAGTAGGGGGAAGTTGGCCACACCCACCCAGTCACATGATCCCACAACCAAGCCATGCCCACAGAACCGGTGGCCAAAAAAAAATAGATTTCACCACTGTCCTGATGCTTTGAAACTGGCAGGCATTTATAAACCTCATAGCATTCTGAGGTCACATAATTGCCATTTGCACTCTTCACAAGCAGAATCAATGCAGAAGTTGTCAATAAAGCTGCAAGTCACAGTTGCACAATGTCTCATTTAACAAGTATGTCACTTAGCAAAGGAATTGTGATTGTTAAGCGAGGACTAGCTATAATTAAATAGCAGGTGGCAGCAGAAAACAGGACCTGGCTACCTGGATAGAAGACGATACCAATGAAGCTACATAGATATTCCAATCACTAGAAGCTCAATTTATTTCACCAAGAAATAATAATATCAAACATTTTCAAGGTTAATAAATGTCTACATAAAGTTCTTGAATTCTGCTTCATGCATCACTTCTAAATTTTGTATACATGAGCTGATTTTATTTATGGGCCTTCAGGTGATAATTATAGACAATTGTTTTATTTAGCAGCTTAAGCACTAGTCTTGGCCATTTCAATTCTGAAATAAAACTTATGAGGCTAAAATTAGGTGGGCCCTGGAGTTATTTATTTAGAAAAAAAATCAGTCATTTACGTTCACATTCTGGAAATCAGTTATTCGAGCTTTCTTTTCAGAAGGTGACTGAGGATAATCACTCTTTTGCAATTTTTAGCATTAAAAAGCTGGATTGAAAAAAATCTCATTCTGATTTTAAATTATTTAGCAATGCTTCTATTTGGAAATTATTTATTTTTATATTTGTTTTTACTTAGTTTACTAGCTGCTTTGGTGCCTCAGTGGTTCAAGTGGATTCAATATAAATTCAAAACTAAAAATAAATACAAGTATCACAATGCCTATTGTGACAACTAAGAAGCATTTCTAATTAATGAAATGGCAAGAAAGCTTATATTCCTCCTATTTAAATAGCTATTGTTGCCAGGGAGTGAATTGTGATCTAAAACAAGGTGAGGTCAAGAGGCTTGTATTTATCTAACACACTGAATTCTATGCATGTCTTAAAGGGAGAAGTGTTTCCCCTCTAGCCTTAGGGTATTAGTCATGGTCTGTGATTCATGGGAAAAATGTAGGAAGTCTTAAAATTGTGTCTGTATTATTTCATTTTCTGTGAGACTTTGGATTCCAAAGTGAAACTCCTATTATTCTTTTATAAATTGGCTTAGAAAGGAACCAAGAATCTTCGCCTGACAACACCTGCAGTTAGTGGCATTCAAAAGGCATAACTTCCAAGGAGATTCTGAACTCCTTGATTATTGTCTCAAGAAGGATAAAGATCTAGCTTCTGTACCTGACTGGCAGAAACATTCCTTCACCAAAAAGACTTCTAAACATTGTTTTAGAAGTAATGAGTCCTGCTGATTTCTTCCTTCCAGGCACGGCAATCCCACAGGGAAACATGGATTGGAATAAAACAGAGAGCTTTTGAGCATAATGAGCTTCCTATCCACAGAAGCTAGTGAGCTTTTATACTATTCCTTTTATTTCCTGCTATTTTCAGTAAAGGACCCCAGAGCTGTGGGCAACCCTCTTGGCCCTCAAAGCACACAGGAAACTTGGCAGAAACATACACTTCAAAAATAATAAGAGATCATTCCCCAAACTAAAAGCATAATAATAACTTCAACATAAGAAAAAAGTAGTTAAATATATGAGGCTGTTTTGCCAACATGGATGATGGTGGGATGAAGCCAAAGAAGGGAAACTGCCAGAATCAAGGCAGAACAAAGGACTAGAGGAAGGAGAAAGGCAGAACACTAATACCTGGGACAAATAATAAAAGCTCTGTTGGCAAATTTCATTCCTAACGTGTGGAAACTCTACTCCCTTATAATCAGCCTTGAATAGCCCATCACATTCATTTGTTCAGATTATGTATTGATCTACCTGGTAGGCATTCTACTCCCCCTTCGTACTATTCTTTAACACGAGTAAAATCCAATCTTTCACAAATCACAAAGCAAGACAAGACAAATCAGATAAAAACTGGGTTATTGTAAGAAACCAATGTATGCCAACTTTTCATATATCAGTACAGTGAAACAATTAATCGTGAATGCTTCAAATTAATGATTGAAGTGATTTGTTGGCTATAGGGTCTGATCTCCACATAATAAGAGAGATACCAAACAGCATTCTTAATTATGTTGTAGAAATACATCTGAGCATGGGGCAGTATTTGTATGGTTATTTCATTTTCCTGACAGCTACTAGATGGTGTTTTATCAAGCTTCTTACATGAACTCAAGATTATGAGTCCAGCGAATATGATCTTCTATGAATATAGAACCAACTATGAATATAGAACCAACTGAACCAGCAGTGCATCACAACTGAATGAAAACAGGGGAAATGTGTGTGATATTTCAGAAATTATGAAATAATATGTCCTTAGTATGTCCCATTGAACAGGGAAGCTGGGCCTTCTGTTTGTTCTGACTGAACATTTTGTTTACCGATGCTTGGTACATTTAGTCTCGTACATCTTTATTTACTTCCTTGCCTGAGAGTCAACAGTGCTTAGTTGCATCATGAGAAAGCATTCTGCATTCCTTGCTTGTTACTTGTGTTACCATTTTAATAGGAATACTAAATTCCCATTAAAAATTGATTGTTTTCTTGTTTTCTTTGCATGATAGCTGAAAATACAATCCAAACTTCTAAACTCCACCAAGCAGAAGATATGTTTTTCATAAAGAGGTTGAGGGTCACTTACTCTAATGTCTCCCAGAAAGTTATTGTGACTAAAACCTTTTTTATTACTTTCAACAAAGCTGAACTAATATCAATGATCTGGCTTGAAATGCAACAGCTTTTTATGTGCTTACCTTTGAATTGAATTCACCTTTACTTGTTATGCATCTGAAAAGTATCTGAGATCATCAACTAGAATCACATGATGTTCTATGCAAGGAGTCTTGAACATCACTTATTTCTACTTTGGAAAGAAGATAAATTTGGTACTAAATTAGAAAGGAAAAGGGGCACTTTAGTTCAGAAAGAACTTTAGAATGCTAAGTCAGTTTTACATAAAAGGCGAGAGAATAAAGGAACATTTTGTCAATTGTCACCTTCCAAATCCAACATTGTTCACTAATCCAATAAGAATAATACTTGATTTCCATTTATTGGTTAATTAAACAATTAATCAACATTTTCTCCAAGAACTTTTGTAGCAGACAGACCACTCCTTTTCCAAACTTTCCTCTGAGGTGGGTTGTTAAGACAATAATTGGTGCATAATCATGTAGTGAGTTACATAGCCCAGATGACTCAAAACTGTCTCCCATGCTTAGGGCAGTAGCTTAATAATTGCATCACACTGTTTTTTAGAGGGCAATATATCTAGGTGTCTTGTGCAACCTTTCATTGAGCAACCTTCCATTGGGCTCCCTAGGACACACCATCTACCAGGAAAAATCCCCACACCAACTGCTACTTAAATGCATAATCCCACCACCACCCTGCACAGATCAACTCCATAGCCAAGACCCTCATCTCCAGAACCAACTGCCAAGCTGACAAAGACCACCTGAAAATTGAATTACACACTCTCACAAACGTCTTAATTTCCAACAGATTCCAAAGAAACACAATTACCAACCTAATCCAAAGGTAGACACCCCCCAAGAACCGAGACACGTACAGTAACAATGGCATTGCCCTCCTCCCTTACATCAAAGGCACCACATATAAAATCAGCAAAATTCTCCACAAACACAATATCAAGACAGCCTTCGGCACTGACCAAAAAATAACAACATCTTAAGAAACCCCAAAGACAAGATCCATCTAGAAAACCAAGGAGTCTATGAAATACCATGCAAAATCTGCCCTGCCACATACATTGGACAAATTAATAGGAGAATAAATGCATGCATCACAGAACACAAGAACGCAGTCAGAAAAAAAGAAAAAACTTCCTCCATTTTTCAGCACCTTAAAGCAACAGGCATGAAATTGATCTTGGACAAATTAATGTCCAAAACTGAACACTTCAACAAGAGAATGATTATGGAAGCCATATATTATATATATGCTGGTATTGCCATCCTCGGGTGTTTTCCCGTGTATATAGCATGGAATTTTTATTGCAACGTTCCGGCAAGATCTCACTTGCCATCCTCAGGCTTCGGTCTGTGACTGAGAGTCACAGACCAAAGCCTGAGGATGGCAAGTGAGATCTTGCCGAAACGTTGCAATAAAAATCCCATGCTATATACACGGGAAAACACCCGACGATGGCAATACCAGCACACCTACACCCATGAAAATCTACGAATATATATATATATGTAGATTTTGGTTTATTCGGGTCTTTTCCTTACACGGGAAAAGACCCGAATAAACCAAAATCTACATACCTATACCCGTGAAAACCTACGAAAACATATATATATATATATATATATATATATATATATATATATGTGTGTGTGTGTGTGTGTGTGTGTGTGTGTGTGTGTGTGTGTGTGTGTGTGTGTGTGTGTGGTTTTTGAACTTTGATCTTTACTAGTCTCCCTGATTTATTTATTGATCAGCTCAAAAACCTAACACACATATTTAAAAAGTTCACAACGGAACTCATAGCTTTCTGTCTAGATGATCTCTGGTGATGAGCCGAAAGGCAGAAAAGGAAAGCAGTATGCTTCCTCCCTTAATTGGGGCTTAACAGAGTGTTGTGACACAAATATATATATATATTAAGCATGATGTCTTAGAAAAAAAGTTTGCTTTCTTTGTTATATGTTCATTATGAAAAGGGTCTGTATAAAAGGCCTGCAAATTTCAGTTCTGTTTATACTGTGATTTCAATCCTAACTCTGTGTGTGTGTGTGTGTGTGTGTGTGTGTGTTTGTGCGTGTGTGTGAAAGAATATTTTTAGTATAAAGCATGTGATTTTAAAAAGAGAAAAAATAAGTGAAAATTGATGATTATCTCTGAAATTAGAACATGAAATGTTGAGTAATTTATTGACCTTTTGTGCTGAAAAATCATCAGTTGGATTCAAAAAGAAAAAAAATAGTGATGGGTAAAAAGTAAACATGAGTTATCAATACCTTTGGGAAACTTATGTCAAATTGTTTTGGTGAGTGAGTAATAAAATCTAGTTCATAAAACACAGAATTGGAAGGGACTATTCCAATTCAGTGAAGAAGCTAATGTAATATTTCTGATAGCCAGACTACAGAAAAAGAACTCACTATTTCAGTATCTACAATCTGGAAGTACTTTCAAATGTTTAGCCTGAGACATACTTCCTTGCAGATTTAACCCCTTGGTTCTGGTCCTGCTCTTTGAGGCAATAGAGAATAAGTCTACCGTAGTCCCTTTTCTGAGTGACAGTCTTTCTAATATTTGAAAACTGCTATCATGTTTCCTTCCTCAGTCATCCCTTCTGTAGGCTAAACATATGTAGATAATTTATCATCTTCTTTAGATGAACTCTTAGAACAACTGCAGAAAATATTCTTTTCATCAAGTTAGCTCTGAGAGGGCTTCCATTCTCATTTACACAAAAAGAGGGTTATGAACATATAATATCCTTTAATAACTTTTATGGAAGTTTGAATATAAGACAATTCTATTCAAATCACCTGGAAACCTATCAATGTTCATGAGATTTATATTCATAATTTCCATAATCCATTGGACAACATTTAAATTGTGTATTTGGATATTCTGCTGTGATGAAAAGAAAAAGCATTTCTTTAACAATGTCTCATATACCTCCTTTCTACTAAACTAGAATAATTTGCCTTTTTGGACTATTTTAGCTACTGTGTTTTTTTGAAATGAATCCAGATTGATTCTGCCAGAACTATTTTGTCTTGAAACACTGCCCTCCTCACCATTCACACTCAGAGTTTTATAATGTCTGCTGTGCTTTGCTAATTTTTATTGTAAATTTGTTCATAATTTTGTTGCAATCACCATACTACTTGTTCATCTTACTATGGAAGGGTTAGAGTTCCCTTTAAGTGGGGTCCTAAAATCCAGCAGGCGTTTCACTTATTCAAGTGGACTTTCACAACTCCAATCCAGATTCCCACCTGCCCCTTTGTTATTTTTTAATTTATCTTAAAGGGTCACAACTGTTTTAATCTATGCCTGAATTGCTTCACCGTTGTGTACCTTAGCAGACAACTTCTCCTTTTGAATTGATCTATTTTTTTAAAAAAGAGCTTTTAGCTATCAAATAAGCTTTTCAACATTGTTTCAATTTATACAAGGGTGCTTTATGTTCTGAAAATGTCCCAACTGATCACAAATATCTGGACTATTTGCAAATTTCTCACAGACTCACACAAAGCCAAGTCAGGTAGGCACAATGTAGTCTGCCATTTTTCAGCTCAGAAGGGAGACTATTTCCCTGACTTATTAATCTATACTCAACGACAGCTTGGATTTGGATCATATTTTTTTACAAAGAATTTTTTATTTTTATTCTCTTACATACCATTTTAAGTATACATTCACATGATTGTTATTCTTCATTACATTTATCATTCTTATACATTTATTATTTCATTTAATAGGTTATAATATACAGATTGGGTTGCTTTATTTACCATCCCTTCCTCCTGTTGTAACACCACCTTGTTTTCCCTTTCTTTTCTCCCTCCCTCTCTTCTCTACTTCCTTCCTTCTTCCTCTCCCTCTCCTTTCTTCTTCCCTTCCCTTTCTTCTACCCCTACTCTTCCCCTTCTTATCCTCTATCCTTCTCTTTCTCTCCCTTCCATCCTCCCAGTGGTGGATTTCAAATTTTTTAGAACCTACTCTGTAGGTGTGTCCTATTTTGTGGGTGTGGCTTGGCAGTCATGTGACAGGGTGGGAGTGGCCACCTTTTAAAATGTGGTGAAACTCATTTAACAACGCTCTTGGACTCAATTGTGATGATAAATTCTTTCTTTCTTTCCTTCCTTCCTTCCTTCCTTCCTTCCATTCCTTTCCTTTCCGTCGGGTCACTGGCAGCGGCAGGCCAGATTTACTTCCAGGTATGCCAGTGAAACCCCCTCTCACCGGTTCTCTAAATTTCACTAACCGGCTCTCGCGAGTAGGTGCGAGCCTGCAGAAACCCACCACTGCATCCTCCTATCCTTACCTCTTATTTCTTTCCCCATCTTCCTTTCATTCTCTCCTCCTCTCTCCCTTTCTTTTTCTATTGTTGTTGGTGTATATTTCAAAACTGCCTTGGGATGGTATTTCCGCCAACTCAGATATAATTTAATATCATTTCTTATTCCCTTACCTTCACTAGTCTATCCTAGTTATGTGTCCTCCCCCATTTATATCTCGCTCTTGAATATATAGTTATATATTTAATATTTTCTTTTCTGTTTTCCCCTTCTCCCCCCCCCTTTTTTTCCATTTAGTGCATCATCTGGGTGTCTTATCTTCTCCCTACTTCTTTTCTAGCTTGCTTTCGCTAGCCCAGTGGTCGGCAAACTCATTAGTCAACAGAGCCAAATATCAACAATACAATGATTGAAATTTATTTTGAGAGCCAGAAGGTGTGGCCTATTTTGTGGAGTGGCTCAGCGGTCATGTGACCGGGAGGGTGTGGCCAACTTGGAAAATGTGGTGAAACTCACTTAACAATGGTCTTGCCTAGCAACCAAAATTTTGGGCTCAATTGTGGTCATACATTTTCTTTCTTTCTTTCTTTCATCTCTCTCCCACTTTCTTTTTCTTTCTTTTTTTTCTTCCCTTCTTTCTCTTTCTCTCTCTTTCTGTTTCTATCTGTCTCTCTCTCTGCGTCTGTTTGTCTGTCTGTCTCTCTCTCTCTCTCTCTCTCTCTCTCTCTCTCTCTCTGCGTCTGTCTGTCTGTCTCTCTCTCTCTGTGGCTCTTTATCTCTCCCTCCCCCCCTCTCTGTCTCTTTCTGTCATTCTCTCTCTGTGTCTGTCTCTCTGTATCTCTCTGTCTCTCTCTCCTCCCTCCATCTCTATCTCTGTGTCTCTGTCCTCTCCCTCCCTCTCTATCTTTGTCTCTCCCCTCCCTTCCTCTTTGTCTGTGTGTCTATCTGTCTTTGCACTCACTCACTCACTCACTCACTCACTTAATCACTCTGTGTGTGTGTGTGTGTGTGTGTGTGTGTGTGTGTGTGTGTGTCTCCCTCTCCCAATCCACAGATGGGCTCCAGACCAGCGGAGCCTCCTCCTTTTTTTTAACCAGGCGATCTTTCCTAAGACATAAAAAAGAACCTTAATTGCTGGCTCAATAAAAGAAGCTGGAAGCCAGGAAGCGAAAACCTGGGACAGGAGAACAACCTTTTCTGTCCCCTTACCAGCTGATCTGGGAAGAAAAGGAATGTGAGGGGGATTTCCACCCCCTCATGGAGGGGCTCCAGACCAGCGGAGCCGTCCTTCTTTTTAACCAGGCGGCTAACAGAGACAAGAAGGCAGAGCATGCCCGAGGGCTTGTGCAGCAGCCAAAGATCGCCTGGTTAAAGATCGCCTGGCTAAAAAGAAGGATGAGGCTCCGCAGGTCCGGAGCCCATCCGTGGTGGGGGAGGAATCCCCCTCGTGTTCCTCTTCTTCCCAGAAGACATAGGCGTGCGCGCACACCTACAGCCTGCAGCAGTTTCCTTCCAAAGCTCTCTGAGCGAGGAAGAGCCTGTTGGGAGAAGGGCTTTGCTCTTGCTCCGGGCTGTACTTGTACGGTGTGCACCTATGTTTTCCACAGAGTGGGGCCGCGGCCGGAAGATAAGGAACGTGAGGTGGCACAGCAAAAGAGCCACACTCAATGGGCCAAAGAGCCACATGTGGCTCGCGAGCCGCAGTTTGCCGACCACTGCGCTAGCCAATCATAAAATCTTCGTCTTGAAGTACTCTGATTCCTCTTTATCCTTTATTTTCATTGTCAACCTATTCATCTCTGCACAATCTAATATCTTGTTTATTATCTCTTCATCTGTTGGTAGCTTATTTAATTTCCAATTTTGGGCAAATACAATTCTCGCTGCTGTTGTTACATGTATAAACAAATAATTATCCTCTTGAATTTCTCTGGGATAATACCTAGTACAAATATCTGTGGTCTAAATTCTGTTTCTTGTAACATTTCCTTTAACCATACTCTTAATTTAGTCCAATATTTCCTTGCTTCTGCACATGTCCACCACATATGATAATATGAACCTATACTATCCTATACTAGGATTTGGATGATCTTTATCTTCCTTCTTTTCTTGGGAACAGGCAGAACTATATTACAATGATCTATAGTCATCGCTCTTCCCACAAGGAAATAGATTTTATTGGTCTGCCATGACAGCCAAACAAGGGAAAACGTCTGGAACATTTAGAACAATTCACTTCCTGCCATATGACTTGTGGTAGACTTAGATTTGGACAGAGGTCAAAGCCTATATTTTGCCTGTGCACCGCCCTGGGTCCTTACAAGGAGAAGGGTGGGGTATAAATTTAATAAAATAAAAAAAATTTCTGGATACCATATAGGTCATGTCAATATCCATGATTACCAATGGAGGGCTATCTATAGATAGGCTGCCCATGAGAAGCAGCAAAATATGACCATACTTTCCATCCCAGAATGTTCCACATTCTTCCCACAGTCCCTCTGACTGACTTTGCACTCTGCCTTAGGCTGATAATTTTTAACTCTGTGGGCAAAGGACACTATTTTGGGGAGGGAGAAATGGTTTTACATGGAAAGAGGGGGGAAGAGACCATTCATAATTACCTTAACATTTTCAATCTGGGGAATCTGTTGACAAAGATGTTGAGGATTTAGAAGTTGTTCCTATTTCCATGATCTGATATTGGGAGGGAGAAGGAAGGGAGAAATTCCAGAAAGAGGAAATATTTCCATCACATAAGAAATACACACAGAAAGAGAATGCTATTGGCATTTCCAGATCCAAGGAAAGAAAGGAGGAGAAAGTAGATAAGCTGCCTAGCTGGAAATAAAAAAGACTAAGACCAGACACAACCATTATCAAAATGTGATGCCATAATCCGCAGGATGATTGAAAAGAATAGCATAAAGTTATAGAAATCTCAGCAACTGGACATATTCACTTTTAGAAACCATTTTATCCTTCCACAAATGGTGGCCCGAGAAGAACCTCTGGGTGAACTGATAAGACTGTTCTCTTAAAGGATAAGTGAGAAAGTAAGCATGTGGATCTCTCTCGTGTTATGAGCATAGTTATAAGTAGGCTGGATTGATAGATTTTGTAGTATCTGATTTTCATTATAAGGACATTCATGCCTGGGTTAAAAACAGCTTATCTGTCAAAGCTTCAGCCTGGACTCTTCCACTGACTCTTGATGCCAATTGAGTTTCTAAAGAGATATTTGTTGTTGTGTGTGCTTACACACACCCCCACACACACACGTACAGCAAAAGTCTACAGGTGTTTATTCAAACCCTCCAAACAGGTCCTCTGAACATATGCCCAGATCCAGAATACGAGCTTCAGCACAGCAAGAGTCACTTGATAACCAAGTCCAAGGAAAGCAGTCCATGATTTGAATGGGTCATGATACATGGCACAAGCACACAAGGCACAGGACTGGGCATGTTGCTCCAGCAATGCTCAAGTCCTAAGGATGGGGTTAAGTAGGCAATGGTGGTGCAGCCCTTCATGAAAGGCAAGGTTGCCTTCTCATGAGTAGTCTAGTTGACCAGCATTTTACCTGTCTCCTCTCTGCTCTATGTGTCCTTGGATCAAGCGGAGATGTGGACTTCACCTCCTCTTCACTGCTAATGGGTGGCCACTGCTTCTGGTCCTTGTCTAAAGCCTCCTAGCCAACTTACTACATCTGTGACTCACCTTGGTCAGCCTCAGTTTCTCATTCTTCCAATCGACCCAGCTGAGATTGCTTAACACTCTCCGAGCATTGATCCTGATCAACACTTAGCTCTGCACTTTCCTCTGCCAATTCAAACTCACATTCCTCCTCTGAACTCATATCCAGAAAGCGGCCCAAGGACAGATCCTTGAAACTGAGCCCTGTTTGGAACTCTGCCTTGGTACCAATTGGCAATGCATATACTGATTGCTATAAATGAAATTCTCTTTTCCATTTAATCAGTTTATGGAGTATAGCAACTTTTGTTACAATTCATGTCTTCCTTTCCACATTAGGAACACTGATTGTTTAGGACAGGGGTCTCCAACCTTTGTAACTTTAAGTCTGAAGGACTTCAGCTCCCAGACTGAAGTTGGCTGGAGAAGATGGCTGGAAAAGTCTGGGAGCTGAGGTCCTTCAGACTTAAAGTTGCAAAGGTTGGAGACCCCTGGTTTAGGATGCCAGGGTGAGTGAATGTCAGCCATGTGAGGTAGTCTAACTTTATTGTAAGATTACATTAACAGAATCTTGCAAGTCTGAAAGTACAACTCTGCCCACTCACTTTACAGTCCAAAAAAACTAGAGAGGGTCCCTTCTGAGATGTTTGCCATTCCCCCATTGCTTTTGTGAGTTCAGCTGACTATTGTCTAGTATGTGGCTCTTTCTTCTGCCTCCTAAAGCATTGCCACATACAATAAAAGATGCTCCTTTGCTTATTTCTTGGATAGAAAAAAATGACTGTGCTGAATGTTGAATGTTTTCCAGTGAGAGCTAATGAATGAAGCAAGTAAGTTTACAGAGAACAGAGCATACGTAGATGTCTTGCAGGAATGGGACAAGAAGCACTGGGCAATTTAACATGTCATAATATTATCATATCATGCAGTTGATGGGAATTTTGACATCAACATTGCTTGTATCAAATATCTATGACAGTAGGTCATCCAGTACACAAGGGCTGTAGCTACTTTTTTCATTGTCCAATCTAATTCAACTGAAAGTGTAGCTTCACTATTTCTAGTGACAGGGGTGGCCTTGTCAAAAAAATTACAGATTGATCCCTTAATTTAAACTTTGTAGCTCAGTGAGAGAGCATGGACTTGCATGCAAACACCATATACTTAATCCCAGTATCTACAGGTAGGGCTAGAAACATTGCCTTCTGAAATTCTGGCAGCTTCCTATGTTTCCATTCAATAAATTCATTCTGACTGATTGCAACAGCATGAAATTGGGTTAATTCACATGTTGCCACTGGGATGATTTCATATAATCACTACATGGGACACAATTGGGGAGTTTTTCTGATCTTACACTGCAGCAATACACTCTATATGCAGAAACCCAGGAATCAAGCAATTCAATCAATTTTATACTTTTCCTAGGATACCCAAGGCTCATGGTTCCTGTTTGCAGATGCAACGAATTCAAATTTTATGCCCAGTGGAGGCAGAAAATTTGTGTACTACAGAAAATATTGTTGCAATTTGGGTTTTGTGTTTGATTATAAGAAATGGTAAGTGGTTTGACAGTCCCATTTCCTAATTTTCACTGAAAACTCCAAGTTTAAATATCTCCTTGTTATGTACTGACACCCGTTTGAATTCCCCGGCAACAGCCAGTCGCGTCTGATTGGCCAAGACGCGACTGGCTGCAGCCGAAACGGGAGACGCGCGGATTGGCCGGCTCAATGACAGCTCCATATAAAAGGAGCTGTCAGAGAGAAGGCGCGCGCTTTTTGGTTACTTCAACTTACTGTTGCTGTTCTGTTGAACTGTGTTAATAAAAGCCGTTGGATCAACCGGGTCTGGACCCTCTCTATCTCAATTCACAACACTGGCGACGAGGACTGGGGCCCGGCATCGATCCTCCTAACCGACCTCTTCACACTGCGGATCGAAGAGATTTAACGTTTCACCGGCAAGTCATATTTTGCCTCACGATCATGGCCACTCTGCCTCCCTTCGCGACATACGACCCATCGGTGGAGACCTGGGAGGCCTTCCTGGCGCGTTTTGATTGTTTTCTCCTCACCGATGTGGCCGGAGAGATCACCCCCGCGAGGCGCCTGGGCCTATTCCTCGGCTGCGGCGGCCGGACTGTTTTTGCGGTCGCGCGCAACATAGCCGCCCCGGCAGCGGTCCAAGACCTAGAGTGGGGCGTCCTACAGGCCCGCCTCAAGGCCCACTTCGCCCCGGCGCCCTCTAAGATTTCGCGCCGCTGCGCGTACAGGCAATGCCGCCAGCTGCCAACGCAGTCTGTGACCGACTTCCTGCAGGCCTTGCTCGCGGCCGCCCTCCTCTGTGAATTTCCAGCCCCGTTCCTAGATGAATCCCTGCTCGAGCAGTTCGTGGCGGGGCTCCGGGACATCAAGCTCCGCCGCCGGCTCCTAGCCCGCTCGGACATTACTTTGGAGCAGGCCATCGAGGATGCAAGGGCCGCGGAGCTGGCGGACGCCACGTCCGACCTCTTCCTGGGTCGGCCGGCGCAGCCACTGCCTTCCCCGCGGGCCTGCCTCGTGAACGATCTTGCGCCGCTCGACCCCCTGGAGGACGGCTCCCCGTTCGAAAGCATTGCCCGCCTGCAGGCCTCCGGCCGCGGCAACGCCAGGCCTAGCGCCTCCCGAAAAGGGGCCTCCGTTTGTGCCGGGTGCGGCGGTGCCCACGCAAGGAGTCGACGTAGCCCCGCCTATCTCAGCGAGTACGTATGCTAATGGGCCCGCATGCGTACTCGCTGGGGGGAAAGGAGTGTTATGTACTGACACCCGTTTGAATTCCCCGGCAACAGCCAGTCGCGTCTGATTGGCCAAGACGCGACTGGCTGCAGCCGAAGCGGGAGACGCGCGGATTGGCCGGCTCAATGACAGCTCCATATAAAAGGAGCTGTCAGAGAGAAGGCGCGCGCTTTTTGGTTACTTCAACTTACTGTTGCTGTTCTGTTGAACTGTGTTAATAAAAGCCGTTGGATCAACCGGGTCTGGACCCTCTCTATCTCAATTCACAACACTCCTCATTGTTATCAATTAACATTAGCAAATCCATAAAGATCTGGTGTTGTCATTTTGCAATACATTAATCAAAACAGTTTACCTTTGACCAAGAAAGGTACATCTGTCACTGATATTTTTAATTTTTTATGGTTTATATTTTAAGAAACTTTTCCTAAAGTAAGCAGGATTAATTTACGACTGTAAACTAAAATGCATCAGTAGAATATCAATGGATGAAAGCCCCAGAAAAAAAGTATCCAGTTACTGCTGCCCAGATGGTACATTACACTGTATAATACAATACAGAAAATAATAATATGGGTTGAGGTATTTTGTTAATGGAAAAATCATTAGGATATACTTTAAAATACCTCAAATTTTTTTAAAAATATAATAATATTTACCACCCAGACTTCAACCAGTTTGCAACTAATTATATAATCCAAGGACATGTTTAGCAAGAAGAATATCATATTAAATGATATGTTTAATTATGGGGCTTTATGATTAAGTCACACTGCAGTCCTGGTCACTGATTAGAAGCCAGGTACTAGTCTGTAGGTCAGTTGAAAGCATGCAAACAAGCCAAGTCAAGGCTTGGCTTGCTGCAGCAGTGGCAGTCCAAAAAAAGCCAATGCAATCCTAAATTGTATCAACAGAGGGATACAATCAAGATCAAGTGAGGTACTAATACCACTCTATAAAGCCTTAGTAATACACATAGAATACTGCATCCAGTTTTGGTCACTACACTATAAAAAAGATATTGAGATTCTAGAAAAAGTGCAGAGAAGAGTAACCAGGATGATTAGGGGACTGGAGACTAAAACATACAATGAACTTTTGCAGGAACTGGGCATGGCTAGTCTAGTGAAGAGAAGGAGACATGATAGAAGTGCTCCAATATCTGTGCCACAGAAAGGAAGCTATTTTCCAAGGCACCTGAAGGCCAGACAAGAATAATGGATGGAAACTGATCAAGAAGAGATTCAACCTAGAAATAAGGAGACATTTTCTGACAGTAAGAACAATCAACCAATGGAACATCTTGCCTTCAAAAGCTGTGGGAGCTTCATCACTCAAGAAGAGATTGGATTGCCATCTGTCAGAAATGGTCCTGCTTGGGTGGGGGGGTTGAACTAGATGACCTACAAGGTCCCTTCCAAGTCTGTTAATCTTTTAGATCTGTTAGATCTGAAGCTACTGCTTCCTTCCTAGGGCTAAGAAAGAGAGAGAGAAAGGAATCAGTGACAGTGCAGATTGGATGCTCAAAAGAAATAGAATAGAATAGAATAGAATTCTTTATTGGCCAAATGTGATTGGACACACAAGGAATTTGTTTTGGTGCATATGCTCTCAGTGTACGTAAAAGAAAAGATACATTCATTACGAATCATAAGGTACAACACTTAATGATAGTCATAGAGTACAAATAAGCAATCAAATCATACTAGGAAACAATCAATATAAATCGTAAGGATACAAGCAACAAAGTTGCAGTCATACAGTCATAAGTGGGAGGAGAGTGGGGAGAATCAGTGGTCAAACTCCCACTCTATTCCCCAAGAGTTGATCAGTATTCCTGTCAAGTTTCTGGCCTTGACTATGTGCAGTTCAATCCCATCCTTTTGCCTACAGTGCAGAGGGCAGTGGAGAGCTGTGACAAAGAAGGGGGTGTGCTATATAGATGTCATTGCTGTGGCACACTGTGTTGAGAGCCAGCCTCTTTGTTCTGCCATATCTGGGGGAGGGGGGGGAAGAGCCTTGTTAACTGCAGCTTGTGCATTAAAGCACAATCACTAGAAACAGAGAGAGCCTACATGCAAAGGGCTATGTCCTTTGCTCGGGCTTGATGGATGAAGCCACAAAGAGTAAATAAAACTCTTAGCCTGTTTAGCACAGCATCATTTACAGCAACTGGAAGAGGCTGTGTGGGGTCTCAGAAGAGGCACTTTCCAGCTGGAGTTGCCAGAGACTGAATCAAAGATTTTCTGCATGCAAAGCATGTGCTGTTCAAGCATTACTTCCTTTTTAAAATTAATTTTATTTGCTATAATGATGAAATGTAAAAGAAAAAAAATAAGCTAATGAATTGCAAAATGCATTTCTAAGTAAGTATATGTACAGAGAGACACACATATACGTGCATACACACATACATATAATTATTATGCTTAGCATTAAATTCAGATCATATAGAAATATACTGTGTTATCTTCTCATTTTCAAAAATAAATCATAAACTCGTATCCTGAATCCATCCTTGAAATCAAGAGAGTAATTTTTTCCAATTTGTCTAGAATTATCCTATCCAAGCTCAGTATAGCCAAAGCTCTTCATGAGATGACAAATTCCATGTATTAGGAATCCAATTCAGCATCATATCGAGACCTTTACCTATAATATTTCTTTTCAAAGTTATACTAAAATATATTGATCAGATTCTGAAACCAAAACGAAGCTCTAAAAGAACAGGACCAAACCATGTGAGTTAAAGAATGTTCACATTTCTTAAATTTCCAATATTGGAAATGTAATGACTATTTCTTTTTAAACGAGCAATCCAACAGCCCTAAAATAACATTTTCTAATAAATTCATCTAATTTTTAAATCATTGCAGTATACGTCACATTTTTTAATCCCTGGCCCTATTCATTTTCCAAAGTGATATATTCTAATTCTTTACACAGATAAGAATATATAATTGATATGCCCTTCCTTTTTTTTTTTTTGCTTTATAAAAAGTAAAAGTAAGATTGCCATGTCCAACACACTGATGTCAGCAGAATTAAGTATTCTCAATTCTGTATTCAAAGTGATCTGGGTACTTTTCTGCTTCCTTGTTTGCATACTGCCACACTTATTACTTCAAATCACCATAAACTAAACTAACCCAAATTTAAGAAGAATCTTACAAATGTAAGATTCATTCAGATGATGTTTTTTTTTTTAAAGGCAGACCATGAAGGGTATTTTCTCCTGAGACTATCGGTCCTTATTTCCTGCTTTGGATTCTTTCTTCTTTTGTTTCGCTCTTTGAATAATTTCCTTTCTCCAAGAATCTTATTTAAAAAAAAACTATTTGCAGAAAGATAAGCAGTATCATTTCCTTCATATATATGCTCTCAACCAAATGTAGTCAAACCATTTCACATAATAATAAAGTAAAAATAATGCATGCTAAGAACAATAAAAAATGAGTCTCCAAGCTAGCAAAAAAAAAAACCCTCTTAACTAATTTCGTAAATATCTTTAAAGTACTGTTGACAGAAAGATATTTATTCACAGGAGAGATTTATCTGATATAAAGACACCTGCTGTGTGGGATGAAAAGACCACCTCCAATAATCTCCAACACGTGCAAAGTGGTAAGCATAGCTCAGTTAGAACTAGGATTTGAATTTTATATTGTTTTAAATAAGAACCATGCTTCTTTCCCAAGCTTTGCTATTGAACTATATTAGTATTTGCATTTCAAAATAAATGGCTGCTTTCCACCAATAACGAAGAAAATGGATAGAATTTAGTATAATGATGATCACTGGTTTAAGAATGAGCAAGCACTATTATCAACATTCTACTCACTTTGCAAAAATCTCTGGTGGGCATTTTGAAAATACAAGTTCTAAATTGTTTTAGTGTTTCACGATGCTCTTTTGTACCAGGCAACTTCAATTAAGGGCAACATTCTAGGCACTTTAAAATACATTTTAAATCACAGAAGGATTCTCCCCACCTCTATAGAAACATGACTTTACAGTCTTCCTAATATTTTAGGGGGTACGATGTGATGCACCAACACAAGCACTTTCTATTTATGTTGGATACTGATCTTAATATTCAAGAGAAGAGAGTATAAAGTTAACAAGCAATTATTTGGCAAATTAGTACTCAACAACCCTGAGTAAATAGGAAGTTTGAAACCTATCTGTTATATAGCTACTTTAATTTGCATAGCACACTGGTGTGTTTGCTTTGCAAATACTTTGCAATGAATCATCATTTGTGCTATACAGTCCAAAGAAAAGCAATCAAAATTCACAGCAAGACAATGAAATTAATTATAACTGTTGAATTCTGTGGTGGTAATTCCTCCTCATGCTGGAAGATTAATTGCATTGCACTTTCCCTGCACTCCACTAAATGATCTGATGAATGTATAATCATTTACAGATTTCTCAAATGCTGAAAATTGATTACCTTTGATTAGCTCTGATCTGCACAAAGAGCTCTGACAGAGTATCACTGAAACATTACAACATTACAGACAAAGTAACAAATGATTTAATTACCAGTGTGCTTATTAATGTTAGATTCCCTGCAGTGATCCTGGCAAATCTGAGGCCTGTAATAGACCTGTGGGTTTCACTGAATTCCATTAGGGTTTAAGTAATATTTCTCACTATTTCACAAATCCTTCTTTTCATAGCTGCTTAATAACGCTAATTAATTTTAATTTACACCCCCAAAAATCTATCACATCTCTTACAAACTTTTAATTAGATGCAAAATAGGGGAACTCGCCTCTTTCTTGAAAGCATGTAAATATGATCTGCCATTGTTGATGTTTCCAAATATGGTTAGCATTAAAAGGAATTTATTTTCCTGGGATGCTCTTTGGAAAAGGAAGTGTAGACAAACCTTCAATACTAGCAGCAAACATGATTTCACTTAGTTGTTTAAACAGAAATCAAATATGTGTGTGGTGAGGGGAAAGGATAGTAAAATGTTGAACTCAGGGAATGGTAAACATCATTTCAATACGTTTTTTTTCTTCCTGTCGTGCCAATGTAGATATTCCCCGGTTTTGTTAATTGTAGAGATAAAACACACTGATTAAGCAGCTACAGTGAATGCTGAAAAAGCATGTGAAACCGAGAGATCAAGAGAACGCCAGCCCAGGGAGATAAGCCTGTGATGACTGTTGTTGGCACAAACAAATCAAGCTTTTCTAGGCTTGTGCTTATGATCTCTTAGATCCAATAAAATTGGCAGCTTCTGTGGCTTTGCCTCATTTTATGTCATTATGTATGACATTCAATTATTATGAAGCAATGACAATGAAAACCCAGATGATCAGACAAGTCAAAAAGAGCCCAGAGAAAACATGGCTTCTGAAACATTTCCAGAAAATAATATTGGTAATCAAACGCTTACATTGCACTGAAGCCTTAATTCAGAGCAGGGTTGATTTATAATAATAATTTTGAAACCTAGCCTTGTGGAGAAGGGTGGGGTGGGGGGAGATTGTAATACTGCAGGTGTTGCTGTGTTGTTTTCAATGCACAAACTAGGGATCTTAAATAGCAGCTATGCATCTTTCATTGCAGATTATCATTTATTTCCCTTTTTCCCTGTTTTCTTTCCTTAAAAAAAAAAAAGAATCAGCTTGAGCTGTCAGCATATGAGAATCCACCCATCACAGCAAAATAGTAACAAGAGTCAGAAATATTGAAGTCAGATTGTTGATGTCAAAAGTCACACACGAGTTCAGTTCTCTGTTTTATTAATCTGGTTTCAAGCCACATTGTGTCTATGTTCAAAGTGATGTACGACAGAACAGATTATCTGAAAGGTGTGACTTCAAAGTCATAAAATAGATTTAGTCTAACAAAATCATTATCAGGAAACTGTTGGGGCTTTTGAAATAAAAGCATGATACTCAACCAAATGGCTTTCTATAATGCTCACTAATCGTTTTGCATGGAATCTTGGCAACACATTTTCTAACATTTTACTTGCATATACGGAAACACGCACACTACAAACAAGTGTTATATATATGATATATTTTAATATCCTTTTTCTCTGTTGTATTCCCCTTTATTATTTTAGCAAAGAGGAATTACATATTTCTTTTTATATCACATCCTACGTGTAAACACTGAGCTTTGATAAATGCAAATATGGGAGAGTTACATGAACATATGACTTACTAAGAGTGATTTAAAACTAATGCAAATGTAAGGCACCCTCCCCCACTCTACCAAGCTCTCTGAATAACAAAGCACCGGTTTTATACTGAAAAAGGCTTGTTTACACAAGTGCATCTGGAATTAAATGGCTATTGATAGTACTGTGTTTCCCTCATAGGTAAAATGCATGCACATAAAAAGCAGATAGCGTGTATTTGATTTGTTTTTAAAAGTAACATCAAGAATTCTGCTGTATTCCAGCCTTCTTATAATTTCAGTTTTGATTTATGGCTGTGTATTTTGTAATATGAGATTTGACCCCTTATATTTAATTTGAGTTAAGCAAGTATCTTGCAACTTTGTAATATAAAGCAGAGATTGTGAGCTATATTTGTCTCCAATCATGACAGTATTAGCTTTTACAACAACAAGACCGCTTTGCAAAATTTTTTGAAGAAAGCTCTTTTATTCTATTGTGTTTCCCTATTTTTTTTCTTTCTATTTTCTCTTCAGGCTTCTCTTCTCTCCGGGCTTCAGAGCATAGGAACTAATAAACTGGTGGTATCTACAGTATAGAAAAGAAATGGGTGGTTTAACAGAATTGTTATTATAGCCCTTAATATAAAGAAAACATACATGAAAACTTATTTTCTATTTTTGCTATATTTTAGGTGGACTTAATATCTTAATGCTACAAAACCACAATATTAATTTTGTAACTTAATCCATGAAAAAGATTGGCTCTGAAATGAGCTAAACAAATATTTTAAAAAAATAAACATAAAGGATGGTTTTACTGCTATCTGATACAAGTACCAGATCTGTGGATTAAAAGGTAATTGGGAATAATCATCTTAATATTCATTGATTAGCAGCCATGCTATATAAATACAAAATTAACAAATATGTTTTGGCTCAAATAAGATTATTGTTTCTGGGCATGAATTTCCCTACCTTTGATAGCTAAAAATTTATATCTTGCTGGATTCCAGAATTCTTTACTTCTGTATATTCACATGTTCCAACCCTAGCGAAAACAAATTAATGGAGACTAAAAAGTAATTGGCTAAATCAAAGGTAATCACCCACTTTTATGGTTAACATGAAATATGTTTTAGGTACAGTAATTGCAAAACCATTATAAAAAGTTGTTAAAATGTAATAGTACCAATAAACATAATAGTACAATTTTATGAGCCAGTTTTATGACTTTTTTTAAATAAATTACACTCTAACAATTCCAGAGGGGAATGGAACAGTGAAAATTAAACCCAATTGATTTATTTTATTTAAAAAAATATAGCACGTGAAAATGTTTTAGAAATGATGTAATATTGGGACAACTATACTATTCTTAGAAAAAAATAAAAAGAGGCTGTACAATGTTTTTCTAAAGCAACTCATCACCTTTCAAAATAGCTGTACTCCAACTTCATACCCTTCCTTAGTCTAAGACAATGGCTTACATGGGAGAATGCTTCCTGCCTCCCAGGCAGAACTTCATAGCTCACAATTAATCTATAGATTTGAGGGCCCAAACCCTTCATTGTTTTACTTGCTGTATAATTATCTGTTATGATGAACTGTGATTCTAAGGACTATTGTCTTTAAGCTTGGATCTATGTATAGAGCAGAGGTCTGGCTGAGATCCAGGACTGGACCTTCCGCTTAGAATATATGCCTGACTGATTTCTCTAGTCCCTTCTCGTCTGGGTGAAGCACAAACTGTTTCTGCATGATTTCGTGGGTTGATGAGAAACAATTATGTCTTAAATGAAGTCATTCATGTCTGCCATTTTGTTTGCATATTTTTCAGCGTTCACCTGTTATTAAACCTGTCTTTAAATTGTAAACTAGTTTTAAGTAGACTTTTATGTCTAACACGGTTCTTGTAATCAGAGAAAAACAACATCAGTAATAATGTTTTCTTCACAAGTCACTCAAAAAAGAATCTAATAAATGTTAACAAACCCATTCTTCAAACAGACAGATACACACACCAGATAGAGTGTACGTAAATAACATTTAAGAATGTTAGGGTATTTTCCCCCTCTTTTTAATTAAGGAAACATTCTTATTTCAATAATTGTCTTCAGGTTTTCTTTCAGAGAAGCACCGATAAACACCCATAGCTGTTTTCTAAGTTCATGTAATGTAAGTGAAAGAACAGGTTGCATAAATAGACATTTTTGTATTCATCAAAACTTTTCTTATTAATTTTTTTGAGTCTTACTATGTTTTTCTCATTAATAAACAATATCCTTCTTTTAATTATTGAAGAAATGTGAACTTTCTAAGAAAATGTTTTAGTGCAATTATTTTCAAGCCCTATGCACACTATTCCAGAGACACATCTAAATGAACACAGGTAATGAAAGACCCAAACAACTGTGCATAGGACTGCATGACAGTTAAGAGAGATAGCAGGAATATAACATTAACAAAGCATGTGAGCCATAAGATATATATTTTGGGAATTCATTATGCCACTTAGTGTCCTGCTAGGTTGCTTAAGAAAAAAAATAACATTCTGATCCATGCAATTTCTCTCCAAAATTTCTCAAGAGTGGAATAGAATTCCATTGCTATATTTTCTCTTCAGGTTAATGAATGACTGGGGGGCGGGGGGGGGAGGCAGGGGTATGGAGGGAGTGAGATTACAAGGCTGTTGTATATTACACAGAGTAGTGATGCTTTAGACAATGACTTCAGGTTCAGGGCATGAAATCACTGGAACTTCATTATCTTTGTGATGTCGAGATCAACATGAAAGAAGCACGTTTAAATAAAAAGCAATCACTACATTATACAGTTTACTCTATTAAAATGCAGACAATAATGTATTTTCGTTTCAAAAATAACCATAAAGAAGTCTAATGAACCTATCATATATGTACTAAATAGGAGAAATGATTTTGGGGTAGCAGTGAGGTGCACTCAGATGGCCTCTATTACCATCATCATCATCATCATCATCATCATCATCATTGTTACTGGAAGGATCTTGCTTTCCCCCCCCCCCAAAAGGGGGGGAGGGAAACAGGCAAAAGCCCATGCCAAATCATTCAACAGCTCTAAATTACTAGACCAGTCCTGCCCACCGCTGTGCTCTAAACTATTTGCTAAATTCATTATTGTTTGGATTACTACAAATGATTTTCAGATTTTTGTTCTCATGGCACTGGAAATTTCCCCTGTCATTTACTTCTTTGCCATTTGCGTGCAAATTCTGCCTGGACTGGGATCCCTGCCATTCCATTTTCTTCACAGTGAAGGGTTTTTCTTTGCTCCTGGTGGGGCAAAGTCATGACCCAGAAAGAAATTGATTCATGAATTCTCAGGGTGCAGCTAAAGAAGAGAGGAAATATGCCTTGGCTGAGCTCCTACCAGTGACAATTTAAAACCTGTAATTAGTTTGGATGCAAGCTGTAAAAGGAATCAGAATTTAAAGTGCATTAATTCAAACTGATATATTAACTTTAACAACATAGATGCCTTATTATGGAGAATCATTATTACAGTCTGTTTGGCTAACTGCTGGAAATAAGGTTTTATTAACTTATAGGGGAGAAAAATGATTAGCAAATGCTGGTGTGAGAGGCGTTTTAGGCATGCAATGCGTTTCCAAAAGAAATGTAACTTTGAATGGGGTTGGTTAGCCTTAACACCTTAGCGATGGGTTCTGTTTTTATAGATTCCCATCATTCTCCTGCATCACAATGGTCAAGGCCGTGACCCCCACCCCTGCTGGTATCAGGACCCTGCATCCCCTTTAACTAACTCCCTGACATTTCTATGAAGTATGCAGCTGAAATGTTATACAGTAATTAATGTTGATCCTAGCACACACTCAGCCTCCAGTACAAATTAGGATGGAAAAGGTTATCATAATATTTAGCTAGTCTGGTAGATTTCAATTGCTCCCTGTGGGGGGACAAACAAAAAAAAGTGGGGAGGAATATTTTTTTTAAAAAGTTACATTGCTGAGAATTGCAGCACCCAAGGAATTCTGCGGAGGAAAGGAAAAGAGAAATGGTGAGTTGCAGATCTCTGCTTTGAAAAGAGCTATGCTTGAAAAGAATTGCCCATGTGACAGAGAGAGGTTGATCCTTAAGAAGCATTCAGTGCTCCAAGGAGCAGCTTGTAGCTTTGCAGCGTGCACTTCTGTGGGCAATGTCAGCAGACGGTGACTGAAATTCCAGCTAAAACTCTGTTATCTTGTGGAGTTCAGATCCAGGTAGAACCAGCAGCTGTATCTTCTCGACCTGTCAGTGGTGTCTGAAAAACACCATGAGACTAAATAATTTAGATTACACCATACTGACCTGTATAATTGTTTAAATGAGTAATGCGGAGACTAACTGAAAGAGGTCAACCATCTGTAGAGGAAACATAGAATTTGGTTTCATTTCCAAACAAACTTTTGAAGAGCTATGCTGTGGGAGGTAGGAGAAAATCCAAAGAAAGATCAAGTGCTTATCTGGTTGAAACTTCCATCACTAGCAAAAAGAAACATTAATTGCAAATGGGCCAGGGACAGCAGCTAAGTTTGATCTATGCAACATGTCATTAATCTGTCTTTTCTTTCCTACAGGTTAACGTGAATGGGTTTTAAATATCCATTATCACTACCGATGTAGTCATTACTTAGCAAACAAATTACAAACATTGAGAACTCTGACCGTATGGGACTCATCATGGCACCTTCACAACGTATGAGATTTTTCACTTTGCTCTCGAGGGAGAATAAAGACATAAAATGCATTGCACCAAATGTATACATCAAGGGAAATGGGAATGAATCTGCTGAAGAGTCCATAGAATTATCTGAAAGAGCATCGTGCTGCTAAAGTTGTTTGGGCCTCTATGTTGCTGGGTTTAAGATCATCTGGGAAACAAAAACGATGATGTTTTTGTATAATATTACATAATAAATGAACACAATCACAATGTTGCCTTAAACTGAGCATTTGTCCTGATCCATTCTTTAAAGGCCATATGATTGTTTTGCATTCATTATCTATTCAAATATCAGAAAATACATGTACAAAATACATTTGTCCATAGATTTTGGGGGAAAGTGGTGGGACCTCCACTATATTGGCTACTACTAATGTTCCCTCATTAATACAGAGGTGCCTACCCTTTGGCAGATTTAATGCTTTGTATGTAACAAATTCATGTAAGAGGTGGAGAGACAATGAATTCACGTATTTTAAGAAAGGATTTATGTTTTTTTAATGATTCAGTCCAGATAGTCTCCTATATTTTTGCTTCTATCTCACAGTGAAAGAGCAAAACTGAAAGCATCTAGAAATGTTCCTAGTGTGGATGCTCCCATGCATTGTACCTGTGATGAACCCATGTTGAGAATGTCCATATATTCGATCAGTTACTTTGCTTTTATTTTAGCAATCCCATCCTATGAATCCTATATGGTTTTAGTTGTAACACATGGAAATACTGTTTTCAGAAGTACAGTGCATAATCTAGTCACATTTGGTATTTTAAAAGCCCGCTGATTTCAATAGGAAAGATTTAAGCATGTATTTAGCTCTCCTGTTGAAACTGTTAGAGCTTAAAATTGCTGAACAATGGCTGAGGCTGCTTAACAATAAGCTGGAATTTCTACAATGTTTAGTTAGCAAACATGTTTTTTCACTCACTGGTGAAACAAATGAAAACTGTGAAGCTGCATAAGGTACTTTCCTGACAAGTAGTATAAAGGTGTCATCTACTGTGGAGGAAGCTTCGTAAATGGCTGCAAGAAGATGATATTCCATTGTTTAAGGGACTATTTTATTCTAATGAGTACTAGGGAAGGAAACGAAATCCATCATAGGTTTCTTTTAATGAGAATGTTGCAGTTTAGCACACAAAAAAAAAAAGGAGGAGGAAGGGGGCAGAAATACACAGAATCTGCTACCATGTAGAATTTTGTAACACTTCATTAAAAACCTCCATGGTCCTTGGAAAATTTGCATCACATTTTAGGGCATGCTTGAAATTAAATGAAGCATATTTTAGGGCAGAGTTTTCCAACCTTTCTGCTTTTGTGGACCAGAGGTTGGGACAGAGGAGATTGTTTCATGTGAGAAGCTGGCAAGTGCACAGGAGTACACCTCCATTTGTGTGAGTGGCAGACACACCTTCCACTTGCGCAAATGGGGCACAAATGCATGCATTCTCCCACTACTCCTTAAGAAGCCCTCTTTGGATCCAGCTCTTTTGAACAACTACCATCCAGTCTCCAACCTTCCCTTTCTGGCGAAGGTTGTCGAGAGTGTGGTGGCACAACAGTTTCCCCGTCACCTGGAGGAAGGTGATTATCTAGATCCGCGCCAGTCCGGCTTTCGGCCCGGGCATAGCACCGAGACGGCATTGGTCGCGTTGGTCGATGATCTCTGGAGGGCCAGAGATGGGGGTTGTTCCTCCATCCTGGTCCTATTAGACCTCTCGGCGGCTTTCGATACCATCGACCATGGTATCCTATTGCATCGGCTGGGGGGGTTGGGGGTGGTAGGCACCGTTTTACGGTGGTTCTCCTCCTACCTCTCTGGCCGATCGCAATTTGTGTTGGCAGGGGGGCAGAGATCGACCGCGAGACCCCTCGCATGTGGGGTGCCTCAGGGGTCGGTCCTCTCGCCCCTCCTGTTCAACACATACATGAAGCCGCTGGGTGAGATCATCCGTGGTTTTGGGGTAGAGTACCATCTGTACGCTGATGATACACAGCTGTACATTTCTACCCCAAACCACCCCAACGATGCCGTAGCGGTGATGTGCCAGTGCCTGGAAGCTGTACGGATCTGGATGGGAAGTAACGGACTCAGGCTCAACCCGACCAAGACCGAGTGGCTGTGGTTTCCGGCTGCCCGGTTCAACCAGCTCATTCCATCGCTGGCCATAGGGGGCGAACATCTTGCCCCTGTGGATGGGGTGCGCAATTTGGGTGTCCTCCTGGATGCCCGGCTGTCCATGGAAGATCAAGTGACAGCCGTGGCCAGGAGGGCGTTTTACCAGGTTCGCCTGGTTCGCCAATTGCGCCCCCTATTGGATCGGGACGCCCTTTGCACAGTCACTCATGCTCTCGTGACATCCCGACTGGACTATTGTAACTCTCTCTACATGGGGCTGCCCTTGAGGTGCACCCAGAGGCTTCAGCTGGTCCAGAATGCAGCCGCGCGAGCAATTATGGGGACCGCTAGGTCCACCCATGTAACACCGCTCTTACGCGAGCTGCACTGGCTACCTGTCGTCTTCCGGGTGCGCTTCAAGGTGTTAATTATCATCTTTAAAGTGCTCCATGGCTCGGGACCTAGCTATCTGTAGGATCGGATCCTGCCCCATACATCCTCACGGCCGATTCGCTCCCACAGAGCGGGGCTTCTCCGGGTGCCGTCCACTAGACTGTGTCAGCGGGCGACACCCAGGGGAAGGGCTCTCTCTGTGGCGGGCCCGGCCCTCTGGAACGACCTTCCCCCCGATATTAGGATGACCACGGACCTCCGCTCCTTCCGTCTCAAATTGAAAACCTATTTTTTCCGTCTGGCCGGCTTGGGATAGCCTCCTTGTCCTGGGGTTTTAGGGTAATTTTAATTATTTGTAGTGTTTAGGGGTTTTAGGGACAGTTTTTTAGTTTTTTATAGATGTTTTTAGCGCAGGATTTGTTTAATTGTGATTTTAAATTATGTATTCTGTTTGTGTTTATTGTTTTTTAATTTTCCTGTGCCCCGCCTCGAGTCCCTCTGGGGAGAGAGAGCGGGTAACAAATAAAATTTATTATTATTATTATTATTATTATTATTATTATTATTATTACTCATGTAAGTGGAGATGTGTACATATGCTCACCTGCCCCTTCTGCAGCCTGGTTCCAAATGGCTCATGGCCCAGTACTGGGATGCAGCTCAGGGTTAGAGACCCCTCTTTTGGGTTTGCCATGGAGAAACAAAGCATAGATATGGCAGGTACTACTTGCCGCCTGGGCAATTTTTGCCCATTCTTATTAAAGGTTATGGAAAAGATGGTTGCCTGGCAGCTGCGGAGGGTCCTGGATGATAAAAAGATTATCTGGACCTTTTTCAGTCAGAATTAGGTCTGATTATGGGATGGAAATGGCATTGATTGTGCTGGTCAACGATCTCTGGTGAGAGCAAGATGTGTGTAGTGTCAGGCCTGCAGCCATCTTTTCTTTTGGATCTTTGGCCTGCCACACTTGCTATTATTCTTCTATGCATTTTCTATTGTGGGAAAATGGGAGAGGGATTGAATGGAGTTAGATACTATGTAGCCATAACAAAATTCTTTCTAGAAAGCCAAGGTCATCCTTTGTCTTTGCACTTCTGCACCTGACCGGAACTGGATGGGTAGAACTGCCAGCATGGCAGTGGAAGATTGGACCATATGATGGACTTGTGGGTGTGAGGCAGGGGTGGGTTTGAGCTGGTTCTAACCGGTATGCTAGAACCCGTTCGTGAAATTGAGCGTACTTTTAGAACCCGTTCCTCCAGTGGCATAGTACCGTAATGCTTGGCTTCCTCCCCCCACCCGTGGGCTTGTACAGCAGCCGAAAATTGCCTGGTTAAAAAGAACATAACCGCCTGGTTAAAAAGAAGGAGGAGGCTCCGCTGATCTGGAGCCCATCTGCAGAGGGAGGAATCCTCCTTGTGTTCCTCATCTTCCCAGATGGGTTCCAGAAAAGTGGAGCCTTCTCCTTCTTTTTAACCAGGCAGCGTGTGCCCATGGGCTTGTGCAGCAGCTGAAGAATAGGAGCGAGGATTCGGCTGCTATACAAGCTGCCCTCTTCTCTCTGATAGCTGCCTGGTTAAAAAGAAGGCTGAGACACCGCTGGCCCGGAGCCTATCCATGGGGGTAGGGGTCCCCCTCGCATTCCTCATCTTCCCGGATGGGCTATAGAGTCATTGCCAGCCGCACAGAGCCTCGCCATGGCTCCACACCATAGAAAACATAGGCGCATGCACACACCCTGTAAATTGCAGCCTTGGAGACTTCATAATGGTGGGAACTTGTTCTCACCCACCCAGGCTTCTGCAAAAGCTTTCCTCTGAAGCCAAAGGCCTCCGAAGGAGGAAGAGCCAGTTAGAAGAGGGGCTTTGGTCCTGCTCTGGGCTGTAATTGTGTCGGGCGTGCATGCACCTATGTTTTCCATGGTGTGGAGCCGCAGCTGGAAGACAAAGAATGGGAGGGCAACCAGCAGGGCCTTGTCCTTCTTAAGAGGACCTGTCCCTGAAGAGAAAAACGCTGCTGCCAGGTACTTTTAACCTGTGGTTGGAACACAAGTTGACCACAGTATGTGTGTCTGTGTTTGTGAGAGTGACAGAGTGAGGCAGACAGACAGAGAGAGGGGGAGAGAGAAAGAGAGAGAGAGAGATGGGAGGGATGGAAGGACAGACAGACAGAGAAATACAGAGAGAGATACACACAGAGTGAGTGATTAAGTGAATGAATGAGTGAGAGACAGACAGACAGACAGACAGACAGACACACACACACACACACACACATAGTTGCAGAGAGAGAGGAAGGGAAGGGAGAGACACAGAGAGACACAGAGAGATAAGGAGGGAGGGAGGGAGAGACAGACAGACAGAGAGACACATGCAGACAAAAAAAAAGAGAAAGAAGGAAGGAAGGGAAAGAAGGAAGGGAGGGAGGGAGGGAGGGAAGAAAGAAAGAAAGAATTGTGACCACAATTGAGTGTTGTTAAGTGAGTTTCACCACATTTTCAAGTTGGCCACACCCACCTGGTCTCATGACCGCCGAGCTACAAAACAGGTCACACCTACAGAATAGGTTCTAAAAAAATTGGAAACCCACCACTGGTGTGGGAGCAAAATCTTGAACTTTTAACTCAGTGGGGAAAACTGGGAAGCTTTCAGATTTGGGTTTTCCCAGATGTACCAACATGGCTCTCTTAATAAATTGGAACTTTGAGCAATACTTTGCCTTGGACTCTGATTTACTTTGGATGTTATTTGGAACCCTGACAGGTAGTGCAACCATCCTCACTCTCCTTGACCTCTCAGCAGATACCATCGACCATGCTATCCTTTTAGGCAAGCTGCAGGGGATGGGAATGGATGGCACACTTCTGAACTGGTATGGCGCTTTTCTCTGTGGCAGGTCGCAATCAGTATTGATAGGGAGTTAGAGGTCCAGCCTTCAGTTGCTATTCTGTGGTATACCATATGTCTTGGTACTTTCCCCACTCCTTTTCAACATATATATGAAACCTCTGGGTGAGATCATCCATTACCATGGGTTGAGATATATATTGTATGCTGATGACACCAAACTCTATATTTCCACTCTTGGTGACCCAAGTCATGCTTTTGGATGACCTTTTGGGGTGCCTGGAGGCTGTGGGGGCCTAGATGGGAAGAATCAGGCTTTGACTGAACCCTGGTAAGACCAAATGGCTTTGGGTACATGGGGCTTCAGGATCTGGGACTTTGTCATCTTTGACTCTGGATGTGGTGGCATTGCTCCAGAAAGACAAGTCTACAACTTGGGGGTTCTCCTGGACATGTGGTTCCTATTCAAGGAACAGGTGGCAGTCACAGCTAGGAGATTCTTTGCACAACTTTGTGTTGTGCTCTAGTTACGGCCTTTCCTGGACCAGGATTCCCTGTATTCAGTTGTGCAGTCCCTAGTCTGGGCTAGGGTGGAAAACCTCCAGAGCAGTGTTCTGGACTATTACAAAATAGCAATCAGAAGTAATAAGAATTCAAGAAAAATCAGTGGTAAAGTAACAAAAGTTGGTTCCATAAACTTTAAAAAAAATACCAGAAAACCTGTTTACCTAAAAGTAAAATTAAGGAGGCAAATCAAGATGATGGTGATGGTGATAGTGATGATGATGATGATGACAAAAACAAAAATGTCTCAGGAAGGCACTACCATGAAGTGGTTATGAGATTTGTGTGCACTGACGAAGATGAGAGCTATGCCACATTATTCAACTATACTGGATAAGTTTCATCAGAATAGATAGAGGAAGAATATCTCTTCCATAAACAATATTGTGAGACATAAATTACAGAAACACATACCACTCATTCATCACCCAGATCAACAAAGACCATCCTAGGTGTTGGAGTTTCTGGACAACTGTTGAAAATCGGCTATAGGACTCAGGATTATTGGCTGAGCAATCAGGGCCAGCAACTGCAGAACTACTGCAAGGAAAGGTGTTTACCTGTCACAAATATATACATAATTATAAAGAAATATTTATATAGTATTATAAATCAAGTCCACTAAAAAGAGGAGATTGACAAAATGTAGAGTTTTGGAAAGAACAACACCCAGAATCAGAAATAACAGAACAGAGGCTAGCAGATCAGCATTGATTTGTACACAAATAAAGTATGCAGAACTGGAAGAACTGCAAAGATTTACCCAATGAAAGCCTTGCTGGAAGTAGCAGTGGTAAAAGAAGTCACATAGCTATTCAATTATTTTTATACTCAAATCAGGCACCCTCTCATCTGCTTTCTCCTCAGAAAGAGCAAACCCCTCTGACTAAAAAAGGGGAATTGAAACAAAGAATTAATAAGTAACACAAAAATAACAGAATAATGTTGCCTGCATTAAAACCTGTTCCAAAATAATAACTAGCACAAGTAGAAAAAGATGCCAATACTGTAATATCAAATATAAGTTCTAGCTCACTGAAAAAACAAACCGATTAACGTATTGGTTGCAGACAATTACAGACAATTGCAGTTATAATTGAATACCTGAAATGCAAAATCAATAAAGAAGAAAAAGTTCACAAAATGGAAGATCAGATTGGAAAATAAAATCAGCATTTATGATCAGATGCAACTAAGCTAGAGCAGATGAAATAAAAGAAGATGAAGAGCAAGATCAGGAAATATCTGATCAGGAAATATCTAGAAACAAGAAAAAATAAGGACAGATTGGAAATAATACAACACATAACAGCTATAGCCAAGATGATCAGCAGGTATGAGAGTTAAATTGCACACTATAGGAAGAATCTTCAATTTTAGTTGAATCAGAAATTTTTACAAATCCCTCAAATGGAGAGACTTCAGTGAATCAGTCAACTCTTGACAAAGAAAAAACATTGACATTCTGGGCACACTTATGGGACACACAATGAAATACAACAAAAATGCATCTTGATTAAAAGTAGTAGAGAAAAATAAAAATAGAAGCCAAAATGAAAGAACTTGTAATAACAGCTGAGATAGTGGAGAAAAGTCAAAGAAGATCAGCAAAAGATAAAGATAAACTATCAAAGGAGAATATTTGTATCTCAAGATTGACATAAGAGGTCCTTGGTACTCTCTGAGCTTGCTTGTTTTCTTTCAGACATTTTATTACCCAAACTAGATAACATTATCAGTACTAGTCTCATGCTGATTGTGTTACCTAGTTTGGATAATGAAACATTGCCAAGAATACAAGCAAGTAAAGATAAACTGCATGTTTTGGTTGGAACATCTGACCGCCCTGCACCCACTGATTGCCAAGCACTTTAATTGATAGGAACCAAAATTGAAAACTGAAAAAAGCTACCTGATAATGAAAGATACAATAAAAGGGGAAGCAGCAGACAAAGTTGCCTACCAACATCTTTCAAATCAGCTAACTGGTGTTGTAGCTGATTGCAGTCCAACAATGTCTAGTTGTAAACAAGCTCTTTCCATCTGAGAAGAAAGGAAACCACCAAACAATAAAGAACAAAAGATAAGCTTCTAATTGAAAAGAGGATTTAATGTAAAATTACAAGAGAAGAAAATCAAACTTGAATGTACATTGGATCGATTACAAGAAGGCATTTGATTCCCTGCCATATAGTTGGAAAATTGAGTGCCTAGAAATAACAGGAGTCAGCAGAAACATCAGAACCTTTGTACAATGACCAGTGATACAATGGGGGACACAGTTGCTGGTCAATGGTGATAATTTGGAGAGGTTAACCTCAAGAGCAGAATCTTTCAAGGGGACTTTCACCACTACAGTTTGTCATTGCACTGATACTTCAGTTAACAATGCTGAGCACTGCTTTTAAATATCAGAAATATCTGCCAGGCTTTGCCATCGCTTTTACATGGATAATCTGAAGTTGTATGGGAAAATGCCATCTAAAAGAAAATCACTGTTCAATACTGTCCATAAATACAGCCAAGATATCACAATGGAGTTTGAGCTGGACAAATGTGCCACCCTTACCATAAATAGGGGAAGATAACAAAAAATGAAGAAAGCTGCCCAAAGGAAATAACATCAAGAACCTGGATGAAGAAAATCACTACAAATACCTAGGATTTTTTCAAGCTAACAATATCAAGCAAAAAAGAAGTCAAGAAGAAATTTAGAAGTGAATACAGCATGAGAGTGAAGAAGATCTTAAAGTCCAACCTCCATGAGGAAGTAACATTAAGACAATTAACATTTGGGCAATTCTAGTCATTAGATACATCACTGCAATAGAGGACTGGACAATGACAATAAATCATGCCCTTCATCCATATGGCAACGTTGACTCCACTTACTAAGTAGCATAGATTGATGTGGAAGAGTTTTTATTTAAAAAATATTTTAACTGGTCTATTAACATTAAACATACCTCATGTTTCTTCCTCCTCTCTTATTTTCACACATCAATAATTTTGTGAGGTAGGCTGGGATGAGAGAGGATGGCAATAAAATCACCCAGTTGGCTTTCATGCTAACTTGAAGCAAGAATTCAGGGTCTCCTGGTTTGTAGCCTAATGAAAAAACAGCATTTAAAGAATATCTGAAGGACAGTAAAGAAGAGCACTGAAGCTAGTATATTTTGAAGGCTTACTAAGTATTGGAAAAACCAAAGTGGACTGCAAGAAAGACTAAGTGAAGAATAGAAAAGAAGCATTGCAGAGCAAAGTTGATATGGCCAGTACACAAAAAATAGAAAACCAAACAGAAAACATAATCTGGCAATGGCTGGAAAATTTAAGAAAGGCACAAAGAGGCTTATTCTGGTTGCACAAGACCAAGCTTTAAGAACAAATGCATACAAAGTCAAAATTGAGAAGACAGCAATAGACAGCAATTGCCACCTCTACAAAGAAGTTGAACAAACAGTGGATCACCTAGTTAACTGCTGCAAATTGTCCAGATTGACTGCAAACAGTCCGACAAAGTAGCAGGATCTCCTGATTGAGTGGGGGGTTGGACTAGATGACCTATAAGGTCCCTTCCAATTCTGTTAATCTGTTATCATACCCGGAAGAATTTACATTTGCCCGCAAGCAAGAAATGGTGGAGCCACAAACTAAACAAAGCAATAGAAAATGACAAGCTGAAGTGTTTTGGAACCTTAAAATTCAAACAGATAAGCACCTGCCAGGTAACACAATTATTGATTTGAAAGACCTAGATGTGGTAGTACCGTACAACAGAATAGAAGAAAAAGAGCTGGAGAAGATATAAAGGCAGGCAAATAGAAGCAGAACAGCTGTGGCAAAAGAAAGCAAAGCTAGTACCAATAATAATAGGCTCCTTTTGTACAATTCCCAAGAAACAGGAGCTGGGACGTTATTGGCATTGACAAAATCATCATCTTTTAATTGAAACAGTTTACATCCAGTGGCAATACCTTCAGTGCCATCAAGCAATACAGTGATCCCTCGTTTTTCGCGGTTAATGGGGACCGGAACCTTCCGCGAAAACTGAAAAACCGCGAAGTAGGATTCGCACCGGAAACTTGAGTTGGTGGACATCGTTTAAAGCAAGCACTAGGGGGCGCTTGCCTCCTACCGATGCATTTTTCCCCCCTGTATTTTTGAAAAACCCGCGAAGCACTGAAGCCGCGAAACATGAAGCCGCGAAAAACGAGGGATCACTGTATCAGTTTATCTGGAATCCTTGGGAAGGACTCCACAGGTGGATAAAAATAACAAATCCAATATAAACATCTGATTAATCTGGTTAATTAACCCAACAATTTATTAAACTTATATGTTGCTCAACTCCCAATAATGTTGGGCGGGTCACAACAATCAAACAAGGACATTGCAATAAAATCAACAAAACATAAAAGAGAATGAATGAAGATAAAATACAGCAAGTGCTATAGACCAGTGTTGTCAAACTTGCGGCCTGTGGCCAGATGCATCACATACTGGCCACAGCTACCCCCATTTTAGCAAAGGGGGGGAGTCATGATTTGTCACATAACAACAATGTGATGGTGCAAGTTTGACACCCCTGCTATGGATCCTGTAATCTCCCTCTCCCTTGACCCATTAGGTCCATGATGGTGAACCTATGGCACGAGTGTCACCAGTGGCACATGAAGGCATTTCTGAGGGCACGCGAGGTGTTGCCCTGTCAGCTCCAGTGCACATGAGAATGCTGGCCAGCTGATTTTCAGCCTTGATTTACAGCCATTTTTTGCCCTCCTGAAGCCTCCAGAGGGAGAAAAATGGCTCAACAGGCAACCTGGAAGTCCATTCCTCAACTTCCAGTTTGTGTGTTGTGCCTTTTTTCACCCTCCCCAGGCTCCTAGAATGCTTCTGCAGCCTTGGGAGGGAGAAAGATGGACCTACTGGGCCCACTAGAAGTAAAAAAACAGGCTGTTTCCGGCCTCCATTTTTGCCCTCCCTAGGCTCCAAAAAAGCCATGTGTACATGTGCTGGATAGCAGGGGGTATCACACATGTATTCTCAGGGGGCAGGGCATGGGAGGCATTAAATTATGGGGGTGGGCACACGAGTGTGCACAATAGTGCGAGCATATGTGGTTTAGGCACCCGAGGTGAAAAATGTTCGCCATCATTGCACTAGGTCAAGAGCCAGATATTCACATCTCTTCTAAAGCAAAATGGGAGTGGGTGCTATCCGGATGTCTCGGGGAACCTCATTCCAGAGGGCCGATGTTGCTTCAGAGACAGCCCATTTCTGGGGTCTGGGTAAATGAAGATGTGTCTTCAAAAAAAAGTATGAGGATGAAACCACTAGCAACAGGGACAGTATTATTACCAAAATGGGAGGGGGGTTTGGGGGAGGAACAGTTCCTGGGAACGGAGTCATGCTTAGTGAGAAGGGCCTCTGCTACTGACCTTAAAATACAAACAAACTGGAAACATATGATAATCTGGCCAGTTTTCTGATTTTGTGTTATTGCTTTGAGAACAAGAACAGTCGTATACATCATTTCACCCCGGTAGCAATAAAACTGTGTAGCACTTCCCACACATTGTCTGTGTTAACTTTCTAAATTGACCTTGAATCTGTTCCTTGTGCCTTGCAAAGTGTTTGTTCCAATCGAAAGTGGCAGATGTACCTTGGGGGGAGAGAGTTGTATTTTTTTTTATTCTATTGATGGTTCATAAAGGAATAGAACAGGGTAAATAATGTTTCAGATAGATTTGCTGGCCGCAAGTGCATCAGAGTCAGTTGAGACTTGCCATAAATACTGCAAACCTTTGAAAGGGAGAAGAAAAAATGCCTTCAGAATTTCTCATCCCCCAGCAGATGATATGACTTTTTAAAGGGGCACTGCTGTAGCTAACATAGTTCATCGTTTAATTTATGTATGCCTTGCATACATAAGGATTCAGCTCTTTCCAAAGTAATTTGTAAATAAAATCAAAATTAATGTAAATATTATAACAAAAGGATAGCAAAAGATATCTGAGCTTGTAGCATTGTGTCCAGACTTAATATACAGCAAGTAGCCATTTCATTGAGTGCTTTCTTTTCTTTTGTTATTCAACAGTAAGAAACAGACAGGAGACCTGATTGAGATTAGAATTAGACTACAGAATAAAACATTGTCCTCCTTTGGGTTCTCTACCCAGATGTATGCAATCTATATTAAAGGGTGAGGTAGAATCAGTGGTGGGATTCAAATAATTTAACAACTGGTTCACCTGGGATCAGGTTGGCTGTTGTGGGAGGTGTGGCCCATCCCCATCCTCCAGCTTCGTCACACATATGGGATGAACCTCTGGCGACAGCCAACATGACCGTGGGTGAACTGGTTGTTAAATTTCTCCCCTGCTATCAAAATGGATCCTGGTGCTGGGCTGCAATGAAGAAATGTGAAACAGAGCAGTCGGCATGAGGGAAGGAAGAAAGCGGCCTTCTCCTTCCCTCATGCGGTCTGCTCCATTGTCCATTTTTCCATTGCAGTGTAGCACCCAGGATGCACTTTTATAGCTGGGTGGGGGGAGTAATCTAACAACCGGTTTGCCCGAACTGGCTGAATCCCACCACTGGGTAGAATCCATATGTTTCCTGGATTCTTCAGGGAACCTTTTTTCTCTGCAATGTACAGCCATGAGCCTTCTAATCCAGATCAGGAATATAGCAGGGAAAGAGGAATTTGAACTGGATTTACCTGTGCTTCTTTTGCTGAAGGGGAAACATTATGATATAGTTTCATGTTACCCGTATGTGTAACGGGAAACTATAAGTGTACCACAAATTGACTTCTATTGAGCTGGGGGCTGGCTCATATTTAAATGGTTGTCCACTAGGACTCCAAGATCCCATTCACAGTTACTATTATTGAACAAGGTACCACCTATACGGTACCTGTGCATTAGGTATTTCATACCTTAAAAATGAAGGAATCTGCATTTATTGTTGGTGGCACACAAATGAATCAAAATGGATCCCAGACTCTGAGGTTCTCCCCTATCCCACCCAAGGTTTCAATTGGTGCACAATGCTCTGTACAAATTCAGATGAGATCCTGTCCTTAAAAGTGAGCTTCTCATTTTGGATATTATGGCCAAAGAATGTGCAAAAGAAAAGGGGAGGAGAGGAATACTGAAAGAACATGCAGGCAAATGGTTTCTTTGTGGTCTAATGAAGAATTTTGGAATTACAGTGGTTAATGAATAAATCAATAGAGAAGTGGTTTCTGACTTGGATAAAGGCATTTTGTTATGAACAGGGTAAAAGTACAACTTGTCATGGACTCAAACATTGTTACTGAGATAAAGAATATGTTTGGCAGTGTATTTATGTGTCGCTAATTGCACACTTGAAAAGATAGCACAGTGGATCACATCTTTCTGGCAAAGGGACCTGTATTTTAAAGACATCTTTGTTGCTTTCACACTTTACAGTTTCATATGCACACTTAAACATCTCAGGGGTATTTTTTTAAAGTAATTTTTTACATGGTCGACAATTATTAATAGAATTTAAGAAAAAAACAGTGATTTAAATAAACAGGGTTGTGTAAACCATAAACACATTCATTATAGTTCAGTTCATTTAAAGCACAAAGCTTATGGATGTCTTCTACCCAGCTCCCACATATCTGTGGAGCACATAAACATATATAGATATAGATATATAGATATAGATATATGTAATTGTTTCCACAACAACCTTTTAATAGGCTCCAATTAAGGGAGGAGACATACTGTTTCCTTTCCTGCCTTTCGGCTCATCACCAGAGACCATCTAGTTAAACTAACACACACACACACACACACACATATATATGTACTCACACACGCACACACACACACACACACACACACACACAAACATACACATGCACTTCTTCTGTCAAATACATTGAATTTTAGCTGATCTGCACTGGACTCAAATTGCAGAGCATGTTCTCTCTGATTCTTTTTTTTTCCAAGTCCCTTGAAAGTGTTCTTAGACCACGTTACACATGCAACAGAACTGAACTTTCAATCTGCTGATGTAATAATGTGTGGAAAGATCTTGAGAGATGGGGCAAAGAAATTATGTCAAGAGAATAGTCAGATAAGAGAGGGCATAGCCCTTAGCTGCATGCCGATTTATAGGGTACATCTCTCAAGACCTTTCCTGTATACCATTACAGTCACAGGAAAGGTCTTGAGAGACATTACAGTCCTTCATCCTCAGGAAGAGGGGATGGAAAGACATTGAAGAAATATTTGATAATGGAAGATGCTTTCATCTTCCACAAGGAAAGGAAATAAGGTGTTTTTAGTCAATTTGATTGCTATTATCCAAGAAAATTCCTGGGAATTTTGGCTGCATTGTAAATGCTGTGCTTCTAGAACAACAACACAGTGAAATGTCTGAATGTATTGGAAGTGTTTGGACTCTCGATACAAGCAATATCACCAGGTGGGGGGCATTTTAGCTTGTATCTCCAGCCCAATTCAAAAGAAACATCCCTCCCTACTCCTCTAATTTGGGAGTCTAGGGAAAAGGTTGGCTGCTGCAAACATCTAAACAAGCACCAGATGGCAGGAGGTACAATAATCTATTTTTTAGCTCTATTTGCTTCCATCTAGTGGTTATCTAAGTAAATCCTGAAACTGCCAAAGAAAACTATTTCTAAGCTAAGCTGAGTTGGAGGAAGGCCTTTTCTTTATCAAGCATCGTTTCTGGAGGTGAAAAATATAAATATAAATTCCTGTTCCGCACATGAAGCAGTGCCAGTGACAAACTTTCTCGAGGTCTGTAATTAAGGAAAATACAGAGACGTAGCTGTAGAAAGCAAACCTGGTGCTTTCTCCGTAGTGTAATCATTGGTGACAGTTTGATTTCTTCTTTAGTTGCTTATGCATACTGAGTGGTTAGATGAATTATCCAATGTAGCAAAAAGCTTCTTCTTGCATGTATCCCATGGGATACAGGCTGGGTCTGCAGCATGGCTCTTGAGGACGTTGTCACCCACATATTACATAGTTTCCATCAAAATCTATGCGTTATTTAATGTTATAATTAGCAATGGCAATAGCATTTAGACTTATAGACTGCTTCACAGTGCTTTTACAGCCCCCACCCCCAAGCAGATTACAGAGTCAACATATTGCCCCCAAAAATCTAAGTCTATCCTCTATAGTCTTATGACCGAGTTTGGTTTTGTGAGATCTCCCATGTTTCCAATTCATACTGTGTTTCCATCTTCCCACTTTAAACCTACTTTGCAAAGTATTGGTAGTGAAGAAAAGTGAAATACTTCTCACATGAAGTATTAGTATCACTTTATAAAGCCTTAGTAAAACCACATTTAGAATATTGCATCCAGTTTTGGTCACTATATTATACAAAAAATCTAGAGAGTGCAGAAAAGAGCAACAAAGATGTTTGGGGGGCTGGAACCAAAAACAAATCAAGAACAGTTGCAAGGATTAGGTTTGTCTAATCTAATAAAAACAAGGACTAGGGATGACATGACAGAAGTGTTCCAGTATTTGAAGAGGGGATTGACCTATTTTCCAAAGTACTAGAAGGCAAGACAAGAAATAGTGGATGGAAACTAGTCAAGAAAAGAACTAAGGGAAATTTTCCTAATAATGAGGACAATTAACCAGTGGAACAGCTTTGCCTTCAGAAGTTGAGGCTTTTAAGAAAAGACTGAACAGCCATTTGTCAGGAATGGTATAAGATATCCTGCTTGTGCAGGGAGTTGGACTAGAAGACCTCCAAGGTCCCTTCCAACTCTGTTATTGTGTTATTCTTTCCAAACTTCTGGTGGTCTACTTGATCAATCTGAATAGGGTTTGACTGCTGAAGTGGATAATCCCTTTAGTTGCTGATCCCTTTTATTTGAATTTTCTTCCAAACTAGATTATGGCAGATTGGTAATGCAATTTTTAATTGTTTCACAGATTCTTAATATGCATTGACATTTGCAGCAAACTGTGATGACACCAAAATGACACACACACAAACAGTGGCACCATTACATAAATGCCATGATGATGTCCTCAAGTCCTGATGTCTGATGCAGATACATAAGTTGTGGCATTTGTATGATAAATTCATTGCACTTCTTTTAGCACTTGTCCCTTCTTGTCCCCCCACAGATGCCCATGTAGAAACATCTACAATTAGCCACAGTGGTGCCAAAATGATGAAACGTGCTAGCTTTGACCTTTCATACTTGCATTCCGATGTCATAACACATGTTTTGTCACTTGCCCCCCTCGTCACCCCACAGACTCTGATGGCAATAGTGCAACAGTACATTTTGAAGTGCAAGAGTTCAACCTGAAAGCCTTATAGCTGTTCCTACTATGAAAACCCACAGTTACTGACATCCATAAGATATAAACAAATCACAAATAGACTCTTACAATCAAGTTTAAGGGACCATGATTGCAATCCTCCTCATTTTACAGGAAAAATGCTCAGTCAGAATCTAGTGGCTAAGGCTGTAGCATGGCCAAATTTGCCCACTGTCTAGTAGGCATTCTTAACTAAAAAAAACATTTTTAAGTCCATTGTATATTTATTAATATGACATATTGTGATTTGCCATACATATGGCTTCTTTCATGGCACAGAAGTTAATAATATGCTTTTGTAACTTTGGATTCAAATTATGGATTTGCTACATTTTGGTTTTTAATGTTTTAATTAAACACTATTGGATCGGGACGCCCTTCGCACAGTCACTCATGCTCTCGTGACATCCCGACTGGACTATTGCAACTCTCTCTACATGGGGCTCCCCTTGAGGTGCACCCGGAGACTTCAGTTGGTCCAGAATGCAGCCGCGCGAGCAATAATGGGAGCCTCTAGGTTCACCCACGTAACACCGCTCTTGCGCGAGCTGCACTGGCTACCTGTCGTCTTCCGGGTGCGCTTCAAGGTGTTAGTCATCATCTTCAAAGCGCTCCATGGCTCGGGACCTAGCTATCTGCGGGATCGGATCCTGCCCCATACATCCTCACGGCCGATTCGCTCCCACAGAGAGGGACTTCTCCGGGTGCCGTCCACTAGACTTTGTCAGCGGGTGACGCCCAGGGGAAGGGCCTTCTCTGTGGCGGGCCCAGCCCTCTGGAACGACCTTCCCCCCGATATCAGGACAACCACAGACCTCCGCTCCTTCCGCCTAAAATTAAAGACACATCTGTTTCGCTTGGCCGGCCTAGGGTAGTCTCTTTTTAGATTGGGGTTAGTTTTAATATGGGATTTTAGCGCAGGGTTAGTTAGTTTAATTTCATTTTATTATTGTATACTGTTTGTATTTTATATGTATTTTAAATTCCTTGTGCCCCGCCTCGAGTCCCTTCTGGGAGAGAGAGCGGGTTATAAATTAAATTATTATTATTATTATTATTATTATTATTATTATTATTATTATTATTATTATTATTATTATTATTATTATTATTATTATTATTATTATTATTATTATTATTATTATTATTATTATTATTATTATTATTATTATTATTATTATTATTAATTATTTGGGATCTGTGGCAATTTTAGTTTCCATTGCCATTTATAAAATTAATGGTTTAACAGTAAAAGCGTTCTCAAAACTCTGTGAAAGACTAGCTCAGCTGGCACAGCGTTGAGTAGAAGTTGAAAAAGAGGAGATTCCACTAAGGAAGGATAAACTATATACCTTATTTTTCACACTATCCTAAATGCAAAGGTAATGTTAAAAACTAAAATATTTAGCCAGTGGGAAAAAGAGTTAGAATACAAAATGTGGATGGATATTATCTCTTTTTGGGTTTATTTATTGAAAGTCAACTAATTAAAGAAAGTTTAAAAAACCTTTTCCTCCCTTATTTCTAGATCCTAACACTTTTTCCCTTTGGCTTTCACATTCCTCCTACTGTTATAACAAAAGGTTCATCCAATTATAAGGAAAGTTTTGGCAATTCTATTAATGAACTATTTTATTTCAAACAAAGTCCTCTGTTAGCTTCCACTGTTGGTTTGGGCTGGATAGCTCATAAGTAACCTGTATTTGCTTCTCAGTATTGTGGTGTAGTGTCTAGAACCTCCAGGACAGTTGTCATGACAAGCTGTAAGCATGATTTTCTACCGGAATTTGAAAATAGCAATAGCACTTAGACTTACATACCACTTCACAGTGCTTTGCAGCTCTCTCTAAGCCATTTACAGAATCAGCATATTGCCCCCAGCCATTTGGATCCTCATTTTACTGATCTCGGAAGGATGGAAGGATGGGTCAACCTTGAGCCAGTAAGAATCAAACCGCAGGCAGTAGGCAGAGCTTCCCTGCAATACTTCATTCTAAGTAGTATGGAGGACCATGTGACGGCCGTGACCAGGGGGGCTTTTTACCAAGTGGTATGCCAGTTGCACCCCTTGCTTGACCGGGACGCCCTTCGCACAGTCACACAGGCACTCGTGACGTCCCAGCTAGACTACTGCAATGCTCTCTACATGGGGCTCCCCTTGAGGTGCACCCAAAGACTGCAGCTAGTGCAGAATGCGGCCGCACGGGGGATCTTGGGAGCCTCACGGTAGTTCCATGTAACACCTCTCCTGTGCGAGCTGCACTGGCTGCCTGTGGTTTTTTGGGTGCGCTTCAAGGTGTTGATAACCATCTTTAAAACGCTCCATGGCACGGGTACTAGTTATTTGCGAGACCGTCTCCTACCCCATACATCCCTTCAGCCGATTCGCTCGCATAGAGAGGGACTTGTCCGGGTGCTGTCTGCCAGGCAATGCCGGTTGGCAACCCCCAGGGGAAGAGCCTTCTCTGTGGTGGGCCCAGTCCTCTGGAACGACCTACCCCCTGAACTCCGGACCACCACAGACCTCCGCCTCTTCCACCAACGTTTGAAGACCTATTTCTTCCATCTAGCCAGGCTAGCCTAGCCTTCGAGAGCACCTTCACAGACTGAGCCTTAAATTGTTTTAATTTGATTTTAATTTGTGGGTAATTTTTAGGGAGCTGTTTTTAGCACAGGACACTTTAATTTAATTAGATTTTATTGTTCGCAGTTTTATCTATTTATTATTTATATGTTTGTATCTCCGCTTTTTAACTTAATAATAGTTTAATTTCTTGACCGCTCCTCTCCCCGTAGGGACTCGGAGCGGTGCACAGGGAAACTAAAAACCATAAATATACAATCAAGAACATCTTAAAAACAAATTAAATAGTACCTGTGCTAAAATACCCAATCTAAACTAAAATTCCCACTATACACTAAAACCCCATAGAGAGAGACTACCCCAGACCGGCCAAGCAGAAAAAAATATGTTTTTAATTTCAGACGGAAGGAGCGGAGGTCCGTGGTCGTTCTAATGTCGGGGGGAAGGTCATTCCAGAGGGCAGGGCCCGCCACAGAGAGAGCCCTTCCCCTGGGCGTCGCCCGCTGACAAAGTCTAGTGGACGGCACCCGGAGAAGTCCCTCTCTGTGGGAGCGAATCGGCCGTGAGGAAGTATGGGGCAGGATCCGATCCCGCAAGTAGCTAGGTCCCGAGCCATGGAGCGCTTTAAAGATGATAATTAGTACCTTGAAGCGCACCCGGAAGACGACAGGCAGCCAGTGCAGCTCGCGCAGGAGAGGTGTTACATGGGTAAACCTAGAGGTACCCAGGATTGCCCGCGCGGCTGCGTTCTGGACCATCTGCAGTCTCCGGGTGCACCTCAAGGGAAGCCCCATGTAGAGAGAGTTACAATAGTCCAGTCGAGATATCACGAGAGCATGAGTGACTGTGCGAAGGGCGTCCCGATCCAATAGGGGGCGCAACTGGCGAACCAGGCGAACCTGGTAAAACGCCCTCCTAGCCACGGCTGTCACTTGATCTTCCATGGACAGCCGGGCATCTAGAAGGACACCCAAGTTGCGCGCCCCATCCACAGGGGCAAGATGTTCGCCCCCTATGGCCAGCGATGGAGTTAGCTGGTTGAATCGGGCAGCCGGAAACCACAGCCACTCGGTCTTGGTCGGGTTGAGTCTGAGTCCGTTACTTCCCATCCAGATCCGTACGGCTTCCAGGCACTGGCACATCACCGCTACGGCATCGTTGGGGTGGTTTGGGGTAGATATATACAGCTGCGTATCATCAGCGTAGAGATGATACTCTACCCCAAAACCACGGATGATCTCGCCCAGCGGCTTCATGTATGTGTTGAACAGGAGAGGCGAGAGGACCGACCCCTGAGGAACCCCACATGTGAGGGGTCTCGAGGTCGACCTCTGCTCTCCTGCCAACACAAATTGCGATCGGCCAGAGAGGTAGGAGGAGAACCACCGTAAAACGGTGCCTCCCACCCCCAACCCCCCCAACCGATGCAATAGGATACCATGGTCGATGGTATCAAAAGCCGCTGAGAGGTCTAATAGGACCAGGATGGAGGAACAACCCCCATCCTTGGCCCTCCAGAGATCATCAACCAACGCGACCAATGCCGTCTCGGTGCTATGCCCGGGCCGAAAGCCGGACTGGCGCGGATCTAGATACTCAACTTCCTCCAGGTGACGGGGAAACTGTTGTGCCACCACACTCTCAACAACCTTCGCCAAAAAGGGAAGGTTGGAGACTGGACGATAGTTGTTCAAAAGAGCTGGATCCAGAGAGGGCTTCTTGAGGAGGGGCCTCACCATAGCCTCTTTTAGGGAGGCAGGCAAGGAACCCTCACTCAAGGATGCGTTGATAACCTCTTGGAGCCAGCCTCGTGTCACCTCCCAGGATGCCAGTACAAGCCAGGAGGGACACGGGTCCAATAAACATGTGGTGGCTCGCAGTCGCCCACGTAACCTGTCCATATCCTCGGAAGCAACGGAGTCAAACTCCTCCCAAACAAGATCTGTCTCGTGGCATCTCACTGGGCCATCAATGGAGGGTAGCCCGTTCTGTATCTGAGCGATTTTCTCCTGCAGAAAAATCATAAATTCCTCTGCTCTACCCTGTAGCGGGGCTTCCCGCACCCTCTGTTGAAGGAGGGAGCGGGTCACCCTAAACAGGGCGGCAGGGCGGTTTTCTGCGGATGCTATGAGGGTGGCACAATGATGACGTTTGGCCACTCTCAGCGCCACAATGTAAGTCCGTAAATGGGCTCTTACCTGTGTTCGGTCAGATTCAGAACGGGTATTCCTCCATCTTCTCTCTAGGCATCTCTTGCGGCGTTTCATCACCCTCAGCTCCTCGGTAAACCAGGGAGCCGTGGTGACTCGCGGCCGCAAGAGAGGCCGCAAGGGCGCGACCCGATCCAAGGCTCCCGTGGTCGCAATATTCCATGCGACCACAAGGTCCTCGATCGGGGCGCGGGTTGGGGGTACAGGAAATGGCCCAAGCGCCGTCTGGAACCCATCCGGGTCCATCAGGCGCCTGGGGCGGAACCAAATTGGAGACCCGGGTTCCGCCTCCCCGCGGAGGGGGGTGGCGGTTGGAAAGTCGAGCCGGAGAAGTGAGTGGTCTGACCATGACAAGGGCGTGATGACTATGTCCCCTAAACCCAGATCACTCTTCCACTGGCCAGAGACAAAGATAAGATCCGGTGTATGTCCACCCTCGTGGGTGGGGCCTAAAATTAGTTGGGTCAGGTCCATGGCCGTCATGGAAGCCATGAACTCCCGAGCTACCTCGGATGATTCGCCCACCGATGGCAGATTAAAGTCCCCCATGACTAAAAGTCTGGGGGTCTCCACTGCCACCGTAGCGATCACCTCAAGGAGCTCGGGCAGGGCTGCTGCTACATAGCGGGGAGCCAGGTATATAACCAGCACGCCCAACTGCCTCCCTAGGCCCCACTTCACGCAGAGGGACTCACAACCGGTAGTCTGTGGCACAGTGGTCTCTCTCGGCTCAAGACTTTCCTTTACAATAACCGCTACCCCACCGCCCCTGCCAAGGGCCCGAGGCTGATGAAAAGCACGGTAGCCTGGTGGGCACATTTCGACGAGGGGGAGTCCACCCTCGTGGCCCAACCAGGTTTCCGCTATCCCTGCCAGGTCCGGCCCCTCCTCTGACACAAGGTCATGTACGAGGGGGGCTTTGTTGACCACGGACCTGGCATTGCAAAACATCAGCCTCAAGCCCTGGCTCTGTACTTCCCGACCACCTAGCAAGCGGGGGTTGTGGCACTTCACCGTATATAACCAACGGTTCTGTGCCCTCAACCGGGAGGATAGAGATTGTCTCCCCTCGGACCTGCGTCTCCCCACGACCATCTGGATGGAATTGCCCTCTAACGGGATGACTCGTGTTTCCCCCCTGCTCACGGCTCCCGAAGTTGCACAGGAAGTTGCACAGGAAGTTGCAGGGCGGTGCAACTTCCTGTGCACCGCCCTGAGTCCCTTCGGGGAGATAGGCACGGTATAAAAATTAAATACATTCAAATTTAATCACTGCGCCACCATGGCTATTTACGTGAACATGATCATAGGTGTCCATTCTTAACCACAATGACTCCAAAATGGCAACATATATATTGAGGTAGCAGAGTTGGAATTGTGTCATTGTGACACATATTGTATTGTGAGCCATATTTTGTCATTGGATCTCTTGACCCTTCTGAATGCTATGGACTGATGATTTCCATTTTGACCCTCAGAAGACACAGAATCAAGTTTAGCTCTTTGTCAGCTACATTCACTGACAAGTGATTCAAGCAAATATACAGAAAGAAGAAGGAGCGCCATACCCCCAGCACTGAAAATGTTTCAAAGAATGATTACCTTAAAGGAATTTGCAATCTGCTTTTAATCTATGAACTAGCTTGACTCTAAGTGTGAGTGAGTCCACTGCTTGGGAATCCCACTGAAAGCAAAGCCACTTATATCAGTCATGACTAATTGTTCCATTGATTTTCTGGGCCTTAAGTACTCTTCCTTCTGCCTCACGAGTAAGGGAATGGCTTTAATGTTTATTATGTAATTTTTCATTGTATAAAAAAAAATTCAAAATTGGACTGAGGATTGTAACACCTGGCGATTTCACATATAATGCCTCTGCCTTAAACCTTTCAAAAGCATCTAAGTCACCTTGAACAAGTTACCAAACCTCAGACCTCCTTTGACAATTCCATGTGATCACATCAGTATTCTTAAGTGTTCTCTGAATATAAATGAATAAGGTTGATTTAGGCTATATCATGGAGACAGACACACGATAAGAGGAGCTTTCTTCTCTGCTTGTTGTCCCAGCTTTTTATTCACTGCCAGGCAGGATATGTAATGCTTTTGGAAAATGGCAGTCTTGATGAGATCTCTGATTGTAAAGGACTTTCAAACTGGGAACTATATAATGTTCAGTGCTGAGTAGATAACTTTCCATTCTTTTCATTTTTAAAGTCCACTGTGATTTTTTTTAAAACACACACACACCAGTGGTGTTCAAAATGACACTCATCCCAATGGCTATAAATTTCCTTTTAAAAAAAAAAAGTATTGAGGGAAGACACTAAAAAATTAGTGAATTATTGTGATTTTTAAACTATTTTTTTTTATCTTGCAAAATATTGTTTACCACTTTCCATAGCAGCGGCTTTTACAATCAGAAGTCCTTGTCATCACAGTGTTGTTATCTCTGCTCATAATATTTTATTTTTTTATTTATTTCATAGAATAAGAAAAAAAAGTAAACCTGGAAATGAAGTCTTGTGGGGACAACAGATGCTGATATATATATATATTAGAATGAAAGCCATGTGTTCAGGATTTGCCTCTAATAATCACGAGTGATTGTTTGACAAAGATCAAGAATGTTAGATAGATACATGGATCCATAGAAAATATACATATAGGTGCTTATTTAGGTGCTTAAAATATAGCTGCTTATTTAGACTAATAAACACAAAATTAAACATCTCCCCCTACTTAGTATAACTACCATTATTTGCAGTTAGTATAATGGTTGAGGGGATGACGCTGGAAGTGGCCTAACACATTGCAGATGATAAAAAAAACTAGCAGAGTTGGCTAATACCTAAAAGAACAAAAATCAGAATTTAAAATTACTTCAATTATTTGGTGTAGGTCAATTCTTTTGGCCTTCTTGGCTTTCAGAACACTCTGCCACCCCAAAACAGGCCTGTTTTTGGCCTCCTGAGGCTTCCACGCATCCCATTTTTGGTCTCTTTGGCTACAGAACCATTCTGCTGTCCCAAAATGGGCCCATTTTTGACTATCTGAAGCCTCCGTGCATCCCATTTTTTTGCCTCCTCAGCCTCCAGAAGGTGGAAGGGCGGTAGGTAGGTGGGGCAATGTGGGCGGAGCAGCTTTGTGGTCCCTCGCAGACCAGATTAATGGCTTCAGTGAGCCGTTTACAGCCCTCTGGCCATAGTTTGAGGATTTCTCATCTAATGGTTAAGCCACCAAGCTAGAAACTGGGATACTGTGAGTTCTAGTCCTCCATTGGGGATGAAGGCCATCTCTCTTAGCCCAACCTACTTCACCAGGTTGTTGTAGGAAAAAAAATAGAAGATAGGAGTATTAGGAATGTTTTCTGCCTTCAGTTATTTATAAAAAAATGATAAAAACAGGATATAAATAAAATACAATAAATAAAATTTAAATAATCTGAAGGGGTGGTGTTGCTGCATAACAACTATAAGATCTTGTATCTGAATAGGAAAAATAAAGTACATACATCAGTGTTTCCCAACCTTGGCAAATTTAAGATGTGTGGACTTCAACTCCCAGAATTCCATTCCTCGTTATGTTGATATAGATACCAGATTTGGAAGACCTGGTTTGACATAAGTGAGGATGCAAATTAGTTAGGAATCTTAATGTTCTATCAACTAAAGGTAAGCAAACAGTGTCCTGCAAGAACTAAATAGGTAAATATAATCTTGGGCTGGATTAATAGAAGAGTTATATACAGATGAAGTAATAATTGCACTATACCAGGGATCTGCAAAGTTGGCTCTTTTAAGACTGGTGGACTACAACTCCCAGAGTTCCCCAGCCAGCTATGCTGGCTGGGGAACTCTGGGAGTTGTAGTCCACCAGTCTTAAAAGAGCCAACTTTGCAGACCCCTGCACTATACTCTGGGCTGGTTAGGCAGCATACAAAGCACTGTGTCCACTTCTGATAAGTGACACCACTAAACTGGAATAGGCTCAATGGAGAGCTACCATAAGGATGAGGGGTCTGCAAACCAAGCTCTATGAGAAACTGTTAAAGAACCTAAGCATGTCTCCTTTGGAAAAAGCGAAGACTAAGAAGAGCTCAATCAACAATTGAAAAACATCCAAAAGGCTGTCGTAAATGTAAAATGTAGAAGAAGGATGGGCCTTGTTCTCTGCTGAAACTAAGATTGCAAGAATCTCTGTGTCAGCTAGAAAGCTGCACAAATAATAGTTTACTGTATCTCTTTGCTGCCATTTGGTGGGTGCTCAGAGGCTTGAAGCCAGATACAGAAACTCTCATGTTCTGTGATCTGGGCTCACAGTTAGGGAAGGTTGTTATAAAATTAAGAACATGGTGATTCTGCCTCAGTCTCCTAGTGCCAAATGAGACAAGATTGCAAAGAGAAGGTTGAATCCATTCCAAGCAGCTCCATCTATGCTAGCAGCTCTTTGTTTTCTTTAGCCTACTACCCTATCTAGACAAGCTTTCAGTGCAAATCTTTTGACTTGTCTTCCTTTTAGGGATGCTTGTTAGGAATATTATGCCAATATCTCTCTACAGTTTCTAAAAGTTTTCTACTCCCATGAAAAAGATCTTTCCTTTCCCCTCATATTTTCAGAGGGCTTGTGGATTTTGTATTGTTTTTCAGTTGATTTCACTGATGGACACAGCAGAACAAGGCATTTTGCTGCATTCTCATCACCCCCAAACTCTTCCATCACCTCCAGAAAAGTAGGAAAGGATGGCCCAAAGGATTAAATACTCAGCTGACCTTCATTTTGAAAAAATTGTTTTCAGAGTCAGACGATACTTTTTTACAGACTCAAAAACACTTTTTTTTCCTCTTCTGACGACAATATAAAATCATATTAGCTGTGAAATTGTATTTGTTTCACTTCATGGACCATTGAAATTGATCAAATCTGTTCTGGCTCTTTCACGCGTTTATGTATAATAGGAAGAAGTATGTAATGCTCAAGTGGAGCATTACACCTACTAAATATGCACCCGGTAACCTTTCCTCCCAAATTTTACAAGTGTGCTACTCCATGCATATGCATGCTATCACAAGAAATGCTGAAGCTGCCTTTTAAATTTCTGGCATTTCAGTGATGATGTCACTTCCGCCCACATCACACCTGTTCAAGTGTAAATATTTTCATGCTGTTAGAAATACCAACTGCAGCATTTCAGTAATGTAGGAGAGTCAGCACCACTGCAACAGATCAGTATTAGCATTTCCTAATGATACAAATAGAATTTGGAATTTAAAATGATTGAAGTTGGTATTGTTTATTTTTCTCTTTGTTTGCATTATCTTTTTACCATCACCATTCCTGGGGCTCACAATGAAATTATAAAAACAACAGAGAACATAATAACTTTTACAAAACAAAGGGAAATTTTTTAAAAGCCCATCGTCAATCTCATTAATCTCCAAAGAAAAATCATATTTAACCACTTTTCAAAAGGTGACTAAAGTGAGGCTTTCGTCTTGAGGAGCATATTCCCAGATGGTCAGAGGATGATCAGAGAAGCATTTGGCCCTTCCAAAATGAAATAAGCTACTCTGTCACTTAGTATTAAGATGTGAAGTTTATGACTATTAAAACCAACACATTATATGAGTGTGTGTCAGACCATTTTAATGAGAGATCCTTGATGCTCTCTGGGCTTCGTTGTTTTCTTCTAGATGTTTCATTACCCAAACTGGGTAACATCATTTGTGCTCATGATGATCACTGGCATTAATGATGATCACAAACACTCATGATGTCACCTTATTTGGTTAATGAAAGGTCTGCATGAAAACAACCAAGCTCAGAGAGCACCAAGGATCCCTCATTTCAACTCAGTTACAGATATTATCCTTTCTTCAGATCATTATAAAGCAATGGGGGGGGGGGCTGTATTTTGGTATGTGTGCTTTTAAGTCATTGATGACTCCTGGCAATCGCCTAGAGAAGTTCTTGTAGTTTTCTTGGCACATTTTTGGGAAGTAGCTTGTCACAACATTCTTCTTAGTATGAGAGAGAGAGTGACTGGCCCCAAATTACAAAACTGGCTTCATTCCTAAGGAAGGATTATAACTCGCAGTCTCCCCATTTCAAGTTCAGTGTCTTAAACTGCTACACCAAATAGGTTTTTAGAATGTTTTATGAACTTTTGAAATATTTCTTTTTTATTGTTTACTCTGTGAAATAAGGGGGTAGGGGAGAGCAGAGGCAGAAGGAGATGGGAAAGGGAAGGGAAAGTTTTGAACCATTAGTAGCTGTGATTAAATCTTCATATTTAGGAAAAGCTAAGACAGAAAGTTTGATATAGTGGTTAAGGTATAAATCTAGAGCAGGTGTGTCAAACTCGCAGCCCGCAGGCTGGATGCGTCACATGCTGGCCATGCCCACCCCATTTTAGTGAAGGGGGGGGGGGAGTCGTGATATGTCATGTGACAAAAACGTGATGCTGCAAGTTTGTCACCCCTGGTCTAGAGACAAGGAAACTGAGTTCTAATACCACCTTAAATATAAATCCATTTGGGTGACTTTGGGCCAATCCCTCTCTCTCACCCCTAGAAAGTAGGAAGCAATGGCAAACCATTTTTGAAATCTTGCCAAGAAAAATGCAGACAGTCCAAGCAGTCTCCAGGAATTAACTCTGACTCAAAGGTACAAAAACAACAAAAATAAAAATTTGATGCAAATAGCAATTTTTTATGACATCCTGAAAAATAAATAAAAATAGCAAACAAATGGACATAATTGACTTCAACTGCTGTAATATTAAGTTGCCATATTTTTTACTTTAACAAATAAACATTTATCTGAACTGTTTTAATGAAGTGTGCTTTAATAGATGTATATTTCCCAATAGTACGTCAATTATACTTATTAATATGTTAGGGGATAAATATTCATCTTTGTGTCAACTTCCACTTTACTGCATCTCAATCTAGATGTACAAATCAAGGTGGATTTTACGGTAAATAAAGATAAATGTGCAACATTTTACCAAGAGTTTTCAAAATATTTAGCACTTGAGTGCTAAGAGAGTTGAGAATTCCAATTGTCAGCACTTAGCACCTTCATATTTATTAATCTCAGGAAACTGGGTCCCAACAAACACATGCCTAGTAAAAGAAATAATAACCAGCCCAAAAGAGAAAAAGATTCCAGCCCCTCTCTACCAATAATCAGCACTCAGATCAGCATAGATTAACTTCAGACCAACAATCAAGTAAGCAATACCCCAATCAAGAAACTGCCAAAGGCCATTAGTAAACAGCTCAAACAAAGAATCACTAATACCACTCCCACCAGACAGGCAAGACACTAGAATATAAACTGACAGCAAAAACAACACTCCTTACTAGCACTGATGATGTTACCTAGTGAGGGTAATGAAATGTCTTTAAGAAAACAAGCAAATTCAGAGAGCACCAAGGACCCCTTATTTCAACCCTAAACTACAAATATTCTTCTTTATTGGTACATGCCTAACTGTTGGATTGAAAGGAGTCAGTTTGCAAAATAATCTCCATTATATAATTTTCTTTCTTTTTCCAGTATTGACCTTAACTTAAAGATAATTATTGGTGTCTTTCCTAGCAGATTGTAGAGTCAAATTTCCTCTTCAAGTTGTCTTGTGGCATGCTGAATGGTTATTTTCAAATTCTCCAGGTCAAAATACTTTGCATTTTATTATATCGTGTAAAACAATAGCAGAATCTGTCGAATAAGGACGTGACATTCTACTGTACATTGCAAATTATATCACCAGATGTTCTTCTTAAAAGTTGTGGCTCCTTTAACTGATTATATATTTGGTAGGGGCAGTCAAATTGATGACTTGTTGATTTAACTTAGTATTATTTTTGAAGAAGAAGAAAAGACCAGAAATATGAAAAAGATTAAGGCGTTTAAAAAGATTTATCAAGAGAATGTAAGGAAGCAATTCAAAAGACATTGTATATTAATAACTCATGATTACATTTCTTTGAAAGGACTTTTGTGGATGAGTGCAACTGGATGAAATAATCAATGGCAAAAGATACTTTAGCAAGACTTTTGCTGTCCTGAGAATTAATTGATTGCTCAAGCAATTCTAAGCAGCTTGCTAATTTTTTTAATGCAGATTTTTTTTTTTAAAAAGTATAACTGAATTATGATTTTTGAATACTGCATCCTTGGATAATATCATGAACGTTCATAACATTTGTTAGAGAAACAATGTGGGACACTTTAGACTACAAGGGGATAATTAAGATAAAAGGGATATGCCTCCTTATCACTCACAAGAGCAAATATTAAGGGAATTGACTGAAGTGATTTTAGAATGGAAAGTTATTCATTTTAAAAATACACACATCAACCTGACTGGCAAAACATTAACAATGTGTCAGAATTTTTAAAAGAGCTTCCTGTTTTCCATACACTTTCCTGACACTGTGCAAGTGTTAACACTGTACATGATATTCAGTCTTGTATAAGAGGGAGGGAAACCATCTACAATGGGCTTGTTTTTTCAGTGTGCCAAACATCCTACAAATCTGACCTTAGTTTCGAATGTGGGGAGCAGGTACGCATATGGCTTTGGAGAGGTACAGCCAATATGCATAATCCAATCTGCTTTGTTCACATTTAAATACCTCATTAGTCTGAACATTTTTGTCTCTTACTTGTGATCCATTAGGTTTATATTTCATCTGTCAAGGCAGTGTTCTCTTCCTTCTAATGTTATCCCACAAAATGTACTCTGTAAGGTTGGTTGGGCTGACAAATAATGAGAGATGGAAAATCAGATCACGTTTGTCCAAGTAATGGGTACCTCTAACACAGTGGTGAAATTCAAATGTTTTTACTACTGGTTCTGTGGGCATGGCTTGGTGGGTGTGGCATGGCTTGGTGGGCGTGGCTTGGTGGGCGTGGCAGGGGAAGGATACTGCAAAATCCCCATTCCCTCTTTACTCCAGGGGAAGGATACTGCAAAATACCCATTCCCTCCACAATCCAGGGGAAGAATACTGCAAAATTCCCATTCCATCCCCCCTCCTGAGGGAAGGATATTGCAAAATCTCAATTCCCACCCCACTCTGGGGCCAGCCAGAGGTGGTTTTTTCTGGTTCTCCAAACTACTCAAAATTTCCGCTATCAGTTCTCCAGTACCTCTCAGAATCTGCTGAATTTCACCCCTGCTCTAACCAGTTAGACCTCTGGGATTCCCATTAGATTAGAAGGCATAGGCAACTATCTGCAACCTGGTTTGCTTACCTCTTGCAACAAAAGCCAAAAAGAATATTTGAGCGAACACAAAATCCCTCTCTGCTTGTACGATTAAATAATCAGGGAGTTCTGAATGCAGGACAGACCAAAAGCAGATTGTGGAGAAAATAAAAAGAAGGAATAAAAAAGTGATTATTTCCTAAGTCTTTTTTGAAAAAAATATTATTTAAATCTTATGTAGTAGGAATGAAACAAAGAGTGTTATTGCTTTGATTATTTAGAATGAAATATTGAAAGATTGGCAAAGGACCCAGGATAACAAAATTCGGGGCCAAGTACTGGCTGGGGAATTCTGGTAGTTGAAGTCCACACATCTTAAAGTTGACAAATCTGAGAAACACTGGGCTGGACTTCCAAACCATTTCATTTGGTTTGAGATAGAGGGAGGGAAAGGAATCATAAAAAGTCTCAACAAGCGCAATGGGTTTTTCACATATTGCAGTTGATAAATTACTGAAAATCTGCCATCAGAATGCCCTGCCTTCACTTCCTTTGTGGCTTTTATAAAATGTGTTAGTTGAAAAGGTGCTATCAGATTCTTCTTCCGCTATCACAGATTGAAATGGTTCTCCTCCTACAATATCTATAAAAGATACTATTCAAAGGTGGGGTGGAAGATGATAAGACAGACATAAAGAAAATTAGAATACTGAAAAGGCCAATTTGACAGGTGTATGTGATATTACTAGAAATATATTAAAATATACTATGTTTCCCCCAAAATAAGACAGGTCTTATTTTCTTTTGACCCTTGAAATAAGAGCTTGGCCTTATTTTCGGGGAGGTTTTATTATTTTCGAGGTGAAGGAGGCAGCGAGTATGGTCACTCATGACTGCTGCTGTGTTGCAATATTTTTGGAGAGGGCTCATTTTGGGGGGAGGGCTTATTTTAGCACATGCACTCAAAAGCCCAATTGGGCTTATTGTCTGGGGAGGTCTTATTTTCAGGGAAACAGGGTAGCTGTTTATTTATGTGACTATGTAACTATTTAATAGCAATAACACTTAGATTTACATATCTCTCCACCATGCTTTACAGACTTCACTGTGTGGGTTACATCACCATATTGCCCCAACAATATGGGTCCTCATTTTACCAATCTCTGAAGGATGGAAAACTGAGTCCACCTTGAGTTTGTCAGGAACAACTTCCAGGCTTTGGGCAGAGTTAGTCTGCAATACTGCATTCTAACCACCATGTGTGCCATCATGGCTCCTTGTAAAGACGGCATTCATGCCTGATCATTTAAATCATGCAATTACTGTGCCAGAAGAAATATAGCAAGAGTGAATGCAGAAACTACAGTGGGATTAGTTTGTAAAATTTGCCTGAAAAGAGTTTGGCAGTACTCTGACTAAAAGAATACAACAAGCAAAATGTGGGGATTTGGGTGGTTTAAATCACATGAATGTTTGCTACTCATCAAATTATTAATAGACACATAAAATGTGAGCTTGATTAATAGATAGATAATATAGCATAGTTCATTTGTCTCCTAGTCTCTGAGATCATCTCCAAGATGATCTGTCCCAAGCCTGATCCTTCAGGTCTCCCAACTGGGCACCCATTGTTGCTGCAATTGAGTTCACCCACTAGTCATTATCATCTTCTCTGCCCTCCCAACTTTTGAAGCATTATGGACTTGTCAGGTAAATGGGACTATGCAAAATATATTCAAAATGGAAACATTTGAGTCTGATTATTTGGGTCCTGAGTGAGAACACTGGATTCATTTAGTCTGTGAAATGAAAACATTACTTCATGTATGTGGATTTGCAGAAAATATATAATACTGTGAATAGGCTTAACTGTGGAATATTTTGCATGAAGATTGGTTGTTGAATGCAAATGCGAGAATAAATATTTTCACATTGAGCAGATAGTAAGACAAGGATGTGTGAACTCCCTTTGGTTCTTTAATTTGTTTGTAGAAAAATGTGAAGACATACTTAGGATAGCATTAAAGATGCAGTGGTTGGGAATGTGAAAAGTGTAGTCTTTAATTCACATGCATGTCACTAAATAAGAAATGAAATATTTTGTAGCAAATATTAAACAGTTTGTGTGGTGCACTGCAGAAAAAGCAATATAGATTTGAAATTTTATCCACTGAAGATCTACTGATCTTTAATAGGAAAAATTGCATGTAATGGCAATGGTAAACAACTAGAGAAAATAGATGAATGTATGTACTTTCAAAGAATGTTTACTCAAGATATAAAAAAGTTGGCGATATATTTAAGATGTGACATACTGGTTGAAAGATATTGGGTAGTATGTGGTCTGCTGCAAGAATTGAATGCTTGTTGAAAGATGTTGTGTACAATAATGGGCTCAGAATACTTTGTTATATGGAAGTGAGAGCTGGATGTGTCAGAAGAGACACAGAAGTTGAATCCTATCTGGATGGGTTACTTAAAAAAAAAAAGAAGAGGTAGTGCTAAGAGTGAATGGGTGCTGAATGAGAGTAGATTGAAAGCAAAAATTAAAGACCAAAATGAAAGAATTTAATTGAGATGTTTGGATTGTATAGAAAGAAATTGGAATTACCTCCGAAAACATATATATGAAGAAATAGTGAGCAGACTGAGAAGAAAGGAAAAGGTTGAGTAGAATTTATTAAATCTTCAGAAAGAGAGAGATGAGACATTTCAAAAGTAGAAGGCAATGTATAAAAGCCAAGTACGGATGAAATATAACCTCCCATTCATTGCAAAAGGCTTTTTATGTCTGCTCCTGGCTCATGGGCTTCTTAGATTCAGGTGCTTATGGGTATAGGATGCTAGACTAGTTGAATCATTTGCAACAATCCCACAATGATGCTGCTGTTTGTATTATCATCACCATCAACATCTGAAAATTGTGCAAAGTGCTTCCCATATGACAGGTCAAAACTTCTTACAATGGCTATTTAAAGGATCATCCTATCTCCTGTAGTTGCTGTGGAACTTGTACAATCATAGCGTTGACCTGCTTTGAGCATCATTGATTAAAAGTGTCATTTGATAGAACACAGGACATTAAATGCAATCATAGTTACCTTATTTATGTATGAGGAGGAAGGAGAAACTCATGATTAAAGAAGGAACAACTTGAGGGCCTTTGCTCTAAAGCTATAGGATAAAAGACCTTGCTATTTTAACAATACAATGAAACAGTATAGATGATCAATGCATTACTTCCTTTTTGGTAAAAGCTCTTTAACTATCATGTAGCATCATTAGAATAAAAGGGAGACAGAATAATCAAATTGCCATTCTGTTTAAATTATTGGTGAGGTTGTATTTGTATTTCTGTTTTTTTACCCTTCTCATCAGTTGTTTGTAACTATATTAGAAAGACTCTATCTTGGCCAGAAACCAGAAGCCTGGAGCTCAGCTTGAGTGGAACATTATTTTTTAAAAACTTTGAAAATATTTATTGAATCGTGTTTTAATTAGTAGGAAAAACATTTTGTTTATTTTCAATGATTTTTCTCTCTTCCACAGTTAAAGGGTAAAATCTACTAGTTTTGTGTTCCATTTGCATAAAGGTGACATTTCCATGGATGGTGCTTGGCATGAGGCAGAAACGATGTACTTGATTTCCTGCCCTTAAATCCTGGAAGAGACAAAACTGGCAGCTCTTGCCATGCGTGGGGGACATCGCTCTGCATTTTCTATCCAGATGAAAAAAACACATTTTATCTAACAGATATTCATATGTTCTTTTGGTTATTGAGTATGCATGGTAAGTATTTGTCTCCCACAAGGCATCACTTTGTAATTTCTCTTTGTCATCAGACCCAGGCATAGCAGGTGAACCTTTGTATAGGTGTGAGGGGACTTAATGTAGTTTAACATACTGAAAATCAAACCAGGTAACATTATTATAAAACCTTATAAAAGTAAGCTTCTACATTTAGGCAAGAAAAACAAAAATCACAGGTACAGTATATGTGGTACCTTGCTCAATAGTAGTAGCTGTGAGAGGGATCTTGGAGTCCTAGTGGACAACCATTTAAATATGAGCCAGCAGTGTGCAGCAGCTGCCAAAAAAGCCAACACAGTACTAAGGTGCATGAACAGGGATAGAATCGCCACCCTGGGTCCTTTTGGAGAAGGGCGGGATACAAATTGAATAAAATCTAAATCTAAATCAAGATTATGTGGAGTGTTAATGCCACTTTATAATGCCTTGCTAAGGCTACACTTGGAATATTATATTCAGTTTTGCTTGCCACAATTTTTATTTTTATTTATTTTATTAAATTTATACCCCGCCCTTCTCCTTGTTAGGACCCAGGGCGGCGCACAGGCATTTTAAAAAACACAAAATACAATAAATATCAATTAAAATCTAATTAAATTCATCAACCCGTGCTAAAAACCCAATATTAAAAACCCTTACCAAATTATAAATTTTCTTTAAAAAGTCAGAAACGGGGGGCTATTCTAGGCCGGCTTGTTGGAATAAGTACGTCTTAAGACGTTGGCGGAAGAGGCGGAGGTCCGAGATAGTGCGAAGATCGGGGGGTAGGTCGTTCCAGAGGGCCGGGCCCGCCACAGAGAAGGCCCTTCCTCTGGGTGTCGCCAACCGGCATTGCCCGGCCGACGGCACCCGAAGAAGACCCTCTCTGTGGGAGCGGATCGGGCGAAGGGATGTATGGGGCAGGAGGCAGTCTCGTATATAGCTAGGCCCCGAGCCATGGAGCGATTTAAAGATGGTCATCAATACCTTGAAGCGCACTCGAAACGCCACAGGCAGCCAGTGCAGCTCGCGCAGGAGAGGTGTTACATGGGTTTGCCTTGGGGCACCCATAATCACCCGCGCGGCCGCATTCTGTACTAACTGTAGCTTTTGAGTGCACCTCAAGGGAAGCCCCATGTAGAGAGCGTTACAGTAATCCAGCCGGGACGTCACAAGTGCTTGAGTGACTGTGCGAAGGGCTCCCCGGTCCAGTAAGGGGCGCAACTGGCGTATCAGGCGTACCTGATAGAACGCCCCCCTGTACACGGCCGCCACATGGTCCTCCATGGACAGCCGGGAATCCAGGAGGACGCCCAAGTTGCGCGCCCTCTCCACGGGGGCCAGTTGTTCGCCCCCAATGGCCAGTGTTGGACTTATCTGGCTGAACCGGGGTGCCGGAAACCACAGCCACTCGGTCTTGGACGGGTTGAGCTTGTGTTTGTTAATACCCATCCAGATCCGTACGGCCTCCAGACACTGGGACAGCACCTCGATGGCATCGTTGGGGTGGTTTGGGATGGATATGTACAACTGAGTGTCATCAGCGTACAGATGGTATTCCACCCCAAAACCACGGATGATCTCGCCCAGCGGCTTCATGTAGGTGTTGAACAGGAGTGGCGAGAGGACCGACCCCTGTAAAAAAGATTTGGAGACTCTAGAAAGAGTGCAGAGAAGAGCAACAAAGATGATTAGGGGACTAGAGGCTAAAATATATGAAGAGTGGTTGCAGAAACTGGGTATGTCTAGTTTAATGAAAAGAAGGACTAGGGGAGATATGATAGCAGTGTTCCAAAATCTCAGGGGTTGCCACAAAGAAGAGGGAGTGGAACTATTCTCCAAGGCACCTGAGAGCAGAATAAGAAGCAATGGGTGGAAACTAATCAAGGAGAGAAGCAACCTAGAACTGAGGATAAATTTCCTGACAGTTAGAACAATTAATCCAGAAGTTGTGAATGTTCCAACACTGGAAGTTTTTAAGAAGATGTTGGATAACCATTTATCTGAAATGGTATAGAGTTTCCTGCCGAGGCAGGGGATTGGACTAGAAGACGTCCAAGGTCCCTTCCAACTCTGTTATTCTGTTCTGTTCTGTTCTCAGAGTCTAAGACCTCAAGGACCTGAAAAGTGTATTTTTTCTGCTTAGAATCACATTTCTCTGAAAGACAAAGACTTCTACAATTTGATATACCCTTTCAATATGGTCTTGCCACTAGATACACATGTAGAATCCATGGGAAGGAATGGTTTGATAGACTACTTGAATCCTTCTGCAGGCCTATTGATGTTCCTCAGGCTCCCTGTTTTACTGAGGATAAATTTCAGGAGCTGATAGCTATCTAAGAAAGAATGAATCCTATGCTGTTATCCTAAACTGGGTTGGGCCTCATTGTTTTTCTACACTACAGTTACATACATTTGTATATGGTGTGTTTGAATAGTAATTTCCAAAATGGACTACATTGAAACCTTGATTTAACAGACCTGTCTGGAGAAGTAGATGTCTGTTAACACAAATGTCTGTTAAATCAAAATCTACATAATTCTTGTCATTTGTCATTTGTCATTTTTCTAGTGATGTCATTATTCCAATGATATCATTTGCATCAATTTTTATCATATGAATAATTGTCATAAATCATCATGAATGACAACTTCAAAATAACATATATTTAATGGCAACTTCAGGAGTATATTTTTCTATTATCTAGATGGAAATTTGATCCATTTAATCCAAGATCTGCTAAATGGTGGTCCATTAATTTGAGGTTTCACTATGTTTCTAATAAATGTTCATCTAGCCATGATTGTTCTTAAAAGATACCTCAGAAAACTAACAGAATGTGATAACAATTTATGCTTTATATTAAACTGCTTATATACAATCATACATAACTACGACCAGCTTAATGCTTGTTTCTTTGTAAAGAAAACCCCCTCTCACATCTCTATATATTCTTTGTCCAAGCTTGCTAAGAGAACCTTTGCCAAGTAAAAATTTTTCCCATGTTCTCTCTGACAAATGGACAGATTGCCTCTATTGGGGTATGAGGGGAAAAAAAGATTGCAGTAATTCTAATCCTCCATAGATTTCTGGTTCCAGAATGTGATAATGAATTATTCCCCATCAAGATTCCACTATGGGATACCACATGACTTTATCTCTGCTGTTTTGAAGATGCGCTTGAACATTCTGGAGCAGATTATCTAGGACAGTGATGGCTAACCTTTTTGTTGTTGGGTGCCAAAAATGTGCGGACGTGCTGGCACCCATAATTCAAAGTGCCCCCCCACATCCATAGGCATGCACAACCCCCCATGCTCCCCCTCACATGCACCACAGCTGGAGCTGACAGCTCACATGTGTGCCAGCAGATATGGCTCTGCATGCCACCTGTGGCACGCATGCCATAGGTTTGCCATCGCGGATCTAGGATGTGAAATGGATGCACAGGTGAAATCCATATCTTTGTCACAAGTTCTTCTAAGGAAAAGTAGCAGATGTTCTGAATAACCCTTGTCACTTGGCAGCGCTGAGTTGTGAAGGTCTGAACTTAAACTGAGTTCAAACCAGGCAAGACACAGATGGAGATATCACTCATCTGCATAATTAAATAGTGTAAAATGCAGAATAAAACCATTTATTTTGTAAAGGATGACAAACAACCATTTTCAGCCTGAACAGCATTTTATGACTTTCTCATCTGCCTGAGGGCTGAAGCCAGCACATCCAAGAATGTGATTATGTCAGTGGTGTTACCTGATTTGAAAGTTTTTGGCCCCTTTTTTTTAATTTTTACCTTGTGTGGCATAACAAAATATAGTACTAATAATTGGGGCTTTTTTTTATTTTTGGTACTCATGCTGCTGCTTCTTGCTGGGAGATCCAATTTCATTGTAATTTTTACAATGACAATAAAGATTATTATTATTATTATTATCCTTGTGAGATCCAGCCAGAATGTATACATTATTTAGCTCTGATAGTAACATTGCCCAGGGTGCACCACAAGCAGGCTAGTCTATACTGTACCTAATTTTGGATCCTGATTTGCAAATATGAGTTTTAATGTGCAAAATGGGTACCTCAAGCCCCACTAAAACCGAAAAGCTAATTACTGGAAAATAATCCTCATATGTGGAATTAGGATTGGGATTAGGAATTGCTAAAAATACATTAACCCTCCTGCAGTGGGATGGTGGGGGATACATGCATACCCATGCTCTATATCAACACCTTCATAATTTGAAGAGGTTTTGTTGTTACCTGATTGTTACTAGGTATACATCTAGCTTTGGTAGTCTGGAGTACATTTCATCATCAGGCTGATAAATCACCCATAATTGTATTTGAAAAAGTCAGTTTTGCCATAGTTATTCACACTGTACAACACTCCTGTTTAGATCATCACAATTGACCTGCTGTTGAAATAGGTTTGCAAGCTTCATTAATCCAAAACAGGGAAGCAAGACTTAATTGTCCAATACAATTTCTAGGCCCAACTTGGAAGTAATTTCTAACTTTTCAAAAAGTGTCCCTTTAATCAAATAGAACAAACCAATACTTTAATCTCAAGTTTATTTTGATATTTTCTTAAGCCTCTAGAATTTCAAATGTAATATTATTGCCATGCCAATCATCTTATGATCCTACTAAATCATTTGTATCCATTAATAAATGATTGATAAAGAACACATTAAGAAATGTTACTTTGAAATAATCTATGTTAATGGGCAAAGTGGCTTGCATACACCTGGGTGAAGAGCACTGCGCTGTGGCTCTGACTAATTTCTGTTCACATAATTCAGGGGTGTCAAACTCGTGTCATCATGTTGTTGTCACATCATGTATTGTAACTTTTCCCCCTTTGCTAAACTGGGAGTGGGTGTGACCAGCGCGTTATGCATCCAGCCCACAGGCAGTGAGTTTGACACCCCTGACATACATGAAAAAAATGGCATGGTTTGCCTCCACTGGATACTTAATACAGTGGTGGAATTCACTTAGGTTTACCACTGACTCACAACTGTGAGTGTACGTGCACCTTCTGCACATATGTCCTGCCTTCCATGCATGCATGCTGCCTTCTGTGCATGTGTTTTGCTCATGCATGCGGCTCGCACGCATGGCCGGGGGGGGGCATTCGCAGTTCCCCACTACGGGTTCAGGTGAACCTGTTTGAACCGGCTGAATACTACCTCTGGCTTAATGTCATTCAACAGCCTTCCCTAACCCTTGAAAAAGCTAGAAGAGTCTAGCTTGCATATCTTTCCCAATAGTCCAAGTCACTATATAGAAAATATGGTCTGAGAATGCTACTGGCAATGGAAAACAATACAGTTCCTTTGTTTCACCCTATGAGTAAAAAGCCTCACATGGCTTTAAAGGGGTGCTTTGCTCAAACCCTTGTCAAAAATGATCCCCCTCAAAAATCAGCACAGGCATAATGTTTATATAGTGCTGAGCTCAGTGAAGAAGTAATTGAATTTTATATATCTAATATTTATAACCATTTCTTCATCTTGACTTCATTGATACTGCAACAATAATTGTTGCATGTTAATGATATCTCTCCCTTTTCCTCTCTCTTTTTTAATTGGACCCTAACTTCTCTGCAAACATATCAGTGTTTATTAGTGAAGGCTTAGCTGTCTGCTTTTGTGATATTGCTATTAGTTTTTTCCCTTATATTTTTTTTTTTAAATTAATTGGCTGCTGTCCTTGTCTAGCCTTGGAATGTGGTGATCTGGGTCATGGTGTCCAAAGAACAGATAAGAAAACACTTTAGAGTGGATGCATATTAATAAATCAGAAACCATATGGTGCATTTGCACAAAAACATATTTGCATTTTGGGTAAAAAGAGAAAGAAAAAAATAATGGAATAGTTAAACAGAACTGAGTTAATTATTATAAGCTAAAACACAGTATAATTAATTCTCAGAAGTCTACATATTGCCAAAGCGATTTTAAGTGTATTTATATATATACTGTATATCTAGGTATTTTGTTCTTATAAGTATGAATCATTGTGGTATAACAAGGGCAATTGTATTTCAGCAGGATACAAACTAGCATTTCATATAATTTTGGAAATGTCTACATTTAAAATGCTATGGTTGCTACTATGCTGGTTTGGCTTACTCTATGATCATGGTTATGTTTTGGTTTAGATGTCGTCTCCCCCCTTTCTCAGCAAAAATTTTAATTGCCTTTTTTCCTGCTTCTTAAGAACAAAACTATCTAAACAATTTGATATAGAGGGATCATGAATTACAGACATTGGTGTGAAAGTTTGAGACGTGTGCCATTATGTAATGGCCACAAACTCTTCTATTCCCAACAATTCTCATCAGAGAGGGGAAGACATACATTATTGCCTCTTTTCACCGAATCTTGACATGTCCTTCTTTCCCCAAATGATGCCATTCAGATCCTCAACATATAACTACAATTGGGAACAGAATTTTAGTCATAAGTTAGGACAGTCGTTAAGCAAATATCCACCTGATTAGACCTGATTTTGTGACCACTTGTACGACAGTCATAAAATGAATTGTATAGTTAATGCAATCCAGCTTCCCCAATGGCCACCCTTTGCTGGAAACTAGCCAAAAAAGTAACCATTTGATTAAAGGACTAACCATGACTTCTTGCTGCTTTCTTCTGAAACAAGAACATTCATGATGTTTGTATGACATTGAATTTTAAAGCTTTGCCTGCAGATATGCACTGGGCCTGTACCTGGCCTACTCTAAGTGCACCTTTACTCCTGAAGTCAAATCATAAACACCATACAAGGAGAATGATATAATGTGAAATTGGTCTACCCTGTACTGATGTCGAGAGGGAAAAATATCAAACAAGATACAGGTTTTGATAACCATGAAAGATGGCCAGCAAATTACTCACTGAAGCTTTTGATTAACTCTTTGGGGAATTTAGTAGCAGCTACATTTTAGGATAAGTGCACTACCATTTTTGCAAAAGCACTACTATTGTTTTCAGAGAAATAAGCATAAATAAAAGAGTAGAGCAACTAGTCCTTCAGGCTTAGTTATATGTATTTGCAAAATTCCACTTGTTTCAAATAAATTGGTGTATTCCTATTTTTGTTATGGTAAGAATAAAGGAAATGGTTGTTATGTTTCACAAAAAAGATCTTGAACACTGTGTTTGCCTATCAGTCCTGAGAACTCATGACACTCGGTATAGCACTCTCAGTGTAACCTGAAGAGATGTAGCATCAACATCTACAAAGATGGCTATCAGACTATTGATAAGATCTAATCTCTTCCTGTTGCCTAGCCTGTTAACTGAATTTATTAAATGAGTAAAAATCAATATTGCTCTATAATGCAAAATGGACAATATTACTTTAAACAAGGGTCTCCATTCTCTCTGCACTGTTTTACTGAATTTTTTTTTTGGGGGGGAATAGATTGAACTCATTGGAATATATATTACTGTTGGTGAAGAATTTATCATTTTGATCATTGTCGATTACAAATTATAAAAATAGCAATTGGAGAGCACATTATTTATGCCTTTGTCTTGAAGATTTTTTTTAAGAGACATAAGTGCATTCTTACAACTGATCTACAGGACTTTAGATATGTGGAAAAAGCAGAATGGTAGCCACCTAGTTCTGTTTTTAGAAGAAAGCAGAGGATGTTCAGAACATTTTAAAGAGACTCTTGCCAAGTATGTATTTACACACACTCATCTACACATAAACAACCCCAGAAACAAAGATAGGTGACCTTTCTGCAATTTTCCCAAACATTTTGGGAGGCAGGCTGATTTTGTGAAAGAGAATCTATGAAAATGGTACCCCAGGTATAGTTCTCTTTAAAAAATAAAAATGTATGCTTTTCATTTGGCATCTTTCCCATGCAATGTCTATATGATAAGATGTTTTCTTAGGCAATCTTTATGCTGATGTCCAACCACACCCATTTTTTGCTAGTATAATGTTTTTCATCCTGCTTATGTAAAACCCATTTTCTGGTGGTTCAGATAACCTTCTTTGGGTTGTGCTCAGTCAGACAAGTCATAACTTGATTATATTACTTATGACAAAGCTATTTTGAATCCCATAATTCTAGAAGTCCTGAATCTGAGGGCAATCTGGCTGCAACCTCTGCTACTTTGATGTTCACCCTGATGGAATCACTTGATTGGGCTACATAGGCAGATATCTTTTTCATCCTTTACCACTCTGCATATGTCCCTCCCAGAGTTGGCCACTTTGTGAGAGTGGCTACCATTTCAGATAGGAATGTACCATTTTTCGTGAAACATATAACTGCACTCCCCAGTTAAAAGCTGCAAACAATTTAACAAAGAAGCTGTTATGAATTCAACAATGCTAGAAGTCTTTTCATAATATTGCATTTTTAAGGATCCCTTATTGTTTTTTCCCAATGTTCCAAAGAATTTCACCTGTACATTTATTACATATTTGATTGCTCTACTTTTCGAGCCATGCTTCTCTCCCATAGGAAAAGACTCAACATAATCACATTAACACTTCACGTGTTTTGATCTCTAAGGGAGATCAAAACCCACTATATATTTGAATATAATTTATTGTGACAAACAGTCTCCAGAATGGATTATCACAACTAAATTGTGTATTGCTAGCTGATGAAAGAGAAAATTAAGTTAGATGTGACTTATCCAAAAATCTCTTTAGCTGTTGGACATAGCTCTTAGCTAACAGCTACAATGAGAGAAAGAATGCCTTAAGGGTGAGATTCAGTTCTTAACACTGCATTTAGGTGCTTTTGATATGCTATATGACATGACAATAATATACCGCTTTTGCTATAAGATGGAGTAAGCATTTCGGTTCCATGCAGATATTTTAGTTTCATCTTTCACAGCCTTTGAACACTGCCCAAACTAACTTGGCTTATAAAATTTGTAATCCAAAAGTCTACCAGATACTGCCAACTCCTGATATAACAGCACAATGAATTGGCAAAGATGAGAATTAAATATGCTATGAAATCTTGTTCTTGGATTCTCTTGAATTAAAGCTGCATTAAATAAATAAATCCCATTTTGAGGAGCATTTCTACTTTTGGCTCCGGGAATATTCTTCTGTTGCATACTCAAATGTGTTCACAGAGGCATTGCCTGTCATTCTTGCTTTTCCCAAAAGATGCTACTGCCTTTATGGATGGAGAAATGGTGGGTCTTTTTCATCCTTGGCAGCAAATAATACTTTAGACAGATTTAGGGCTTAAAATCATTCAAATTCTGCAATGCTCCTTGCCTAGCCAAAAGAAAGCTTTCAATTTTTCTCCTTATGTTCATCTTCAGACATATATATAGCAAGGAGTGCCTTTTCAAGATAAGTGTTGCTGTAGCTGCTGAATATACAGCCAATATAATCAAGAAAGCAATCAACATCGAAAGAAGTTTCCTATATGCTCTAAATCTGTTATTTATCCACAAGAGTAACAAATCCCTAAATGGAAATGTTGTTTTTTCATATATATATATATATATATATAAAATCTTACACAGAATAAAATAGGAAACCAATGTATAATATGCTATCCAGCTGGGAGTGGGAAAAGTCCTGTCTGAGATAAAACAAAAGCAAATGAAGAGCAAATTCATAATCACGGAATGCATGCAATTCAGCAACGAAAGATGCTTCTTCTGTTCCTGGCATAAAATGTGGTCTGTTTAAAATGGAATGCTAAATATTGCTTAGCATTATGTCAGTAAAGCTTCTCTGAATGTAATCTAGAATGTGGCAGCACATAGAAAGGTGAAGGTTTGTTCTCCAAGCTGGTGGGTTGGTTTCCAAACATTTAACAAGTTAGGTAGTTAGTTTACCAAGTTAAGTAGCATCTTCAGAGGAGTTTAAGGGATGTCAGTGTCAATGTTTTTCTGGTTATGAACAGAACCTGAACTACACATATTCACCACTATCACAAAACTTAGCAAGGGTACTGACACAGATATTTGCTTGCGAGGTCCCATTGTATGTAGCTTTCAACAACTGCACCAGTCACCATTTTATCCAAACCGAATTTAAGTTATTGATGATTACTTTTATACAATTAGACAATTTGGGTTCTGCGTATTTTAGAGACTCCTTCTCAGGTTTTGGTACAGTCATTCTCTAAGATCTAGTGATAAGTCTCAGTTCAGAAGTCAGCTAGAGTGAAAACAGATTTGGAAAATGGAAAACACTACAGGAAATAACATCTAGATTGTGAAATACATATAAGACCCCTTCCAATATTCATTTCCTTTAGCTATCTCCTGGCATTGTATGAAGAGTTTTCTAATAAATTGGCAATGCAAATTAATATTTTCCCAGGGGGGGGGGGATATTTATTTTACTTCCTGAGCCAGTATTTTATTTTGCTTTATTATTATTTTGTCATGAGACTGTACATTAATAACTATGATAAATGGGATTATAAAGTCACATTAAAAAGCTACCTCACTCTGAGTCAGATTATGAGTTCATCTAGTCCACTACCACTGATGTGGGGTGGGCAGGGGCTTTTTCATTGTGTAAGCCAAGTCAATTGTCTTATTCAGAATAAGGCATATTAGCTATGTTCATAACTCGTATATTAAAGAGCACCAAATTACTGCATTACTGCATTCTCACTTCTCATTTCTTTCTCCCAAAACTCCCATTTTTATGACCCTGAAATCCCTTAATTTGGGGTAGAGTTGACGTGACTGGATGGGGCTAAATGTTTACTGACAGGATGCCCTTCCTGACACCATGTAGAGTTCATAGCAGATATCTTTTCTTTGCACCCTAAGAGACAAGCATCTACTACTCCTTAGGGTTGAGTTCTCAATAATCCAAGTGGGAGATGAGTATCTTGACCACTAGACCATCACGCTGCTCTTTTTTCTCCCAAAGGAATGGAAAGATATTAATTAATTGTAATTGTACAACCTACATGGTGATCTCCAATCCATGTTTTATATACTTTTTCACTACCAAAGCTGCCTAGAAATAATGTTGACAGCAACAAAAACAACAAACTACCTTAATAGTAATATCCATCAGCAGTATAAACGTCATCTCTTCTTATAGGCTCTATGTGGTCTTCACATGCTTCAGAGAGTTGAAATTATGGAGCAGTTTAAAGAACCAGGACTAATGTGGGAAAATTCTGTGTATAGGTTACAATCCTCTGACTCAACAGTGTAGACCATTCAGTTAAACTGAATCAAACCAAAATAGATACCCTTGCCTTCAGGGGAATGATCTAGAACAGGGGTCTCCAACCTTTGCAACTTTAAGTCTGAAGGACTTCAGCTCCCAGAATTTGGAGCTGGAGAATTCTGGGAGCTGAAGTCCTTCAGACTTAAAAGTTGCAGAGGTTGGAGACCCCTGATCTACAACACAAGTGTCAAACTCACCACATCATATTGCCATCACTTGACGTTTCATGATGTTTTTCCCCTTTGAGGAGTTGGAGTGGGCGTAGCCTGTGCATGATGCATCCGGCCCACAGGCCACTAGTTTGACACCCCGATCTAGATTAAGATGTATTAAGAACAGTTTCTTTCCTCAAAACAAACAGCCTTGTAGCATGTAAGACACAAGATTCTTGTGAATTCTTAAAACCTTCTTAATTTTTAACAGCTTTTCTAATTGTTTGCCATTCTTCTTCAAGGGACAGATGAAACCACCCCCCAAAAAACCCTCCTGAATATAATTGTAGAAATAAATTACCAGCTAACTGTGTACAAATATTTATTTTACCGACTGGGTTCTTATTTTTAGAAGGTAGTTTTATTCAGAAAAGCTATGAATCAGCTTATCTATTGTGAAACAGTACTTCTAAATATACTTGCCTTTCTGGTAGCTTCTTTTTTTAAAATTTACATTTTTATTTGGGGGGAAAAAAACCTGCCATGGGTTTTAAATAACCATAAAGAATAGCTTAAAAAGTTTCCCACTGTTTCTGTAGTACCTGTCAAAAAAGATCCCTTCTTTTGGTGCATAAATGCCCTCTGGTGACAATCTCCAAAAATGCAAGTGCTCCTTTTGATTATATTTATGCAGCCTAAGCACAATAACAATTCAGACGTTTACATCTGAAAAAAAAAGTCCTGTAATGAAAGAATCTGTTTCATACATCCATTAATTTGCAAGGCATAGGTTTGAATAGTTTTAATCCTATTGCCTTAAACAAAGGTTATGGTGGAAGCTGCCAATTTAGGGGGAAATCCTATAAATATTTCACTAAGAGAAGCTTGATGGGTTTTGCGTATATAATTTCTTGGTTTTAATTAATTTAATTTAGCATTAATTTAGCATAAAGTCAGGATATTGTCTGAAGATTCCCCCGTAAACAATAATTTAAAGATAAGGAAAATTAGTTCAAATATCGCAACAGACCCATTGTTTATATTCTCACTTGATATTTCTTCAAATTTCAAACAAGATACTCCAGCCTCACAATATTTTCCCTAAGAAAATTAACTGTTGTGAGATTTCAAACAAGAAATGCAGACATGTTAAAGTATAAGAGTGAATGAATCAAAACCCTGCAAGAACTCATGGGGGAGGTAGTTGAAATCTTGCAAATTTCACAGACTAGCAAGATTTCGGCTATTTTGTTTGTATCAGAGCTTGGTGCTTACAGCCTTGTACAAATGGATATCTAGTTAGTGCCTAGAAAAGGTGTTTGTCCTTCTGCCCTTCAAAAACTTACCTGGATGATGAGAAACCCTATGTAAGTAAAAACAATATGAATCTGGTAGATTAGCTGCCTGTATAATTTTAATTGAAATTCATTACCTACCTGTCCTGTCCTTTAAATTAATCAATAGGAGTAGCCCTCTTGTGGGCAGGAAAATAATCTACACTTGCAATTAATGCAAATACCTGTTGTTTAAATTACCATATCAACCAGGCCAAGACTAGTCTGTAGTCTTCTTGACTGATCATTCCTTCATGGTTAACAGTTGATTATAAGAAGCAAAAGCTATCAAGCACTTCAATATCTTCATTGTCAGTTCCAAGGCTTGGTTGCTGTATCTATTTTCATTTGTTGAATCTTCTCTATATTTAATTTAGTCCCTTTTTTCCACTGTGTTTCTCAGTATCATTAGTAGACACGCAGATGATTTACATTTTTTAACTAACAGCATAAAGCATGTTATTTATGCTCTTTCCTCCAATTTTAAAACCATACTCATTTACCAATCCAGACTCCTCTGATATAGATTCAACATATAAATCAAATAAATACTAAATAAAGCTTTGTCTCATTACTTTGTCAACATGGAGGCAGTCTGTTTCATCATGCACTATTTGGATTGTGAATTGTTTTCCTGAATTTAGGTTTTGCATGAGGACAATGAGAAGTTTGAGGATTCCCATTCCCCTAACAATTTTTCTAACAATATTCCAAAGGACTTTCCATAAATAATGAAGCACATATTTGAGTCTTTTTGGTGTGCTTTGGCTTTCTCAATTATTCTGCATGCATCAGCAATATTGTCTTGAAAAGTCATTGTTAAGTTTCATTTCTTTGTTTTAGGTCATACAGTCCCACTACATTTTCTTCCTATTAAGGAATGAATTTCCTTAATATTAATTCATAAATAAAATTCCTTACCATTAATATTAATTTCCAACTTTGGCTCTCCAGTCCATAATTATAAGCAGACTGATTTTCCCTTTAAACCTGAATATAAAACTCACCACCACCATCTTCTGCATCAGTGGTTGGAATATAAACATGGATAATCTGTTGTTGTTCATGTTCTGACTGGTAAATTATCATTTTCTAGGACTATAGGGAGTAAAAAGGGTGTGTAATCTTTCATGGTTCCGGTGATCAAGATGGAGGTCTGAGAGCTGAAGCTGAGAGAGAATGTGCCTGCTGAGGGCTATTGGGGGCTGCCAAACTTGCCGAACCAGGCTATCAACCCCAGAAACATCCGGGGGACAAACTGAAGGGAGAGCCTGTGAGAACTTGCCTGGGGGCTCGCTTTTGGCGTTCCATCGCCGTTCCATCCCCATCACTCCATCCCGGCTGCTTTGGCTTTGACTCCTCATCTTGTCGTCCCTCTGTCTCTTCGCCTGCCACTTCTTCTTGTCTCTGCTATTCCTCCATCCTTGCCGCTTCGTCTCTTTGTTTCCTCGTCTTTTTGCCCTGCTGCTTCATCTCGTCATCTCTGCTGTTGCTGCCCGACATCGTGGTCTTCATCTTTTTGTCTCCTTGTCCACAGCTCCATCTCCTCGTCCCTGCTGTTCGCTCTGTCCCCGCCGCTTCGTCTCCTCGTCTCTTGCTCCAGAGTCTCCTCATCTCCTTGTTTCTTGCCCCGTCGCTTTTCGCTCCTTCGTTCCTGCTGTTGCCTGGCATGTTTCTATGTCCCGTGGGCGCTCTGTGGTTCAACCTTCTGCCGCTGGGGAGCGTCAGCTTGTTCTGCCGCCACCGCCGCCTTCTTTACCAGCAGCGCCATGTCCATCAGCAGCGGCGGTCATCGCCCTTGTGGAGGTGGGCCTCTGTGCGGCCTCCCGCCGGCACTTGGCCTGGTGTTCAGGCCTCGTCGTTCTCCTCCTCCGCTGTGGCTCTTTTCGACAACACCGCCACTGCAGGGGGGCTTCGCCGCGGCTTTTTCGAATAGGTGCCGCCATGGGGACCTTTTTCGGCCTTTGCGGCCTTGGCTCCTGGGGGCTGGTGGTGGTGACGGTGCAGGTGGGCCCAGTGTGGCGAAGAGGACAGGGGTGGCATAGTCCGGTCAACCCCTTGGCCGCAGCGGTTATTTATCATCACTACCACCACCACCTCCACCAGTATTGCCAGCATTGCCATCACCCATACCATCATGCCCCCCCTGTGCAGAAGGTAGGATGATGTTGAAATACATCAAAGAACCTAGTGATTTGACTCGGGGCCTACCAGCTCAGTGCTCTGCAGGTTGTTGGAGCTAATATGGCTTGTTGGTAAATCCCAATTATGGGCCCTAACAACAATATATCAAAGCGGTGCCTTCTCCTCGACAATTCATCTCTCGCAGACTATTTTTAATGTACTCAGCAGCTGACCTCTGTGCCCTGCAAGAGACTCCTTTCTCACAGGTTTGGCCCTCAGCACTAACGAGGGCCCACCTCGATGATGGATTTGTTAATTAAGAGAGGTGGTCGAAGTGGAAGCTAAGGGGATTTTTAATTAAAATTTTAATTCAGGTTTTAAGGGGTTCTAGGGAGGGGGGAGGGAAAATTGAAATTAGGGTGGTGGGTGAGGGTGAACACCCACCGGGGAGTATTCCCTGGCCGGCTGACGGTCCTGATGGGGAGGATGTAGGCCTGAGATGGCTCGGGAGTTCATGGCCTCCATGACGGCCATGGACCTGACCCAGTTAATTCATGACCCCACCCACACTGGAGGGCATACACTGGACCTAGTTTTTGCCTCCGGCCAGTGGCTGAGTGATCTCGGTTTAGGGGAAATAGTTGTTGAACCCCTGTCATGGTCAGATCACTCTCTCCTCCGGCTGGACTTTCCAATCGCTGCATCCCACCACGGGGAGGCGGGACCGGAAGCAACTAGATGGTTCCACCCCAGACGCCTGATGGACCCTGGAGGTTCCAGTTGGAGCTTGGGCCAATACCTGGGACCCTGACTCGTGACTCGACTGAGGACCTAGTGGCCACCTAGAACAGTGCGACCATGGGGGCCCTGGACCGGGTCGTGCCTTTGCAGCCTCTCACCTGCTGCCAATCTACCTTGGCTCCCTGGTTCTCTGAGGAGCTGAGGGCGATGAAGCATCGGAAGAGATGTATAGAGAGCGTTTGTAGGACCACCCGCTCCGAATCTGACCAGACTCTTGTAAGGTCGCATTTGAAGACCTACCTAGTGGCGTTAGAAGCGGCAAAACGGAATTATTTCTCCGCTCTTATTGCGTCTGCAGATAACCGACCTGCCACCTTGTTTAGGGTGTCCCGCTCCCTTCTCCATCAGAGGTAGCGGGATGCTCCCTTGCAGGGTCGTGCAGAGGAATTTGGGTGTTATCTGCATGATAAAATCGATCAGATCGACTGGACTAGTTCAGACTGGCCGACGGAGGCAGGTCTTGAGTATATTATCTGGGAAGAGTTCGATCCTGTGACTCCCAATGACATGGACAGGATTCTGGGGCAGCTGAATGCCACCACATGTTTAGTGGACCTGTGTCCCTCCTGGTTGGTACTGGCCTCCTGAGAAGTTACACGAGGCTGGCTCCAGGGAATTGTGAACACTTCTCTGAGTGAGGGGCTTTTGCCAGCTGCCTTAAAAGAGGTGGTGGTAAGGCCCCTCCTCAAGAAGCCCTCCCTGTACCCGGCTGTGTTGGCCAACTACCGTCCTGTCTCCAACCTTCGCTTTCTTGCGAAGGTTGTTGAGAGTGTGGTGGCACGACAGCTCCCTCAGCACCTGGAGGGAACTGTCTATTTGGACTCGTGCCAGTCCGGCTTCCGGCCTGGGCACAGCACGGAAACGGCATTGGTCGCATTGGTGGATGATCTCTGGAGGGCTCGGGATAGAGTCCCTCTATCCTGATCCTGTTAGATCTCTCAGTGGCTTTCGATACCATCAACCATGGTATCATGTTGCGCCGGCTGGAGGGGTTGGGGTTGGGGGGCACTGTTTTATGGTGGTTCTCCTCCTACCTCTCAGACCCGTCGCAATTTGTGTTGGCAGGGGGGCAGAGGTCGACGTCGAGGTGCCTCACTTGTGGGGTACTTCAGGGGTCGGTCCTCTCGCCTCTCCTGTTCAACATTTATATGAAGCCGTTGGGTGAGATCATCCGTGGTTTCGGGGTAGAGTTTCACTAGTATGCAGATGACATCCAGCTGTATATCTCTACCCCAGACCACCCCAACGATGCCGTGGAAGTGACGTCCCAGTGTCTGGAGGCCATGCGAGTCTGGATGGGGAGAAACAGGCTTCGACTCAACCCATCCAAGACCGAGTGGCTGTGGCTTCCGGCGTCGCGATATAGCCAGCTAGTGCCATCTCTGGCTATCGGGGGCGAGTCATTGGCCCCCACAGAGGGCTCGCAACTTGGGCGTCCTCCTGGATTCTCGGCTGTCTTTAGACGATCATATGACAGCCATGGCCAGGGGCTTTTTATCAGGTCCGCCTGATACGCCAGTTGTGCCCCTTTCTGGATCGTGATGCCCTACGCACGGTCACTCAAGCCCTCATCATCTCCCACCTGGACTACTGCAACGCTTTCTACATGGGGTTCCCCTTGAAGTGCACCTGGAGGCTCCAGCTAGTTCAGAATGCGGGGATTTTAGGGGCCGCTAGATATTCCCATGTAACACCTCTCCTGCTCAAGCTGCACTGGCTGCCTGTGGCTTTCCGGGCGCGCTTCAAGGTGCTAGTAACCACCTTTAAAGCGCTCCATGGCAAGGGACCTGGTTACTTGCAAGACTGCCTCCTCCCAAATACCTTCCACCAACCAGTCTGCTCCCACAGAGAGGGCCTCCTCAGGGTGCCGTCGGCCAGGCAATGCCGGCTGGCGACCCCTAGGGGGAGAGCCTTCTCTGTGGCAGCTCCTGCCCTCTGGAATGTCCTACCTCCTGACCTATGTACAATCACGGACTTGCGCCTCTTCTGTCGGGCCCTGAAAACCCACTTATTTTGTGCGGCCGGCCTGGCGTAGTTTTTAAATTGTTTTTATCAGGGGTTTATATTGGGATTTTAGAGCAGGCTTCTTGGTTTAATATATTTTAGCGTATTTATTGTATTTCTTGTTTTTTATTGTTGATTTTATTGCTGCCTGTTCACTGCTCTGAGTCCCACTAGGGAGAAGGTGAATATACAAATTTGAATAAAATAAAATTAAAAAATGGTCAGTATCAGTGGTAATATTTTGAGTTGAATGGCCATGGTCTAATTATCTGGTGGTCTTCTGGTGGACAGCAGTAGACACCAGAAAACTAGACCATAGTCATTCAGTCTGAAAGCCCATTAGCTTAATACATTTTGATTGAAAATTTATGCCCATTTAAATATGATGATAGCTAATATATCAATGTCTAGTTGAGTCATTTCGGATTTCATTTGGTTGAGATGTCCTATGTTCATAGCTCGTATGTTCCTTCTGCAGTGTCTTTTGCAATTTCAGATTTTCTTTCCCAGCATGGCATCATCATCAACTAAATGCCCAAGAGGTTTTAATCTAGTCATGTCATAAACACCATGAACACCTAAATGGCTTCTTCCAAATCTAATGCCATGAAAGCTCATCAGTATTAGTAACCAGTTTTATATCTAAGGCAATAAATTGCATAGCCGAACTATGTTTTAAATGGACATATTTTAATTGTCCTGAGTCTATTTGCATTTAGTTTAATGGATGGAATCAGGAAGGGAAAAAAATCTTTGCAACCCCTCTAGATGGGAGTTAGGAAACAGATTCCTTTCATGGCCTCTATTCCAAGATCTATTTCTGACATCCTCCTAGGTAGATGAGTTTGGGTCAGCCACTCCTCTCAGTCAAATCAATCTCACAAGCTTGTTGTGAGATTAAAATAGACAGCAAGAATATTTGGTATGTTCACTGCCCCAAGTTCCAGATATAAAAAAGGCAGGATAAAAATGTAGTAGTAGTAGTAGTAACAATAGCAACAACAACAACCACCCATTGTCATTGGCCACTGGCACTTGGTACCATGTCCAAGAATTTTATACATCAACAAATTGCAGCTTCCTGCAACCAGCGGAACTGCAAAAACAGCAGAACTGCAAAAACTGTGCTATCTGGAACATCATATATTTTAAGAAGGTTCTTGGTTGATACCTAGGACACTGGCAGCAACCCGCAGCAACCATTAGCACCAGTTAATGGTAATTGTGATGCGTTTTTGAATGGTCAGCTGACTGAGTTTCATGTTTAATTAATAAAGTATGATGATGATGATGATGATGATGATGATGATGATGATGATGAAGATGAAGGTGAAGATGACAACATCTGGCTGACTTTGCAACGAATCATAATTTCCAAGTGATGGCTGCCAATAACATTCTTTTCTTCCACAAGTAAAATTCACCTTTATTTTATTTATTTATTTATTTATTTTTGCTTCTTTGTCCTGACAGAATGAAACTGAAATTCAGGATGAAATACAAGTGATCTTTCATCTAAAATATAATCCTTTAATGCAATTTTAACAATCATACAAACTTTGTTAGCAATTCTTTAATATTATGTAGGTAGACATTTGAACACACATCCATCGAGTATACTTTTTTTTAAAAGGCATTTTAATAGAATACATCACTGTACCTGGAGAGGTAGGAATAAAAAATATAACTCCAAGATGATTAGGGGACTGGAGGCTAAAACATATGAAGAACGGTTGCAGGAACTGGGTATGTCTAGTTTGATGAAGAGAAGGACCAGGGGAGACATGATAGCAGTGTTCTGATATCGCAGAGGGTGCCACAAAGAAGAGGGAGTCAAACTATTCTCCAAGGCACCTGGGGGCAGGACAAGAAGCAATGGGTGGAAACTAATCAAGGAGAGAAGCAACTTAGAACTAAGGAGAAATTTCCTGACAGTTAGAACAATTAACCTCTGGAACAGCTTGCCTCCAGAAGTTTTGAATGCCCCAACCCTGGAAGTCTTTAAAAAGATGTTAGATAGCCATTTGTCTGAAATGGTATAAGGTTCCTGCCCACGCAGGGGGTTGGACTAGAAGACCTACAAGGTCCCTTCCAACTCTGCTATTGTATGGTATTGTATTGTATTTGCTTTGGGAATGTGAATTAGATAATTTTACATTAAATGTGAATCAAACCAATTTATCCTTCATTTTCCAGAAATACGTTAACAGTAGGATTATGTATGCACATGTATATATTTATTTATTTGTTTAATTTCTATAGCTGCCCATCTCAAACATTTGACGTTGGGTAGCAAACAACCATAAAATCTATTAAAACCAAATACAAGCAATATATCTAAAACAGCCAAGAAAATTTATAACATAAATATTAGAAATACACATCCACATCCCTAATAAATGAAATCTTTACTTTTACTTTAATTTGACTTATTAACCGCCCCCTCTCCCCGAAGGGACTCGGGGCGGTGCACAGGAAATATAAAAAACACAATATATCACAATAAATTACATAAATATTTAAAACTATATTAAACTAACTCCTATGCTAAAATCTTCCTGTTAAAATTATCATAAAACCCAATATAAAAATTTCTCTAATGACTAAGGCTAAGTACAGTAGATTAGGCCAGGTTGGCCTGTTGGAAAAGGTAAGTTTTTAATTGCTGGCGGAAGGAGCGGAGGTCCGTGATGGATCTAAGTTCGGGGGGTAGGTCGTTCCAGAGGGTAGGGCCCACCACAGAGAAGGCCCTTCGCCTGGGCGTCACCCGCTGGCATTGCCTAGTGGATGGCACCTGGAGAAGTCCCTCTCTATGGGAGTGAATCGACCGAAGGGATGTGTGGGGTAGGATGCGATCCCGCAGATAACTAGGTCCCTAAATCCAATTACAGTGGTACCTCGGTTCACGAACTTAATTCGTGAACTGACTCTGGTCACGAACCGAATTGGTTGTGAACCGAGGCACAGTTTCCCATAGGGTTTAATGTAAATCCAGTTAATCCGTTCTGATCTTTTTTTTGGTTTTAATTTTTGAACTGACTCTGGTCGCGAACCGAATTGGTTGTGAACCGAGGCACAGTTTCCCATAGGGTTTAATGTAAATCCAATTAATCCATTCTGGTCTTTCTTTTGGTTTTAATTCTTGAACTGACTCTGATCGCGAACCAAATTGGTTGTGAACCAAGGCGGAGTTCGTGAACCGAGGCGGAGTTCGTGAACAGAAGCGGAGTTGGTTAACCAGACCATATTTTTATGAACTTTTCTGTTCGTGAACCGAAGCGGAGTTTGTGAACCGGAGCATATTTTTATGAACTTTTCTGTTCGTGAACCGAGTTGTTCGTGAACAGAGGCGTTCGTGAACCGAGGTACCACTGTATACTATCTTGCAACCAGAGATCTTGGGGCATTTTCACAGAGCAGTTGAAAGCAAAGATCATTTTTTTACACTCATACACTTATTGGAGATGTCGGTTTTGTTGTATCATTCTCTTTCCTGGATCAAGAGATCCTTTAGATGGCAATACAGTTGTTAAGTGAACTTTGCTCATCTTACAACCATTCCTGCCACAATGGTTAAGTAAATCATTGAAGTTGTTAAATTAGTAACATGGTTGTTAAGAAAATCTGACTTTCCCATTGATTTTGGTAGTCAGAAGATCATAAAAGGTGATCACATGACCCTATTTAAATACATGCCACGGTTGCAACCATTATAAAAAGCCATGGTGGTGCAGTGGTTAAATGCAGTACTGCAGGCTGCTTCTCCTGACTGCTGGCTGCCAGCAATTTGGCAGTTCTAATCTCACTGGCTCAAGGTTGACTCAACCTTCCATCCTTCCAAGGCCAGTAAAATGAGAACCCAGATTGTTGGGGGGAAATATGCTGACTCTGTAAAATGCTTAGAGAGTTCTGTAAAGCACTGTGAAGCAGTATAGAAGTCTAAGTGTTATTGCTATAAATACATGCCAGTTGCCAAGCATTCAAATTCTGATTACATGAACATGTGAAAAATGGTCATAAGCCACTTTTTTCAGTGGCAGTGAAAACTTGAGTGTAACTTTGAATAGTCACTAAATGAAATGGATGCATTGATGAACTGATTAACACAAGTATTGCAAAAGGCCTTTGCTATTCAAGCTAGAAGACAAAGTTGAATTTCTTGACAAATTTTAATTCTGCTTTTGACACTCTTCTGTTAAGGACTGTAAGGGAGTGTCCTGGGAAATGTATTTTTTTTAAATTGGATCTGATATTCTAACTAGGATGTAAGATGGTATAGGCAAATGGCAGTATGTATAACACTGGAATACATTTTGGATAAATAGGTAAAGGCTTCTGCAAGTTATTATTTCATGACTATAAAAATACATTTTGGTACAATTTCCTAGGAAGGTGGTTAAACGTGTATATAATTAATATGAACGCGACATGTTCTTGAAACATATTAGGAAATAATGGTGTAGCATTCTGGATCAGTTGGATAGTCAGTGGGAGACCTTTGATCTTTTAGAGTAATTCCAATATTAGACAGATCTTACTCCTTCCCAACATGCCCAAACTTTGGTTCTTCCTACACTGGAAGTTCTCTGACCATAGAACAGGGCTGTCAAACTCCCAGCTCATGGGACAGATGCATCACGCACTGGCCACCCCCACACCCATTTTAGTGAAGGGGGAAAAGTCTTGATATGTCACATGATGCTGCTCTGATGATGTGAGTTTGACACCCCTTAGAAAGTCTCTCAAAAAGGTAGGATGGGGTGGAATACAGTCCTGGTAGATGGGTTCACTGCATCATATAGCTTCAAATAAATTGTACATTAGATAGGTCAAGACTCAGTTTACATTAATTTCCACCCAGCAAAATAAAAGGGATATTAGCAGCAAATGCTGTAGTACTCTTTCCTACAGGTCATTTATACATAGAGTGTTTTGTTGTTGGTCTGCAGCTTTAAGAGTTGAAGGCCAGCTGCTTCAAAACTAGGCTGGGAAATTTAAGGTACAGGCACTATATGCAGACAAGTTTAAAATAGGCCATGTATTTTGGTGGGAAAGAAAGAAAGATAAAGACAGAACAAACAAAAGAGATTAAAAAAGGAGAATAGTCATAGCTCAGGGTTGAAATGAGGGGTTCTAAGTGTTCTCTGAGCTTGGTTGTTTTCTTGCAGATGACCAGACTAGGTGACACAATCAATGTTAGTGAGCAACATCAGTGATCATCTCTAGCACTGATGATGTTACTCAGTTTTGGTAATAAAACATCTGCAAGAAAACAGATGCAAGCTCAGAAAGCACAAAGGACCTCTCAAACAAGTGAGGAGAAGGTGACAGAGGAAGAAAGAAGATACACCATACATCCAGCAATGTTTCAAATGCCACTAATTTAGGACATTGAAGTCACCTAAATACAAGTGACATTAAACGACAGAGTCCAATGCTTGACATTAAACGATGGAGCTGTGCAAATGATTTGCGAGAGATGTGTCATTATGTGTGGGAATGTATATGAAGCATCTCTCTTTTGATGCCCCATACAGCTGCATCAAAAGCTGTTGCTTGCTAATCACATCATGAGGATGTCTGAATAGCCACCTCTCATCAATTTTGTCCAAATGCTGTGGGTGTATTGAAATTGAAATTGAAATTGAAATTGAAATTTATTAACCGCACCCTCTCCCCACAGGGACCCGGGGCGGTGCACAGGCAAAGCTAAAAACAATATACAATAAATACAACATACATACATTAAAATAGAATTAAATAATATTTACCCGTGCTAAAAATATAAGATTAAGAACCCACTAAAATTTGGAGTCAATAGACAGAGAGAACTATTCAAGGCCGGCCAGTCGAAAGAGATAGGTCTTCAATTTTACACGGAAGGAGCGGAGGTCAGTGGTCGTCCTAATATCAGGGGGAAGGTCGTTCCAGAGGGCCGGGCCCGCCACAGAGAGCGCCCTTCCCCTGGGCGTCGCCCGCTGACAAAGTCTAGTGGACGGCACCCGGAGAAGCCCCTCTCTGTGGGAGCGAATCGGTCGTGAGGATGTGTGGGGCAGGATCCGATCTCGCAGATAGCTAGGTTCCGAGCCATGGAGCGCTTTGAAGACGATAATTAACACCTTGAAGCGCACCCGGAAGACGACAGGTAGCCAGTGCAGCTCGCGCAAGAGCGGTGTTACGTGGGCAAACCTAGAGGTGCCCATAATTGCTCGCGCGGCTGCATTCTGAACTAACTGAAGCCTCCGGGTGCACCTCAAGGGGAGCCCCATGTAGAGAGAGTTACAATAGTCCAGTCGGGATGTCACGAGGGCATGAGTGACTGTGCGAAGGGCGTCCCGATCCAATAGGGGGCGCAATTGGCGAACCAGGCGAACCTGGTAAAATGCCCTCCTGGCCACGGCTGTCACTTGCTCTTCCATAGACAGCCGGGTATCCAGGAGGACACCCAAATTGCGCGCCCCATCCACAGGGGCAAGATGTTCGCCCCCTATGGCCAGCGTTGGAGAAAGCTGGTTGAATCGGGCAGCCGGAAACCACAGCCACTCGGTCTTGGTCGGGTTGAGCCTAAGTCCGTTACTTCCCATCCAGATCCGCACGGCTTCCAGGCACTGGCACATCACCGCTACGGCATCGTTGGGGTGGTTTGGGGTAGATATGTACAGCTGGGTGTCATCAGCGTACAGGTGGTACTCTACCCCAAAACCACGGATGATCTCACCCAGCGGCTTCATGTATGCATTAAACAGGAGAGGCGAGAGGACCGACCCCTGAGGCACCCCGCATGTGAGGGGTCTCGGGGTCGACCTCTGCTCTCCTGCCCGCACAAATTGCGATCGGCCAGAGAGGTAGGAGGAGAACCACCGTAAAACGGTGCCTCCCACCCCCAACCCCCCCAGCCGATGCAATAGGATACCATGGTCGATGGTATCGAAAGCCGCCGAGAGGTCTAATAGGACCAGGATGGAGGAACATCCCCCATCTCTGGCCCTCCAGAGATCATCTACCAAAACGACCAATGCCGTCTCGGTGCTATGCCCGGGCCGAAAGCCGGACTGGCGCGGATCTAGATAGTCAACTTCCTCCAGGTGACGGGGAAACTGTTGTGCCACCACACTCTCAACAACCTTCGCCAAGAAGGGAAGGTTGGAGACTGGACGGTAGTTGTTCAAAAGAGCTGGGTCCAAAGTGGGCTTCTTGAGGAGGGGCCTCACCATAGCCTCTTTTAGGGAGGCAGGCAAGGAACCCTCACTCAAGGATGCGTTGATAACCTCTTGGAGCCAGCCTCGTGTCACCTCCCAGGATGCCAGTACAAGCCAGGAGGGGCACTGGTCCAATGAACATGTGGTGGCACGCAGTCGCCCACGTAGCCTGTCCATATCCTCGGAAGTAACGGGGTCAAACTCCTCCCAAACAAGATCTCTCTCGTGGCATCCCACTGGGCCATGAATGGGGGCTAGCTCACTCTGTATCTGGGCGGTTTTCTCCTGCAGAAAAATCACAAATTCCTCTGCTCTACCCTGTAGCGGGGCTTCCCGCTCCCTCTGTTGAAGGAGGGAACGGGTCACCCTAAACAGGGCGGCAGGGCGGTTTTCTGCGGATGCTATGAGGGTGGCACAATGATGACGTTTGGCCACCCTCAGCGCCACAATGTAAGTCCGTAAATGGGCTCTTACCTGTGTCCGGTCAGATTCAGAGCGGCTAGCCCTCCATCTTCTCTCTAGGCATCTCTTGCGGCGTTTCATCACCCGCAGCCCCTCAGTAAACCAAGGAGCCAGGGTGGTTCGCCGCCGCGAGAGAGGCCGCAAGGGCGCGACCCGATCTAAGGCTCCCACGGCCGCACTATTCCAAGCCGCCGTGAGGTCCTCCATCGGGGCGCGGGTCAGGGATACAGGAAATGGCCCAAGCGCTGTCTGGAACCCATCCGGGTCCATCAAGCGCCTGGGGCGGTACCAGATTGGTAACTCTGGTTCCGCCTCCCCGTGGAGGGGAGCAGCGGTCGGAAAGTCGAGTCGGAGAAGTGAGTGGTCTGACCATGACAAGGGTGTGATGACTATGTCCCCTGTACCCAGATCACTCTTCCATTGGCCCGAGACGAAGATGAGGTCCGGCGTATGTCCACCCTCATGGGTGGGGCCTTGAATTACTTGGGTCAGGTCCATGGCCGTCATGGAAGCCATGAACTCCCGAGCTACCACGGATGATTCGCCTAACGATGGCAGATTAAAGTCCCCCATGACTATGGGTCTGGGGGTCTCCACTGCCACCGTAGCGATCACCTCCAGGAGCTCGGACAGGGCTGCTGCTACATAGCGGGGAGCCAGGTATACAACCAGCAAGCCCAACTGCCTCCCTAGGCCCCACTTCATGCAGAGGGACTCACAGCCGGAGGTCTGAGGCACAATGGTCTCTCTCGGCTCCAGGCCTTCCTTAATAATGACCGCTACCCCACCACCCCTGCCTAGGGCCCGCGGCTGATGAAATGCGCGGTAGCCTGGTGGGCACATTTCAACGAGGGGATGACCTCCCTCGTGGCCCAACCAGGTCTCCGCAATTCCTACCAGGTCCGGCTCCCCCTCTGACACAAGGTCACTAATGAGGGGGGCTTTGTTGACAACGGATCTGGCATTGCAAAACATCAGCCGCAGACCCTGGCTCTGTATTCCCTGGCCACCTAGCCTGCGGGGGTTGTGGCACCCAACCGTTTGTAACCAACGGCTGCGTGCCACCAACCGGGAGGATGAAAATTGTCTCCCCTCGGTCCTGCCCCTCCCCACGACCCTCTGAATTGGTATGCCCTCCTGAGGAACGACTCGGGTATCCCCCTTCCTTTCGCCTTCCGCTTCCCGCCGTCGACTGCTATCCTGGTCCTTACTACTGATCACTGTTTCAATCTCCATCTGTCTATATCTACCCCCCTCCCTTGAACCCCCTAAAAAAGATAATTTAAATAAATTAAAAACTAAAAATCCCCTAAGGCCGCGCTTCGCCCATCTCTTCGGATTTACAATACCATCATCGAGATGGGCCCTGGATAAATCAAGGGGCCATACCTGCGAGAGCGGGGACTCTCGCAGCGATAGCAGGCTTGCTCTGGAATACATTGTTAAATAGATAATTAAAATTCAATAATTATATATATAAAACTCGGGTGGGTTTTGGAATAAATACAGATGTTAAAAAATACAGATGTTAAAAGTCGTTGGCAATTGATTAAAACGATTCACTCAAGTCAATTCATAGTTGGTAACATGAAATCAGGTGAAATAAAGTGCAAGATGGGTAAACCAAGATAAATCAGTTGGTAAATAGATTCAGTTGAATTAGGTTAAATTAGTTCGCAATGATGACCATTGGGGCGACCATAATTGGTTGCTGCCACATGTTCTTTAGGACAGTCAGTTCTTCCGGGCCTATTAAGGCCTTGGTGGCGTAATTCTCCCAGACTTGGGAGGGTGACCATGGGGGAAAATGAAATTACGACTGGTCAGCGGCCGTCCACGTCCACCTCGGCGCTCCCACCGCCGCAATCCCCGCGTCACCGCCTTCGCCAGTGACCTCTCGGCGCTCCCACCGCCGTCGGCCTGGCCTCCAGCAGCCGCCTCTCCACTCTCAACCACCGCATGGCTCTCTCACAGCCACCACCTTCCACCTTTCTCCAGCCAGCTCCTCTGTCGCCGCCTTCGTCTCTCGCCTCCCGGCGCTCCCACCGCCGTCGACTCGGCCTCCAGCGGCAACCTCTCCCCTCCGCACTCTCTCTCTCCACCTTCCTCACTCCAACAAACCAGCATCTCCGCCTCCTCCGCCATCTTTCCTCCACGCCTCTCTCACCACTTCCCGCTGGCCACCGGTGCTCTCACCACCGCTTCACCCCACGACACGCCACTAATTCAGCTTTCCGGAGCTCTTCGGTGCAGCCGGCCTCTCTCCGCCCTGTTAAAACGTCCGGGCGGCGGCCTCTGCACTGGCCTCCGTTGCGGCAGTTCCCGCCCCGGCGCTCACACCGCCGAGCATTCCGGTCGCCGGCGCTCCGTCCGCTCTCCCCCCGATGTTGCGAACCCCACCCTAAGGTGTCCGGGTGGGTCCCTCATCCTCCCATGCCCTCCAAGATCACAAACGAGGGCAGGGGGCACTCAAAAATGCCAACGGCCTCCGCAGCCCACACGGAGCTCCAGAGCTACCCCGCCATCTTCGCGCAAGCGCAGTTGTATGTACATGGATCTTGAGAAAGTCAGATATGGCTTCCACAGCAGCTGCACAATCCTGAAAAAAAAAATCAGCAACTTGAGTGACTCAAAGAAAGTTACTTCATGTGTACCGGTTACTTCATGTTGCCGTAGCGGTGATGTGCCAGTGCCTGGAAGCCGTGCGGGCCTGGATGGGAAGTAACAGACTCAGAGTCAACCCGTCCAAGACCGAGTGGCTGTGGTTTCCGGCCGCCCGATTCAACCAGTTAACTCCATCACTGGCCATAGGGGGCGAACATCTTACCCCTGTGGATGGGGCGCACAACTTGGGTGTCCTCCTGGATACCCGGCTGTCCATGGAAGATCAAGTGACAGCCGTGGCCAGGAGGGTGTTTTACCAGGTTCGCCTGGTATGCCAGTTGTGCCCCCTATTGGATCGGGATGCCCTTTGCACAGTCACTCATGCCCTCGTGACATCCCGACTGGACTATTGTAACTCTCTCTACATGGGGCTCCTCCTGAGGTGCACCCGAAGACTTCAGCTGGTCCAGAATGCAGCCGCGCGAGCAATAATGGGGACCTCTAGGTTCACCCATATAACACCTCTCTTGCGCGAGCTGCACTGGCTGCCTGTCGTCTTTCGGGTGCGCTTCAAGGTGCTAGTTGTCATCTTTAAAGCGCTCCATGGCACGGGACCTAGCTATCTGCGGGATCGGATCCTGCCCCACACATCCTCCCGGCCGATTTGCTCCCACAGAGAGGGACTTCTCCGGGTGCCGTCCAGTAGACTTTGTCAGCGGGCAACACCCAGGGGAAGGGCCTTCTCTGTGGCGGGCCCAGCCCTCTGGAATGACCTTCCCCCCGACATTAGAACAACTACGGACCTCCGCTCCTTCCGTCAAAAACTCAAAACACACTTTTTCTGCTTGGCCGGCCTAGGTTTGTCTTTACCTTTAGGGTGCTAGGGAATTTTAGCCTTATAACTGGGGGATTTTAGTGCAGGGATAATTTTAATTTAATTCGTTTTTATCCATCGTATTTGTTTTATGTATGTATTTTTTATAGTATTTTAATTTTTTCCCTGTGCACCGCTCCGAGTCCCCTTGGGGAGAGGATGCAGTTATATAAATAAAAATTTGATTTGATTTAATTAATTGAAATGTTATATAGCATATCTTTTAAAGGGTTTGTTTAAAACAGCTTTCTACATTATTATTGAACAACGAAAGATCCACAAAAGGTATATATGTTAATATAATATGCAACAACATGCCATAGAGAGCCATTTGGTCTGGTGATGAAGACATCAGGCCAGAAAGCAAGAGCTGTGAGTTCAAATCCTGCCTTAACTATGAAAACCAGCTGCAAGACTTTCAGCTAGTCACTCTCTCTCAACCCAACCCACCTAACCAGGTTATTGTTGTGGGGAAAATAGGAGAAGGAAAGTGTGTTGGATGTTTGCTGCTTTACGTTATTTATAAAAATAATAAAAAGATGGGATACAAATAAATTTGAACTATTTTTTATTAAATTTGGCACAAGGCACCTCTTGATGGGCCTGTTCCATTTTTGGCCAATGGCCAATCTCTTTCATAAATCTTGCAAATCTTACTAATCTTGCCGAATGTTGTATTTACCATTATACATTATATAATGGTGCTTTAACATTATGTGTCCTCTGGAGGATCTAGAACAACTTTCCGCAAGCCAACTTCCTACGGCCAACTTACCAAAACCAACTCACCATGGCCAACTTGCCAAACGACAACTACCCTTGGAACAATTAGATGCTATATTATTTCAGTCAGTTATTTGGTAAAATATTTGGTAAAACATTTTTTGTTGAAATTATTACAACTCTTGTATTTCTGGACTGGCTTTCTTATTTTATTATTATTGGCCATGGTTCCATTAAAATTAATTTAACTTTTGTATGTGTTGAATTGTCCCTCAGCAAGTTATCCTACTGCAAGTTGGCTGTGGCAAGTTGTCCCATTCTGCCTCTGGAAAGTCATGGCAATCAAGTACCTTAAGTAAACTTTAATAAATAAAGAAATGCTAAGCAAAAATACATCTTTTGATAGCAAAAAAAATGACAGACATTAAACTCAGTTGAGTGAAGCAAGCTATTTTATCCCCTTTTCCACAAAGTGGAAACAAAAAGTAAGGAGACTAGTCAAACCAGTGGGGGATCATTACGGCAGTCAGGAAAAATAACTTCTTGTATGTGTGTCTGAACCATACAATTGATCACACATGTAGTTTGAGTTCTTTTACTAGTTTAGAATGTGGTAGATTTGCTCTGAAAGACACAATTTTCCTTTATATTGATTTTTAAAAAATCAATATATGTGTGTCTATGTGTGCATGTGAGACATATGTATTCCTGGAAAGAGAAGCAGGCATTAGGATAAGCTTTGCAGATGCCAATCTTCTTTGCTTTTGTGCTGTTTTAATATCCCTTTTGCCCTTTGGCTTTGAACTCCTGTTCGGTTTCTTACTCTTGATGTAGAAAATAGGTTTGCGTCTCTCACTGAATTCTTCCAAGGAAACCAGTCTCTGGCCGAGACTGACTACTGACAAAATGGGAGGAAGTTTACTTCTTCCACCTTCCTCATCCAACTGGTGCAAACAGAAATATGGGATAAAAACCAAAAGTCAAAAGATCTCATTATTTCCCTTATATGTGTGAGCTTCAGTGTCACATTTATCAATAAGTTGCATCCATCCTTCTCAGCAATTTTCAAAGTTATCAACCACAATATCCCTCTGGATCAGCTGCAGAATCATTTTTGGTGGTTCTCTACTTTGAAAGTTGTGATAAAATATACACGTTCCACAAATAAAAAAATAACAGATTCTGAATTAAACCAAATGCCTGACTGGAGGCCACAATGGAATAGAAAGAATTTGAAATACATTTTAGAATCCATCGATAAACTTTCTGTTTTGATATATTTAAATTTCTACAAAATCTGCTGCAACACTTGTAACAAATCTGATAAGCTACTAAGTTCTACTGCAAATGTCCTTGTGGTTAAATATGAATAAGATCATTTACTATAAATTCAGGAAGACTACATTTCTCAGTTGTGTCTGAGTCACTTGAGATTGTATGGGAATGCAATTTTGGGGACACTAAGATGGCTGAATATACCCAATATCAATATAGCATACCCAATATTAGTTCAGACTGAAACAAAGGTGCCAGTTTTATTCTACTCATTGCATAATTTGAAAAATAGAAGAGATTCAAGTCACTCCATATAGATAAACTTACCATGTTATAAAAGCAGTTGAAGACAACTATTGCAGAAATGAGAATACAAATTCTTATAAGATATGTGATATTTGAAAATTATACTTAGACAGGCAAGATGCCCATATAATGAATAAAATCTGCATTTTCATCATGCCATGTTCTCAGGCCTTGCTGGCTATATTTCTCTAGACATAATAGTTCTGTATAAAACAAGGCTCTCAAAAGCCATATTTTCCCAGATGAATCTGGAATGTTTCGTAGGTTTCCTTCATCTAATTTGCATTTTAGAACATAAGGTTGACCAGTGGACAGACAGAATAATTATATACAGTCCAAGTTGGTTGGCTGATCTTTCTGTTACTTTTGAAGCTTCATTTCCACACCTTCTAAAATTAAGCATGCTTCTGGTGATCTGTCACATTCCATCCAAGGTGCTCATGTGATATCACTGGCATAACTGCAAAAGTTGTCAAAAGCCAGGTGTTAGCATTCTACCTAGGCTACCAAAAGTTCTCTATTAAAAAGTCTGAATCAATTTATTAAAAAGAAAGAAAATCCTACCTTTTCTTTTGTTCTGCAATTTTTCACTTCACAGTCATCATAAAATGCTTATAAAAATTATGGCTGCAAAGTACAAATTGTTACTGAAGCATATAATTAAGAAAACAAAACACTTTTGGGCTTCCTTGTGACTCTAGCAGCAGCCTTCAGAAATTATGTGTACTTCACAAAACGTACACCATGAATGGACAAATGTAAGTATTATGCAAGTTGTGAATTTGGCTGAAGGTCAAATGGATTAGATAGGGCAAAAACTAAATTTGAGTTATTTTGCTGCAAATGAAATGAAATACACAGTGGTGTATTTGCATGATCGCCAGGCCTGAAGAGTCACCATAAGATAGAAACATCAATAAGAAAACTATAGAAAACATTCCAAAAAGACAAATCAAAATCAAATTAAAACTGAAAAGTTCAATTATCGCAGATTCATGAACCCCATTTTCCATTATGAAAGCCCTTCAGACAGTCACTCAGCTTTGGTTACCCCACAATTAGGTTACTTCACATTCAGCTGCCTTTGAAGACTATTCTGTATTAGAATGGTGGCTAACAGACTGAGGCAAGACAGCTTTAAAGGCTAACAGATTTATTTCAGTTCTAACATAACATGGCTAACCAGGTGGCTGCACAGCTAACAACAACAGCTGAGGTGAATTCCATCCCACAGCCCCTTTATACTGAACTGTCAGGTGGCCAGCCAATCACAACATGTTTTCGTTTCTTCAGCTTCCACAAGGGGAGCGGACCAGAGGGGAGACAGGACACAACAAAGACCACCTGAAAGCTGATAAAGTTTGTGCTGAACTCTTCCAACATACATTTTCGGGGAGCAGATTTGTGAAATCCCATTAAAATGCACTTTGTCCCAGTATAGGCAGTGATCTTGAAAGCATCTGTCTTTTGACAACATTTCATACAAGAAGATGGTCTGTTTGTGAGAGAACATCTGAAAAATTCTATAAATAGTGCATAAAAATTGAATTTCAAAAGAGCTTAAATTGGGAGTATGTACATTAATACATTTTAAAATATATATATATATATATATATAAAAGCCTTACAGTGAGAGAATGTGCATTACAGAAGATGAGATTAGGACATTTGAATTCATTTTTTTCTCACAGAGCATAATTTAATGTTTAATGTTAATGGAAGGTGTGTTCAAAAGCTTTATTTTGTGAACAAAAGTAAATGTGGATTTTGTTAACATAGCTGTTTTTGGTTTTTTTGAAAAATATGAATCTCTTAAGAGATGTTAGAATTTCTTTGAAACTATTAATAAAAAGTGGACTAAATTTAAGCTGATCCTCACATCAGAGGTGGTATTTAGCAGGTTCTGACCAGTTCTGGAGAGTATTGAGTAGTTCGGAGAACCAGCAAATACCACCTCTGAGTGGCCCACCCCCATCTGCTCTCTGCCTCCCGAGTCCCAGTTGATCGGGAGGGAATGGGAATTTTGCAGAAACTTTCCCCTGGAGTGGGAAGGGAATGAAGATTTCACAGTATCCTTCCCCTGCCATGCCCACCAAGCCACGCCCACCAAGCTATGCCATGCTCACCAAGCCATGCCCACAGAATCAGTAGTAAAAGAAAAATTGAATCCCACCACTGCTTCACATCCCTGTTTTTTACTGTTATCAGATAGGAGCATGGTAGTTTACGAGGTGAGGACACTGGGCTAACAATTGGCAGACTCATGTTTGAGACCCAGTTGCTGCTGTTCCTGTCACACGCTCCACCTCTTGCCGACTCAAACAGTGAGCGTGAATAGATAGATGGATACCACTTCAGTGGACAATTTAATGGGGACATGAAAGAAGCTCCAAATGGCCATCCCCCATTGTAATGTCACCATTTAATCCTTTCAATCTGGAAGCGCTTCAGTGCTCCCAACATGAGTGTAGTAGTAGCAATATTGTTCTCAAATCTTGGATGCAAAAAAAGGGGGACAATCAATCGATGGCAGCAAATTTGGATCTCCAGTTTTTGCTATTTGGGATATTTGTTATTTGCTATTTATTTTCACAAATGTATTCCTAGAACTTAAAAAAATTACAGATTTACATAACTATCTTAGATCCTATTGGAACTACTTAAGGTGTTTTTTTTAAATCTAATTTATGTCATTCTTATGAAAGTTCAATTTTCCAGGATTTTTGCTCTATTTTTGGCTTTATATCTGTATCGTTTTCTCTTTGTGGAATTTAAATGACACCTTTTAAATATCCTTATGGCACAATGAAAAAGTTATTATTTGTTTCTTTCAGCATTCTGATAATGTTAATCACGTAATATTGCAGACCCCCCTGTCTGCTTTCCTCAAGCAGCAATTTAGAATGACCTCTCCTTTTAAACAGAGGTTGAAATATCCCTGGCATTTATACAATTCATCATAGCTGTAAAGCTGGCCATATGGTAATTTTCACCTGAAAGAATATCAGCATTCTTGGGTGTCTTATATAACAGCATAACTTAATTTGTTCATCCAGTAATAACTGGGAGATCAAGAAAAATAATTTGAACTATGGCCTGATAAAAATCTAACCAACAAATCTATACCTGTAGATTTGTTATGCTGGTCCACATATAAAAACCTCTGTTTTTACAAAAGAAATGCAGGTTGTCCTTCTTTAGCAATCACAATAGGGACTGGCAACTCAGCTGTTACGTGAAGCAATAGTTAAGTGGAACTGTGACTATACATATGATATGGCTTCTGCTTCTCTTTTCTTTACCAGATTGATCATAAAGTTACTTTTTCATCATTGTGTAACTGCAAACAGTCACTAAATGAGGCAATTGCTAAATAATACCTTTTATTCATTCATTCATTTATTTATTTATTTCTCCAATTGTCTTGCAAATAAGCTAGTCCTATAACATATAGGAGTTTATATGTGATGACTTGTCAGTTGGAAAATTGACAGCCTAAGTTCAAGATCTGAGTGCCATGCAACAAGTTGATCTCTCTTTACTTGCCTCAACTCCTGCCAACTTAGCAGTTTGAAAACATGCAAATGCAAGTATATAAAGAGGTACTACTTTTGTGGGAAGGTAACAGCATTCCATGCATCTTGGTATATAATCCTACTGGCCACCTGACCACGGACATTTTTTAGGACAATGCTGGCTCTCTCAACTAAGAAACAGAGATGAGCATTGGAAACAACTGGACAACCCTAACCTTTACCTTACCTATGGAGAATAAGGTTGAAAAAGAGATAGGATTAGCCCATTCTAGCCACTTCATTCCTTGACCTTCATATGCTACAAGTAGACACCAAGTGATGCTATTTCATGGAACCAAGATCTATTTTGAAACAATGGTTACTTAGGATTGCATTATACCTGTATTTGTACATGTTTCTGTTACTAATGTAGGGGTTTGGCCATATATATATATATATATAGTGATGTGAGCTAAATAGCTCGAAATAGATCTATCCTAGTCTCCCTGATTTATTTATTTATCAGCTCAAAAACCTAACACATATATTAAAAAAGTACACAACGAAACTAATAGCTTTCTGTCTAGATGGTCTCTGGTAATGAGCCGAAAGGCAGAAAAGGAAAGCAGTATGCTTCCTCCCTTAATTGGGGCTTAACAGGGTGTTGTGACACAAGCATATACTTATCCTCCTGTCTCAGCTGATCAGGATAGAACCAGTTGGTCTAGAGGCAAGTACAACTGCCTCACATGTAATACTTCCCTGGTTCGAATCCCAGTAAGGGTATGGCTAGCTGATGAGAACTAAATAGCTCGAAATAGATCTATCCTAGTCTCCCTGATTTATTTATTTATCAGCTCAAAAACCTAACACACACACGTATGTATGTATGTATGTATGTATGTATGTATGTATGTATGTATGTAGTAGTGGACAACATAAAGGAGAATATTGTTCAGAAAAGAAGCGTACGCCTATGTAGTTGACTCAAAAACCAGAAAAGTTGAATTAGCAATAAAACCATTTTAACATCACCATTTTGTGTATATAATTCATTCCAAAAACTCATCAAGTAGCAAAACATTTACTTCTGTTTTCTGCAGTATCATCCAAGTAATAGTTAAAAATCTTTGTAGCTAAACTACAAACATGAATATATATTGTTATGTTTTTCCAGCACTTTTTTTTTTGCTTCATTTCATGTATCAGGATACCATAAAAGGGAGTGGGGCAGAATAAATCTTATCCTACTCCCTGTCTTTTTCATTTAAAATTTAGATTTCATATGTGCTTAGATGGGTCACCTTTGCCTTTTGGTTTTCATTTAAAGTACAGGTGAATGCCAATTTTGTTAAAGCAAAAGAAGTTCCCTAGCACCTTAAGAGAAAGGCCAAGACCTTGTGATGTTATCTTCCCTTAAGACCACTAAGGTTTGTTCTTCTTTGCTTTTTTACATCCTGTATAAGCATTTCTAAATGAATCAGATCCCGGTACTGCCACTGACTGTGTTATGTAGCCTGCCCTTGGGCTCTAGCATGGTGGGATCAGAAAGATGGTACTTGATGCTATTTCCCTTGGAGCATTTGCGCCTTGCTTAGTGTTGTTGCTAATTCCCTACAGCTGATTGTGAAGATATATTACAGCCGTTTTGCTTGGCAACATGGATCAAACGGATTTAGTCTGGTGCACAAAAGGAGAAAGAGTAAGCACCAAACAAAGTGGCTGTTATCACTACTGCATCTTTTTTATTGGAGGGCAAGGAAGAAAAGGAGGAAGATGACACTGATGCTAAAGGGTCATGAAGAAACACTGGCTGGAGTACCCATCAAACTTCATTGTATCTAAATACTGCTTCAATCCAAAGAGATATTCAAGACCTGTTTGATCAGTGTTGACATTAATTAACCTTGGCCAATTTCTATTTTAGTTCCAGTGGCAGACAGAGAATTAGATACTGTGGGGCAAGTACATAGAACTGTGGAGTAGAGCTCAGATGCAAATGCATTTTTTAACTATGAAATAAAGAGAGACAAAAATATGGATGTGTATATGTATGCATATACAGTATGTATGTATTCAAATTTCACTTATATTATGAGGAGTTTTTAAAAGTGGTTCCCTATTTAGTAACTGGGAAAGTACTATCTTATGCCAATGCTTACAATATATTAGTTCTCACTCTTAACTGATTTGTTTTGTGCTCAGTGATGTCACTTGTCACTATATTGCATGGGCTATGTATCGTGGTGACATCATTTTGTCTTTTCAAAGACTCCTAATTGAAGGAGGAGGAGGATGATGATTAATTCAAGGAGCATTGTACACACATTCAATTACCTTTAGCGACATAACTACATAGTCCAATATGAATGGCAAGACTGAGATATCAACAAGTAGAATTGTGATATCATCACAGTCACTCTAAGTTTCAGGAAGATGAAAGCACATTAACAGAAAATAAGGGAAGTGAATCATACAGTAAACAGAAGTATTGTGGGCTACTGCAAGACTCATTCCTGAATCTTCTGCTCTTGATATTTTTTATTAAGGGCTTAGCTGATGAGTTGGAGGAAATGTTAGCAAATCTGTAGATAGTAGAGTTGGTAACATAGCTAACCTTTTCCAAAAAGACAGACAGAAAATCTAAAATGAGTTTGACAAGTTAGAGCAATGGTATATGATGGGTAAAAGCACTTGGTAAAAGAATTTGGAATGGTAGTTCACTGAACATTGAAGATGAGACAAGAAAAGGAGAGGAGAGGGGAGGGGAGGGGAGGGAAAGGAGAAGGGAGGGCAGGGGATTGGAGGGAAGAGGAAGGAAAGGAAAATGATAGGTTGTATTAATAGATGCATATTTGCTAAATAAGGAAAAACAATTCCACTTTGCTTTGATCAAATCCTTTATCAAGTACTGAACTTGAGTATACCAGTTTCTGCTCCCACATTTTTAAAAAATGTTCATGAATTTTTGTAGAAATGAATAAATATGGATTATAATGATTGCATGATTCACCTGAAAAGTTTTTTGTTATTGTAATTCTGTTAAATTTTAGAACATTTACATTTTCACATAATCAAACAACTTTTATTTCACTTATTAATTTAATATATTTCCTGCTACGATCTCTCATACTAAGATTATTCAAGATAATTTTATTAATCAATTTTTTTAAAAAAAATTATGCATGTTCATTTGTTGTTATTTACAACTGTGGCTTTTAAAACAGCATTTCTAAACCAGAAAATATTAATCACATTTTGAGATAGATTTATTAATTAATGAATTAGATATTTTAAAATATTGTTCATAACTCCTGCTAAAGTTAATTCCACATTACAAAACTTCATGAAGTAATATCCTTTCCTTTTCATTGGCCAAATGACTCCAGATTCAGAGCATTCTTTTGTAATCCAAAAATAAAAACAATGTTTCAGAAGTTGGTCATATGTCCTCATCCCTTTGTCTATCTCTGTCCTGGGTATATGTTTCCAGTAAGTTAGAGAATTTATCCATGATTACTGCTCAATATCTCAATACAACATATTCATATATCATTTTATCCTGCAAAAGATTGTTTCCAGTGACATTATGTTAATTCTGACTGTTTTATTGCCTGCTGGAGAAGGGTAGGAGAGAATTACCTGTGGCCACATTTTTCCCTGTAGCCCTACAAGCCCTACAATTTTATTAGAAAGTAAAGACAGCAAATAATCCAACTTTGATTACTGAATCAAGGGTTCCTCCCTATATCATGTAGTACCCAGGTGCATCTAAGTTTGGAAGACTGAGCCATAGACAACTGCAATAGTTTGCTACAGAGAAGTAAATTATTACCTGAGATTGAAAAGAACTATTTCTGTCTTTAATTTAAGAGCATCTTGCCTTTTCTAGCATCTACAGTATAATTATTTTTTAAAAAATTATTTATAATATTATTGATTTATTTAATTTGATTAAAATAGCAGTAAGACACAAGGTTTATTAAGGTTCCTTATTTATTTAGATATACTGACAAATCACTGTTTGGTGAATAGATTAATGCTCAAGAGAGGAACAATACATATTTTTAACATGAAATATTTTTAGAGTGTTAAAATAGTCAGAAATATCGGGGGGAAAGAAATAATGCTAGATAATTGTTTAGCCTTGTTGTGAATAACACAGTAGCATACGATTACATTTATAAAGCTTGCAATTTAAGAAAACTGTTGTATGAAATATTTTGTTTAGCATTCATTAAGACTGTTAATACACTTTTTATGGGCTACATTTTTTTAATGCACTCTATTGGTATAATTCAGTTATGTGACAAAAAGGAAAGAGTTCAGTGTTAAAACGTGATAGGAGATTTTACATCAATGTGAGTTTTAATTTGTACTAGAGTTGTTGTTTTCCTAATCCCACAACCCATCTTTTAATGATTGTTATCCCAATTTCTATTTTTTAAGCTCATTTTGTCACTGTTTTGTAACAGAAACACTGTAAATATTATAGATGTGGTAAACTATTATACTTGTTTTCTTATAAATGAAATGATCTGTGCCAACACTGACAAAATGAATTAATGTGTTACTAAGGCAACAGTCACATTATATGTTTTCTCTTTCACAGTATGCAGTAGAGCATATGGTTTACTCTTAATGGAACACTAGCTTCTCATTAACATACCAGTAGCAATGTCAGAATGTTCAAACCATCCTAACAGGAATGGGGGAAAACTTGTATATTAGACTCTTTCAGTTATATTGAGAAGAAAGTGATTTGTCTTCAAAGCTACAATTTCAGCTAATGCAGACCCCTTTTTACTTTACATTTCCCTCTCCCCCTCCGAAACTTGATACTTGTTTGAAAATTGAACATAAATATTTATTTATTGCAAATAATGTATTACTCCACTTAAAATAATGTGTGGCATGGATGCTTAAAAAGAGTTCCTGAGCAACTGTAAACTCAATGATTTTTTAAAAAGACCATTTTCCCCCTACTCTTCAACATTTACAATGTAATAAAGCTTATATTCATCAAGGCAAATGCACTAATGAAAAAAAAATATGAGCCACATTTCTTGGTTATTTTTATTTTCTTTTATTGGCATGTAATGAGGCTGTAAATAACACACAATGAAACAATGAACTTATTTTTTTCAATTCTTTGAATTATCTTGTATTGTTTATTGTATATCATCCAATATTATTTATTTGAGTGAAGACACACAAACAGATCACAGCAGTGTGTGGTGGGGGGAGGGAGTAACCAATTCATTTCTCTGGACCTCTGCCTCTTCCGTCAACATCTTAAGACATTTTTATTCCAACAGGCCGGCCTAGCATAGCCCCCCGTTTCTGACTTTTTATGGATAAATTATAATTAGGCAGGGTTTTAAATGGCTTTTTTAGCATGGGTCTAAATAATTTAATATGTTTTTAACGATGTGTATTGTTTTTATTGTGGTTTTTAATATGCCTGTGCGCCGCCCTGGGTCCGAACAAGGAGAAGGGCGGAGTATAAATTAAATAAAATAAAAAATAAAATAAATTTCAATGAAGAAGCTATTCTAAAGACAAAGGGGGTGTGGGTTGGATTTGGATCCCTCCATTGAAATTAAGGAAAACCAATCTTTTGAGAATGTCAATGTCCAGAACAAATGGCTAACTTCAGGTTACATTTATTGCAATGAACTTAAAACTCCTTTTACATATTATTCTCATTGTATAAAGGGAACATCCCACATGATTGTAGAGTCTCTATGTCATCTACTCAGCATCGTTCATGCTGTTTGGGTCTGCTTTCAGGGGTCTGAAAGGTGGCCTTGTTAAGGGCAAAAGGTCCCAGGAAAGCACCTATTCCCAAAAATATAGGATAATAATGAAAGAGTCCCATAGATACCGATGTAAAGGTAAAGGTTCCCCTCGCACATATGTGCTAGTCATTCCCGACTGTAGGGGGCGGTGTTCATCTCCATTTCAAAGCCAAAGGGAGAGCGCTGTCTGAAGACGTATAGGTATAGATACCTATAGGTAAGTGCAATTTCTCTCTATGTGGGTTCTTTGGCTTTAGAATAAGTTATCTGTTTAGAACCAACAATCTGTTGAAAAAGAGGAAGGAAGGAGGAAGGGAAAGTTCAGATGAATAATTCCTTTTAATGCAAAGAGAAATATTACATGGTCAGTTGCTTGCAAACATTGTAGTCAAATAGTTGTAGTCTATTTGTAGTCAAATTCATTAAAGCTGAACAATGTTATTCTTCATCAAAACTGGCTCTACGAACTAGGATCAAACTGGCAATCACAATTTTAAAAAGGACAATAGTACTGAAATTTAAAAATATTAAAGTTACAAAAATTAATTCCAATCCCCTTTGTGCATCTACCAGGTACCTTTATTAACTTGATTTGTCTTCTATAGGTGATACCCTGTTAATCACCTCTGTAGTGATTTCTTTCAATACAATACAATACAATACAATAGCAGAGTTGGAAGGGACCTTGTAGGTCTTCTAGTCCAACCCCCTGCATGGGCAGGAACGTTATACCATTTCAGACAAATGGCTGTCTAACATCTTTTTAAAGACTTCCAGGGTTGGGGCATTCACAACTGCTGGAGGCAAGCTGTTCCAGAGGTTAATTGTTCTTACTGTTAGGAAATTTCTCCTTAGTTCTAAGTTGCTTCTCTCCTTGGTTAGTTTCCACCCATTGCTCCTTGTCCTGCCCCCAGGTGCCTTGGAGAAAAGTTTGACTCCCTCTTCTTTGTGGCACCCTCTGAGATATCGGAACACTGCTATCATGTCTCCCCTGGTCCTTCTCTTCATCAAACTAGACATACCCAGCTCCTGCAGCCGTTCTTCATATGTCTTAGTCTCCAGTCCTCTAATCATCTTGGTTGCTCTTCTTTGCACTCTTTCCAGAGTCTCCACGTCTTTTCTACATCGTGGCGACCAAAACTGTATGCAGTATTTCAAGTGTGGCCTTACCAAGGCACTATACAGTGGCATTAACACTTCACGCGATCTAGATTCTATCCCTCTGTTGATGCAGCCTAGAACTGTGTTGGCTTTTTTGGCAGCTGCTGCACACTGCTGGCTCATATTTAAATGGTTGTCCACTAGGATTCTGAGATCCCTCTCACAGTTGCTACTATTGAGCAAGGTACCACCTATACTGTACTTGTGCATTTGGTTTTTCTTGCCTATATGTAGGACCTTACTTTTTTCACAATTGAATTTCATTTTATTAGACAGTGCCTAATAAAATGAAATTCAATTGTGAAAAAAGTAAGATTCCCTTAAACATTCAGGGGGCTCTTTGTGTTTCAGGGCTGAATCAGGTAATTCAAAGAGCATATTCAAGCAATTGCTCTCAGTCCCTGCACACTTCTATACACCTTAGTAGAAGTATTCCAAGCGTCGAGGGATGAAGAAAAAGGTAAGACATTTTTCTAGACTGAATACACATGGTTCTGTAGCTGTTTTCACCTATTATACATACAGACACAACTCCCATGTTTTTCTCTTTTACAGTAAACAATATCGTGCATGTGACAAATAAAAAAGAATGACACGTGTTGAAAAGGGATAGGGTGCCAGGCATGCAGTTACACATATCTTGAATTTTTTGATCCACCCCCTGCAGATAATCCTGTTGTTTGCTAGCATCAAGTTTTTACTGTTTTCCATTTTATTTATTTCTAAAGTAATATGCTTAATGAGTTATGTCAATGTAGCAAACCATTTTGCAAGCTGGTTCAACTTTTATTTTATTGGTCACAGACTGATTTAACAGAAATGTTCTGTTCTTACGAAGTATTAGAATCTCCACAGTTGAAGAAAAACTACTACAGTAAATATATTTCTTACATTCACCAAACATTCCCAACCCTTTCCCCTCCTTCATAAAATTGTTCAGAAATAATCACAACCTTCCAAAGCTTATGTCAAGAGGTACAACAAGGAAAAAAGAATCCATTTCACAAGTAGACGTAATTCTATTAACAGACTGGCACAATTGGACAAAACCCTAAAATACCATAAGTATTATTTGCAAGGAAACCATGACAGATGAGTAGCTGATATTCTTATTTATAAATTATTTCATGAAATAATGTTCCATAACTAGCCCATGTACATTTTTACATACCTCTTAGTTAACATTTTATTAAAAAATAATAATGCTTCATAAGAGTCTTCAGTAGGACTGCAGCTGGACTGCAGTTGTGGAACAATATATGTTGTTCCACAACACTCTGTTAGGGCCCCAATTAAGGGAGGAGACATACTGTTTCCTTTTCTGCCTTTCGGCTCACCACCAGAGACCATCTAGACAGAAAGCCATGAGTTCCGTTGTGTGATTTTTTTAATATGTGTGTTAGTTTTATGAGCTGATCAATAAATAAATCAGAGAGACTAGTATAGATCTATTTCAAGCTTTTTAGCTCTCATCAGCTAGCCACCTAGGTTCAAATCCCAGTAAGGGTATGGCTAGCTGATGAGAGCTAAAAAGCTAGAAATAGATCTATACTAGTCTCTCTGATTTATTTATTGATCAGCTCATAAAACTAATGTGTGTGTGTGTGTGTGTGTTAGGTTTTTGAGCTGATCAATAAATAAATCAGGGAGACTAGTATATTGTGACACAAATATATATATATAACGGCCCTGGGTGCGTTTGGAGAAGGGCGGGATATAAATTTAATAAAATAAATAAATAAATAAATTATATATATATATAATAATTAATAATTTATTGCTTATAAACCGCACCCTCCCCCCACAGGGACTCGGGGCGGTGCACAGGAGAAATAAGAACAATAGCTATATACATATTTCATTAAAAATAGATTAAATTAAGTAACCTGTGCTAAAATACCCATTAAAACTATCTAACTAAAAATCCCCGATAAACCCTAAAACAGAGGAGTAGCTATCCCAGGCCGGCAAGGCAGAAAAAGTGTGTTTTCAATTTAAGACGGAAGGAGCGGAGGTCCGTGGTGGTCCTAATATCGGGGGGGAGGTCGTTCCAGAGGGCTGGGCCCGCCACAGAGAGAGCCCTTCCCCTGGGTGTCGCCCGCTGACAAAGTCTAGTGGACGGCACCCGGAGAAGTCCCTCTCTGTGGGAGCGAATCGGTCGTGAGGATGTATGAGGCAGGATCCGATCCCGCAAGTAGCTAGGTCCCGAGCCATGGAGCGCTTTAAAGATGATAATTAATACCTTGAAGCGCACCCGGAAGACGACAGGCAGCCAGTGCAGCTCGCGCAAGAGCGGTGTTACATGGGTGTACCTTGTGGTACCCATAATTGCTCGCGCGGCTGCATTCTGGACTAGCTGAAGTCTCCGGGTGCACCTCAAGGGAAGCCCCATGTAGAGAGAGTTGCAATAGTCCAGTCGGGATGTCACGAGGGCATGAGTGACTGTGCGAAGGGCGTCCCGATCCAATAGGGGGCGCAATTGGCGTACCAGGCGAACCTGGTAAAACGCCCTCCTGGCCACGGCTGTCACCTGATCTTCCATTGACAGCCGGGTATCCAGGAGGACACCCAAATTGCGCGCCCCATCCACAGGGGCAAGATGTTCGCCCCCTATGGCCAGCGATGGAATAAGCTGGTTGAATCGGGCAGCCGGAAACCACAGCCACAGAGCAGATGCAAAACCCTCAGAAGACTGAGAAAACTGTAAAATGTGTAATCCATCTTTTCATTCTAGCCAACTTTGAACCGGACAATATTAATTTTCTGGCATGCTTGAAGGTTAATTTGAAGATCCTTTCAAGCAAGTGAAAGGCAACTATGAGATCTACCACTTCTGACAGGCTGAACTTTCAGGGCAGGAATATGCCACAGAGATTCATCTGCAGGCTCAAGATGTATACTGGAATGAGATAGAATTAATTGATTGGTTCACTGTCAAACAAAATACAGGATGAGCTGATTTGTCAAGAAACCTTAAATACAGTATATTGACTGCTTTAATACAGGTGTGCTTGGGCACTGATGGAAATCTCAAATAATTACAGGAGAATATAGATGGAAAGAGTAAGCACCATTATTAAATTTCATTCTTTCCTCCCTCCACCTGAACCCTCTACCTGAACATCCGAGAGTTTAGAAATTGAAAGCTGAAGCTAGGAGGTAGCAGTTTCACTATTTCCCAAGGGATGTTGTGCCTTTGGACCTATAACTTTATTGTGAAGAACTTAGATATGCCACACCTTCCAAAGCATTACTTAAGCATTACATTGGAAAAACACAGAACTTTTCCAACAGATGTCCCACATGATCCAATTCTGCTTGATCAGGAAACAAGGTAATACTGTGCCCCAAAGTTTCTAGAAGTAAGTAGAATCCAGATCTGCAAAATTAAATATAAATATAAATTTCAGTAACGGTCAAATAGGCATCAGGAGAAAGCTATAGGCCAGGGTTTTTAAAACTATGAAGTGCTGACAGACAAAAATCTAGTAGAATGTGAAAAATTCTAATTACAATTTTTACAACACATCCGCCTTTCTCAGAGTGGCATTGTATTGTTTTCATTGTTCATTTGTGCTCATTTGGAAGTTTGGATTTTTAGGTGAGGATTGCGTGTTAAAATTACACTAAAGATTCACATTGTGATTCAACAGATTGTGAAAAATGTCAGAATTCACAGAAAAAGCATTCAGAAAATGTAATTGTTTGGTCAAAGAATAAATAAGAAAAACTCTTCTGGAAAACTTGAAATATTACCTAGACATTTTACTAAAGGAAGATAAAAATGAAATTATTTAGAGATTTAAAAATTAAGAAAGATGTAAATTAAATGGGTGTGGAAAGGGCTTGTATAACCTCTGAAAGGAAGGAGGAACAATAAGATTGTAATTATTGAAAAGGTTGGAAGTTATTCTTATATTTCCTAACTTTAAGTTTTTTCTTTCTTGGGTTTTCTTTTTTCTTTCTTTCCTTCTTTTTTCTTTTGAGTTGACTTTTGTTCCGTAAAAGATTCTAATAAATCAAATTATTAAAATATACTAGTGGTATAATAGCAAAAATGTTTAGGAACTCTGGGAATATGCTTTCATACATTTTGTTTCTTGGTTATTTTTGTTTATACAATTTTAGTGGTTGACCTTCTCACAGCTGTGAATCTAGATGGAGTTCATAATTAAATCCAACTATAGGTTGTCCTCAATTTACAACCATAACTGAGGTCAAAACCTCTGTTGCTAAGCAAAATAGTTGTTAAATTAATTTTGCCCCATTTTATGGTCTTTCTTGCTACATTTATTAAGTAAATTACTGCAGTTGTTAAGTTAGAAACAAAGTTGTTAAGTGATTCTGGCTTTTCAGCTTGTCAGAAGGTCACAAAAGGTGATCACGTCACCCCAGGACGCTCATAAATATGAGTTAGTTGCCAAGCATCTGAATTTTGATTACATACTGCAATGTAAAATGTGTACATGTGAAAAATGATGTCACTTTTTTCAGTGCTGCTGTAAATTTGAATGGTCACTAAACAAACTGCTGTAAGTTGAGGATCACCTGTATTACAACAATCCCAAATAATAAGTGTCAGATGTCATAAACAACAATTCCAAACTTATGATAAAAATAATGTGAGTCAACTGACAACATCAGTATATAAGGCAAAACATCTGTTCATCTTTCAGAGATGGAAAAATGGGGAAAGGTTGCAGTAGTGTATTAGCAGCATTAGCAGTGCATTACATTGTTAAATCAATCTAATCAAACAATAATTTAAACTAAATATAATTTTTAAAACATTATTTTATTTTTAATAAGAAAATGCAGAAAGGAAAATGCATCAAGAGGGAAATCCTTATGGAAGTGCAGAATTCCTTTCTCTAAAAATAATGGTTTCGATAAAAATTAATATGATATTATTCTTGCAGCTTTGTTTTTAGGATAGAATAGGATAGAATAGGATATAGTTGGAAAGGACCTTGGAGGTCTTCTAGTCCAACCCCCTGCCTAAACAGGAAACCCTATAACATTTCAGACAAATGCTTATCCAACATCTTCTTAAAAACCTCCAGTGTTGGAGTGTTCACAACTTCTGGAAACAAGCTGTTCCACTGATTAATTGTTCTAACTGTCAGGAAATTTCTCCTCAGTTCTAAGTTGCTTCTCTCCTTGATTAGTTTCCACCCATTGCTTCTTGTTCTGCCCTCAGGTGCGTTTGGCTCCCCCTTCTTTGTGGCAACCCCTGAGATACTGGAAAACTGCTATCATGTCTCCCCTAGTCCTTCTTTTCATTAAACTAGACATGCCCGGTTCCTGCAATCATACAATACAATACAATACAATACAATAGCAGAGTTGGAAGGGACCTTGTAGGTCTTCTAGTCCAACCCCCTGTGTGGGCAGGAACCTTATACCATTTCAGACAAATGGCTACCTAACATCTTTTTAAAGACTTCCAGGGTTGGGGAATTCACAACTTCTGGAGGCAAGCTGTTCCAGAGATTAATTGTTTTAACTGTCAGGAAATTTCTCCTTAGTTCTAAGTTGCTTCTCTCCTTGATTAGTTTCCACCCATTGCTTCTTGTCCTCCCTCTTCTTTGTGGCACCCTCTGAGATATCGGAACACTGCTATCATGTCTCCCCTGGTCCTTCTCTTCATCAAACTAGACATACCCAGCTCCTGCAACCGTTCTTCATATGTTTTAGTCTCCAGTTACCTAATCATCTTGGTTGCTCTTCTCTGCACTCTTTCCAGAGTCTCCACGTTTTTTCTACATCGTGGCGACCAAAACTGTATGCAGTATTCCAAGTGTGGCCTTACCAAGGCACTATACAGTGGCATTAACACTTCACGTGATCTAGATTCTATCCCTCTGCTTATGCAGCCTAGAACTGTGTTGGCTTTTTTGGCAGCTGCTGCACACTGCTGGCTTATTTTTAAATGGTTGTCCACTAAGATTCCTAGATCCCTCTCACAGTTGCTACTATTGAGCAAGGTACCACCTATACTGTACCTGTGCATTTTGTTTTTCTTGCCTAAATGTAGAACCTTACTTTTTTCACAATTGAATTTCATTTTATTAGATAGTGCCCAATGTTCAAGTTTGTCAAGATCCTTCTGTATCTTAAGCCTATCTTCTGGAGTGTTGGCTATTCCTGCCAGCTTGGTGTCGTCTGCAAATTTGATGAGTTCCCCATTTATCCCCTCATCCAAATCATTGATGAAGATGTTAAAGAGTACTGGGCCTAAAACAGAGCCTTGGGGGACATTCTTCATGGGACATCATTCTTCATATGTTTTAGCCTTCAGTCCCCTAATCATCTTTGTTGCTCTTCTCTGCACTCTTTCTAGAGTCTCTTTTACTTTGCTTTTATTTTATTTCTAGTTCTTTTCTCCAGTTATCCTCCACATATTACCATAAAAATAAAAGGCAAAAAGCTAACTAGTACAAAAAGTAAATTGAATTGTGCTGAGCAAATATATATTTCAAACTTCTTCAGTACTATAAGCTAGTACTGCGGGGGGGGGGGGGGGGGGAACAACCTGTAGAATAAAAAACAGGGTTTTAATATTGAAGTGTGGTAACTTCATTGAATGATCCATTGTAGCAACTACAGTATGTTATCCCTACTCATTCTATGCATCCCCTTCTTATGATTGTGATGATCAATAAACAGATGTTTAATGTATAGTTCACCAACATGAATTTACACAACTTTACTTAGCACCCCTCTTACATTTTTCAGTAATTCAGGGAATTGACTGGCTATAACTTCACATATCAAATATTCATTAACAACATGATGAAATCATCTTGGACTCCCTGGGAGGCCCACATTAGTTACATTTTCAAAAGAAGTAAACTCTCCAATCTTGCCTTCCAAATATTTAGGGAAAGGCAGCTCTATTTAGAAAAGGACTTTGATCCCAGTTGATCAGGAGATTGCGTTACCAACCTTATTGCTGAAACACACATCCCAAATGGCAATGAACCATCTTTATCAAAGATCATATATAGAGCTGACATTCCTAAATGGAATTTATTGATTAAAGATTTTTTTTATCAAGACAAAACAATGTTTCTGTATGGTTCTCTATGGTTACAAGCTTCTGAACTCTCTAATCATTAGGGAACAGTACCCTCCACTCTTTATTCTCATCTCTTAGAACAGTTGTAGTAGCCACAAGTCTCTACCAAACTAGATTTTACAGGAACATATAAAACATTCTGTTTTATATGAAAGAAGTACACAAATACTTTATAAAAAATCTGATAACTGTACACAAACTTTGAATATACAGTAATGCTTTTTTATCTTTAGAGATCTTATAAAGATTCAAGGACCAAATTTTCCATTATTTTATGATCAGGTTCTTGAAAGTTTATTAAGATTTGCTGATTTACTCTGAGGATTCTGATCTTCATTATGTTCAATTTTGTGTCAATTCTCTCCAGATTCAGCTTGAAAAAATGTGCTTTGATGTGAGCCATAAACATGAGCTTGATTATTATTACCTTCATCTCTTGGATGCTGATCTGCTGGAGGCTCTTCACGGGGGGCAGCTGTCAGGATCGCATGTGAGCAATTCCCATCCCTTCCTTATCCAAAGAGGTTCCAAAGAACATTGCTCTTCACGGACATCTCTGCCTTCCATGAAATATGTCTAGCTCACCATGCCTTCACTGGAAATCAAATCACAAATTTCATAAGTTTGAAATCATATATTTTTCTCATAGTCATTGTTCAACAACCAATAGAGGTTCTTCTAGTACAGGCCTGTCAAACTGGCAGCCAGTGGGCTGGATACAACCCAGGTAGGCCACACCCACCCTGGCTTTGCAAAGGCAAAAAACATCCCATTACGGCCCACAACGTGATCGGTTTTGATAGCCCTGTTGTAATACATCTGAGGGCAATCACTTAGCATTCAAAGACGTAAAGACAGGCTCTGTGGCACATTTTTTATCATGACACACACTTGGGGGGGGGGGGTAGTCCTTCAAAGCTTTATGAAAGGCTAGGAGAGTAGAGGCCTGGTGAACTTCAGGGAAATGTAAAGGGGAATTTATGCATAATACTACATCTGGATTTTTAATTATGTTTTGTTGTCCAGGTTGAAATATAAAACTAACCATAATTAATATGCATACTGTAATTTTAGCCAGAAACAAGTTGCATTATACAAGACAAGATTTAAACGGCTGGTAAATTTCAGTCTTCTTATGAAAGCACAATCATTTTGATTTCAGATTCCCATTACATGGTTTCAGTTTAATTTGGCACAGTATTGTAGAATACTGAATCATTGATTTTCAATGTATGTTTTTGCTTCTGAGATAGTGCCCCCCCCCCCATTTTCTTTAAACTCTGGGCCATTTCTGCAAGTAAGAGTTAAAGCAAACACATTCAGTAAACCTATATTCCTGAATCCTGTCAGCATGCAGAGACAATACCCTAATGGCAGTTTGGAAGCCAGAACTCAGCAAGTCACCAAGTGCTAAATGTGCCTCAAATAGAGCTCCCCCAAGTCAAAAGACAAGAGCTAGTTATACCCCCGAGTGTACATGTGTTCATATATACAGTTATAGCTACATAAACATCGTCAGAGATAGCTAGCACAACACATCTGTTCTTTTTGCAACGAAAAATTACTATTCAAATGAGAGGAGTACAGGGTGCATTATAGCCATTTGCCAAATAAACATTTCAGTGTTTCAGGGAAATGAGAGGAAATGCAGAAAAAACTGGAACAGAGTTAATCAGAGGATGGAATTAAGTCTTATGGAGAATTATTAGGTGTTGAGATTGTTTAGCTTTATGAGCAGATGATGAAGAGAGGCTAAGATAGCTTAGTTCAAATACTTTTCCTGGAAGTAACTCTTACTGAACTCCAAGAGACTTCCTTTTGAATAAACATGTTGCTCATTGCAGAATTTGTTATAGAGACTAATTATTTCATGATATATGCACGACAATTATAGTTGCTTAATGATGTTCCTGATTTGAACGAGATAATTAAAATGTGTATCCATATGACCCTCAGCTTCTGTCAGTTTCCTAGAGCTCAGAAGCTGACAATATTCTCTGTTTGTTTAGGCAGAAGGAGTTAGTGTTCCATAACATTAAAGTAAGCTTTTTTTGAAGGAGAAGTTTGGCTTTTAAATCCAAGAAGCAGCAGTCCTGATGCAAATTATGTTCCATGTCATATAGAGTAGGGGCCTGCAGGAATGTGAGTTGTTATTTCGGTATGGGGTTGTTTTTTCCTTATGATAAAATGTTCCTCCCCCTGGTGTGAAGTCTAAACCTTCTTCAGCATCATGTAAATCGAAGCTGTTTCTTTCCACAAAGAGAAAATTAATTAGAAAGGAAAAGAAGCCAGCATGCTTATCGTTTGATCAGGTCCTTGACACAAGTAGTTCATGCCTTTCTTTTAAAAAAATATGTCTCAGGCTTTTCATGTACACCTGCACTGAAGGCTTCATCAGTTTTATCTGAGTGGAATTATTAAGTTCCTCTAAGCTTGTCCACTAAAGAGGTGTCAACCGTGATGATGGAAGAAGGAGAAAAAAACATCACTAAATGCTGCAAGGTCTTTAGCTTTCCCTGGCTGTTTGTTTTTGCCCTCAATTGGTAAGGAAACAAAGAGGATTTTAATCTTGTCAAACAAAAGCCCCTGAGTAGCCAGAGGCATCTCATTGACTGTGCTCCAAGTCTTCTCGTTTCAGGTTGCAACATCTTCCTCTTTTGCTGATCCACAAGACTGCCTTTCTTACCTGGGGCTTAAAATGGTGAAGTGTGAAGCTCTTCTTTTTGTTTTGACAGGTGCTCTTTGCTAAACATCCAGTTCGCATTGGTGGTGCTAATACATAAGGGTGGGGGGAGGAGGAGAGAGGGAAACAACTTTGGGTATGTTAATGACCACAGTTAGCAAACCTCTGACTTTAATGTGTTTTATTAGCTAGCTTCACTTTTAGTTCTTAGGGTAAAGTGGAAAAAACAAATTACACTGATAGAAAGAGTGTGAAAATTGTGTTCTTTGTTAGGAACTGCCTGAACATCTTCTCTTTCCTTCACCCATCCCCCAAAATCTAATTATGGCTATGATGGATATCAAATCAGTAAACAAATCTGAACTTCCCACTTAGTACCTGCTTGGTACTAAATACATACATGGAAAAAATATGTGATTAGCCTGGATGAAGGCCAGGTGCGTTATGCTGCCTGTTTAGCTAGTAATTTCAGCTATGGTAAATGATAAACTAAGGACCCACAGTTCTCCACATATAGAAAGAAATGTATAGTACCCTTCTATTCCAATTTATTTTGAAATACAGAAATATAAGAAATTAAAAGTTATTGCAAATAAAAATCATGGAGCATTATTATTAAAATGTATATGCTATCCCATCTTCAGTGTTTCTGGGCAGTTTACAAATTATTTAAAACATTAGAAACAATAAATTAGAAGAGATAAGAAATATAAAGGGGGAGTAAAGATGAAAGAGCAATAAACTGGATTGGGGGGGAAGGAAAAGAGAGAAAGAGAAGAAATAAGAAAGAATATAAGAAAAAGAGAAGAAAGAAATATATAAAGTAGTAACTTCCAACCTAAATTTGTATAAACAAATTTAGTAGTGATCACTAAATTTACAAGCATTTATATCTTCATACCTTACACTATTTTTACCTAAAACTAAATCAAAGTTAATAAGCAATTTCCAAAAGTGATTAAAAAGTGAGGTTTGCAAACTTAGTGTCCTTAAAAAGTGTTTGCTGGGGTTGCAAGAAAGATGGCTAATTCTGCTTGTCCTGATGTTCAAATCCATGGAAAACTGGTATCCTACACTCCCCTTGCAAGGAGTAGTCACCTATTGACCACATATGTGAGCAATCTTCCATCTTTTCTTTATACAGGTACAGAGTTCCAAGAAACTGGTCCATTCCTAGGTCTTTGTCATGGTTACGTATTAGCTCTGCTTTTCAAGATCCATCTTCACTTCACCATACCTCCTTTGGAAGTCTTTCATTTCCCCATATCATTCATCTTGCCATAAGGTCTGATGGTTAGTGAATTCCCAGTTTCAACAAATTCTTTTGTTTGGCAAGCCAGTAAACAGGAACATCCAGGAGCTCACCTGATATATATGGAAGACTGAAATGAGTGATTTATTCTTATGGATAGGCACCCAAGCCACAACAAACATTCTCAGTGTATATCATCTATCTGCTGTGCAGGACCATATTCTTGGAGGAGAATACTCTTGAGCAGGGGTGTCAAACTTGATCTCAATGTGCCAAGCTCCAGACTAACCCAGTAGGAAAACTCCACATGGTGAGGAAGGACGTGGCTTGACACTTGATTTCATCGAGGGCCACATCAGGGTTGTGTTTGATCTTGGGGATCAGAGTAGGTGTGCCCAGCTTGATGTCACTCATGTTTTATTTATTTTATTTTATTTATTAGATTTCTATCCCACCCTATCTCCCAAAATGGGACTCATTTGGGGGTGTCTGTGATGGTCTGAATGGTCTGCCAGTGAAAAGAGACTCCCAAGCGCCATTTTCAGCTGCAACAGCCTCCTGCCACACTCTGGCAGGGAAAATGGAGCAGAGAGTGGCAGGAGACGAATCCATTGCTGTTTCTAGGGTGTCCCATGGGCCAGATCTAAGCACCCTGTGGACTGGATCTGGCCCCCGGGTCTTGAGTTTGACACCCCTGCTCTTGATCATGGTTTTAAGCTTAGATGACCACGGATCTTTCTAAATATTTTAATTTAATTTTATTTATTTTGTCAAGCATGTATTAGATAGCAGATATAAATATAAACATAATTATGAATACAGGAAATGAATATGAAGTGGGATAGTAGGACAGGGAAGGTAGGCACATTGGTGCGCTTATGCATGCCCCTTACAGACTTCTTAGGAATGGGGTGAGGTCAACAGTAAGGTCTAAGGTTAAAGTTATGGAGGTTTGGGGATAAAACCACAGAGTCAGGTAGTGTATTCCAGACCTTGGCCACTCTTTTGCTGAAGTTGTTTTTCCTGTAATCGAGTTTGGAGCGGTTTACGTTTGTATCTATTGTGAGGTCGTGTAATGTTGCAGTTGAAGCTGAAGTAGTCATTGACAGATAGGACATTGTAGCAGATAAGTTTGTGTACTGTGCTCAGATCAGACAGAAAGTGGCGTAGTTTTAAATTGTCTAAGCTCAAAATTTCAAGCCTGATGGTATAAGGTCTTCTGTTGTGAGCAGAGGAATGGAGGATCTTCTCGTGAAATATCTCTGGACTCTCTCAATTGTATTAATGTCTGATATGCAGTGTGGGTTACAGACAGAGGAGCTGTATTCGAGAATAGGTCTAGCGAAGGTTTTATATGCCCTAGTTTGCAATACAATATTACCGGAGAAGAAGCTTCACAAGATTAGGTTAACAACTCTTAATGCCTTTTTGACAATGCTATTACAGTGAGGTCTGCCTCTTAGATCATTAGAAATGAGTACTCCAAGGTGCTTGACAGAGTGAGGGTCAGCCACAAGGTTGTATCCACCCAGTTTGTATTTGGTGCTCTGATTATTATTATTTTTTTGCCAAAGTTTAAGACAGAGCATTTGTTGGTTGAGACTTGGAGTTGCCAATTGTTTGACCATTCTGACCCAAGGTGGGTTGCTGCCAGTTTGGCCCAGATCAGCCGAACGAGTAGTATTGGCAGTGGGAGGCTCTGCTGCACATGCACAGAAGCATCATGCACAAGCGCAGAAGCACACCCAATCTGGTAGTAAAAAGATTAGCATGATGCATTTGGTTATGATATGCTCAGATATGATTTGTGTTACTTTAGCAGGCAGTCAACAATCATCTATTTCATCCATTTTAGTTGGATTCAACAATGCAATGTTTCATGGACCTTCCTCTGATGCCAGTTGCACCCCTTACTGGATCGGGACGCACTTCGCACAGTCACTCAAGCACTTGTGACATCCCGGCTGGACTACTGTAATGCTCTCTACATGGGGCTCGCCTTGAGGTGCACCCGAAGGTTGCAGCTGGTACAGAACGTGGCCGTGTGGGGGATTATGGGAGCCTCACGGCATTCCCATGTAACACCACTCCTGCGCAAGCTGCACTGGCTGCCTGTGGCCTTTCGGGTGTGCTTCAAGGTGTTGATAACCATCTTCAAAGCGCTCCATGGCACGGGGCCTAGTTATGTGTGAGACCATCTCCTGCCTCATACATCTCTTTGACTGGTTCGCTCCCACAGAGAGGGCCTTCTCAGGGTGCCGTCAGCCAGGCAATGCCGGTTGGCGACCCCCAGGGGAAGGGCCTTCTCTGTGGTGGGCCCAACCCTCTGGAATGACCTTCCCCCCGAACTCCGGACCATCTCGGACCTCCGCCTCTTCCGCCAGCGGCTGAAGATGCACCTATTCCATCTAGCCAGCCTGGCCTAGTCCTTGGGCCCATTGTATATAGACTGTATTAAATTGGGTGAGGTTTTAATTAGGGGGTTTTAAATTTTTTAGCACAGGGCTTATTAAGTTTAATTAGTTTTATCGTGGTATATTTTGTATGGTTGTATATATCTATTTATATTTATATTGTTTTAACTTCCTGTGCACCGCCCTGAGTCCCTTCGGGGAGATAGGTTGCGGTTTATAAGTCTAATAAAATTCAAATTCAAATTCAATTCTTTGTGTGCACCATTCCTTAAAACGCTTATTTTGTACATAATATGCTTCAGTTCATTTACTGCATTCTCTTAGGATCTGAACTGTGGTACTGGAAGAATTCACCTTCCACGCAGAGACTATTTGTTTAGGAATAACACAAGACTTTGGGATCTTCATGGAGTTGTACAGTCACCCCAAAATATGTTATGGTCCTTATACAGCAGAATTTAGCCTTGACTTCTTTTTTTTAATAACAAGAATTATTCTGCAGATAAAAGTGTTGATCTTGGCAGGGAATAAACTCTTTCTCAACATTCTGAAATCGTGGAACAGATATTTTGATTTTTCTAAATTTAGAACAAATATCCTTTATCTTAGGACAAAATAAAATATACAGTATTTTTCATAGTGGTTTCAGATAGTCTGGCACCAGAACAAACCAGAAATATCCTGGTTTAAACCATGCAGACTAGGAAAGTCGTTACAAAAAAACCAGCACAAGTGCAATGCCAAGCTAAAGTTAGTTGAGAAGAGAAAGATGGGATGGGGGTATAAAAGGGTCAGATACTTGTCTGTCTACATTGGCTCTTACCCTCTGCTTTGTCATATCTCCCTATGCAATTTAATTCAATGCAATTTGAAAATGTCAACATGATCCTTAATATTGTGGAAGCAACTATGTGAGTGCTTCACTCTGATTTAAGCAGGTAAGTGAATGCCTACTGAGTGATTCAGATGCATTGATTGGTGTAATATCTTTATTGAGATCCAATTGTACTAGGTTCTTTATTATCAAGATACTAATATTTTAGCAAGGTACTAGAACAACTGATCATCTCTGAACATTTACTGCTGGCTGGATGCATTTTAATCCAGATTCACACAAGTTTTGGAATTGGAATTTTTTAAACCTCCTGAGAGACTCTCTTTGCTGGGAAATAATAAATGAAATAACATACTAATTTTCCTGAACCCGTTGTTCTGCTAGACCTCTCTTTGAAATGTGATACTATCAATGGGTTTTTGCATTTATACTTCAAAGATAACTTTACTTCCATGGCATTGCCACAATATCAAATTGTTTCTTGAGGCCTGGATCTTTTGTTATGTTAACAGGAGGGGCTAATTCATTAAAAAAAATCATTACTGGCATACTAAAACATCTAATGAGCTTTCCTCTCATTAGATGGATCTTCTACCAATGAGATGCTATAGAAATCCCAATATACATAGTTGATGTTCAAATGTAAGTTTGTGTCCCCCCCAGAAGTGTGAATCTGTTTTAATTATTTATTGAAATGTTTAAACAATAAGTTTGCTTTATGCATTTAGGAGAGATTCCAAATATTGAGGGATCAAAGGCAGCCAACTCACATTACCCCTATAAGTTTCCATTGTTTGTTCAATTGTTTTGTCACATCTGAATCTTCATGACCTGCTGGACAGTAATTTGTCACAATTACCTGATAGCAACTGTGTCTTTGAATACTTGTAAACTGATGCTTGTGTTTGTCAGATATAGTGTCTAGCTGTCTTATTTCTTTTGACTTCTTTTTCTAATTGCTTTAGATTTTTTTCCCAATCACCAAAATTTCCATACCCAAAATATGTAAGCTTTAGCTTCATTATTGGCACATCTTCTGAGCTGTCTGGTTTCACTTCATCTCGTATTGAATGACTTGTTCCTCTTGCTGTCCAAGGCACTCCCAACAATTTTCTCCAGCACCATAGTTCAAAGGCATCTAGGGCTATGAAAAGCTCTGAAGGATGATTTGATTTGACAAAGCTTTAGTTGAATTATCCCATCAAAGCAGATTCACAAATCGAAGCAGAGATGTACTGTGAAGCAGTGAACTGAGTGTAGTTGCTTTGAAGTGCTTCGAAGCCTTTTAGAGCATTTTGCAGATTTGATAGCATTTTCAGTTCTATATATGAAGAGTGCCAGGGGAGAGTTTAGTGATGTGAGGGGCTCTTTGATATTAAGATGAGTAGTTAGCCAATCAGTTTAGTAGCTCATTAATTTTTCTGCCATTCAGAGTTATTTTGGGTGGCAGGGCTGATATTGCTTCAGTTCTCAGCTTCTTTAATGTGACCAACCACAAGTAGAGCTGCTCTTGCTTGGCCTAATAGAATATTACACTTCTGTGTTGGCCCTGCCAACACAATTGAGTCTCAATGCTCAGCATGCTAAATATGGAGCTATGTTTTTATTCTGTGCAATCTGAGATACTTTTCATCTCTTGAAAATGAATAAATAAGTGCCAGGCTTACACTTACAGGCACTGCCCCCAACTTTTTTACGTCTCAAAATAGGATGAAAAGCAAGGGTACATGTGCCACTTGTGTAATGCCAGCTTTATTTCTATGTCATTATTTTAATTTTTCATTTGGTCTGATTTTAACTTTAGGTCAATTCCAACTGAATACGGGTGGTTTACAAAGTTAAAAAAAACTCAAGTAAATACAATACAAGAAACATTAAAACCAAAAGCATTGCAAAATAGCACTCCAGACAACAAACCAATTCGAAATTGTAGGAGTGTCTATACAGTCTACCCCAAGACCTGAGAGAATATTCAGTATTCCATCCTGGAATATTGTATCCAATTTTGGTCACCACATTACAAAAAAAAAGATGCTGAGACTTTGGAAAAATTGCAAAGAAGAGGAACTAAGATTAAAGGCCTGTAGAAAAAAATCATGGTTGCAGGAATTGGGCATGGCTAGTCCAGAGAAAAGAAGGACTGGGGTGACATGATAGCAGTATTCCAGTATTTGAGAGGCTGCCACAAATAGGAGGGGGTCAATTTATTTCCCAAAGCACCAGAGGGCAGAACGAGAAACAATGGATAGGAACTAATCAAGGGCAGAAGAAACCTGGAATTAAGGAGAAACTTTCTAACAGTTAGGACAATTGACCAGTGGAATAGCTTGCCATCAGAAGTTGTGGGTAGTTCATCACTGGAGGTTTTTAAGAAGACATTGAACAACCACTTGTCAAGTATAGGGACTTCTTCTTGAGTGGGGGGTTGAAATAAAGACCTCCAAGGTCCTCTCCAGCTGTATTCTGATTGATTGTTTGAATAACCAGATTTTCAAGGACTTCTAGAATGCCATCAGTGTGGAAGCTTTGATGTAGGTCTCATGGGGAGAGAGGGGAAACCTCATTCTAGAGAGCATATGTTATTACAGAGGAAGCATGCTTCTTGGGTCTTGATTGATTGTACTGGTGAGGCAGAAACCATAGAAAATATTCTATGGCATCAGCTTGTTTCTGCTTCTGCCAATTAATTACAAACTGAAATCTATGACTATGGTAGAAGACCTGAGACATGCCAGTGACAAAGAAAGGGATAAGTCAAATTTCCCAACTAGCTATGCTAACTATCCTGGTACCCCAGGAATCATAAAGATAAAGGCAGGAAAGCTACAGATTTCACAAAATCATTCTTCCCAAACCTGCCCAGAAGACACTTTTTCCAGCGTTCTTGCCCAGCCTGGCACCCTACCAACCCTGTGATGTGATGATCTTGAGCAGGAGATGACAAGCTTTTTACGCAATCACATTGACATTCCTAATACCCAATATATTCACTGATTAGAGGCAGCAAAGCACCTATGTCACAATGAGAAATCAATAGTCATTCTTTTGAATCATGCCAAACCTTTACTGCAGAAAATATACAGGAGAGATTAATGTTAAATTTTAAAACAAATTTCCTCTTTCCTAAGGCTAAGATTAGACTCTGCATATATCTAAAATTGGTGGGAAGGTTTATATAAGTGTTTTATGAACAGAACTTGTGACATCAATGTCAACAGTAAGTCTTCATATCTCCCAATATTTATACCTAAGTAGGAAAAGAAATCTGTATAAGATTTCACAGAAGTGAAATTATGGGAACTTGCAGCGCAATGGAGAACAATCAACGAAGTCTATTATTGTCTGTTGCTCTCTACTCAATTGCTAGTCAGGTAGAATCCATTTACACATAAAAGTAGTAGATATGAAAGAAAGAAACATCCAGAAAAGAGAACAATAGAAAAGAAACATGTTAGGAGTGGTTGTAGTCAAAACTCCATATATAATATTACCATGTTTCCCCAAAAATAAGACAGGGTCTTATTTTCTTTTGACCCCCAAAATAAGAACTTGGCCTTATTTTCGGGGACGTTTTATTATTTTTGAGGTAGAGGAGATGTCAAGCATGGTCACCTCATGGCTGCTGCTTTGTTGCAATATTTTCAGGGGAGGGCTTATTTTAGCACATGTGGTCAAAATCCCGATTGGGCTTATTATCAGGGGAGGTCTTATTTTCAGGGAAACTGGGTGAGAAAAGTTTCATAATGTGGATTTCCTTGCTAATTTGCAAAAGGAACAGAAATAGGATAGAAAAACATGTACAAAACTGATATGGACCTTAATTAAACTGAAATGTGTATCTCTAATTATAAACATTTATTAAATATGGAATAAAAACTGTTTAGGTAAACAAATGTTACTTTGAAAGCATGTTCTCCACTGGATTTTAATTTCTTTCTTAAATTTCTGACGGCACCTTCATTTGTTAAAGAATCTAACATCTTTCTGATGAATGCCATTGATCAGAAACAAGACTATATGCCTTCTGATTAGCTTGTGGTATCATCATGTAACTTTATGCCACAATAATAAACAGGACACTATATTTTATACCTAATTATTTTTACCTAGAATTAGCTAAATTGTGTTAGTAAAGTGCTCTTGAAATCTCCTGAGAAAATACCCAAAGAAAAACACTCAGAATTACCACCAATAGCCTGCAGTTCATCAGTGAGTAGCCAGTGTAGTGTAATAGGTAAGGTGTTTGACTTTGACTGCTACCTAAAGATCATCTGGGAGTTTGAATTCTAGAGGGAGTAGTTTTACTCTGTTGAGTTCTATAGTTGGTGCTATGGATGACAACCGTTGATTTCTGAAACAAAAATAAATGAGTCTGTGAAGTGCAATATGGTGTGGGACATGCAGTATGTCCTCACCATATATGGGTTTATCACATGTAAATTTGAGAATCAACAGGACATTTTTATATTAAATTGCTTTGTGTGACCTCCTAAATCAAAGGTGTCAAACTCACAGCATCACATTGCCATCACGTGATGTTTTGCAATGTTTTTCCTTGAACTGAGGTGGGTGTGGCCTGCATGTGACACATCTGGCCCATGGGCTGCCAGTTTGACACCCCTGACTTAAATCTACCAAGGTATGCTGATGTAGGAGAGACACTGCCAAAGCCACAGAGAGGAGCTAAAGAAGGCATCAATTAGAGTCCTTATATAGCCACAAAAGAACAATCCACCACCCTCAAATGCCATTGACATGTATCTTACTCTAACCTGACTCTGATTATTAGTTGAGAAGTTTCCTGTACATAATTTTAGCAATACATCGATTAATTTAAACCATTGTGTGTGGATCTGGTATTTCCACACCTGGCAGTTGATGCAATGGTTCTATTTATGGCTGTTGTCAGATTATGGTTTAGCGCATTTTAGTATATAAACAAGATTCATTTTCACTTTTTCTGGAAAAAGAATGGAAAAACTGCTCCTGGAGGAATGGTGGAGTGAAGATGGCTCCACGTAAAGCAGATCTTATGACCCCAGTAAAACTGTGGAACCAGTGAGTAAACCGGTTCTTCAAAATCTCTCCAGACACATGTGCTTGAGGAGACATGAGATTGCCTACAACTGCTCCAGACAGCTGTTCCTCTTGAGGAGACTGTAAAGTGGTCTTGAGGAGTCTGCAGTGGGTTTAGAGCTCTGGGAGATGAGGGAATAGCCGTCTTGCTCAAACCTTGGTCAGCAACTTTGAAAGGACACTAATGTTAATGTTAATGTTAATGTTTATTGAATTTGTATACCGCCCTTCTCCCTTGCAGTGAACAGGCATAATAAAACAACAAAGACATGAATATGTAAAATACTTTAAAATGTCAATTAAAATAATAATAATAATAATAATAATAATAATAATAATAATAATAATAATAATAATAATAATAATAATAATAATAATAATAATAATAATAATAATAATAATAATAATAATAATAATAATAATAATAATAATAATAATAATAATCGAATTTATTAACCGCTCCCTCTCCCCACAGGGACCCGGGGCGGTGCACAGGGAAAAATAAAACAATAAGAACAATAAATACAAAAGTACATAACTTAAAACACAATTAAACAATTTATCCCGTGCTAAAATTATTGACTAAAATCCCATTTAAAAATACATTTGAAATCTATAGACAGAGAGACTATCCAAATGTCAATTAAATTAGGGGCCTGTTCTAAAACCAAATAAAATTACTAAATAAAATCGATTAAAATCGATTAAAAACTACACCAGGTCGGCCGCACGGAATAAATGCATTTTCAAGGCCCGGCGGAAGAGGCGTAGGTTTGATGTTGATATGTGACCATAATAAAAATTATCTAACACTAAGTTTACCTAGTTTCTTTTCTAATCATTTTCAAAAAAACTTCTTGGTAGTTTCTTTATAGCTATTAGAAACCTTTGGACTGACAAGTTTGAAAGCATCAGGTGAGTTTCCTTCAAACCTTAACAAAACAAAAAGATTTTCACTACAAGTTCAAGAACTTTAAAATGGCAATAAACAAAGGAAAAAGGTGGATTAAAACTGATTTTATAATGTTACAAATAAACTAAGAGACTAAATAAATTTTTAAATAAGATTTTGGAATTAATTATAGAAAACAGTTCCTGTAGTAAAAATATTTTCTTTTTTTTAAAAGAGATACTACAGGGAACTAAAGGGTACAATTAAAGGAGAATAACACATAAATTTGTTTTACAATTACAGAATAAAGCAAAATATTGTAATATTGGACATATTGATGGATGTTTTTCAACAGTGGTTAGAATGCAGTATTGCAGGTTAATTCTGCCCCCTGCCAAGAGTTTGATCTTGATTGGCTCAAGGTTGAATCAGACTTCTATCCTTCCGATGTCAGGAAAATGAGGACCCAGATTGTTGAGGGCAATATACTTACTCTATAAACTGTTTAAAGGGGGCTATAAAGTACTATGAAACAATAATAATAATAATAATAATAATAATAATAATAATAATAATAATAATAATAATAATAATAATAATAACAATAATAATAATTTAATATTTGTAAACCGCTCCCTCTCCCCATAGGGACTCGGGGCGGTGCACAGGTAGAATAAAAACAATAAAAATATACAGACATTTCTTAAAAACAAATTAAACCTAACCTGCGCTAAAATTCCCCATTAAAACTAAACTATACTAAAAACTACCCAATAAAACCCCAGAAACAGAGAGACTATCCCAGGCCGGCCGGCCAGACAGAAAAGATGAAGTATATAAGTGCTACTGCCATAGCCTCACTGCTGGATAGTTGAGGTTCAGGAGGTGTTTTCTTTTTAAGAGTGAATATTCAGCTGCCTACTTTTTCTTCCTAAGACTTCACACTGCAGCATGTCTTTGGAACTTCCCATGGGGCTATTGCTGTGGATGCTCCCTAGTCTTTTGGCCCTTTCTCAGGCAGGGGGAACTGATCAACATTGAGCAGTTGGAGCTTTCCTGACATTTAAGGGCATAGATGGGTGGAAGATGGGCAGATGTAAAATTGCAGCATCCCTGTGGTCAATCATGAGCACCCAAATTTTGATCATGTGATTATGGGGATACTGTAACAGCCATAATTTCAGGCAGGGATTATAACTCCCTTTATTTAGCACCATCATAACTTCAAATGTTCACTGAATGAATGGTCATAAATGGAGGACTACCTGTACAATCAACCACAACCAAAATTCATCTTGAAATGATGCAGGAATTGCTCCTGTATTGACTATTATGAAATAGTTGTATCAAATACATCAATGGTTTTTAATGCTGTAGGAGGAAGAAACTGATAATTGATACTCTGCTGTTGCTGATAGGGTTAACCAGGTAGTTGCTTTAGATTGACAACTCATAGATAAGAGATTTAAAGGCCTGCACATGAGTCAGCCAGCCCATACTCGGAACCTAATGAGGAAGATCTCTAAGAGTTGATTGCTTTATAAAGACGAGGATGAGGAGAACAAGAAACAGATCCCCCGAATCATCCCAAATTCATTTTATCAAAATTTACATTAGTTATTGTAAATAACATATTGTAAATATGTTTTATTTTAAATTATAATGAAATGTAGCAAAAATTAAAAAAATGTAAAATGTATATAATTACAAATTAGGATACAATATAGTATTTAAAATAACCTAAGAGTTTACTATACTTTTTCTTTCTTTTTAATTAAGTATGCAGCATATGACCAAAATAACAGAATAATAGGCTTGGAAGGAACCTTAGAGGTCTTCTAGTACATTCCCCTGCTCAGGCAGGAAACCTTATACTAATTCATACAAATGGTTGTCTAATATCTTCTTTAAAACTTCCTTGGTTGATGCAGCCGCAACTTCTGCTGGCATGTCATCCCACTGATTAAGTGTTCTAACTGTCAGGAAATTTCTCCTTATTGGTTCTCTCCTTGATTAATTTCCATCCATTGCTTCTTGCCTTCTGGTGCTTTAGAAAATAGTTTTCTTTGTGGCAGCCCCTTAAAATTAGGCTGATGAGATGATTGAGACAGATCCTTTTATGGAACATTTTTATGGAACATTGAATCAGATTTGGATGTTGCACCAATAATGGCATGAAGTCTTAGAAAGGAGATGTAGGTGAATATTCATTTTTTTTCTAAAATAAAGTAAAATCTCCTGAATATCAACTATTAATCAACTTCATTAATAATAGCAGAATTGTGGAAGGGATCTTTTCAGTTACTATAGGTTTTTTCTCTCATTATTATCTTTGTCAATATTGGCATCATTGGCATCTTCATCTTTATTATCATTTATAGGAGTGTCATCAATGCCATCAATGTCCCTGAAAGAACAATTTTATGCCAAAATGTCCATTCAGTTTTTCTTTATGATTGTTTCTTTTGTGGCATTTCTCGGTGTTTCTTTAGTCTGGTATTATTGTTTATCTTTTTTTTTTAAAGGAATTTTAATATAATGAATTGTGACTTAGTGTCCTTAACTTTTTTGAATTATTATATTATGCCCACCCATCCCCCTTTGCAGGGAGGAAGGACTTGTCAAATGATCCACCCAAGATGCTTGAAAGATCCACTGGGATAGTTTCTGAAGTGTTGATGGACAATTCAATGGAGGCCTTAGCTGTTCCTTAGAAAAGGCAAGTAACGGTAACCTTGGATTGGGCTTGCCTAAGCCTTGAGCTCTGTGTACATGGATCTCTGTATGAACTGCTCAGAGTTAGATTCTGACTGAGCTGGATCAGTAATGATGACTGGGGGTAGGTCTTGTGCAGTTTCCTGGGCTATGTTGAATCCCGTTATTACTTCTGTCATCTGTGGGTTGTCTATACCTCTTGGGGTGGGGTGGGTGATATTAAGATGGGTCCAGCAGTGGCAAATGCTTCTGTGTGGAAGGTAATGGTTTTGTATGTCCTGAATGAGGTGGTACTCTGTCTTTTCCTCAAGAGTTCTTCATTGGATGAAGTCATAGTGGACAATTTTCAGCCAGATTTCAGCCTATTTCCCCCCCCCCCCATAGTGATAGGCCTACAAAATGCCTGGAGGAGGCAGATTATATTGGCCGATTTTAGCCAATATCAGACTAGGTCTAGGATATAATATCAAGATGACATTGATATACCTATACCAGGGGTGGGTTCCTGCCAGTTCTAATCTCTTCTATGGAAGATGTTCCACAAATCTACAGTGCCATTTAGAACCGGTTCCAGCTCCCTCCCCCCAGCCATCCACACATCATCAAGATGAAGAGTGAGAGGAGGAATTCTGGGAGTTGAACTCCACAAGTCTTAAAGCTGTCAAGTTTGAACACCCCTGGGATTTTTTTTCTAAAGGGTTAGGGGTGCAAGGGTCTTGTAACTTGATAGCTTTAAGACTTGCATGCTTCAAATGCCAGAGTTTCTGAGCCAACATTTTGGTTGCTAAACAAGAGCGTTGCTAAGTGAGTTTCACCACATTTTACAAGTTGGCCACGACCACCCAGTCACATGACTGCCAACCCACTCCCACTTGGTCATATAGCCGGCAAGCCACTCCCACCCGGTCACATGGCCAGCAAGCCACTCCCACAAAGCAGGCCACAGAAGAGGTTCTAAAAAAATTTGAAACCCACCACTGACAAATACCCTTCGCCAGGATAGGGGAAGTATATATATATATATATATTCTGCCCTTATTTGATCTCTCACTGGATTTCAACATTATCAATCATAATATCCTTCTGGACTGGCTGAGGGGTTGGAAGTAAGAAGCACAATTCTTCAGTAATTCTCCTCTTTTCTCCAAGGTTGTTTACAGGCAATGCAGACTGGTGGGGGGAGCTCTAACCCCTGCTTTTCCCTTGTGGAGTGCCACTGTGTTCACCTTTCTCTCCAATGCTTTTTAAAATCTATATGAAATTGCTGGAAGAGGTTATCCATTTGCCTGGCATTAAGAAATATCAGCTCAATAAGGACAAAACAAAACGACTTAGGGTTTTAGAGCCATCCCTTACAGTGATTTTCCATCTTTAACTCTGGCTGGGATTATATTCTCCATTCAGAACTGCCATGCAATCTGGGGGTTTGCCTGGAGCCACAGCTCCAGATGTGGTATTCAGCAGGTTTTGACCAGTTCTGGTGAACCGGTAGCAGAAGTTTTGAGTAGTTCAGAGAACCGGTAAAATATCACCTCTGACTGGCCCCGCCCCCATCTATTCTCTGCCTCCCAAATCCCAGTTGATCAGGAGGGAATGGGGATTTTGCAGTAACCTTCCCCTGCCACACCCACCAAGCCATGTCCACCAAGCCACATCACAGCCATGCCCACAGAACCAGTAGTAAATAATTTTGAATCCCACCACTGCAAGCTCCTGCTCAAAGAGCAGATGGCAGTCATAGTCCGGAGTGCCTTTTCTCAAATTCATGTGTGTGTCAGTTGTATCATCTCACAGATTGGGAGGAACAGCTCACTCACCACCTCTCTATTTTAGTATGCTTTCTAAATGAGGTTGCCTTTTAAGTGCATTCAGAAACTGAACCTGATCCATAAGCATGCATCTTTTTTTTTTCATGACAACCGTATGTAACAATATTGCTGTGTAAGTTGCACTGAGTCAGTAAGCTTTCTGTTGGAATTCAAGATGGTGGTTGTCACCTTTAAAGCCCAACATGAGATAAGTCAGATTACTCATGAGGCACACACAACTATCCTTACTGATGGACAGTGTCACCTGGCAGGACCTTAGAAATATGCCTTCTTTGCCATGGTCCTAACTTATGGGACAGCCTCCCTCCAGATATGAGTTTTAGAAAGCAGTAGAGATCTGGCTTTCCCTTCCACCCATGTATTGCATCCAGGATATTGATGGAGCTAGCATGTTGTGCTGGATTACAATACAATAGCAGAGTTGGAAGGGACCTTGGAGGTCTTCTAGTCCAACCCCCTGCCTAGGCAGGAAACTCTATACCATTTCAGACAAATGGTTAGCCAACATCTTCTTAAAGACTTCCAGGGTTGGGGCATTCACAACTTCTGGAGGCAAGCTGTTCCAGAGGTTAATTGTTCTAACTGTCAGGAAATTTCTCCTTAGTTCTAAGTTGCTTCTCTCCTTGATTAGTTTCCACCCATTGCTTCTTGTCGTGCCCCCAGGTGCCTTGGAGAATAGTTTGACTCCCCCTTCTTTTTGGCAATCCCTGAGATATTGGAACACTGCTATCATGTCTCCCCTAGTCCATGACAGACTTTTTTTATTAAACTAGACATTCCCAGTTCCTGCAACCATTCCTCATATGTTTTAGCCTCCAGTCCCCTCATCATCTTTGTTGCTCTTCTCTGCACTCTTTCTAGAGCCTCCACATCTTTTTTACATCGTGGAGACCAAAACTGAATGCAGTATTCCAAGTATGGCCTTACCAAGGCATTATAAAATGGTATAAACACTTCACGTGATCTTGATTCTATCAGGATTCTTGGTTGGCAACTTTGATTTCCATTTTAAGGGTTTTTTGTGTTTTAATTATATTGTATTTTTTTTCTGTTTGATGCTCAGAGCTCCTTCTGGTAGATGTGTGACTACATAAAAATCTTTAATGAACTAACTAACTAAGTAGCTATTTATTTAGATAGATTATTGATAGATAGATGGATGGATGGATGGATGGATGGATGGATGGATGGATGGATGGATGGACTAATGGAGATGGAGATAGAGAAAGAGATAGAGATAGAGATAGATTCCATATGGATTGCTGGCAATTTACTTTTATTTATTAACTAAAACCTTAAAATGTTAAATGTTTTCATTTTAATTTTTTTTCTTACCATAACTAATATTCCATTTTATGTGTTGTCAAGCCTCATGGCACAGGGCACAGATCACTCAAGAAGCAACAATCATGGAAACTTCAATATAGTAAGGAGATTTAATGAACACATTAAGGATAAAACACAGACGTTTGAAAACTGGAGTAGAAACTTGCAGCCCTTATTCACTAGTGTTAGGGCATCATTTATTTGAATATTTGGAATCTCTATTTTCCTGGGGTTTTTGCAATGTGAACTGACTGCTATTTATGGAATCTGCAACTGACTCTTGCCCTGCTTGTGTTGTTTATGTTTAACATTTCCAGCTTCTCCACAATTGCTCATACGTTTCCATTTCCAACAACTTTGTAAATTAAAACCGGTTAATATAGTTTTGTTTTGACTGCATTTATAAAAGCCAATTAAACGTCATTCCACCCCACCTGCCTCGTTTCAGAATTTGTGGTCCTCACTATCCCTAGATGGAATGTACCCTGGATGGATCAGTTACATTCAAACCAAGTGATCCTAGATACCTAGGAGTGAGACTATATAATTCCTTGTAGGTCAGTGATGGCTAACCTTTTTGTCCTCGCATGCCAAAAACATGTGCGTGCGTGCCGACACCCAAAATGCAATGTGTGTACGATGCCCTGATCTTGCATGCGTAACCCCCCACTCTGTTTTGGGCCTAACAGGCCACCTTGAAGCCTCCTGGGACCAAAAATGGGGGGCAAGAGGATGGGGGGAACCCGGGGAGTGCAGTGCACCCATCCCCTGTGCATGCACAGCAGAGATCTGGAAATCAGCTGGCTGGTGGGAAGTACACACACATGTGCAGTTGAGCTGAACTGGACAATGGCTCATGTGCCCACAGAGAGGCCTCTGTGTCCCATCTGTGGCATGTGTGCCATAGGTTCACCATCACAATTATAGGTAATGACCCATATTATGAATTGTACTCTGAAATCTACTAGTAACCAACTTCTGTATTCTGTGATCTTGACAAGTTGGAGGCTAAAACGTATAAATTATGCTAACTAGAGTAATAAAAAACAGTTGTTGGAATTGAGTATGTCTAATTTAATGAAAACAAGGTCTAGGGGTGACACAATAGTAGTGTTCCAATATCTCAGGGGATGCCTGAAAGAAGAGGGAGTCAAGCTATTCTCCAAAGCACCTGACGGCAGAACAAGAAGCTAATGCGTGGAAACTAATCAAGGAGAGAAGCTAGAACTAAAGTTAGAACTAAAGCTAGAACCTAGAACTAAAGATACATTTCCTAACAGTTAGGAAAATTAATCAGTGGAACAACTTACCTCCAGAAGTTGTGAATTCTCCAACACTGGAAGTTTTTAAGAAGATGTTGGATAACCATTTGTCTGAAGTGGTGTAAGATTTCCTGCCTGAACAGTGGGTTGGCCTAGAAGACTTCCAAAGTCCTTTCCAACTCTATTAGTCTGTTCTGTTCTGCTTATACCCCTCAGCAAGCAAATTATCATATTTTGAACTGCTTGCAGTGTCTGAATAGAGTTCGAGGATAGCTTCATCAGAGCATTAATAGGCCATCCTGAGCTGACAAGGGTAGGTGGGCTGCAACCAGTGGCCAGATAAAGTTGGGCAAATATCATAGCATCCAGCTATCTCTTTCACAATAGCTGAGAGTGAAGGAAGCCTTCCAAGTCACAGACCAGCATCTTTAGTGGGAGAAATGCTTATCTTGGCTAACTAGAGGAGTATTTGAAACAGAGAAAAAATAGATGGTTTCTATACAACTTCATCTTTTTTCTGTACCAATATTCCATGAAAAATATTGAAAGCCATTGGGAGATCCAAAAGAAGTTGAGCCCACTTCTTCCATCCAGAGCTAAGCAAACATTGTACCAGAGTGATCGTTGCTGTTTTCATCTCATATCCATGTCTTGACTGAAATGGAAACAGATAATCTGTGTTGTCTAGGGTGTTCTGTCATTTTAGCTTCACCTCATTCATGATCATCTTTCCTGAAAAGATAAGGCAATCATTATCTAAGTTGGCCAGATCCACCTAGAATTTCCTTGAAATGGGATTGCAGATGGTTTGTCACTGCCCTTTTCAAAGTGGGCCTCTCCTCGTCTCCACTATTGGTCTTGCAGCTTCATGATGATTGGACATGGGTGAAAAAACTCACATCACAAACCACCTTTTCCAGTTCCTCAGAATTAACAAACTTGGATTTCATCCCAGCTAACTTTGCAAGACCTTATCCTGTTCACCTTTGCTCCTGCCCATGTTGAATCATGAGTGATTTTCAGAAAAATATTCGAGAGATTAGAAGGAAATATTCCTTCCTATCTAAAAAGCTATTTAAAAAAGGAATCTGGTTGAAATGGTTGATGCCTGAGGGATTACTGGTATACTGGGAAGGGGGTAGAGTCAGAATTAAAACAGTAGGAGAGGCGGAGGCTTTTCTTAGAAAGCACTCCCCACTCCTAGAAGAAAGAGACGGAACAGGGGAAGCCGCGGCTCCACCTATTGAAGAGAAGGAGCAAGAAGACACTATTGCTAAGAGACTTAGATCTCAAAAATAAGTATGTTTTGAAATTCACTATAACTAAGAAAAATAATAATAATAATAATAATGATTGAATGTATGAAATGTAATATGATATATATAATTCTCACCACTATATAATTTATTTTTTAAAAATGTATTTTTATGAACTCCCAAAGGCGACCACCGATCCCGACACGGAAATCCTAAAATATTATCATTGAACCCTACCATTTCCCCTTTTCCTATATAATTGTAAAAACCAATAAAATTGTTTGGGGGGAAAAGAAAAGAAAAATATTGCACAACATTCTCACAGCAGCACTCAAAAGATCTTCATACAATTATCCTCCAATAGATGCATATCACTGTGAAAATAACTGACAGAACTCAAGCCACTAATGCATTGACAGCAAAGGATTAATTTTGTTTCACTACTCTTATCAATACAGCGTATAACTGAATATGACCTCTTAACCATATTTTGTCAAGTTTACCTCCTGAATTCTTTCTCCCACAATATTTTGGGAGATTGCTCTGCTTTTTTATCTCCCAGTGTATCTCAGCAAGTCAAGGGCCTTTTACCCAGGATCTGTGGACAGGAAGAGGCTGCTCTAGAGAAATGTCATCAAGTACTCTAGCCATCTCCATCAAGGGCATTAAGCATTCACTTTCCTTTCCCAAGATGATCCAACCTTGGTCACCATTGTCATCCAATCTCCCCACTAAATTCCTTCAGACTCTCTGACATATGATGATGATGATGATGATGATGATGATGATGATGATGATGATGATAATAATAATAATAATAATAATAATAATAATAATAAATAATCTTTATTGTCATTGTAATAAAATTACAATGAAATTGGTTTGAGCGTTGTGCTAACATTTGCATCAGGTGGAATATAGACAGCAGTGATAACTATAACAGAAATCTCTCTAGGTAAATAAAATGGCCGACAAATGACAGTTGAGAATTCCATGTCTGCAGAACAGTGTGTATAAGCAACTCTACTGTTAGTACACCAGTTATTATGCGTGTAAAATACATAGTGTGGTTAGTTAGCTCCACAGACGCATCTGGTACAAGTGGATGAAGCCAGGTCTCTGTGATGATCATCACACAGCAGTCACAAATTAGCTTATTCGCTGCCATCCATAGCTCTAGTTATCAGTTTTGTGGACAAAGGATCTAGAGTTGGTTAGGAAATGCTTGGTAATGCTGGTCTGTGAGGCTGCTTCCGTAATTGAACTAGCAAACCTGGTCTGCATCCCCGCTTCTGCTTCGGCTCTCTTCGCTGCCTCCTAGGCCAAACAACGATCCATGGAGAGCCTGGCAGTCTTACTATGTCACTCGGTATATTATGAGACTGCTGGAAGTCGCTGGTAATATCGAGTCGACTAGAAGATCCAATCTTTAATAATAACTTAATAACTCCCTGCGGGTATAGACTAGTTTTTGCCTAACTCTACTGTGACACCAGGAGCTCAAAGCCGCAGCGCCTAAGCACGCTGCCATCTTGAATTCTATTGCCATCTAAGGACATGATCTTCCACCAGCACCTCTAATAATGTCCAACAAAAATTTCAGAATAGCAACATACCATCCATTAGGATGCAATCATTTCAGATTGTTCTCCTTGATCACCAACCCCTCCCCCCCCAGATGACCTGATATCAATTGCCATTTAGGTATTTTTTTAAAAAAAAGTTTAATGGTCCATATAAATAAAACAGGTATTAAGAAAGTTGAATGGTAACTTTCAGCTGCAAAATTAAATTCCATACCCTAACCCAGGGCTGACAAACTCACAGCCTGCGGTCTGGATGCATCACATGCTGGCCACGTCCATGCCTGGTTTAGCAAAGGGGAAAAAAGTCTCAATACATCACATGATACAACCCCCCCCCCCATGCCACAAATTTGACACCCCTGCCCTAGCCTATAGAAAATAACAATATCTGGTGCTGTCTTTTCTACTTAAGGTGAAAATTCTTCTCCAAAAGAAAAAAATAAATAAAATTGATCTGTTTTCTTCAGAAACCAATTCCGCTTTACATTATCAGTTTTCTGAAACATTTTAAGTTGGCCAGCCTGTTCTGTTTATTGTATTTGTTCTTGCCAATGCTCTTTTATGTTGGCATTTTATTGTTCTTATTGCATTTCATGACTGCATGACTTTTTTTTGTATTTATTATGCCTTCCCCAGATACCTTTTGATGAAAGACAGTTTATAAAAATGCAGTCTGATTCATTCCGTGCTTATCTATAAGGAAGCCCCACTGTGTTTTGGTAGGGTTTATTCCGAGATAAATGCACAGGATTGCAGTTTGAGAAAGAGACAACAGAGATAATCTTCCAATAAAGAAATCCTCCCCTCCCCACACACACCAACAGCTTTTTTTCATTTCACAAGTTGCTACTGATCTGACTCAAACTATCCATTGCTGCCTACCTGCCCTTACTACCAGAACATTAAAGCTTATATGAAAGATTGCTGGAGTGAATACTAATTGACAGGATTGGGCCCATGATGAACACCTGGGGCTGTCAATATATTCAGATAAACAGATGGCTGCAAGGAACTTGTTTGTAGTTCTCAAAATTATTTTGTCAATGGTGCCATCTCCTGGTAGATAATTGCTAAGAATTATCTCCAAAATGCTTTTGCCTCTGAATCCCCGCTAATATTTATTGACATTACGCTAAAATTGCAAATTTTACAAGAAGAGAACTAGCTTAATCTAGTTGCCTTGACATCTTTATTTTCTTGCATGCAACTGCTAAGGTGCTTTTGGTTATTGCTGTTGTTGTTGGCAGTAGTAATAGTGTCGAAAGATCATTCAAAAGCATCATTCAACAGCTCTTTGTATAATTAGATCCTTTTAGGAAAAATAGGCCTCAGGAAATGTGTATCTTTTCCCCTCTTTTTCAATTTTAGTTGCTTTTAGTTGAAATACTTTATACATTTATCTTCAATGAACGCTTTAGATAAAATAATTTGTGAAAGATGGGCTAGCCACAGATATCTTGGGCAAGATATGTTTGACTAATTTAATAGAAAATTGTTATATCATTTTTTTTTCCTTATAAGGATTCAAACCTGATTGACTAAAATACATTATAATTACTGAAAAAGTAGTGTGATCTGTTCATCTATTTACCCATGTTTGCTAGCTCTGGATTCAGTCATGGCTAAAGAAACTTGCCATTAAACTTAATTTTATTTTTAACTAGGCTTCAAACATAATATAATCAGGGACAGAGATTGGCAGTTTAGTCTCTCAGCATCCTGGCCCATGTGTTCTGTTTCAGATGGTATATGTAGATCCCAAAGTTAAATAGCAATACGGTAAATAGAAAATAATGGCTGAAATCTTTTGAATTCACCAAACCATCTACAATTTGGGAATTCCCATCTCAAATTTCACAAGATATTGTTGAAGATGGTCACAATCTCATAAGGTTTTAAGAAAGGATGGCCACCCTGCAGCCTCTCACAATGTTTAGGACAATTTAAAAGACACTACTCAGATAAAACTGGATAATGTCTAAGAATTTTTCATTGATCTGAAAAAGAAAGTTGATGAAATAGAACCTTCTGCATTTTAAACCTGGGCATTCATTAAGATTTGGACTTGATTAAAAAAAAATCACCTTATCGCCATGTCTAGGAACAGAGAAATTATGTAAATCAGGGGTCCTCAACCCAGTCCACCGCATGTCAGAAACCTGGCCATGCAAAACAGTGAAGTCTCATCCGTGGGATGCAGGCAGAACATGAAACCATGCCCGGTCTGGTTTGTGGAAAAAGCTGCCTCCATAGAACCATTCCCTGATGCCCAAAAGGTTGGGTGCTGCTGATGGAGAGGATTGCTCTATTTTTAAACTGGATCCGAACGAATTATTCAACAATTTCCTCAGGGCATCAGGTCCCCTAGTGGTGGCATATTACAAATGCACAGGAAGCCAGGGAGGCTGCAAATCACTGGAGAAATCATTGCACTTTAAAAGATACAATATGCATGCCTCTCGGTTACCTTGTAATTCTATGGCACCAAATTATGCTGATTTTATCAGAGATTTACCTTAATTTAAATTTTTATCCTGTATATTATATCCTGTATACAGTATCCTGTATAGTCCATATGTTTTATAAATAGCAGAAAATGATGTTCTACTTAAACTTATATTTGTGTTTGTATGTATAATGTGTTTTATTAGTGTTGTACTTCAGTGATTGCATGACCTCTGCCATATGCTAAATAAAAATAAAACCTTGTAACTAAGTAATTGCAAACACACAATGCTCTACATATATGCTCTTTGAAAGAATATTTAAAACAAATTTTGCAGGAGAATTGCTAAAGAAAAATATGAAGATAATTTCTTTCTCAGACAGTGGTCCAAAAGTGGAATTTCAAAAATGACTAAGGCTACAATCCACTAATCCAGGATTCCCCAAAGAGGTCATTAGCAACCTCCAAGAGTCAATGCAACTATCTATTATTATTATTATTATTATGGCTCCTCACACAGTCAACCAGATGTCTAGACTGGATTTGGAATTTTTGACCACTTTTCAAAGACTAGGATAGGCAGATGTGGGTGTTTGATGGTGTTACAAATATTGTTGCAGGTTGTAAACTTTTCCAAGTAAAACTGCCTTTTGCAATTGGCTAGTGGTGATTTGGTTGATGACGATGGCCTTCAAGAGGTGCTGCAGTTGTTTTCGGATTGCACCAATGATGCCTATTACTAAGTTTGCAGGGACACAGTGGCTCAGTGGCTAAAGATGAAAGGCAGTAAATTTCCTTCACATTTAATCCTTTTTAAACATTTCTGATGGGGCAAAAACAGGACAGTACTGCTACTAAGGTAGCTTATTGGCTAAAATGCTGAGCTTGTCGATCAGAAAGGTCAGCGGTTCAGCAGTTCAAATCCTTAGTGCTGTGTAATGGAGTGAGCTCCTGTTACTTGTCTCAACTTTTGCCAATCTAGCAGTTTGAAATCATGTAAAAATGCAAGTAGAAAAACAGGAACCACCTTTGGTGGGAAGGTAACAGTCATGCCAGCCAACAATTGTTAAGTCTGCAGTGATATGTGGCGGGTGCTTATCAGTTGAATTCTAAAATCCCGAGCAATGAAAATGAAGAAAATCTAATTTCTAAGACTTTTTTCTGTTTTGTGGTTCTATCAGTTCTTGCTTGCAGACAAATGGTATTTCTTGCAAATCTTCTAATGAACCACAGTTGCTATTTTGTCATGCCACACATTCTGTGCTATCTTCTTGCAACAGCTAGAAATGAATATTATCTCCTCTATCTGTCACATTCTAACCTCTCAAAATTCTCTGAAGTAGAATATTTTTGGCACAAAGTGATCAAATAATCATAACTGATAAATAAGAATTTGAACTTTTATTGCATTTGTTCAAGTCTGACATTATAATCACACATCACATTACCTCTCTATAAAATGCACTTTCCCTTTTCCAAATTTCTATAGTTTTGAGAGAAAGAACTGTTATCTCAGGTTATCTGCTCATAAAAATGTTCAACCATGAGACATGAACTATTAAGTTAATCGTTATAAGGATATGTAGAAGTGAAGTGGAAGCCAGCTTGATGTAGTGGTTGAAAGGCTGGACTAGAAACAAAGGGAGGATGAACTCAAGTTTTTGTTAGGCACACAAGCTAGTTGGACAACTTTGGCCAACCATTCTTCCATAACCCAACTCTATTTATGGTTTGCTGTTATAGAGGAAAACAGAAAAGAGAGTGTTATATTTGCCATCTTGAGCTGCATAAAATAAAAGGAGGGTATGAATTTATTAAATCTAAGTAATGCTGAAGCCACTTTTTCCCAAATGGAAAGCTCAGTTGCTTCTGACTACTGTTTAATTCAAGTGGATCATAACTAATCATACTTTTCTACCCAAGATATAGAAATGTATTAGTGATTTGATTTTGCTAATTCAGTAGTTTTGTATAACATTTTGCTACCATTTTAATAAAAGGAGAGACAGCAATCTTTGATCTTCAGAGACTTATTTAAAAGGTAAATTCCATATATCTAAGACTCCAGAGAGATACAAGTCCTGTGGGAAGTTTGAAGATATACTTAAAAATCTCTAAATGTGCCTGAAAAGTGCTAAACTAATTGTTTAACTAAAACAAATAACAGGATTTTGAAAAAATATAACCATTTACATTCTAAGATTTTTGATAGAGATTATATAGATTGAGTTAGAGGCTTTACAGCACCATTCTAGTCCAGAACTGGAGACAGATGAAGGGAAGGAGAAAGGAAGGAAGGAAGGAAGGAAGGAAGGAAGGAAGGAAGGAAGGAAGGAAGGAAGGAAGGAAGGAGGGAAGGAGGGAAGGAAGGAAGATTAATTATTTCTATTAAGAATGTATCAGTTTATCTAGAGCTTCATAATTTAAGCCAATTTCAAATTAGATCATATTATTCCTGGTAATCACTTTTGATCTTTTGTGTTGGAAAAGTGTCTTGAGAATGTTACAAACAGCCAAGAAAACAAACCAATGGATCATCAAACAAACTAATCCAGCCCAGAGTTCACTTTGACCAAGTTCAAATTATCCTACTTCAGGCACAGTATTAGATGATCTAGCTTTCTAGAGAAGACTCTACAAAAAGAAAGATTAAAGGAAAGAATAGGACAATCAGCAACAATATGGATGGACTTAGTTAAGTGATGATGAGTGTGTAGTTGGAAAACTTGAAAGGCCATATTATCATCTGCCTATGTGATTGCTAAGTGTCAACAATGAAGGCAAATATAAATGTCCCAGGACAATGTTGCAGGATCTGATCTGGGTTGGTCACTAGGATCAGAGGTTTAGTCTTCTGAACTTTCAGACTCATGCTGGAGCCCATTCTCAGGAAACTTCTCTGCGGGTCACATTCTGGTACAGAGACCCAGAATGCATCCTGCAGTCAACAATGACTTTGTGACAATAATCAATCAAGCAGTTCCTGACAATTAAAAAAAAAGTGTTTGTGTGTGCTTATGTTTAGTAGACTCTAACATAGGAAAACACAATCTGAAATTGGGGGCCATATCTGATCCTAACCATTTAAAAGTGTAAATATACCTCCCAGAAATGTTATGGAAAGATGACAAAATATTAAATACACAGAGAATAATCAAATCAATTAATTAATTATAATATTTATGACAAAATATATTACATTTTATTTAGTTTTTCCCCCTAACCCACTTACTTTCTAGAGTAACTGCTTCTCAAAGGCAGTCCTTAGTTCTAAACACTATGAATTCCTAACATAGGGTAGAATTATTTTGCTTCTTAAAATCTATAGAAAATGAGGATTTTTTTTTAAAAAAACACCCCTGTCTTTACAATATTCATTATCTAAACTACAGTCTATCTTCAAACTGGAATTATAAGCTCCAGGGGACTTCACATATTAATTCCTACTCTCTGCCTAGTATTGTATTCACCTATGAAATGCATAAAATACATGAAATAATAAAATAAAGTAAAATAATTAAAACTGAATATTTAAACTTAACTATGGACACGTGGCAATTCATAAACTTTTATTTAACTGCATTTGGATATCAACACAAATTATTTGAAATGGAGGATGTGATGGCTCAACAGTGAAACATGCTGAGCTTGTCAGCTGGAAGGTTGACAGCCTGAGTTCAAGACCTGAGCACCGTGTGATGAAATGAGCTCCCGTTACTTGCTGTAGCTCCTGCCAACCTAGCAGTTTGAAAGCAAGCAAACGTGAGTAAATAAATAGGTACCACGTTGATGGGAAGGTAACAGCATTCAATGCATCTCAGCATATAGTCATACTTGCCACATGACAATGGATAGGGTCTTTGAGCAATGCTGTCTTTCTCTCAGCTAAGAAACGGTGATTCTGCCCTCTAGAGATACAAATGGATAGGAGAAAACTTTATATATATTTTGATTATTCTGTGTTATCCTAATTGCTTAAAAACTCTGTGTGTGTGTGTGTGTTGTTGTTGCTGCTGCGCACCACAGAACTCTTTTTTCATTTGAACATCCAGTGTTGACATGATCTAAAACTATTGTTGCTATTAATAGACAAGAAAGAGATTTTCAGATTGCAGTTACAGTGCAGTGATGAGGATCACAGCCAGGTAGAGGATGACATTGAATATAGCATAGATCATTACTAGCAGTCCTGGAATTCCAACCAATTTGGTTTTTAAAGGCCTATAAAACATCCAGTAGTCCCAATATAGATTGAGATCTTCATAGAAATGTCTCACTAGCAAAACTATCAATGGCAACTGGTCCAGTTTATAAGGGCTAGTTGTTAAATTATCACACCCCTGTCACCTAAGCCAAAGTATTTTTCTACTTTGCATTGCAAGTGTGTGTGTGTGTGTGTGTGTGTGTGTGTGTGTGTGTGTGTGTTGGTCTTGCTGTATTTTTCCCATATAAGATTGAGATTGTCTTGGCAACATTTCGGCAAGGTCTCACAACTGCCTCACATGTAATACTTCCCATGTTCAAATCCCAGTAAGGATATGGCTAGCTGATGAGCGCTAAATAACTTGAAATAGATCTATACTAGTCTCCCTTTATTTATTTATCAGCACAAAACATAACACAAATATAACAAAGGCAACAAAAAAATAGCTTTCTACCGGGATGGCTCCTAGGGTGATCTGCAAGACAAAAAAGAAAAGCAGTTCTGCTCCCTCCCATATTTGGGGCTTACCAGGGTGTTGTGACACAATATATACTTATTCCCATGGCTTAGCTGATCAAGGAGGAGAACCTGTGGCCTAGTGGCAATTACAACTGCCTCACATGTAATACTTCCCAAGTTCAAATCCCAGTAAGGGTATGGCTAGCTGATGAGAACTAAATAGCTTGAAATATATCCATACTAGTCCCCCTTTATTTATTTATCTGCACAAAACATAACACACACACAAACTCTTTCCCACAAAGGTGAGAAAATTTCTGTGTGAATTATTTTCTAGAACAGTATTTCTAACCTTAACATCTTTAAGATGTATCAAATCCCAGAAGGGAAAATTCTGAACTTTGGGGAATTCTGAGATTTGACATCTACACATCTTAAAGTTGGCAAGATTAAATGTTCTGGTGATTGTTCTAGAGTGTAAAATTAATGGCTCGCAGCTGGATGCATCACACCCAAAGCCAGTTTAGTGGAGGTGGGGAAAGTCCCAATACATCACGAGATGCCACCGTGATGACACAGGTTTGACACCCCTGTTCTACGGGATCCAAAACCCTTCATTGCTTGTGAAATAGCCAGATTCTGTCACCATGAGGAAATAAGGCATAACTAGGTAGTCACAAAAATAACTAATTCTTTTTTATTCACTTCAGACTTACTGGGTTATCTTGTTTGAGGTGTCCTGTATTTTCATTTTACAGATTGTAATATTTCAGATTTATACTTTATATAATTAACATGCAATTATAGTACCATAGATAGATAGAAATTTATTGCAGTCATGGACCAAAAGACAAGATAAACAAATCACATGGGGATATACAGCCGAGCCCCACTGAAGGGTGGGAGACAACAGGCAAAATCGATGACAAGGAGCATTCTGTCAACCGTACCATCTAATTTCTAAGTTATAGAAATTTAAATCTATGGTTTAGGAGTATGATCAGTTCGAATTGAGCATAAATAGAAGATACTATGTAAAGATTTACATGAGATCTACATGTCAGCACCTGATGCGGCCACCGAGTGGTACGCTACAAACAATCAGCACAACTGGCCTCAGCCAATGGGACCAACCCGACCCTTCCCACGGTTCTTACAAGCTAAGACTGCAGCAAAAATTTTTACAACCTTCAGTGTGGTCCTCGGGTCAGTATCCTGGAGAAGAAGACAAAGATTCTGATTTCCGGTTAGTCCGGGAAATCTTTGGCAAATAGGGGAGATGAGTTGTAGTCTTTTCTCCTGGTAGTAGGGGCATGTGAATACAATGTGAGGATTGACCGTCACATGAGCAGTGGGTGGGCTTTGCACCCCCAAAAGTCTGCTATGTAGGGCATTCAAGGGGATCACGTTAAAGCGTGCCTGTAGGAATGCCAGCCTGTATTTGAGGGAGGATAGCTCAGAGAGATATTTAGGAGGGTGCATCAGGGGAATAATGCCAAGAGAGAATGGAGAACAAATTCCTACACCAAGTGCCAAATTCTGCTGCCTTTCAATGTCATCCAAACATTGGAATATCAGTGATTTGGCAGCGGTGGGGCCAAGTATAAAGGCTTCAATGAGGGAGATGCCTATCTTCATGAGTTTGGTGTGGATATTGCGGGCCCAAGGGCTGTGGAAGTCATCCTGCCATAAGCACTGTCCTAAATAATAGGCTGGGAGTCTGGCCCATAAGGCCAGCCAGTAGCCAATTGTACATTTCCACAGAACGGTGTCGAGCAATGGTATGCCCAATTCCAAATGGACTGCAGCATTGCTCACACAAGGGGGGACTCCCATTAAGCAGTGTAGGAACTGGCTTTGGACAGACTCAAGACGGGAAATATTTGCTGGGACCCAAAGAGGAGCGCCATATGTAATGGCAGCTATCACCTTTGCCCTGTATACTTTTAATACTGAGGTAATATGGGGGGCACTCTCTGAGTAGAAAAAGTGCAGGACAGCATACAAGGAGGTCTTGGCCTTGTTGCGAAGGAACTCAACCTGTGCAAGCCACTTGGCATTGGATTGGGGAAAAAATGCCTAGGTATTGAAATCTGTGGACCTGTTCCACTGGTATGCCATCAAGCTTCCATAGATAGAGTTTCCTGCTTCTTGAAAAGATCATGGACTTAGAATGGTTGATATGCAAATGATTGTCGCTGCAATAATTGGACAGAATTTTAAGGGCCCTAAGCAAACCCACCCGGGAAAAGGAAAGGATCGCCGCGTCATCGGCGTAAAGCAAGAGCGGGCACCTATAGTCAGCTAGTCTAGGGGCATGAATGTAATCCAGTTGATTCATTAACGCCCTTCTCCAATCACTAATGTATAGGTTAAAGAGTAGGATTGCCAGTATACATCCCTTTGTTAATGGGGATGGCGTTGGAAAGTTCCCCTTGGGGGGTAAGGTGCACTTTTGCCTCCGTCCCCTCATGCAGTTGGGAAATTTATAGTACCATATATTTATTACAGAAAATTCTTATCATGTTAGCATTTTACCTCACCTATTTTACTATTGTGTTGTATATTTTAAATTTTTACTGATCATTGCTTCAATAAACTTAATATTTATTTATTTTATTTTATTTATTTAATTAGACTTTTATACCGCCCCCTCTCCGGGTAGGACTCAGGGCGGTGCACAGCAGATAAAAATACAAATAATACATACACCTGAAAAAATACATTCATACCACTAAAACCAAATTAAATTAAGAACTGTGCTAAAAATTTAAGACACTACAACCCTATAAAATTAATTACTAAAGTATGAATAGCTCTAATTGTATTGAAAATACTGAAATTTGAGTATGTATATAAATAAGGTTTCCTTTTTAATACAACTTGATGTGTATTGTTGTGGTTTAAAGAATGAAAACGTATCATAATTTTTCATGTACATGAATGCTTATTTAGTTCAGTAAGATTATGGGCATAAAATCATCTTACCTCAAGCATTTACGTATTTAGCATGTGTATTTAGACTGCAGCTGATGCCTCTTACCTAGTAAAACCTTCAAAACTATTTTTTAAAAATCTAACAGCAGGGGTGGGATTTTACCGGTTCAGACCGGTTCTGGCAATCAGCTGGCAAAAAACCAGTTTGCTCCAATGATCAGCTGGGCCTGCCCACCTGCCTGCCCCTGTGTTATACTCACCTATTCCCTTTCTGAAGCTCAGCTGATAGGCGTGGCAGAGTGGATTGCCATGTCTCAGCTGTTTTGCAGTAGAAGCACTGTGTATGCGCGAAATGCACGCTCAGCGAATCGGTTGTTTCACCGGTTGAATACCACCACTGTCTAACAGTGAATCATATCAGCACTATTAAAAATGAATTGGGAGGGAGACAACTAACACTCATATTTTTACCATCCATACTCAAGAACATCAAATTATTTCTTCAGTTCTCTGAATAAAGTATCAAGACTGATTTTTAAAAGTCCTTTATTATATTTTTTAAAAACTACCACCCAGTTCAAAGAAAAATCTTTATATGGAAGATATTTTTCCTGTCATTCTTACATTCCGAAACTGCTGTGTTTCTCACAGGTTTCAATTTATATTTAGTTAAAATGCATTATTTTGAGTGGATTCCTGAATTTATAATATCAGGATTTTTTAGGTCAGCCTGTTTGAAATTTTACTGGTTCGTGGCATCACCAAGTTTGAAAAACTGTCTTGTGGGTGTGGTTATGACTCATGACATGTTCTTCAAAAACGATTGTTATTAACTACACTAATCTTTCTCTTTTTGAAGATATGTGGCAAATCGTTGGAAACACATCTTACTTGCTTCAAGTAACACTCTTGCTTAGTTTTGAATTACATAAATGAAAACTAACACCAAAACAAGAAAATCATATGATGTTATATTGCTAAGAAACAAAAATAGTTTGCAATCAATTGGCCATCCAGAGATGTAGCAACTGGGTCACTGACCAAAGGAACATACTGTATTTTCTTAAGGCAGAGCAGATAACTAACTGAATGTCTGGGTAAAAGCATTAAATGAGAGATTCATCTTGCCTTGGCAAGATGCCCAGGGATCCAGAGAATCCTATGGCAATTTCCCACAGCAAACCTCTTGCAAGGATTCCCAGATAATAAGTGATTCAGAAAACAGAAAATAGAAGCTAGTAAATGAGGTATGAGGTTATGATAAACCATATTTTTCACCATGCTATCTAGGGCAAAACCAAAGCAAGTTGATCAGTATGGTTGAACATGGTCTGAACCTGTTCATTTCTTAACTTTCCGATTTCCAGAATTGATCCAAATTCATAAAAGCAGCAGGTTAAGTATAAGTTAAGTTTCTGGGCAAGGATATGTCGCTTAATCTTTAGAGAAAATCCTTCCTTATCAACAAAGGCTGGTGCGCTGATTCTTGTCTGTTTATGATGTGCGATTATGCTAGCAAGAATCACTACAGGAAGGTTTTATGCAGAGGTGGTATTTAGCAGGTTCTGACCAGTTCTGGAGAACTGGTAGCAGAAATTTTGAGTAGTTCGGAGAATCGGTAAATACTACCTCTGACTGGCCCCGCCCCCATCTATTCTCTGCGTCCCGAGTCCCAGATGATCAGGAGGAAATTGGAATTTTGCAGTAACCTTCCCCTGGAGTGGGGAGGGAATGGAGATTTTACAGTATCCTTCCCCTGGCATGCTCACCAAGCCAGCCCACCAAGCCATGGCACGCTCAGAGAACCGGTAGTAAAAGGTTTGATTTTATGTATAGCAACAGTGCATCCTCTGTGTGTGTGTGTGTGTGTGTGAGAGAGAGAGAGAGAGAGAGAGAGAGAGAGAGAGAGAGAGAGAGAGAGAGAGAGAGAGAGAGAGAGAGAGAGAGAGAGAGAGAGAGAGAGAGAGAGAGAGAGAATATCAAATAATTGTACTTCTTACTATTACAAAGTATATATGCAAAATATTCTTACCTAAATATAGATAATATAGGTGCAATAAAAGCAGCGCAAGTACAAAAATGTACAAATATTTGCCAGATACTGATTTCATTAATGAAATCTTGTCCATTGTATTTACTGTTGGAAACTGCAAACAGATTTATGCAAATATATAAAATAGCCACAAGGTGGCAAGGTACACAAATACACTAACTCTAGCAAGCAATTGAAAGAGAGGCAGAGAGGCAGAGATAAAGATTTATACTTCTTCCCAAGAATATCTAAATTAACACGCACACACACATGAATACTCATAAAGGAGAAGTTGCCAGTAATAATTTTATTTTAAAGAATCATTTTCTGTGATCTTTTTTTTTTTTTTTTTGGAGTTGTTGAGCTTCAGATGCGTAATTTAAAACTTTCTTTGGAAAACTTTTTTAAAAATAATATTTTGGGAACTGTAGTAGAAAGGGGGTTTCTTGATATCTTATAAATTGTCAGGTGTTCTGATTTCCTGTAGCAGCATTATTACATCATTTCAGGTAATTCAAGTACCCATTCTTCAAAGATATGGTGAAGCAGTAATTTAAATTGCTCTCTGCAGCTATATTTAAGGTAGATGGAGAGTTCCAATACTGAGAAATCATTTGTGACTGATTTCACATTTATAACAGTGTATTTTAAATCTGATTATTAAAATGAAAAAAATATTGATCTAGTCCACCGAAATGCTATTTTTCTACAGTAATTTAGACAAAACTTTGGTTACATTAAGGTCCGTATACCTGCCTGCCTGATTTTCCAACTGTTCTAATTTCACCAAATAGACTTTTTGTTTAGCTATGGAGAAAAATGAGATTTCTTCTATTGATTAATAATGATGCATGCTAGAATAAAAATTTTGTACACATTTTCTAATATTTGGCATGTTCAATAACCCAAATGAAAATGTTTGCAGAGAAGACTGTATTGCTTTATTGGGAAAATACCCACTTTGTTAAATGTTTAATGAATGTTAAACATTTGTGGAAAAATATATTTCCATCCAGAATGGCAATAGCACTTAGACTTATGTACCACTTCATGGTGCTTTACAGCCCTCTCTAAGCAGTTTACAGAGTTAGCATACTGCCCCCAACAATCTGGGTCTTCATTTTATTGACCTCGGAAGGATGAAAGGTTGTGTCAACCTTGAGCCTGGTGAGATTCGATCTTAAGCCTGAACCTTTCAAACTTGAAGCACTTTAAACATTTCATCCCAACAATTTGCTTTGTTTTGTTCCAACTGTAGAACACTCCATATGTTTTATTTTGAGTGTAAAAAACTTGAAATACTCTCAATGTTTCAAACATCCCGAGCCAGTGTTTCTATAAAAAGAACATTGGAAATGCCATGCTATACAAAATCACCGACTTTTGCTCTGACCTTTAAATGAAGTCTCAGACTACATGTGTTTTGTTTTGAGCTCAAAACTTCAGCAATGGCTTTTCTGAGGTTAATATAGTTTGTATTCAACTCATTTTGCATATGGGGCAAACTGGACAGCGGGTGCTTGAAGAAAGGTTGAAACAAGAAGGCAGTGATAAAAGCAACGGGAAAGCATGGAATTCCATGATGGGAAATCTCAAGCGTAGCAAACAAAAACATATTGTAAGATGATCTACAGCCTGCAACACTTAAACCAAAAAGTTTTTTAAAAAGAACAAGGGCATTTTTAGATTGAAACTGGATTAATGAACCATACTGTGTCTACAGGACTCCAGTTTCATATAGACGTTCCATATATATATTTGTTTTTAACACACCCTTTTCTGTTTCTAAAAAAAAGTCAGGCTGCATAACTCAAACACACAAACAACAACATATTCATTTCAGCACAATAGTCACCTCATTTCCTCTACCCTTGCCAACTCCTTCTGTTGCACTTTCAAGGGTGTAATTCAAAACAAGCTTTGGCCATGAAATATGATCTGGCTTCTGAGTTGGAAAGCAAACATCTCATTCAAAATACAGCCTTTTGAAAGATTATACTAATTTGGACCCTCTTTTCTATCAGTTTTAATCTCTAGGTATAACATCCAACAACAAACAGGTTTGGTAAGTTTTAAAATACAATGAAAGTTAAATACTTTGCAGATTTCATGTATCCTGCTATTGTCAGAGCAAATTTAACTTAATTATAATAATTGTGAAAAATTCAGCTATACAAAAGCCACATTTGTGCTGTTTTCTTGCCTGTATATCCAATTTTGACATATGTTCAAAAGAAAGTTCTCTTCTAAACCATTATTGTTTGTGTGTGTGTATGTTTGTGCAGAGCAATGATTCAGTTGGCATTCCGTGATTAAAAGAATTTTAAATGAAAACAATACAATAGAAGATAATGAGACAGTTGGTGACACATCCGAGGAAGTTGTTGGTTTTTCAGTTGGCTTTATGTTTTCTTTATATTCCACATCATTTAGACACAACAAAGCATAGCTGATTTGTTTTGAAAATATTTGCAAGGATATTGAACATGAATTCTTTTTTGACTGGACTGCCCAGTTCAAAAGGTTCTTTCTCTGAGAACAAATACAGGTGAAACTCGAAAAATTAGAATATCATGCAAAAGTTCATTTACTTCAGTAATACAACTTAAAAGGTGAAACTAATATATGAGATAAGACTCATTACATGCAAAGCAGGATAGTTGAAACTGTGATTTGTCATAATTGTGATGATTATGGCATAAAGCTCATGAAAATCCCAAATCCACAATCTCAGAAAATTAGAATATTACATGCAATCAATAAAACAACGATTGTACATAGAACAATATCGGACCTCTGAAAAGTATAAGCATGCATATGTACTCATGCTTATACTTGGGCCCCTTTTGCAGCTATTACTGCCTCAATGCAGCATGGCATGGAAGCTATCAGCCTGTGGCACTGCTGAGGTGTTATGGAAGACCAGGATGCTTCAATAGTGGCCTTCAGCTCTTCTGCATTGTTTGGTCTCATCTTTCTATCTTTCTCTTGGCAATGCCCCATAGATTCTCTATGGGGTTCAGGTCAGGGGAGTTTGCTGGCCAATCAAGCACAGTAATCCCACATCATTGAACCAGGTTTTGGTGCTTTTGGCAGTGTGGGCAGCTGGAAAATGAAGTCAGCATTCCCATAAAGCTTGTCAGCAGAAGAAAGCATGATGAAGTGCTCCAAATCTCCTGGTAGACAGCTGCATTGACCCTGGACTTAATGAAGCACAGTGGACCAACACCAGCAGATGACATGGCTCCCCAAATTAACACAGACTATGGAAACTTCACACTGGGCTTCAAGCATCTTGCAGTGTGTGCCTCTTCATTCTTCCTCCATACTATGAGTCCTTGGTTTCCAAATGAGATGCAAAAGTTGCTCTCATCAGAAAAGATGATTTTGGACCACTGAGCAACAGGACTTTGGACCATTGTGCTTCATTAACACCAGGATCAACTCAGCCTTCTACCAGGAGATTTTGGAGCACTTCATCTTGCTTCCTTCTGCAGATAAGCTTTATGGGGATGCTGACTTCATTTTCCAGCTGCCCATACTGCCAAAAGCACCAAAACCTGGTTCAATGACCATGGGATTACTGTGCTTGATTGGCCAGCAAACTCACCTGACCTGAATCCCATAGAGAATCTATGGGGCATTGCCAAGAGAAAGATGAGAGACATGAGACCGAACAATGCAGAAGAGCTGAAGGCCACTATTGAAGCATCCTGGTCTTCCATAACACCTCAGCAGTGCCATAGCTTCCATGCCATGCTGTATTGAGGCAGTAATTGCTGCAAAAGGGGCCCAAACCAAGTACTGAGTACATATGCATGCTTATACTTTTCAGACGTCCGATATTATTCTATGTACTACCCTTGTTTTATTGATTGCATGTAATATTCTAATTTCTGAGATTGTAGATTTAGGGTTTTCATGAGCTGTACACCATAATCAACACAATTATGTCAAATCACGGCTTGAACTATCTTCCTTTGCATGTAATGAGTCTTATCTCATATATTAGTTCACCTTTTAAGTTGCATTACTGAAATAAATGAACTTTTGCACGATATTCTAATTTTTTGACTTTCACCTGTAAAGTAGCTTAAAATTCTTTGATGAAAATAAAATAGAAGCAAGTGAGGCTTAAACTACCCAAGAATTTACTTTTATCTTAGAAGTTCTAGATAATGGTTTTTCTATCTTTGAGTTAGAGAAAAGGCAACTGATGCTGTTTCAACATTGGACGTAATGCCTGGGGATGAAGGAAATTAGAAGTTCAAAACATCTACAGGACACCAACTTGCCTACTGTATTTCTTCCCAGCTATGATAGAAACATATATCTTCTGAGCTCAGGAAAGCATGCTGTGCATTTTCCTCCACAGTTTCACAACAGTGTCAGCAGGTAAACCTAGCAGCTTGTAACCTGAAATGGTTTGTATTGTACAAAACAACCCCTTTCATTCACAGAAGAGATTCTAAGTCAATGGTGCTTCTTACTGGCAAAGAGGAGAAATTCTGTCAAGTCAGTCTTATCTTAACACTATTGGTTACCTCTGAAGATACTCCAGAATTTCACAATTCAGGGACTCACAGAAAGAAATTTCACTAATGAAAGCAACCTATGAACTCAGTTCTACTCCGTATAAGATGCCTGCTGCCTCTTTCAGCAGGCATCTTATATGTAAGCCTGCGGATCACGTTTTCTGCAGCTTGCAATGTTGCTTTGGAGGGGGTGGGTTAGAATGGTAGAAAGTGTCTCGCTCATGGACCTTGCTTAGAGGGCAACTATGGGTGGGAGAACAGCTTACTGAGATTGGGTGGTTCTTTCTTTGGATTACAAAAGTATATGCTTTCATACCCAGGCAAGGCAATCAATGGGAACTGTTGCACTACTGATATCACATGGTACACTGACACAGCAATCTCCACAATGTCTTCTCATTGCAAATTTGGGATGTGGATGTCTCAGTACTAGAAGGTTGATCAGTCCAAGAAAGTGGCAGTACATCTGACACTTTAATGTGGTATCTTCATCGCAGGGGCTAGATTCTGGCAGCTATTTACTGCCAGTCCACTTGTGGTCACGCAGTGTGCTTGATGCGTACTGCGTGCACATGTGCAGTACTATAAAAATGCTTCTGTGCATGCGCAGAAGCCAAAAACAAGATGCTGGCGCCTACGGCGCTGCTGGGAGAACCAGTTCTGAGGCATAGCAGACCTGGGTCTCTGCCGCTTCCAGCGATCTAGGACGCCAAAGCACTGCCAGTTCGGTTGAACCAGTCCAAACCAATAGGAACCCATCACTGGACTAGGACCTGTCAACTTGCTGTTAGTGGCAGAGAGCTATGACAACAACAGTAATAGTAGATGGAGTTGTAGGGTTCTAAAAAATTAATTCAATGAGTAGGACTTTTCTTTTTCAAGTTGCCTATGATTCTGTTTCAGAATACTTTTTAATAATTTGATTAAATTGGTGCTTGATTGTGTGGTGCTATTTTCTTCATTTTTGACTTTGATAGTTTTCTGCGGTGAAAGTGGATCTTCAGTATTGTAGCTCTGGGATGGTGTCACAAGAATCTCAATTTTATTACATTGTTTGACAACCAATAAATATGCATAGAAATACAACTTGTCAGAAGAAAAGATATTTTACATTGGATATATTCCTTACTCAAGGTATGAATATATTATGTGTTTACTTCTTTTGTCTTATGTTCTGAGGACACAAAAGTCTGCAGATATATAAGCATCTTGGTTTACAAATAATATCATCCTATAATCATACACTATTGAATGCTATTTCATAGAATAATTTTCTACATTTTTAAAAGAGTTATAGAAAATTCCAAAATACTACTACCACGAAATAAAATCATTGTAAATTTCCTTCAAAGTTTAATGTGCTTAATATTTTCCAAGGCTGAATCCTTAAAGTTACTTTCAGTGTTAGGAACAAAACTTGGCAAAATAAAAACTTATTGTCTTTCACCAAATACCTTTTCTTCATTATTTAGAATAACGAAGAAAATATTTAGAAGATAGAATCCACTTCTATCCGACCGTTCTCATTTTAGAATTAAAACACTGTCGTTTGTCTTTTGAATGGTATTGTGCTCTTCCTGAAGACCCAAATTCGCCTATGGTCAACCACCCTAAGCTTTTCTAAACAGCTATCTTAGCATGTGAAAATGTAGATAATTCAGGATACAATTTGATTAGGGGCACTAAACTTTTGCATGCCACTGAGTTTCTTTGGGAAGATCTTATCTGTTCATAATTGTTCATGTCTTATTTACTGTTATTTTGGTTTGTTCGAGTCAGTTTTTACTATTCATGAACACCCCGTTAGTTCCTGCAGTCTTCGTGACAATATTTTTGCCAAGAATATTTTTGGAAGTAATTTGCCTTTGCCTCTTCCTAGGGCTAAGAGGTAACAGCTGTCTGAAAGTTGCACAGCTGGTTTTGTGCCTAGGACAGGACAAGAAGTCATGCCCTTCTGATTTGTTTCTTTCTGGTGGCTTTACCACTACACCAAACTGGCTATTTATGCCTTAAATACAACTCCTTAAAATACTGCAAAGCATTCCTTGTGCCCTTTGAAATGAATATAGAGCACTGCTCCTGAATCAATATCACATTTCCAGATTGTTTACAAGCATAGCATGAAGTGTTTCCTTTAATACACAAAGAAGCTGTGATGAGGTTATACATTGCCTTCTTCTGTGAACTGCTTTGGAATTAACTCTATTAATTCTTTGAACCAGTCTGGGGTAGTAGCACCAGGCTATAAATTGGGCGACTGTGAATTTTAGGCTCACCTTAGGCACAAGGCAAGAGCAAACCACTTCCAAAAACCTGCCAAGAAAACTAGAGACTAGTCCAGATGGTCACCAGGAGTCAGCACAGATTTTAAGGCATAAATTGAATTAGAGGCAAGAGTTGTAAACATACAAAAGGGGGTCATTTCTGTACCAACTTGCTCCTAACACTCCTTTCTTAGGCAATTCTTGAAGCTTCCGCCTCTACCAACTTTGCAAGGTCCAGTAATAGCTGCAGTTTGCTGATCTTCTGCTTGTTGCAAAGAATAATCTTTTTGTCCTTTTGTTTTGCTGACTAGTTTGTGGGCACAGATGGGCAGTATTTATAAATACATTTTAAAAACAAGTAACAGATTTACCATTAAATAAGGTCTAGCAACTATTATTCAAAGAAAGTGAAGATGCATTATAAAAAGTTAGCTTTGAAGAATTACTTATGGAATAGTAAATTGCTTGGGTTGGTGTGTTGAGAGCACCTTTACATAGCTTAAAAATGGATTTTGTTCTGGGACTGTAAGGTCACTTCTTCTGGATATAAGCATTACATCTCAATCAGCATTTTCTTCTGTCAATGACATCTGCTACTGATCCTTTTATTCTGGTATGCAGGTTCTACAACCTGAAAGTAAAATGAATTAAATGTATAGTAGATGTATTCTACCTCCTGGAAATAACTACAAATTCTTACTAAAAGTCATTGATCTGGCAAATTCATTTATACCAAAGACACAATCCTATTATTGGCCACTGAATGTCAACCATGGTCTGTCAATACCATCATTGAAAAGACAAGAAGCTGATTGCTAAAGCTCGTTTGATGAAAAAAGCATTGTAGGTAATTCCAAAATTAATTAGGTCAGAATAATATACCTATTCTAATTATCTTCAGAACCACAACATTGCTTTGTGATTATTTTGAAGAGAATAGATAATCTAGTGCTATGCCAACAATTTCTCACATTTCTTTCCTTTAATCTGATGTTTTAAAAAATCTGATAAAAGGGTTGATAGACTCTGAAGGCTCTTTAGTTACAAGGGATATGTATGAGTGTCCTGCCTTATTATATAACTATTTTTCCAGTGGTCTATAGACTCTCTGAAAGGGCAGCAATCATATCCTGTCAAGCAGCAATAAAAGAACTTCAAATATTATCAGAAGTAGTTCTGAAGTATACAGAGAAGCAAAAAAGCAGAAGCCTGTTTGAGAGGGGGGAAAAAGTTTGGGGTTAGATACTTATTTTGCAAAGTCTTTATAATTATTATTCAACAAATGCTCTTGGATTAAGCCTGGCAACCATCGACCCTGGCAAAGTAATTCAAAGTTTTGAGTGCTTTAAGCAGAATTTTATTCAAAACATTCATGAAAATATCATGTTGCTCAGGTTCTAAATGTACATTTTACAGCAGACTGGTATTAGAGCAAAGAAATAAGCTACTAAGAAGAGGCTGCATTATAAGGTGTCCATGCTTAAAAGCAGGTGCACCCTTACTATGCAACTGTACAATTTCTACGCATGCTTCCTGGTATCAGGATGCCAATACACTTTTTCATGGCAAAAACAAAAAATGCAACTCCTTAACTTTATTTTAAAAAACAGTAAAAAGTTGTTCACAGAACAGTGGTCGTAATCTACTCTTCAAGAGTTTGCAAACAATGCTAGTCCATGCTGCACATAAAACCAAAGATCAGTCAGACAAAAAAAGTTTGACTAAGAGAAAATCTTCACTCGAAAAGGCACAGTGGAAACAGGTCTGGATGCTCAACATATAATAGAAACCATTCACAACAATAGGTGAATATTCCTGGGAACTCTTTGTTTTGTTTTGTTTTGTTTTGTTAATATAACATGTTCGTTCACAAATAATAATAGCAATATTAATAATCTGTTGATTTCTCTTGGCAACTCCCATACATCAATGGTGGTAACAGCGTAACAGCTTTGTTCCCATCTGACAGAAATTAATGGCATGTTCTACAAAGCAAAAGTTAAATATGACCGTATGTATTTATGAAATTCCACAGTGTTTTGACAGATTGCGATTCAAAGGATGCTGACACGCTCACTGAGGGCTTTCAACTCTGCTTCTTCTGGTTCAGGATTTTCATTGTGGTTAGGGCTTCGATTCATAAGGTGTGCTGGATACTGCAAACTATTGTCTCCTGCATATTGTTCCCACCGGGAATCGTCACTTTCATGGGTGATATAACGCTCGCCTATTTTGCATTCAAGTTCCCGCAAATCTACCCAGGCTTGGTAATCCTGTAAAACAAAATAGCCATTTTAATTAATATTCAAAAAACCCACTGAGCATATAAACAATATTGTAAACCTCATATTCTAGTAATAACGGATACAAAGCACACACACACCCTTTTACTTTTTAAATATTCAGATATAGATTCATTTCAAAATGCAGATGGATCAGTTTATGTTCCAGGATTCCTAGGTCTTCGGGATGGAATTTGAAATCCAAATATGAAAAATGCCAATTTGGGGAAATACAGTGTAACTAAATGGCAAGAGTCTTCCAGGATTCTGGCAGTTCTGAACCCAGGGGTGGGCTGCTAGGAGTTCGCCTGGGTTTGGGAGAAACCGTAGCTAATGTTATAGCCAGTTTGGGGAACTTCCAAATCCCTTCCTGGCTGGCCCCACCCCTCTCCACTCCTCCCCTCCCATGAGTCTCCATGTGGCCCACTTTGGATATGAGGTTAGTGCAGGGCCCATGCGGCAGCTTGGGTAGGGGAAAAAATGGGACTCCCAGAAGGCCTTCAGAGCTCAGGAGAGGCAGTTTTCGTCCTCCCAGAGACTCGAAAAAAGCCTCTGGAGCCTTGGGATGGTGAAAACACCCCTCCACTAACACTGTGGTGCAGGACGCTGACTAGACCATGCCCACCATGGCCACGGCCACCCAGCAACCAGGTAGAGAACCCGTTGCTGAAAGTTTTGAAGCCCACCCCTGTCGGAACCCAGGATATTCTGCATATAAAATGTGGTGCATTGTAACTTCTTGTCACCTAAGCAACCCTCGTCATTTCCCGACTCGACTACTGTAATGCTCTCTACATGGGGCTTCCCTTGAGGTGCACCCGGAGGCTCCAGCTAGTGCAGACCGCGGCCGTGCGGGGGATTATGGGAGTTTCTAGATACTCCCATGTAACACCTCTCCTGTGCGAGCTGCACTGGCTGCCTGTGGCCCTCCGGGTGCGCTTCAAGGTGCTAGTAACTATCTTCAAAGCGCTCCATGGCTCGGGACCTGGTTATCTGCGGGACCGCCTCCTACCACATACCTCCCTTCGACCTGTCCGCTCCCACAGAGAGGGCCTCCTCAGGGTACCATCTACCGGACAATGCCGGCTGGCGACCCCCAGGGGGAGAGCCTTCTCTGTGGCAGGCCCTGTCCTCTGGAACGACCTGCCCCCCGACCTCCGCACTATCATGGACCTTCTCCTCTTCCATCGAACTTTAAAAACACACCTATTCCATGTCGCTGGCTTAGCATAGCTTTTATGATAGTTCCAATTATAATAATTTTAACTGTTTTTAAGTATAAGTTTTAGCACAGACCCATTGTATTTAATGTATTTTTAAGTTTTATATTATTATTGTGTTTATTACTTTTTATCTTTCCTGTGCACCACCCTAAGTCCCTTTTGGGAGATAGGGTGGTATAAAAATCCGAATAAATAAATAAATAAATAAATAAATAAATAAATAAATAAATAAATAAATAAATAAATAAATAAATAAATAAATAAATAAATAAATAAATAAATAAATAAATAAATAAATAAATAAATAAATAAATAAATAAAAACACTGTATACAATTCAAGTAGAATTACACTTGGACTCCGGAAAGCTCATCACATATACTGGACCAGCCTGGACATGGGGCTATTAACATTTAAACCAGCTCCTTCTTTTTCACATGTCCAGGTAATTGTGCTCAAATATGTAGCAATTGTGGTAAACTGTTACCTTAACTACAGATAAAAAAGAGGTAAAAGGCATGACATTTATAGGATTACCTGCAGCCAGGGGTGGCTTAATGTCTTGTCCACACTGTAACGTTTTCTCATTTTAACTTGCAACAAATTATTTATGAGATCTATAGCTAGAGAGAGAAAATCAATTTCAGAGGAAACCATTCGCTAAAATACACTCAAATATCATGCGATAACAAAATCAAAACTGGAAGGCCAAACTAATAAGTTCAATTTTTGTCATCCATTCTGACCAAAAGCTGCAGCTCAAATGTATTAAGAAGTTCAACTAAACAGAAAGGAGACAATCATATCAGTCTTATTTTGACATTTTGATTCAACCGCCTCATGGGCAGGACCTTAACATATAATATCCAACTTCATGTTTTGGCTTTTCTCTGTGCAGTTTTCATTGCGAGACAAGCTGTTTGGCTGGAAAACTACAGTGATAAAAAGTGAAATATGGTCCTCTTGTGTGCTGATATATCTATTCTCTACAGACAAATCAATATGATTATGCTAGCATTTGTACCAAATAGGAGATTTCAAAACATGATTTTATATATAGAATATGATACCGTAACTCAACATAGGATTTTTTAAAGAAACTTATTCTCTTCTAGCTGTTTCATTCTCCTAAATCAATGTTGCAGTCTTTTGGGATGGGAGGACAATTATAACATGGAAAAGATCCAATAGATTTCATTGATTCATATGATAAAATATTATAAAATGAAAGTGTTATTAGCACTGTTAAATGTATCTTACTTCCATGCATGGTGTAGATTTGGTTCAAGGGAAAGAGCTTTCATATATGAGGTATTCTTCTCCAGATATCCACTGTCAACACACACCCATTAAAGCTAGAACAGCAGATACCAAATCACTTCCAGGGGCATAGAAATTCTCTCCGATCATTACATGGTTCCTCTTTATATCAGGAAACATGTGAAGGTGGTTTGTAATGTATTGTTCCTATGAACAATTAGCTCTGGCTGTAAAACTTGCATGTCCATGTATTCTTCAATTTATTTATTTTTTCTTGGTTAAACATGATTTGCTATTCTCAATAAGAAAATTAAAAATGTGTCTTTAGCATAATTTGTCTGAAGTTTTATATTAAGCTTCCACTTTAGAAATTTAGATACTCTTTACATACTCTCCCAAAGTATCTGGAAGCTTCAGATGGTGCAGAATGTGGTCTATAGTGAGTGGATACAGTATAACACTCTTGCTCCATAAACTGCACTGGGTACCAGTTTGCTTCTGGGCCCAAATCAAGATGTTGGTTATCACCTATAAAGCACTATATGGCATAGAAGAACCACGTTACCTATAAAGTCAGCCTTGCCTTATCTCATCAGCCTATTTTCACTCAAACAGGCAGAGAAGGTATGATGCAGAACCAATTTTGATTGGCAGGGTCTAGGAAGAGACCCTTTTCTGCCCTGCTTTGTGGAACATCCTTTCCCCACAGGGAAGGAAAGCCCCAATCTTTTTGCAAAGGGTTCAAAATCTGGCTCTGCAGTTTTGGGGGAGGGGGCCACAGAAGACCACTCAACTGTGTGGCTGGCTAGTCCCATGAGAACTGGCCCCTTCTGCATGTAATGGCTATTTAACAATGGCTATTTTAGGGTTTTTCCCCTCTTTTTGATGTTTACTTGTCATTATTCTATAATTCTAAAAGTTTTAATCCTATTTTTATGCCATTTTATTTATTGGCTATATTATATTGTATACCACCCAGAGACCCTTTTGAAGGGGACGGGTGGTTTAGAGCTATGGAACATAAATAATAAATAAATGTTTTTTGTGATTAGTACAGGACCTCACGGCCGCATGGAATAGTGCGGCCGTGGGAGCCTTGGATCGGGTCGCGCCCTTGCGGCCTCTCTTGCGGCGGCGAACCACCCTGGCTCCTTGGTTTACCGAGGAGCTGCGGGTGATGAAACGCCGCAAGAGATGCCTAGAGAGAAGATGGAGGTCCACCCGATCTGAATCTGACCGGACACAGGTAAGAGCCCATTTACGGACTTACATTGTGGCGCTGAGAGTGGCCAAACGCCATCATTGTGCTACTCTCATAGTATCCGCAGAAAACCGCCCTGCCGCCCTGTTTAGGGTGACCCGCTCCCTACTTCAACAGGGGGTGCGGGAAGCCCCGCTACAGGGTAGAGCAGAGGAATTTGTGATTTTTCTGCAGGAGAAAACCGCTCAGATACAGAACGGGCTACCCTCCATTGATGGCCCAGTGGGATGCCACGAGACAGATCTTGTTGGGAGGAGTTTGACTCCATTACTTCCGAAGATATGGACAGGTTACGTGGGCGACTGCGAGCCACCACATGTTTATTGGACCCGTGTCCCTCCTGGCTTGTACTGGCATCCTGGGAGGTGACACGAGGCTGGCTCCAAGAGGTTGTCAACGCATCCTTAAGTGAGGGTTCCTTGCCTGCTTCCCTAAAAGAAGCGATGGTAAGGCCCCTCCTTAAGAAGCCCTCTTTGGATCCAGCTCTATTAAACAACTATCGTCCAGTCTCCAACCTTCCCTTTCTGGCGAAGGTTGTTGAGAGTGTGGTGGCACAACAGTTTCCCCGTCACCTGGAGGAAGTTGACTATCTAGATCCGCGCCAGTCCGGCTTTCGGCCCGGGCATAGCACCGAGACGGCATTGGTCGCATTGGTTGATGATCTCTGGAGGGCCAGAGATGGGGGTTGTTCCTCCATCCTGGTCCTATTAGACCTCTCGGCGGCTTTCGATACCATCGACCATGGTATCCTATTGCATCGGCTGGGGGGGTTGGGGGTGGGAGGCACCGTTTTACGGTGGTTCTCCTCCTACCTCTCTGGCCGATCGCAATTTGTGTTGGCAGGAGAGCAGAGGTCGACCTCGAGACCCCTCACATGTGGGGTGCCTCAGGGGTCGGTCCTCTCGCCTCTCCTGTTTAACACATACATGAAGCCGCTGGGTGAGATCATCCGTGGTTTTGGGGTAGAGTACCATCTTTACGCTGACGACACTCAGCTGTAAATATCTACCCCAAACCACCCCAACGATGCCGTAGCGGTGATGTGCCAGTTCCTGGAAGCCGTGCGGATCTGGATGGGAAGTAACGGACTCAGGCTCAACCCGACCAAGACCAAGTGGCTGTGGTTTCCGGCTGCCCGATTCAACCAGCTCACTCCATCGCTGGCCATAGGGGGCGAATATCTTGCCCCTGTGGATGGGGCACGCAATTTGGGTGTCCTCCTGGATGCCCGGCTGTCTATGGAAGATCAAGTGACAGCCGTGGCCAGGAGGGCGTTTTACCAGGTTCGCCTGGTTCGCCAATTGCGCCCCCTATTGGATCGGGATGCCCTTCGCACAGTCACTCATGCGCTCGTGACATCCCGACTGGACTATTGTAACTCTCTCTACATGGGGCTCCCCTTGAGGTGCACCCGGAGACTTCAGCTAGTCCAGAACGCAGCCGCGCGAGCAATTATGGGAACCGCCAGGTTTACCCATGTAACACCGCTCTTGCGCGAGCTGCACTGGCTGCCTGTCGTCTTGCGGGTGCGCTTCAAGGTGTTAATTATCATCTTTAAAGCGCTCCATGGCTCGGGACCTAGCTACCTGCGGGATCGGATCCTGCCTCATACATCCTCACGGCCGATTCGCTCCCACAGAGAGGGACTTCTCTGGGTGCCGTCCACTAGACTGTGTCAACGGGCGACGCCCAGGGGAAGGGCTCTCTCTGTGGCGGGCCCGGCCCTCTGGAACGACCTTCCCCCCGATATTAGAACGACTACGGACCTCCGCTCCTTCCGTCTGAAATTAAAAACACACTTTTTCCGCTTGGCCGGCCTAGGCTAGTCTCTCTTTCTATGGGGTTTTAAACTTATTTATAGCTGCTGGGTATTTTAGTTTAACGGGTTTTAGCACAGGAATAGATTTAATCTGTTTTTATAGTATGTATTTATATTTGTATATTTATTGTTTTTACTTTCCCTGTGCACCGCCCCGAGTCCCTGTGGGGAGAGGGAGCAGTTCTACAAATTAAATTTGAATTTGAATTGAATTGAACATGCTTATTGTCTATTCCTTGTTGGATAGTATGTTTCATATTATCCATGCAAATCAGTGGTGGTTTTCAATTTTTTTAGAACCTACTCTGTAGGTGTGGCCTATTCTGTGGGTGTGGCTTGGCAGTCATGTGACAGGGTGGGAGTGGCCACCTTTTAAAATGTGGTGAAACTCATTTAACAACGCTCTTGCTTAGCAACCAAAATTTTGGACTCAATTGTGATGATAAATTCTTTCTTTCTTTCTTTCTTTCTTTCTTTCTTTCTTTCTTTCTTTCTTTCTTTCTTTCTTTCTTTCTTTCTTTCCTTCCTTCCTTTCTTCCTTTCCTTTCCTTTCCTTCCCGTTGGGTCACTGGCAGCGGCAGGCCAGATTTACTTCCAGGCACGCCGGTGGAACCCCCTCTCACCGGTTCTCGAAATTTCACCAACCGGCTCTCGCGAGTAGGTGCGAGCCTGCAGAAACCCACCACTGATGCAAATGCATCACAATATTTGGAATAAAATACTTAATACACTGTTTATCAGGACTATTACATTATTGTAAGAGTCACATTAAACAATGTCACAAAATGCCCAGGGATATGTGTCTACCATCATTCTTCTTTTTTTTTTTAATAATATAAGCTTTCAGGCTTGAATAATTTTTCCGAATTATTCAGAAGCCAGATCAACAGTATTGACAGCTAAAAGAATAGACTGCAACAAATAAGAAACATCCTATACATGGAAAATGTATGTTGTTTTGTTAGCCAATTTTTTTCATTGAAATTATTAAATTGCATAATTCTATTTTACTCCTTTCTATAGTATTTTGTCAACTGACAGGCAATTAGTGGCATAGTGGTTAGAATGCAGTATGCAGGCTAACTCTGCTCACTTCCATAAGTTCGATCCTGACCAGCTCAAGGTTGACTCAGCCTTCCATCCTTCTGAGGTAAAATGAGGACCCAGATTGTTGGGGACAATATGCTAACTTTATAAACTCCTTAGAGAGTGCTGTAAAGTGCTAGGAAGTGACATATAAGTTTAAGTGTTATTATTATTGCTATCAGTAATTGCTAATTCCCACATGTACTTTCTGAAATTCCTAGCTTAACATGTTGAGAGCTGGCTTAACATGTCACACAGAAACCATGAATTATAAGCATAAACATGATATTAGTCCCAGGAAATGTAGATCCTAATGAGCTCAATGTTAATTTCCAGCATAATAAGAACATTCAAAAGCTGGACATCAAGGGCACTATTCAAATGTCTCAGTGTTCCTATTCTACATTAATAGAAGAAGCTATCCAGTTGATACATACTGCAGTGTGTCTCTGAAGATGTATGTAACATAATGTACATACAGAGAAATTTAAACATGGAAAGATTCCATCTCTGGTCAACGTCTTTGTGATGTTGGCAGTAAATCAATGTTCAGTCTTTCTTTGGAGAGCAGTCTTAGGAAAAGGTTAGGCTGCTTTCAGGCACTGCAGACATGTCCTCTTTGTGTTACAGAGCTCTCAGAAACAATTTTTGTGAAGCAAATCAGAAGTGCTGCACAACCCTACTCTAATAAATTGATGTAATTCAGTGAGCCATAATTAAATATTTTCACTGATAAAGCTAAGTGAGAGTACAGCAACACAGGACCCTATTAGTTCCATTTAAAGGATAAATAGTTATATATCATAAAGTCTCACTCTAGAACAAAGGTGTCAAATGCGTCAAATGCAGGCCACGCCCATCCCAGTTCCATAAATGGAAAAAAGTCATGAAACGTCATGTGACAGCAATGTGACAGTTCAAGTGGGACACCCTTTCTCTAGAGGCACTGTGTCTCCAGGTACACAAAAGGAAGAATTCTGCAGTCAAGTAACTTCTTGAATGTTTTCTTTTGATTTTTGATAAAAAGGAAATAATTCACCCACTTTCTATTTAAAATATTTATAAAATCATAGAACAATAAATTGAATGTCAGTAACAATATTCTCTTTAATTTTATAACAATATCTTTTTAAACCTTTAATTTGATTGTGGACAATTGTGGATTGTGGATTCTTATTATTAGATGATAGATATACAATATCTATTGTTAGAAATCATCTATGGAATTAATGATAACATTTATGAAAAGGCAAAATATATTTAATTAACAGAATGTAAGTACAATAAATAAACAAATACAAAAGTAAGTAAATAAATACCTTCATGAGAGATTTCCTTCCAAGGATTAGGTGGGTACATAAAAGCAGCATTCTGGATTTGATCATGAATATCCTCATCTTCATTAAATGGAAAGGTACCACTGAGGCTAACATAGATAATGACCCCAACAGACCACATATCAAGTGATCTGTTGTATCCTTTATTTCTCAGAACTTCAGGAGCAAGATATGCTGGTGTACCCACAAGTGAACGTCTGAATGACTTCTCTCCAATAATCCGGGCAAAACCAAAATCACAAAGCTTCACCTATTTGATACAAAATTGATGAGACAACTTTTATGAAGTAAAGCTATATCCAATATCAGATAAATTACTTTTTACTTATACAATGGAATAACTGATATCCTGATATCTGCCCCTTCCTTTCCACAGACATCACATCCATTTGTTGTAAAAGATACTTGCACCTACTGGAGAAAAGTGGTGGATTTGGTATGATGACAATTTCGTAATGGACAAAAATAGTTGGGAGCTAGACTCCTTTTATCTTTGATAAATTCAAAAAAGAGTGATATTATTATGGTTCATTATGGTTCATCACACAGCCAGATGTTCAGACTCGATTTGACATTATTATCCACCTATCAAACCCTTCCCAAGGATCTGGGATAGGCAGATGTTGATGTTATATAGTATTAAAGGTATCATCGCAGCCTGTAAGCTATTCTGAGTAAAGCTTTTGCAATTGACTTAGGGTAAATTTGTCAAGCCAATGGTGTTCAAGTGGTGCTCCAGTTGTTTTGGGGTTACCCCCAAAGAGCCTGTCACTATTGGCACTATCTTTGCTTGCTTTTGCCCCAGTCATTCTATTTCTATTTGCAAGTTTTTGTAATATTCTCCACTTACTTCTCTTCTGTTCCACAGTCTCCAAGTATTGCCATGTCCACTATCCAGACCTTTTTGCATTTCTTACTCACAGTTGTTAAGTCTAGCATGTTATATAACATGTGCCTATCTGTTCAAATTCTAAAGGTAGTAATAGTAGTAGTAGTATTGAAACAACTTAAGTACATTCAAAGCCTTGTAGAGCTAGACAGAAATGAAGGAAAGGAATAGTAAATGCAGTTTCTTATAGAATGTATGCAATGTACTAATATCAGGCCATAATTTCCTTAGCAATATTAACAAACTAGTTTCCTCATATATTTGAAATACAAGTACATGAATTTAGTTGATTGGTTTACCTTTCCTCCATGTCCAAACAAGAGTTTTGGGCATGAAAGAAAGAACGGAAGGAAGGAAGGAAGGAAGGAAGGAAGGAAGGAAGGAAGGAAGGAAGGAAGGAAGGAAGGAAGGAAGGAAAAGTTTGTTTTCTGATTTAATTAATTCAATTAAATTATGAGTTATTCAAAACTCATGTAAGAGGCATTGCTTTAAAGCTAAGAAAACTACCAAATTCCAGGAGAGAAAGATGCTGCTGCTTTATCATCATAGGAAATCAACCCGTTGCCCCTAGGAATTTAGCTTTGACTACAACCAGGAAGAACATGTTTCATCTATGCCCACTCTCTATATTGGCAAGTGTACTGTATTTCATAGAGAGTTTATAGCACAAATTACACAGATTTAGATACACTAATATATTTAACTTGCTACAATCTGGAACTCAACTTCACATAACTTAAAGCTTATATTATAAGAGGGCAATGATAATGCCAGAATTCCCCATGACAGCTAACTAACTTAACTTTGCACAAAAGAAAATCTAGAAAGTATCATGTGGGTTCTCACATATAACTTAATCCACATCCATATAATTCATATTAAAATCAAGATGTATTGATTCACATTTTTCAATTTATAGAGGTATAAAGTGATACATTTTACTGATCCCTTATTTGTGTTATGAGACTATGGTCATGGAAAGTATTATTGGAACAAAAAATTAAATCATACTCTGAGGAGTTCAGCTTCAAGAAATTGAAATATATTTCCTTTGGTTATTTTCTAAAAAAATAATTTAACATTTCATTGAAAAACAATTAATGTTATAAATCACTTTCAGTAACCTGTACTTTGGTTTTATTAAACAAGTAATGATTGAACTATTTCCCTGCAAAGAAAAATACTCTGACTTGCCTGTGGAAAAGGGTCAGCTGATGCAAGCAATACATTCTCTGGCTTGAGATCACAATGAACAATGTTTTTAAAATGAAGATGCCTCAAAGCAACAAGAATCTGTAAAGAAACAAATCAACTGTGCCGCAATATAGAAAAACCATTCAATATTTATTTTATATATTAATGCATTCCTAGAAATGTGATATAACATCAACAAACACAAAGTTGATGATTGATCTGAACTTATTTTAAAGATTTTATTTTTATGGTCCTATTCCAAATTGGAACAATAACTTACAAAATGAGAGGAACGTAGTAGTAAGTTTCTATAAAATGTCACCAATACCCTATTGTTATCACTGACTCTACAAAAACATTGGACAGCGCATACTGTCATATTAATTCAGGAAAAAGCAGTTTAACAATTTATTTGCTTAACCTGAATTGCACTGGAGAATTTGTTCAGTTTGCATTTTAATATCCAATTACCAATTCACACCTTCGGAATCAATACATGAACAATGCCACAGTCATTTTTGGTATTCACACTTCTTAAGAGTTTTGCACAGCAATTTTCCAAACAAAAATATGTATACTGGTGAACTACTATAATGGAAAACTGCTTATAAAAAAAGGTGTCGATGCAAAAATGCCTACAAAATGTGTAAATTAGGAGAAACGCACATGAAATATCCTCGTAGACTTTTTTTTAAAAAAGAAACTGCAAACTAATGTAGAAATACCACAGGCCAATTAAGATCTGAAAACATTACAAACCAAACAAAGCCAAAATTGGCTTGTACATTCATTTTCCAAATGGCTTCTTTTCTACATAAGGATTTTTTGAAAATATATTTAATTTATAGAATCGAATCTGACACGAAACGAAGTATCATACTTGATGCCTATCCTAATAGGCTCTTCTTACCTGTGTAATTAAAAACTTTGTTATCCGCTCTGGCAGCCTTCCTTTTTCACTTGACAAAATCATCTCCAACATATCTCCATGGAGCTTCTCCATAACAACAAACACTCTTTCTGGTGTTTCGAACATGCATTCCAGATTTACAACTCCCAGGTGATGCAGATTCTATAATAAAAGATAAACACTATATAAATGAGACAATTTGTCTCCATTCAATGACAAGGAAATATTATGTTATTGTGCAGCCATTCATTTTTCAAGTCCTTGGGCACCAGGGTAAGTGTAACAAGGCAGGAAGAAAACATTAGGAATGATATACTGTGCTGATTAAGTATGCAGGACAGCACAAACCTGCTTAGAACTTGTCAAAAATTTGGTCTGACACATTAACACTTTTCTCTAGATAGGGAACTGGTCTATTTTGTTCTAATCAAACTACAGGTACTTACAACAGTTCATTTTGTAACTGTTCAAATTTACAACAGCATTGAAAAAAGTGACTTGCAACTCTTTTTCACATTTACGATCATCCCCATAGTCGTGTGATCGAAATTTGAATGTTTGGCAACTGGCTCATATTCATGATGGTTGTAATGTTTCGGGGGTTGTGTGATCACCTTTTGCAATCTTCTGACAAGCAAAGTCAATGGGCAAGCCAGATTCACTTAATAACCATATTACTAACTTAACAACTGCAGTTATTCACTTAAACAACTGAGACAAGAAACATCATAAAATGGGGCAAAACTCCCTTAACAAATATCTAACAGAAATTTTGGGCTCAATAGGGGTTGTAAATCAAGGACTACCTATATTATAAAATTTACAAAGTAATGTTCCCTGCTCTTTAATATTTACTCCAAAGATCTGTAGTGATCTGCACAATCTCCAGTCAAGAACCAGGCCTAAAGACAAACTAAAAGTGTCTGTGAAGTGAACTATGATGGATTAGGATTGACACTGGGAGAACATGTTCTCCATTAGCATCTATCATATAAAATTCTATGAATTTGCCATGCGTAGTGTCTTCTGATTTATTAACATTTGGAAAAAGAGCTTGTATTTAGCATCTAGAATGTAAAACCTATGCCAGTGATGGCCAAACGTTTTGTCCACATGTGTTGAAATTGCACACACATACGTGCCCACACCCATAATGCATTGCACCCTGTGCATTTGTGCACAACCTCCCCATGGTCCCACCACCCCTTGTGCACATGCATGACTCCCCATGCTCCCCCATGCATGTGCCCTGTTTTGAGTCTAGCAGGCCTCCCTGAACCCTCCTAAAACCAAATACCGGACACCGGGGCTACACCACACCCCCTGCACTCCCCCAAACCCTGAGTATGCAACACAACACCCCCCCTATGCATATGCAACCCCGCCACCACGTACATGCATGCACGTCTCCTGTATGTGCATCTCCCGCATGCACAGCAGAGTCCCAAAAATCAGCTCGCCAGCGGGAGGCATGAACACATCTGCAATGGATCTAAGGTGGACGGGCTCTGTGTGTCACAGGTTCACCATCATGAACCAATACCGTTAGCATTTCATTGTAAAACCACATATATTGCCCCATTTAAGCTTAGTGTTCACATCTACAGCAAGACACAGGAAGGCTTTCTTTCTGTAAACACTGTTGCTAAAACTGTAGATAATTCTGAACAGAAGTTGTCATCTGTCTTTGTTCAAAGAGAAACTCATTCTTCTCTCTCCCTTCCTCCCTCCCATCCTCCCTTCCTCACCCCTCTCTCTCTTTCACACACACACAAAGACACACAATCCACACACATCCCCCAAAAAAACATTTGACAAGTCCCTCTTTTTTTCTAAATGACAGATATGGGTTAACCTTACATTGTTGCATGTACCAATGCAAGGACAAACAGAACTTTAATATGCACTGATTTATATCTGAATTATAATTGTCACAGGTTATCTTACCAATGTATATGAACCTCTATAAATACCAGTCATTTTTATTTCCAATTTGCTGTATTTAAAACAGATTAGAAATTATCTAAAAGAGAGACGTTACTTGAGAACTTTATCTGGTGGTTCAGCGTAAAAATTGGTTCCATAGATTTTTCCTGCTGGAGCCTTTCTCAGTAAGTTTTATTGCCCTGCTCTAAATTAAATACATACAGGATATAATTGGTAATTAAATAAAAGATACCTGTAAAATTGCAACCTCATTACGAAGCTGGCTTTCTTGCTTAGTTGGAAATCTCAGTTTGTCAATGATTTTAATTGCTACATCTCTTCCTGTTTTCCGATGTTTTCCTGTTTGATGAAAAATATGCCAATTAACATGATCAGTTCTAAGAAGCAGCACCTTCTTAAAATTCACCTTTTTCTTTTAATAAAATGCAAGTTTTGCCTTTTATGGTGGGATTTTTTGTCATCCAATTAACGGTTAACCCAAGGCAGGTTTCCCCAACTAGACACCTTGGCATATTCTAGGATTACAATACCCATCACTCTCAACTACATATTCCAATCAATAAATCTCCTTCACAATTAATCTTTTTTAAACACTTCTGATGGGGCAAAAACAGTACAGTACTGTTACTAAAACTGTAGATAATTCTGAACATAAGATGTCATCTGATTCTGCCTATGTCCAAAGGAGAAACTCATTATTTTCTATTTATCTATTTTTTTCTATTTCTATTTCTGTTTCTCTCTCTCTCACACACGAGAGAGAGAGAGAGAGAGAGAGAGAGAGAGAGAGAGAGAGAGAGAGAGAGAGAGAATAGGATAAGAACAAAAGTTATGTGCCATTCTCTTTTCTTGCTCTGCACAATATTTTTATACATATTTGCAAGAGCATAGGGCTACAAATCTATCCAAACTACATAACAGAGGTTCATTTGAAAACTCTACTTCTACATTTTGTAGAAGCAGAGTTTGCAAATGAACCTCTGTTATGTAGTTTCTTGACATTTTGTAAAATGTCAAGAAATTATGAAACTTGTCTAAGAGCTAAAAAATAATATAGTCCATAATTTTGCCATGCAAACAGACCAGGGCACTTGAAATAAAGTGCCACTAGTCATAGTCCAGTATGTGCAACATGTTTCCCACAAGTTATTATAGAAAAAGAATATGAGGCCAACTCTCAAGTAAAGCCAGTTTCGTTCAGTATTTTGTCCAGCAGCCTGAGTCCTTGTCTTCAAAGCAAGTTTTTCCTTTTAAAAAAGCAGCCCAGTAATATTTATGGGGGAGTACATTTCTCAGGATTCAAATTCAAAAAATGAAAATGCAAAAGAAAGTATCGCAAAGTGCTTTCAGATAATCATGAACAGTGTATCTCAAATTATAAAACATTGTGCCACTTATTGAAAATGACTAAATAAATATTCTGCTTTTGTTTTCCACGCAATTACCTTTTGAATTACCTTCCTATTTATATCATACATTTTAAATCACCAGAAATCCTGCATTTATATTTCATTTCCCCAATGTATAGCTAAAGAGTCTTACCCCCATAAACAATTCCAAATTGTCCAGATCCTAAAACTTCATCTGGAAATATTTGATATACTGTACTGATATCCTGTGGATACAAATATTTTGCAACTTGAATTAATGTCTTGAAACTTAAATTAAAGTAAATAGCAAACAAACATGCCACTGAATTCTGCACAAAGGGCAGTATCCTAAATGTTGGCAAAGGAGGTTGAAATCAATTTTGGTCAAGGAGGTTCTATTGTTTCACTCTACACTGCCCAAATCCAATCTGATTTTGAATACTGTGTCAGTGTTCTGAACCCAGTCTGGGTATCAGTTTTTAAAAAAAGACACTGAAGATTGGAATTAAGTTCAAAGGAAGCTACCGTGGTGGTGAAGAATCTGGAAACCAAGCCTTATGATGGACAGTTGAAAGATATGGGTATAATTGCTTATAGAAAAGGTACCTGAGGGGAGATAAGAGCTTACCCAGTGGCTTTGCATAGATGTTGAATTGGTTCTGGCGCATGCATATGTGCCGACCAGCTGGTCTTCGCCAGAAGCCGGAAGAGAGCAGCTCTTCACCAGTCAGTGCTAGAACCCGGAAGAGCAGCTGGCAATGACACACATGCCCACAGAGATGGCTCTGCGTGCCACTTGTGGCACGTGTGCCATAGGTTCACCATCACATGGCTAAGGGATCTTTCTCCCTCCCCCTCCAATCACCAATAAGAACATAAGAACATAAGAATAGCCTTGCTGGAACAGGCCACAGCCCATCCAGTCCAGCATTCTGTCTCACACAGTGGCTCACCATTTGCTTCAGGGTATTCCCAAGCAGATGTCTTCACCTGCTTATGATTCCCTGCAAATGGCATTAGGAGAAATATCCTGCCTATCTCTCCAACCCGGAGGATGTCCTTAGGCATCCATCATGATAGCCATTGATACCCTTGTTCTCCATGAACTCGTCTAATCCTTTCTTAAAGGTGTCGAGGCTGACAGCTGTCACTACTTCTTCTGGCAAATGACTGATATCAATGACTGATATCAAGAGAAAGGAGAAGAACCAGTATAGTAACATGCTGCCCAATCCCCACAGCTGGTGCTGAAAAATACTATGGGTGATGATATCAAAGGTCTCTGAGAGGTGAAGAAGGACAGAGATGGATGCACAAGCCCCATACTGCTTCCAACATATATAATCCAAAAGCACAACCAATGCTGTTTCCATGTCATGTCCAAACCTGAATCCTGACCAAAAAGGGCCCAGAAAATTCACTTCACTTAGGATCCTTTGAAGCTGCTGTGTGCTTTTCCATAATTTTCCCCTGTAAGGGGAGGTTAGATACTGACAAAAAACTCTGTCCAGTATAGTGAGATTCAGCAATGGTTACTTGAGGGGTGAATTAATACCTGAAGAGGCAGAGAAACAACCCAAGAAAAAACTCTCACCACTAGAACCCATTCACATGACATCCCCTGAGCAGCTTTAATTAGTCAAGAGGGTACAACTAAAGAGCAAGTGGCCATGCTCACCGTCATAAGGACCCTGCCCACTTATCAGGCCGACCAGTTCAAATGGTTCCCAGATAACAAGGCAAGACTTCACACACCTTTGAACATAGAACAAGGCTAGTGTCCAGCTCAAATGAATTTGACTTTATCCAATAGATGCTAAACAAATTCTTCTGCATGGCTCTGCTGGGGTATTTCTGCAGTCCCTCTACCAAAGATGATGTGTCATCTAAAATACTATCTGCAAGTTCAATAAGAGCAGAGAAGTACTGATGCTTCACTGTTCCTATTACTATAAAGTAGGCCATAATAGCATCTGTAACCCATGTTCAGATGAGCTATCCCTTGTTGGGCCCAAGCAATGTTTTAGGACTTCTCCCATTTTATCTTGCTCAGTTCCTCTATTAACCATGGAGAATGATAGGATCCACAAGAGAGGAAAGGTTTACAAAGGTTCAGTCCTATGTAAGGTCTCAGCCCTCCTGTTCAAGGTCTCAAATGGACTGTGCAACAGACTGGCAGCCACAACTCCAAGCTCTCTTGGAAACAAAGACTAGGCCTATGACTATGATAATAGCCATAAACTCCTGAGTTGCATCAGATTTCACACCTAGAGAAAGCAGATTAAAGTCCTCCAGATGTGTAAGTCTACAGGAGGAACTCTACCACCAACAAGGAAAAGAAATCTAGAATCCAGGCAAGGAGGTTGATATGCAGCGGGAAGGCAGGTATAGTAACAACAGTGAAAATGTCAGTTTAAGGAAGGAACTTTCTCTTATTAGGTTTCATTTAATGTATTCTATAGTACTGTGAATGGAATTAGATTTGAATTGAGAATGTCTTCATTTGTTTAACTATTCTTAAGTGCACATAAAGAATGGGGGGTGGGGATCATACTGCCACAATAAAATATGGAAATAACTAGTGAATTACCACATTTTCTTGGACTTCACAATTGGATACAGAAATACTTATGGATATATTTCCTAGAAAGAAAAGAACCAATCATTATTTTATAACATATAATATCAAATAAAAGAATATTACAGTACTATAAACTATAACAGCATGTAGTCATACATGCATTTGGGAGAACTTGTCACATGCAGAGAAGAAAACAGGAATAGGAGTAAGGAATAATATAGCACTTCTATGTAACCAAATAACATTAGAATTAAATTGTAATAAAAATATATTTAAATTTTGTCTGACTGTACTCATCTGATAGCAGACTTATTTCATTTCATTTCATTTCATTTATTAAATTTATACCCCGCCCTTCTCCAAACGGACTCAGGGCGGCGCACAGGAATATTAAAAATACATACAAAACCATATAAAATTTTAAAAAACTTATTCAATAAAATCCTGTGCTAAAACCAAATTAAAATCCCCAAATTTAAAACTATCTAAAAGTCAGTAATGGAGGTTACGCTAGGCCGGCTAGATGGAACAAATGTGTCTTTAGACACTTGCGGAAGAGGCGGAGGTCGGAGATGGTGCGGAGTTCAGGGGGTAGGTCGTTCCAAAGGGCTGGGCCCGCCACAGAGAAGGCTCTTCCCCTGGGTGTCGCCAGTCGGCACTGTCCGGCCGACGGCACCCTGAGGAGGCCCTCTCTGTGGGCCTGACTTGAACCCCTGCTTACTGGCATGGACCTAAGTCATCATCATCATCATCAACAACAACAACAACAACATATTTTAATGACCCAATAATCCCTTGTGTGGCAGAGTTTGGGTAACTGAATGGAGCAAGCAGAGTGTTTAATGGCCAGATATGCTTCCTGTCACCAATGTGGAGTTTTGTTCAGCAGATATATTCTCATTGTGCCCTGAGAGAGAAATACCTGCCTCTATTTACAGCCTACTGAGTGTAAGGTGAGAGCTTCACTTCTACGCCACCACACCACTTCACTGGTATGGACCTAAGTTCTGGGGTAAAATGCAGAATTTCATTTTCATTCTTTGCACTCATGTATCTACTATCCTGTTTAAACATTAGTTCACTATCCAACAAACTGTTTCTAATAAATGTCTGCTGTTGTTATGAATCGCTTCAATGATGTGGAGATGTCAACTGAGCCTTTAACTGGTCTGGGATGTTTCTGTGTTATACATGAATAGGGGTCTCAGACTTACTGTGTAAACTTGGTCCTGAACCACTGGATGCTCCTTTAGGAATGACAGGCATCAGGGCATGCTGGATTGCCATCTCCCACATTCTTGCAACATCTGGGCCACAACCATTTGTGAGAACACTGTTATTAACTGAAAGAGTTGGTAGGTTTTCAATGTTTTCCCCAACATAATAAACCACATTAGCTGTAGTTATTTCAAAGCAGTGGGGATTTGCTTCTTGTGGTAAAAAACTGAAATTTTTTGCAGGTTCCAGGGATAGTACTTCAGACAATGGAATTTCCTGTGAAGAATGGTTATTCGTGTTATTCCTATACTTCTTTTCCAAAGTTTGTTTATTCTTTGCAGGACTGGGGTTCTGCTTACTTTATATATCTAAATCCCCAACTTTTGAGAACTTAGTGAAATCCAGCTCTCAGATCATGAAGTTCTATCTCTTCTATAATTTTCTGATCCTTACATCTTGGTATTCCATCTGGGGAGGAAGCTAAATGTTCTTTACATAGTCAAACTTTGAGTATCAAGAGCTTAAACTTATCTCCTTCTTACCAAACTAACTTCTAAATCAGAGGTTCCTAAACTTTTTGCCATTATAACTCCCCTTAATTTTAATGTCATGCTTTCTTTAAAAATTCAATTACAAAGTAGACACAAATCAACAATGCAAACAATACAATGAAACTTTGGTAAAGGTACATTTTTGGTAAGATAAAAGGTAAATTTCCCCCCTGTCCATTGTGTCCAACTTTAAGGAGCCGTACTCATTTCCATTTCCTAGCCAAGGGAGCCAACGTTATCTGAAGACATTTCTGTTGTCATATGGCCATCATGTCTATATGCTGAGTACACAGCTCAGTACTCAGGTACACTGTTACATTTCCATTGAAGTGGTAACCAATTATCTTCTTTCATTTGCATGCTTTCAAACTAAAGGAGCTGGGGCAAGAATGGATACTCATCCTGTCATGTGGTACTTGGATCTCGAACTGCCAACGCCAGCATCTTAACTGTTAGGCCACCCTACCCCATAGATTTATTCTAACAATGGACAAATAAGTGGTTCTTCACATTTCTTCTGGACATGGTGTATACCTCCCTGTGGGAGATATACCTCACTGTTGTGTCCTCGACCTGCGACCGGTCTCGACTTACGACCGGCCGCAGGTCTTCCAGGCTGCCTCTTGGAGCCTTGGTAACAGGCTGTAGCAAGGCAGCCAACTGACAGACGCGCCTGATTGGCTGAGGCGCGCCTGGCCCTTGCTGCAGCCTGATTGGCTCCCCCTTTGACAGCTCCAAATATAAAGAGCTGTCAAAGCGCGGGAGCCCCTGTCTACCGCACCTTTTCTTTTACTGAACTTATCTTTCCTTGTAAGCTGTGCCTAGCTAAATAAAAGCTATGTTTTCGAGCAAACCTGATTCCGGACCCTGTCTTTACTTGAAGATACAACACTGGCGACGAAGGTGGGATCAGGCAGAGCTCATTTCGCGGTACGATCACAACGGGATCGTTTCCTCCGCTCGACCCCATCGACGCGGCCACGGAAACATGGGCCTCCCCACGGGCCACCTCGAGCGCCTTCCTGCCGGCCAACGACGACCAGGCCAGGAAGCTCGATCATCTCTTGGGCTGCGGCCTGGGCCTCCCCACGGGCCACCTCGAGCGCCTTCCTGCCGGCCAACGACGACCGGGCCAGGACGCTCAACCGGATCGTTTCCTCCGCTCGACCCATCGACGCGGCCACGGAAACCTGGGCCTCCCCACGGGCCACCTCGAGCTCTCCCTGCCGGCCAACGACGACCGGGCCAGGACGCTCGACGACCTCTCGAGCTGCGGCGGCCGAGACCTCGAAACCGCGCACGCCGTGGCTACCCCGGCAGCGGTCGACGACCTGCCGCGGGACACCGCTTCTCCCCCGGACAGAGCCGGCAGAAGCAGCCAGGAACTACGAAACGCACCGCTTCTCCCTCGGATCGAGCTGACAGAAGCAGCCAAGGCCTACGGGACTCCCGAGTCGCCGTGCAAGGCCCCATCTACCGCCGCTACGGCCATAAGGGCCACCGACACCAGCGCCAGCCACACCGGAGGCTCCGCGCAGGGTCCCTGATGACCGGCAATCCCAGCCGCTACACCAACGAAAAAACCCTAAAAGCCAGGCCGCCGCCTGCACCAGCAGCAGCAGCTGTTCGGCCGCCACGCCGAGATCCGTGAGACCTGCAAAGGACCAGTCGACCAGGCCTCCCCATCGAAGACCACGGCTCCTCGCCTGACTCCCGGCAACCATCTTCGGCCTGGCTCAAGCCGAGCGGACGACCAGGCCTACACAACAATCGCCACGCCCCCTCGCCCCGACTCACCGTTCCAGAGGACTCCGCCTATCGGGTAGGCCTCTCCGATGACGCCGCCCGGAGCTACACCCCGAAGGGAGGAGCTTCAACGGGCACGTCCTCCTCCTTCAGCTGCCGTAGTGACTCTGGAGCGATCAGAACAGACTGCGCATGCTCCACTTACCGGATGGACAGTTTTTCGCGCACGCGCAGAGGGAGGGGGGAAAGGGGTGTTGTGTCCTCGACCTGCGACCGGTCTCGACTTACGACCGGCCGCAGGTCTTCCAGGCTGCCTCTTGGAGCCTTGGTAACAGGCTGTAGCAAGGCAGCCAACTGACAGACGCGCCTGATTGGCTGAGGCGCGCCTGGCCCTTGCTGCAGCCTGATTGGCTCCCCCTTTGACAGCTCCAAATATAAAGAGCTGTCAAAGCGCGGGAGCCCCTGTCTACCGCACCTTTTCTTTTACTGAACTTATCTTTCCTTGTAAGCTGTGCCTAGCTAAATAAAAGCTATGTTTTCGAGCAAACCTGATTCCGGACCCTGTCTTTACTTGAAGATACAACACTCACAGTTCGCAAAACCTTGTTCTAAATAACAATAGCTCAATTCTACACAAACACACCTTGTTCCTAACAATCTACATATCCCTAAAGTTTTTTTTTACTTTATTCATTTATTTATTTATCACATTTTAAAACCACCCATCTCCCTCACAGAGGGACTCACAAATGTTCTGCTAGAATCCAGATAGTACTTTTAGCCAAAATCATGGTTAATATTAGAATAACTGAAAAGATAATTGCAGAGAGCTTTCTTTACCCTTTATTCTTAGAAACCCCAATTTAAAAAAAAAAGCTCCGAGAAAGGTTAGGTTTAAATATTACCTCCTACATTTTACATGGCATCTGCCGATTTAAATATTATAATTATGTTTAGTAATTAAATGATAAATATTGGCATCAATAGTGATGTATTAGACATTAGGTTTTTACAAATCATTTGATGAGCTGATTTGCTAACTACCCCACTGGAAATGTCTTCTGGGCATGCAGATGCATGTCCAAAAGATCTCAGGAGGACCTGGAAGCAGTTGCTCTGAGCTTTCAAAGCAGCTGCAGCTGCTTCATGGCTTTGAGAAGCAGATCCAGAGGGATGTTTAATTCATCAGTGAAGGCTCATCAGATAATTTGCACAGGCTTACTAGAAACATTGGAGAAACTTGGTAAGATCAAGTTTAATTTGAGGTTTGGAAACCCACAATTTCCACACTAAGTATATTAAAAACATTATTCTTGTTTGCTCAGATTCAAATTGGAGCCGAAGTCAGATTCTCCCAAATAACTGTACTAATGAGAAAACTGAGCCAAATTTGTTTCCTAGACATTAACATGTGAAAGAGAAAAGGACCTTCCCCACTCCTAGCAATGAGATAACCTTCTTCAGAGGACAACTCTCAGTAATGTTATAGGCTGACTTTTTAATTACATATATGTTGTTTTTTATGTTATGCCCATCCAGAGCCATTTGAAGTCAGGCAGCATCCAAGTCCAAATAAGTAAGTATGGAATTAAACTTTGCCTTCAACCTGAAACCATTTTTACCTTGTAATATTTGCTTTCAGTTTCATTTTGAAACAAAGTGATGCATTTGCTATCCAATCTCCAGTAGTGCCGCTTCCTCTGTATGGAGATAGAAAATTAAAATACTTTAATTACTAGAAAAGAATGCAGCTATAGTGAAATGAAATAAAATAATGCAATGATGCAGATTTAGACAAATAAGTGGTTGCAGTTAATATACATAACATAAAATATATTATATTGCCTAAAAGTAATGTCTTAATCTCCAGTAGTGCCACTTTGTCTGCATGTTTTGTTATGTTATACTCTGAAGACTTCATTATCCACATTATCCATTTGTCAAATGTGACTTTCACTTCCCTTAGAAATATATATCAATAAAAATAAATATCTATCAGTAAAATAATATTTTGCTTTCCAAAGTTTATACTGTACAAAGTTTCTATTTATCATTTCACATTAACTGATCAGATACAGACTGATTAACATACATTTTGAGTCAAGACTGGTATTATATGTGAAATATTGAAGTGTTAGAAAAAGGATATTGTTGAATTTATTTATTAATTAAATTTATATATTGTTTTCCCATTATACATAAGGCACTGTTCAAAGAAAGAAACTGGGATCTATCAAATAACAGTGTGTCAGGCAACCAAGATGTTCTTGACTAGCAGTCCACAATCTGTCTGGCTCTGTGGACCGCCGGTGGCAGTAGGGGAGGAGACGGAGTGGTTTTGTGTGTGTGCCGCTTGCACAAATACAGCTTTGTGCACTTGCCACTGCTTGCATGGCCCGGTTCCCTAAAGGCCGTAGCCTCACACCAGGCTGCAGAGTGGAAGTTGGAATTTCCTTTCCTTGACTTCATACTAACCAACATAAGCTAATGGAAAGGAACCATGGAATATGTAGTGGAAAATATATATTCTTATAGACATCAATGAGAAAAGATTACTTAATACCAGGATTGGTCCCTTTATAAAAACTCTTAAATGAAATGTTACAGCTTAGAAAAAAATAGATGTTAGATATTATTGCAATACATACAATAGGAAACCTACAGTATGTTGTGGCAACACCTGAGTGTCCCTTTGTATGCTTCTTTGAACACCATCTCAAGTTGTTTGCTTTTTGTGCGACTCTTGGAGCACTTTGTATACATGGAAATTAAACTGAAGCATACACAATGTAATCATGAACAATGAAAGACTTCTGAAAAGTACCCTGAATGTTCTTTATTTCAGTGTTAAATAAATGAATAGGTTCAGCTAATTACTTCCTTACCAAACTGTCTTTGCTTGTGTAGTGAACCATCCATCCTTCTTTTATTACTGTACTACTTCTCCTTTTTGCATGTTTGACAGATTGTACCACTCTCATTAATGGGATATTATTGCTTGTTGAAGGGCTTGGAAAAAAGAACAGCAAACTGAGTAACATTGTCTGAATGAAGCTTTCAAAGAGAGACAATTTAAAGAGCTACTTGTTCAACTCATGTAATTCTGAACAGCTATTTATTGCAACATAAAAATATCTAGAATCACACTCATTTGTTACATTTATGAACTTACATAGCCATCCCAACACAAAAGGTCACTAAAAGGTTTTAAATGGCTACCTGTTTTGTACGATCTAATTGAGTTTGCACTGTGCAGAAGGTTGATCTAGATCATGGGTATCAAGCTCGCAGTGTCACTGTTGCCGTTGCGTGACGTTTTGTGATGTTTTCCCCATTTGCGGAGCTGGGATGGGCGTCGCCTGTGTGTGACGCATCCAGCCCGTGGGCTGCCAGTTTGACATCCTGCTCTAGATCATATATAATTTACCTTATATCTTAATGACACATTCAATGAAATAGAACATTAAAATTATATTACAACAAAACTAACATGGAACTTTAAATTTAGACACATATTATTTGATCTCAGTGCGCTATTACTTGGAGAAAAGAACGAAGAAACTCAAGAAACTCTTCCGCCAGTGTCTAAAGACACATTTCTTTCATCAAGCCGGCCTAGTGTAACCTCCGCTGTGACTATTTTAGGGGATTTTAATTTGGTTTTAGCGCAGGATGGGTATTTAATAAGTTTTTAAATTTTATATTTGTTTTGGTATATATTTTAAATTCCTGTGCGCCACCCTGGGTCCTCTTTGGAGAAGGGCGGGATATAAATCTAATAAAATAAAATAAAATAAAATAAAATAAAATAAAATAAAATAAAATAAAATAAAATAAAATAAAATAAAATAAAGGTGGCAAACATATCCAACAGGCCTTCCTCCTCCTATTTTCCCCACAACTACCTTGTGAGGTGAGTTGTCCTGAAAAAGTGTGATTGGGCCAAGGTCACCCAGTTGACTTTCATGGCTAAGATAGGACTAGGACTCCAGCTATCTAGCCCAGTGTCATAACCACTAGATCAAACTTCTTGGTCGCTATGCTAAACTCACTAAGCTAAACTTACCTGATCATTCTGTTACTCTCATCATGGTCAAGATCAGTGTCTTGCATGTCTCCACTGTCACCTGGATTCATAGTCACCATCTCAGCATCAGGCACCATAGAATCTTCCATTTCATCTAAGAGGCCACTGTTTCTTTCACTGTCATTGTCATCACTTCCCTCTTCCATCACTATATCAGTCTCCGTTCCAGGGCTAAGCAAGTCTGGAATGTTTAAAAAACTACATTGTTATAGCAATCTGGAAAAATAGTTCAAGCTGAACTGGCTACATTATCCCACATCACATAAGTAAACCTTATCACACCCTCAAGTCTCTAAATTTGCTTTGGAGGGCTCTTTATCCTTGGAGTAGATTTTGCAGTTGAGGGAAGGAAGAATAAAACTTCCTGGCTCATTGGTGAATACAAATTTAGTCATTGGATGAAGCTAATTATTGGATGAAGCTAATTATTTGTCATTGGATGAAGCTATATAGTACATTATTAAAATGAATGTAGTAAATCAAAGTGAAACTACATCAAGAAGATTCTCTAACTTCTACAAACATACTATCTTGTACTTGTGACCATACATTAGCATATTAGCCAATGCAAAGCATTCTTTCTATTAATAAGCAAGAAACAGCACAACTTTTATATACAATGTAGGCATACATAGTGATCCACTTTATCTGTGGGATGAAAAAGCCTGATGAATATAAGGTAAAGATAAATTATTCCATGGACACACGTATATTGTTTTTGGCAACAATATAGAAATAGTTTGCCATGGTGAAAGACATTGACTGCCTTAAAAAATTTTTCCAACTTCTCTGTCTAATATAACACCCTGCATTTTTTTGTTCATCTCTGATTCATCTCTATTTTTTTTAGCTTTATAAGATCAGCTAATATTGGCTTCCATCTGCTGTAATCAGATGCATATAGGTGAAAACAACACAAGTGAGGGAAAAACATGAATAATAAGTAGCATGTCATGTAGTTAGATATAACTAGTTTTTAATCTCCTTTTATCTAATTGTATAAATTAAAAAACTAGATTAAGCCAAAATCTTCAGAAAAACTTGAACAAAGGAGAAGAGGGGAAGACAGCATAAAAAAAAAGTCAAAGACATTGGTGAAGGAGCAGATCACCAGGTGTTATTAAAGAGAAGAGAGCAAATAATGATTAATAGAACTATTGGCACAATTAAACAATGTTTTAGCATTTTGCTGTAGCCCACAATGAATAAAATGGTGCATTACAATATGAGAGCTAAGCCTGTAAATATACTAAAAATATTCAGACATTACAACAAATATTTTATCAAATCAATGGCAACATGTGAAATCCAAATCTTTGTCACACAGTGTCATATTCTAAGCATTTTCTTATCAGCTTTATTCAATATTGAAAACACACTAGGGGAATTGGCCTTTCCTCTAATATCTTTTTCTGTAAGCTTACATGTTTTGTGCCAGAAATAAATTGTTTTTTCTTAATTATCTTTAGTTAAAATAATATAACACTGTAAGTACTAGTACTGTAATCTTGCTTCCCTCTCTGGAATGAATTTTCAATAAACATTTTTCTAATCCTTGACTGGTTGCTTAAGGATGGCAAACACCCTTGTGTAATTTTATGGAAGTCATTCCCCTTTGGCAGACATAACAATTGCAGAGGCAAATATTAGTTGCCTACAAATTGATTCATTTTTGGGAGATTCTTTATGGGAAAGGTTGCTTCTAAATATTGAAAGACTGCACTACTGAAAAAAGTATATTATAAAGACAACATTGATCAATTGTTATTTTTGGAATATCAATATTTTTAAAAACTGTCTATAGAAACTTTAAAATTGGGCTCTTTAGGAACTCTGGGGTTCCTAAATCTCAACTTCATGATAGACCTTGATTGCACTGACCCTAGCTTGTATAATAATTAAATATCATTTATTTTTTTGATCAGTTATGGACAACATTTTTAGGCAGAAGTTCATTCCAAAATGGTTGAATGATAATTGTATGCCAGGAGCTATATTCCAAAAGTGAGCTGACCCAATATCAAGAAAAGGGGTTGGCTTGTCAATAATCACAGAGTTGCTCCAAGATCTGCAGAAGAACATCCGAGGGCTGCTTGTTTCTTTCCAATATGGAATTCACTTATGTTGATGCATTAAAAAATTGGAAAAAACTGGTTTTTCCAGTTGCAATATATGGTTGTGAAAGTTGGACCAGAAGAAAGGCTGAATGCCAAAGAATTGAGGCCTTTGAACTATGGTGCTGAAGAAGACTCCTGCGAGTCCCTTGGACTGCAAGGCAATCAAACTGGTCAGTCCTAGAGGAGATTAACACTGAGGCTTATTGACATACACATTCTTTGACACACACTATGATCTAAGCAAAATCCTATACCACTGATGGCTATCCTTTTTCAGAAAGTGGGGGAGTGCAGGGGTTCATGCACGGGCATGTCACACCCATAATGCTATGCATGTGAAACCCACCCTGCACATGCACACGTGACCCTTACCCTTCCACCCCACTTTTGGTCAGCGATGGACCCATTTTTTGCCCTCCCCAGGCTCCAGAGTGCAAAAAACAGCCCAATGCACAAACGGGAAGTTCATTCCCGAACTTCTGGTTTGCACATTGAGTGGCTTTTTGCACTCCAGAGGCCTTTGGAGGGAAGCCTCCGGAGGGTGAAAAGTGATTGAAAAAGAAGGCAGAAGTCAGCTGGCCAGCACTGGAGCTGACAGGGGAAGGCCTCGCATACCCTAACAAATGGCTCCATGTGCCACTTGTGGCATGCGTGCCATAGGTTCGCCATCACAATCCTATACCATTTCAGACAAATGTCCAATCTCTTCTTAAAAACTTCCTGCATTCACAGCTTCTGAAGGCAAGTTGTTCCACTGATTAATTGTTCTAACTGTCAGGAAATTTCTCCTTAGTTGTACAGTAGGTTGTTCTATGTTGCTTCTCTGCTTGATTAGTTTTCTTTCTTTACTTCTTGTTCTGCCTTCAGATGTTTTGAAAAATAGGTTGTTCCCCTCGTCCTTATGATGGGCCCTTAAATATTGGAACTCTGCTACCATGTCACTACTCCTTCTTTTCATTAAACTAAATATATCTAATTCCAGCAACTGTTCTTTATATGTTTTAGCCTCCAGTCCCCTAATCATCTTTGTTGTTCTTCTCTGCACTCTTTATAGAATCTTGAAATCTTTTTACATGTTTTTTTCTTCATCTCAATAATAAATAATTGCTGTTTTTTCAAATAGTTTTTAGAGTACAGAGTATTAATATCCTTGATGCAACTTACCTCCATTAATGGCCACTTCTCCAAGGCAATTATTCGGTACTTTAGGTGCACAGCGTTTGTGGCAGTTGAATCTACAATCTTTTTAAAGAAAAGATGCACGATTTGCACAAATTGCTTGGTTATAAAGTGACAGTTTCAGATCCAAAGAACCTTGTTAAAGCTGGATATGAGACAGTGGTTCTTGACTCAGACGACAGATCTTAATTCAAGCAAACCAAGGTCTAATGCCTTGTGAAAAAGCTGGGAATAAATTCCAGATATTTCCTCCTCTTCCTGGAATTACTTCCCTACCAGCTATTCCATACAATTCAATCAAGTGACTATTCCACAGTATAAAGGTAAAGGTTTCCCTCGCACATATGTGCTAGTTGATCCCAACTTTAGAGGGTAGTGCTCATCTCTGTTTCAAAGCCGAAGAGCCAGCAACACCAAAAGCACATAGAACACTGTTACCTTCCCACCAGAGGTACTCCATATTTTTCTACTTGCATTTTTACATGCTTTCAAACTGCTAGGTTGGGAGTTCACTCCATTACATGGCACTAAGGATTCCACAGTATAGGATCATATAAAATACATTGTAAGCCTATTTTTAGAAGGCAGTGACAAAGTACATCCAAATGAAGTATGACATTTTACCTCTTAAGAAAGCTTTGCTATCTATGGATCCCAGAGAGAATCCTGCACTAAGAACATATGCATTCTATTTGTATATTTATAGCATATTTTGTATCATATATTCAGAATCCTTTAATATTTTGTATCCTTTATTCCAAATTTTCTACACTGTTACAGAATGTTACCATGACGCACACAGTAGGATTTCAGTCTAATTACAAGAAGTCTTATTCTTCACTCCTCTACAGCATATGAAAGTTTCATAAGCAACAGACATACATTCGGGGAGACATTCAAGCACCAATGCTAAAATAGCTAATTATCTTTCAGTAACATATTTCTGAAAACTTGTTGAAAGATTCGACCCTGTTTACTGTATGGTACAATAAATCATCAATGTAGAAAAAAAATTCCCATTATCATACATTTCTTACTGTCCTGCTGACAAGCTAAAATCTGGTTTGCACACGCACTGCCCAACATTAAACTGTAGTGCACTTCCAAATAGCAATAGCACTTAGCTTTATATAGCACTTCATAGAGCTTTATAGCACTCTGAACTATTTATAGAATCAGCATATTGCCCCCAACAATGTGGGTTCTCATTTTACCAACCTTTGAAGGATGGAAGCTGACTCAACTTTGAGCTGGTATGGATCAAACTGCTGGCAGCAGGCAGAGTCAGCCTGCAATACTGCATTCTAAACACTGCACCACCATAGTTCATGGGCAGCGTTTGCCCATTGTCATATCTCATAGCATGCCGTCAAAGTTGAGAAACTGCATTAGAGTGTAATAATTGGGACAGACATTGGAGACATGGTGTAAGCTATATCTCTCGTATTCCACACTGATGATAGGAACAGTTATATAGTTTAGCACAGCTGCAAACAAATGAATTAAGGTTTTGTTCTTCAAAATATGTACTTTCCAGCTGATATACTGTTGTCTGTATCCCACCAGCTACGAAATATATCAGCATATAACTCAGGACACAGTAGTAACAAATAAAATACAGTGGTACCTCGGTTCACGAACGCCTCTGTTCACGAACAACTCGGTTCACGAACAGAAAAGTTCATAAAAATATGCTCCAGTTCACAAACTCCGCTTCGGTTCACGAACAGAAAAGTTCATAAAAATATGGTCCGGTTCATGAACTCTGCTTCTGTTCACGAACTCCGCCTCGGTTCACGAACTCCGCCTCGGGTCACAACCAATTTGGTTCGCGACCAGAGTCAGTTCAAGAATTAAAACCAAAAAAAAGATCAGAACGAATTAACCAGATTTACATTAAACCCTATGAGAAACTGTGCCTCGGTTCGCGACCAATTTGGTTCGCGACCAGAGTCAGTTCAAGAATTAAAACCAAAAAAAAAAAGACCAGAACGGATTAACCAGATTTACATTAAACCCTATGGGAAACTGTGCCTCGGTTCGCGACCAATTCGGTTCGCGACCAGAGTCAGTTCACGAATTAAGTTCGTGAACCGAGGTACCACTGTATTAAAATGTTTTCAAAATTGTTAAAACAAATGCATTATGATCATGCTTTCAGTTCTAAATCGCTTACCTTTGCACTGTAAGCCTTGTCTAAAAAGTCCTTTAAGTAATTTTTTGCAGTACTGACAAACTGTTGGCCTTGTATATGAGTGAATGACAAACGTATGAGGCACTTTAACCTTGGAAAGTAAAATCTTGTCAAGTTGAATAGGTCGCCCAATGTGTGATTGCGAATTGGACCTCTTCTCTCTTCCAAGTGAAAAATCAGGTGGTGATTTCTGCTACAATAGGTCAATAAGATACATAAAGTCATTTTAGTATGGAAGGCATTTTGGCATATATATTTTTTTAATACCTTAAACATAAAAGCCCAATCCCGTGGTGGTGAACCTATGGCACGCGTCCATGCAGAGCCCTCTCTGTGGGCATGCGCACCGTTGCCAGCTGGTCTTTGCGGGCACCAGAACACTGGAAAACGGACTGAGAATGGCACAAGAAATGCCCGAAAATGCCTATTTGGGAGACGTTTTTGGCCCTTTTTTGTGTTTTTGGCCTAGTTTCAGGCATTTTTGGGGCTGTTTTCAGATCAAAAATGCCCAGGAAGCAGCCAGAAAATGGCTCAGGAAATGCTCAAAAACCAGGCTGTTCTTTGGAAATTTTGGTCCTTTTGGGAGCTGTTTTCAAGCCAAAATTGGCCAGAAAACAGAAAATGGACCCAAAACGACCTGAAAAGGAGCCAAAATGCCCCAAAAGAGACTGTTTTTCAGGCCATAAAACCAGGCATGTGTGACCAGCCAGCTGGCCTTCAGGTTTCCTTGCTTGCACACATGTTCTGGTTCCGGCACTCGGTGCTGAAAAAGTTTGCCATCACTGCTCTAGTCTCTCAGGCTCCTTACAGGAATTCCTTTTTGCCTTTTCTCCCTTACCCACAAAGCATTTGTAATGAAGCAGCCCCAAAGAACATCAGAGTGGATTATCAATTGAGACTTCTGGACATGAAAAATTCTACAATTGGCCGAATGTACCTAAGACGCAATCCTAGAATATTCCCTGTCAATGTTTTCTATTAATGAAAAGCAGACAATAGAAGACCTAAAACTGGGACTAAAAGTTAAAGCACAGTCTTCCATAAGAAAGTGAAAGGATGCCTTAACTCTTTCTACAGGTAGTCCTTGACTTACCGCCATTCATTTAGTAACCTTTCAAAGTTACAGCAACACTGAAAAAAGTGACTCATGACCGTTTTTCACGCTTAGGACAGTTGTAACATCCCCATGATCATGTGATCAAAATCCAGATGCTTGACAACTGGTGTATATTTATGACTGTTGCAGTGTCCCAGGGTCATGTGATCACCTTTTGTGACTTTCTGACAGGCAAAGTCACGGTGGCGCAGTGGTTAGAGTGCAAATACTGAAGGCTACTGCTGATCACTGGCTGCCAGCAGTTTGGCAGTTCAAATCTCACCAGGCTCAAGGTTGACACAGCCTTCCATGCTTCCAAGGTGGGTAAGATGAGGATCCAGATTGTTGGGGGCAATAGGCTGACTCTGTAAACTGCTTAGAGATGGCTGTAAAGCACTGTAAAGTGGTATATAAGTCTGCTATTGCTAAAGTCAATGGAAGAGCAAGTTTCGATTAACAACCATGTTACTACCTTAACTAGTGCAGTGATTCACTTAAAATGGGGTTGCAAGAGAGGTCTTAACATGGGGCAAAATTCGCTTAACAACTGTCTCACTTAACAACAGATACTTTGGGCTCAACTGTTGTCCTAAGTCAAAGACTACCTGTATTCTTTCATCTCTCGAAGCTCTAGGAATCTACAGGCAGAAATAATAAACAAAGCACAGTGTAAAGTAAAAAGGTGCTTCAGGGCATGCAGGAGTCCTTAAGTTCATCAGGAGCTGCAAACAGGTGCTAGATTCAATATAATACATTTCGCTTTTGAACCCAAATTAGCACAAAGCCGTATTGTTATCAATAAATCTTTTTCTGCAGGGCAACAGGCACAAATTCCCCAAAATGAAATATGATTAGTGAGATAGAAAGGCTCCATTAGCATAAAAGGTAGCACTAGAGCTGAAGTTTTCAACACAAAATTATATTCTGTTGCAGAAATACCAGGTTTCTTATATCGAAGGCCTAGTATTTTTTTTGTAATCCAGTATGTTTTGGTTAGCTACAGATTTCTTTGGCCCCGCCTCCCTGAAAAGCTTGCCAGAATTCCTGACTCAGGAAGCTTGGATACTGACCAGGAAACAATTGCTCAGATTACACTATGGAAACTACAGAAGCCAGCTGTTTGTCAGGCAATAAGCAAATTGCTCCAATTAATTTGCAGCAAGTATTCTGAGTCTGGGAAATAATATCTTTGAAATACTACAAGGACCTTTTGCAAATACTATGGAGGTTGCATTACAAGTGCCACATTGCCAAATGTTTCAGGAAAAAAACCTGATTAAATCTAAACTATCCTTTCAGCAGCAAAAATTCAAAGTTCAACTTTGGACAACTATAACCAAAGTTGAAAAGAAAAATATCCATAGATCTTCATCTTCCAAATACAGGACTGCCTGCACAAAAGGAAGAAAATTGTGGAAGTTGCTAAATCTGAATAGACAGCCGTAGGCCTCTAAGCCTCCTGTGGCTTTCCCGTCATCATTTTTGTGGCTCCCAAAGCTCTCAGAACAGTGCCTTAATGCAAACTGGCAATTTGTAATATTGCTGAGGGTTTTTTTTCATAAATGAAACCTTAAAACAGTTTTGTTAAACTGTAGATCCATCCTTGACCTAATGTCTTGAAACCTAAATGTTTGAAATTGTCTTGAACCACCTTATACACACCATTTGCTCTGATCTCTGTTCTTTTCTGTTGTCTTCTTGTTTAAAATGAAACAATAGAGAGCCAAACAAGCAATCGTTTTGATCATGGCAGCTTCACCCATCTCTGAGAGAAAACATGCTTGGCACAAACAGTTTTTGGAGCCAGAACAAACTCTTCTAGTTTCTTGGAGTTTCAAAGTTATATTTTTAAAAATTACCTTATAAAGTCATCTTTTATTTGCTAACTATTCTAATTATGTGGGGGTTTTTTTGTTCTTTGGAATTTTTATTTTGTTAGTGAATGTGGAACCACATTTCATGAAGGTATATAAAGGATTTCAGTAAACACATGTTGGAAGAAATGCCCATCTGGATTCAGTTCCAAGTGGAGAAAGACACTGGGAACATGGAAGCTACTTGGAAAAATGTTTTAATGGTGGACAGGACCACATGGGGTTTTTGGTCCTGGGCAAAGAAAAAGCACATGGGTGGGACAGAGAGAGAGATTTATACCCTCTCTTAGACCCCGCCTTGGAATTTCCTGTTCCTGTGTAAGAAATGTATTCTGATTGGCTGTCAGACTCCCTTGGGGCCATGCAGGGGTAACTTTGTAGTGTCTTGAGTCCCAAGCTCAGTTGAACCTTGCTGGGTGTTGTAATCTCCCCAGGTGCCATGTTGTGAGTTCTGTTGCTAGATGGATAGATGGATAGATTTGTTGGATCTTGTGAGGGCATTTGCTTATGAATAGACCTAGCTATCTCTTTATCTCTTAACTGTGGAATCTGCTGTGGGCTATTGAGGAGGGTGGGGGCTATTAAGAGTGAGTCTCCTTCCTTCCTAAACAACCTGTTTCTCCATTTCTCATCCAGGGAAATACAATATTCTTCCTTTTTAATATTTCCTAGAATATTTTATTCTTCTAGGAGAGTGTTGGGTGTTAACTTCCTACACACATACATACATACATAAACGTGTTTCTGTGAGTGAGAGAAAGTTTGACAAAGTATATTTTTGTTTTGTTTCAAGATATCAATGCTGAAGTGTCACCTGAAATCCCAAAACTTTCCTAACAGTTTACTCCAAATTTCAAATTCAGATGCTTTTTGTTTACTGTCGCCAATCTATTTGTTTGCAAAACCTCTAACGCCCAAAGCATCTTAACCTTTTTAGTACAGGGCTTCATCTTTTTTCTCTTGCATTGCATTTTCTTCCTTTAAACTTTTTAAAACTATTTTTTATTGAACAGTTTTTAACAAACTAAAAAAAAATAAAGAAAATAAGGAAAACAATATAATGTTAAAAAAGAAAAGAAAAAGGGAAAGAAAAAAGTTATACACAGTAGTGGCTTCCAATTTTCTTGAGAACAATTATAGATACATTTCAATTTTGCCCTCTCTCTCTAAAGTTACATCATAATTTCCTTCTTTCCATAAACTACCCTAATCTCCAAACCCATTAATCACAAAATATTTTTTTCTCTTCTTTCAGCTAAAATGGCATAATCTTTTAAACCCTTTTCTCCAAGCTGTGAAAAAAATCTACAGACCCCTCACATCCTGGACATAAATTGTTTCAACTTCTATCCTCAAAACGATGCTATAGGGCACTGCACACCAGAACAACTAGGCACAAGGACAGTTTTTTTTCCTGAATGCCATCACTGTGCTTAACAACTAATTCCCACAACACTGTCAATAATTTACTAACACTGTATTACTATTATTCTTCTCTTCCTTCCTAGTATCTATCTCTCCCCACTTATGACTATAACCATGTTACTTATATCTTTCAATTTATATTGTTTTGATTTGCTTCCTAGTATGATTCAATAGCTTATTAGTAACTTTGACTATCACTAAGTGTTGCATCTTTTTTTTTTTTTATGAATGTATTTTATTCTCCTTACATATGCTGAGAGCATATGCACCAAAGACAAATTTCTTGTGTGTCCAATCACACTTGGCCAATAAAGTATTCTATTCTATTCTATTCTATTCTATTCTATTCTATTCTATTCCATTCCATTCCATTCTATTCACTAGAGGTATAAGCCACTTTGCTATATTGAAACAAGTTTTGTTTCACTTTGATGGACTAGGGGAGACATGATAAAAGGACTAGGGGAGACATGATAGTAGTCTTCCAATATCTCAGAGGCTGCCATAAAGAAGAGGGAGTCAAACTATTCTCCAAAGCACCCGAGGGCAGAACAAGAAGCAATGGATGGAAACTAATCAAGGAGAGAAGCAACTTAGAACTGAGGAGAAATTTCCTGACAGTTAGAACAATTAACCAGTGGAACAGCTTGCCTCCAGAAGTTGTGAATGCCCCAACCCTGGAAGTCTTTAAGAAGATGTTGGATAGCCATTTGACTGAAATGGTATTGGGTTTCCTGCCTAGGCAGGGGGTTGGACTAGAAGACCTCCAAGGTCTCTTCCAACTCTGCTATTGTATTGTATTAATAAATAATATTTGACAATGAAAATGAAACTTTGGGATGAATTAGGCTGCAATGAACCACCCCTTAAAATATCAATATTTTCCATTACCAGCCTTGTCTCCTGGGCATTAGCTATATTATGATACAGTATCATGAAGTCTTGACACATTATCTATATCCCTATTTCTGGTTGATACGTGGTAAAAATATGCCTTTTCCACTGTGTTCTTAAAATAGTGCAGCATAATGTATCTGGAATTATAGGAAAGTTTCTCAATGTTTCATTTCTACACTGAAAATATATGTTTTAATCATACTATTATCATTTTTACAACTTCCAATTGTATAGAACTAAGGAATTATGATCGGTCTGTAGTCTTACATGAAATTTACAACAAAACTAGAAAGGCTGAATTCCTGATATGTTTTGATATGACACTTTAAAGAGAGAAGAGAAATCAAAAACAAAAACCCACCTCAAAACTGGGGCTTGCAGGAATCTAGAAAATGAAGACCACATTCAGAACAAGGGAAAAACAAAATGTAGAGCAATATTATTTAGAAAGTAAATATAAAGTTTAGAACAAAACGTAACAAACTGAAACTTGCATGAAATTATTTAAAGTGTGTATTCTCATTACACAATTGCTTATTTTTAAAATGTGTACAGATTCTATAAAATTAATTGATCAACAAGTTCAGGATTGCCAACAAAGTAAACACAGTTAGCAACACAGATTTCCTCCTTCTCCTTATAATAAGAAAAGAAAAGAAAATTCTTTTGTGAAAATTAAATTCTGCTCATGCAAAATTCAATGTTCTTTGTTATTTTTAAAAAGCCATAAAATTATAGTTGGGTAATTTACAGTTTGAACTTTAATACCAGAAATGAATTACTGTAACTTTTCAAAGTTCAAAAGAAAAGAATGGTAGAAGACTGGAGAAGAAGGTTCCACATACCTTAAAAAAAAAAAAACCCTAAGGAATGTTTTTGATCCAAAACATGTTTATCTTACTGGAACAGTTTGATACAAAAGTTTGGAAACTGCTACCATGCAGAAGAAATAAGACGCAACTAAGATTCCCTCCCACCTCGTTTGTAGAAACTATTGTGCTGTTGGTACAATGAGTTTGCTTATGGGATTCCAAAAGCATTTATGCTGGGACACACATGTGAAAAGCCCATCTACACTACAAAAAAACGTTCAAATATATTCATTACTCAGCCTACTATTTTCAACATTTAGACATTCTGTACCTGGAGTCCTTCATCTGCAAGTGTAGATGAAAGTTCAGCAGACATTGTTCTGATATTACCAAGTCCTGTTAATGAAACATTTGATAACCGCCTCTTTCGGATACAACTGCAGTTGTTAGGGATTTTAAATGCACATCTCTTGTGATAGTTTAAGCCACATCCTGAAAAGAACATAAAAACCTATTACTCCATATTACAATATGATGGAAAAATTGAAATCGAGAGCAATAGAACTTTATAAAAAGGCTACTATGTTTTTTAAGTTTTGCATTTTTAAATAAGCATGAAAAGTAAAATGTACAGGTTCACCAATATTCCATGGTTTGTTTCTGTAACACAATCCTTCTCATCACAGCAAATTTTTATCCTCTGGAAGATGCTAACGAATCTCTAATATGTGGACTCCCTTTGTGCTGTCAAGAGCGTGTATTAAAAAAGCAATTAGATTTGAAAAAGATTGTTCACTTAGGGATGATCTAACACACTTTATATTAATTAGTTTCCCTTGAGCGCAGATTTTGTTTCTTTCTGAAGTGATCCAAATTCAAATCCATATTTAGTAAGTAAAATAAATATGTAGCTTTTCAAGAACAGCGATAACACCAAGACACAAATACCATTTCACAGTGATTTACAGCTCTCTCTAAGCGGTTTACAGATCAGCCTATTGCCCCCAACAATCAGGATCCTCATTTTACTGACCTTGGATGGATGGAAGGCTGAATCAACCTTGAGCCCTGTCAGGATCAAACTGCTGGCAGTCAGCAGGCAGTTTCAATCTGCAATATTGCATTCTAACCATTCTAACCATTCTAACCATTCAATATTGCATTCTAACCACATCTCCTAATATCCTTTTTTTCTTCTTTAGTCTTTCTTGATGTTTTATCAGCGCAGTAAAAAAAATGTTCTGCTTGTAGTAGTTGTGGTTATAAAGTTGTTTTTATTATCACAGACCTTTAGTTTCCATGCCAAACCAAAATCTGGCTAATTTACTGATCACCATCAAAATCTACCCTTCAACCTATTTCTATGAACTTCTGTGAACCAGCATGAAAAATCTTGTTTATAGGAAACCAGCTAATAGGCAAGGTTAGCATATTTAGTGATCCCTTTTAGGGAGTGTCTTTATCCATTCAAAGGATTGATGAAAAAGATGGGGAGGGGTATCCTTGTAATAAAAGCACTGATCACAAGGAAAATATCCCTGAGAAGCAGCAAGTCCTACAATGACCATGTTGTGTAAACAAGAATTCCCCATATTTTGCAAGCACACAGAAAACAACCTTTTCAATGCATTTTATTACTTGACTTATGCTTGCTATAAGTTCCAGCTCACACAGTGTATGCCATTCAGTGCCCTTGTCCTGAACCTTGTATGGGCAAAACAACTGAGTTTTCAAGACCAAAATTAGAGATTGTTTGGGCATCATAAAAAATATAAAATGGGAGCCCTTCTAGGGAAAAATGCACTCATATTTATGCTTTGGGGCAATGAAACCCTACTGAGCTTATATGACAGTTACTTTTAAAAAATAACAAATAGATTTTAGTACTGAACGATCCTAACTCAGAAGGAAAACATTCAGTAACTTTTCTTATTTAAACATATTCCTCTTTAAAAGTTTGCCCTTGCAGTTCATTGCTATTCTTTGCACTACAAATTTGCCACAACTGTTATAACATTGGTCAGTTTTATAGAGTACAACAATCAATTAAGCTCATGGACATTCCAGAAGTTAAAACAATCCTGTGCTTAATTTTGGATTTGTGGGAGTCTTTTTTTATTCACAATAGAAGTAACTGCTTGCTACATGTTCTAAGAATGTCTCTGTTACTTGTAGATAACTGTTCTGGTACTTGTTACAGCAACATTCCCATCTTTAATAGCTAAGTTCAGCAAACAGATACATCATTCCATTTTCATATAAATGATTTGCTTTTATAACATGAAGCTATTCTGTTTTAGACCTTTACTGACTTATTTTGAATATACACAAAGAATACTGACCATTTTTAGAAATATTGCTATACGTAAGCTGCAAGTCATTCTAATAAAATGACTTTTCAAAACATGTTGAGCCAAATAAAAACTTTTTTTTATTGGAACTCTGAATTCCTCACCCTCTCTTTGTTTTTCATCAGAGAAACAAGAAAAAGACTATTGCTTGAAATAAAATCTTGGAAAGCTGCTTTGCACATAGTATAATTTGATGAAATATAAGATAGCTTTATATATTCTTATTTAATTTCATTTAATTTATTTAGATTTATAGAACCGCCCTTCTCCATCGAAATGGACTCAGGGCGGTGCACAGGAAATTAAAATCGATAAATAACAATAAATACAGAAGAATTAAGAATAAATTAAATTAAAATCCTGTGATAAAAAATCCCAATTAAAATTCTAAAATACATTTACTCATTGGCTAAGCTAGGCCGGCTTGATGGAACAGATAAGTCTTAAGTGAGCAGCGAAAGAGGGGAAGGTCTGTGATGGTCCAAAGTTCGGGAGGGTAGGTCGTTCCAGAGGGATGGCCCAGCCATTGAGAAGGCCCTCCCCCTGGGCACCGGTAGCCGGCATTGGCCGGCGGATGGTACCCTGTGGAGGCCCTCCCTATGGGAGCGGATCGGATGGAGGGAGGTATGCGGCAGGAGACGGTCCCGCAAATAACTAGGCCCCGTGCCATGGTTTCTCTATGGTACTTGTTAGCAACAGTCCTACATCAAACAGAGTTTATCTTACAGTGATGTAAACAAAACCTCCTCCTTCTTCTTCAACTTCTCAAACGACAATCAGGAAAACACAGGTTCACAAGGAATCGAACAGGGATCAAACAGGGAATGAGTTGCGTTCCTGACCTTGATTATATAGCATAGCTGATACTCACAGCCAATCAGATTCAATCAGAATTTAAGACAGTTCTTACAGCTACATAACTTCTTAAGAACATAGGCTCATATATATTGTCAACCCAATATAAGGCTGAATATCCTAACAGTACTCAAAGCCTGAATAGAATGACAAAGATTGCTTGGAACTAGAACTAGACTGAATTGAGAATAAACTTAATTGCTTCTGCTGATTGAGCTAAATCGCATACCTGGAAAATTAAAGGATCCAATACTTAGGTGCTACCCAGATGAATGATCTCACTTTCTCAACAATCACATTTAACAATAAATACCGGGGTGTCTTTTCTCCATACATGCAAACAAAGTCTATTGTATGTTCCAAACTTTCACCATTACATTTTCTTTTCGTGTGTGTCTGTGTGTGTCTGTGTGTATGACTTGCAGTACATTTTGAAGCATGCAAAATACGTAAAGGTAGATCTTTCACTTGCCTTCACATTTAAGTCCTTGACGTACAAGTCCCCACAGCATTTCTCCACAGTGGTCACAGAAGGCAGGTGCTCTGTAGGAATGGACAAACAAAGCATGTGGCCGAATCTGAAAGTCTTCAAAAGTTGCAGAAGCTGGTGAAATAAAAGATAATTGAAAATTTTAAAAGATGGTGATTTAAGCGCTACATTTATTTTATGACAGTTTATTGCTCATCTAAACAACTGAACACTTGAGTCATTCTGACAAAGGAGTATATATTTGAAGATTTTTGTTCAACTGAAATACAAAACAAAGATTCACAGGAGGTTAATAATAATGAGTGGAGCATGTAAAACAGTTTATTTAGTGTTCCCAAAGTAATTGTCAAATTGTTCTGCATCTATAGAAATCTTTTTTGAGGTTATTTAATAAAAGAATATCCTAAACAATATTGTAAATATGAACACTTCTCTCAAATTTATAATCTAAAAGATACAACACCAAAGGAAAGAAGTTTCTTTCCCCTGGACATCACTTCTAATCAAACAATAGCTTGGTTTTTCCAGGGTTCTGCTTTGGTTCTATGGGTATTGCCGTGGCCTTCACCAATTCCAGCAATAATTTCTTCTCTTGATATTGTAGATAGCATATACAGATAGATAACCGCCCCGAGTCCCTTCAGGGAGAGGGGGCGGTTTATAAATATAATAAATTATTATTATTATTATTATTATTATTATTATTATTATTATTATTATTATTATTATTATATCTTCATAGCTTCAAGGACTTGCTTTAGTTTTGTTTTGAAACATATTTTTGTTATTAAACAAGAAGCCATAAACAACTAAAATATGGAAATATGGTTTCTTCTCTTGATGTACAATTGTGTTCATTTCAATACACAGGGTCATTTTCAGAAGATATTCAGATATATATACAAACATATTAGTTTAGCTTTATACACCCACATGTTTTTAACAGGCATTCAAATTAAACTATTCTGTTCATGATAGGCACACAATCCCATGTACGCTTACTCAGAAGTAAGCATAATGGGAACAATTCCCAACACCGCAGTCTCTGTTACTGTAACAATTTTATTATTATACAGCCTTCATCTTAATATTCCAAGTAACTTGATGGGTAAATAATTAACATATAATTTATTAAAACCACTGTTTGTCCAGCAAGGCTATCTGCAGATTAATTATGGGATTATCACAATGCCTATTCTTGACATAAAATCAGAATGAGTAAACAGGCTTGAAGGCTAAACCCAAACAAAAGTGACAACTCAAAAAAATGTTAAATCAATCAAGCATGTTTCCTATTAATTTATCCCATTATGTAGGATATTTAGTGAGCAGGGCTTCAAGTGGAATCTAGGGTTTTGTTTTTTTCAACTGCAACATGTGAAGACAAAAAATATAATTGGAAGGCATGCTCCTTCTTCACAAATGAGCAATTCACACCAGCATTAAAGAAGGATGAAGACCAAATAAGAATGCTTTTGATACCTATAAATAAGCTTTTGTTACATTTAAAATAATTTGAGCACAGATGATGAATACAAAAAAATCATTTAGAAGTGAACTATGTGAACCAATAATCCATAAATATACCTGTAATGCAATTTTAATTGTCACAGGAGTAAAAAAAAAAAAAAAGTAGTACCATGGTCAGAGATATTCCCGTGGAAACATATCTAGGAAATATTATTCCGTATAATCCAAGAGCAATTGAGAATCACAACAAAGATTAATTTATGTTAACCAGCCCTATATATTTTTCTAATGCAAGCCATGTGTTTGATATTTTAACCTAATTTTGTTTAACAAAAATGTAATTCTAAAGTTCCTCAGCAATATTCTAGGGTGAAAATTTAAAAATAATTTGTCCATACTTGAATGTTAGCTTTCAAGGAATGTGAAAAACTGCAAGGGGACTGCTTTGCTTCCATAAAGCTGCCTTCAGATTATTCCAGTGAAGCACATTCCGTGGCACGGGACCTAGTTATCTGCGAGATCGCATCCTGCCCTACACATCCCTTCGACCGATTCGCTCCCACAGAGAGGGACTTCTCCGGGTGCCGTCCACTAGGCAATGCCAGCGGGTGACGCCCAGGGGAAGGGCCTTCTCTGTGGTGGGCCCAACTCTCTGGAACGACCTACCCCCCGAGTTAAGAACAACTTCGGACCACCGCTCCTTCCGCCAAAAGCTTAAGACCCACTTCTTCCAACAGGCCGGCCTGGCCTGATCTACCGTTCCAGCCTTAGTCTGAATATGTAAATTTGTTTTAACTGGGTTTTAAGGGTTTTTTTAAAGGATTTTAGGTTTTTAGCACAGGGATACAGTTGGTTTAATTTGATTTTAGATATTTATAAATGTTTCTATGTTTGTATGCTTTTTAATTTCCTGTGCACCACCCCGAGTCCCTTTGGGGAGAGGGTGCGGTTTACAAATTAAATTTGATTTGATTTTGATGAACACAAATGGGGACATTTGTATACCATAATGCCAGTAAAGGATGTGGAGGGTCAGTGGCTAAGACGCTGAGCTTGTGGATCAGAAAGGTCGGCAGTTCGAATCCCTAGCACCACGTAATGGAGTGAGCTCCCATTACTTGTCCCAGCTTCTGCCAACCTAGCAGTCAAAAGCATGTAAAAATGCATGTAGAGAAATAGGAACAACCTTTGGTGGGAAGGTAACAGCATTCCGTGCACCTTCGGCATTTAGTCATGCCAGCCACTTGACCACGGAAACATTTTCAGACAGCACTGGCTCTTTGGCTTTGAAACTGAGGTGAGCACCACTCCCTAGAGTCAGGAACGACTAGCACATATGTGCGAGGAGAACCTTTGCCACCTTAATGCCAGTAACGCACAAGTCTGACCCTACCACTGATGAAGAGTCCCTCTCAGAGGGCCCAACCTTATCAGCTAGCAAAGCCAAGCCCAGAAAAGTCAACATTCAGCTACACTACCACACAAGGTTAAGTCAGATATCTAGAAAAGAAAATGGGAAAATTACAGCGTACCTTTTAAACAGCTTTTGAAAGGGTTTGGTATTCAGTTGGGGTAGAACTCATTTCATTAGTTCAGGATAATTTAGGTTCTTTGCTGGGCAATTCAGAGGCTGTTGTGCTATCCTTCACATCCCTGCCTGAAAAGAGGTGCAGATAGAATGTTTTTTAAAAACTAAAGTGGAAAATGGGAAGACATCCAGTGCCACACTGCAGGACCAATTTCAGCTTAGAAAGTCACTGCCCTAGCTATTCTCATCCTTCTATTTCAAAAGATGAAGCAGTTGCAAGTGCTTTGATGTTTCATCACAACCTATGGATCTTTTTAAAAAAAAAACCCAGCATTTTAATCCTGAATTATAAATTTAAATAAGGTCCACCTTGAATATCAGATCTCTAGTTTAAATCATACCACGTAATTCACACCAGCAGAATACTAATTCCATAAATCTATCCTCATTACTGAGGCTTTCACTAAGCCCTTAGAACCCACTTTGGATTAGAAACATATTTAGGATTGCAGTGCAATTGTTTCTTCCCATTCATTTAAATGGTAAACTGCAGTAAATCACTTTTATGCCTTATTTATGAGCAATTTAGAAGAGCTTTCTGCTGAATTGTACACTGTGTTTTACTATAGTCCTCAATTTATTTTATTATTTCTTTTACTTGAATATTTTTAGTTGTTTTACCTTAAGTGTGTGGATAAAACATAAACCTTAAAAATCTAACTAATACTCCACTATAAAACTAATAGACTTGTAGGGTTTTATTGAGTAATTTGTTTAATTAGCATATCCCCAACAATAATTCATTTGGAAGAGTTTATGTCACTGAACCTATGTACTACTAAAGGTTTCATATGTGTTTGTTTGTAACCTTAAATTGGGTGAAATTGGAAGATGCAGGACAACAATTATTGAACTAAGGAAACCCAAATAATTAACCTACAGAATGCTGGAACCCCTGAGTGCCACGGGAATGAATTTTGGGACAGTTGCTGCCATTTCAGTGCCACTGTGCTAATGCTGTTCAGTGTCACCACTGCCCTGCTACGGTCAACTATGGTTAGATGGCTTTCAACACTTTCAACATTCCCTGACGGCTTCCCAGATGTTGATAGAGAAGCCAAAAGGAACTGATATGCTCCTTGCCACCTTCCCACTAACAAAATCAGTGCTTGGGGAAATAAGTCAATGGGGAACTCTGGAAACCACCCTTGCACCCTCTGTCAGACCTTCTGTGCTTGCACTGCATCAATTACTTTCACATTCCCTCCCCCAATTGGCAGCAGTCACTTACCTGCCAGCTGGAAAGGGAAAATGGAAGGAGGAAGGGAGGAACATTTTGAACATTCCCTGCCAGCTTCCTACAAGCAAAGTCAATGGGGAAGCCATCAGGAAATCAGAAATCATTCCCACTCCCAATGCATTTTTGCCCACCTATGGTCGTTAAGTGTCATGTCCTAGGAGTCTGATTTAGCTGCAACATGGGCTGCTCCACCACTTACTTCCTCCCTTCCCAAGCAAACCCTTCTAGGATTTCTGCACCTCTCAAAGTGTACAACTCAGGAACAAGCAGCAAAACATTGCATTTATCAGCGAAGTATAACAACAGCTGTGCATATTAAGCAGGGAAAGGATCTAAGCCTCATTGAAACACTATTCCCTTGCTAGAAGTAACTGCAGCATCTGGCTTGCATACCATACCATAATATCCAGTTATTTACACCCTGGCTTGCATCGTAAATCATTTGCTTGACTTTATACTGCTGACTTGGAATTCATATTTCTCACCTAAATCCTTATCTACATCTGACTGCTGTTTTCTGCTGCCTTGCTGTACAAAACGTGCAGATACAATTCTTCTTTCTAACATTGTGTGGTCTTAGAAACTGAAGGGATGCAAGGAAAGCCAGCACATCAAATTCTATTTCATTTTTTACGTAAAGAAACATCTCTGAAATGATGACCCAACAAATCATGGTCTATCTAGTTTTATCTAAAGAGGGTTAGAATATATCATGAATCTTCATTTGAGAAATAATTTTATTATTATATTGACTGAAAGCCATTATATTTCTTATACCATTTCCCTCTATCAATGTTCCTGTCTGAAAAGAGGTGAACTGAAATCCACCTTGAATTAAGACCATTTTCAATGCAAACTTGCCAAATGTAAGTCACCCACTCTGTTTCTTCTTGTTTCTCTGTGGCTTGACTGAGTCATAATCTTTTCTTCTGTTCAAAAGGGCATGGTCAAGTACATAGCAAGACATTTTGTTCCTAGAGATGTAAGGTCTAGGTACTCTTAAAAAAAACAGGAGCTCTATAAAATCCGAAAGCAGTCTGTCACCATAAAATATGAGAGGAACAGGGCATTTTAAAGAAAAAAAGTTAAATGTGAAGTACTCTTTCATGTGAAATACTTCTGGAGATCTAAGCACAACCTGTCAACAAAAATATCTTTTATTTTTTGTTTTCTCTTGCTGGCAATATCGTCTGAAACTAACTCACTGCTCACATCATACTAACAATCCATTTCAGTCGCCCTCATTGGAATGTGCGTCCTAATTAGTCACAGCCATCAACCATTATGGTTAAATTCAGAAATATCAACTGAGGATGAATAATCATGAATAAATGAAGTTCTGCATAACTGGCTGTCAGACGTGTAGTAACATTCCTGGCTTGTCATTCTCCACAATCTATCAAAATGGTTAAATTGCTATGCCAGAATGCAAGTTATACAAAGAACTTTTAATTTGTTGCACATCAATTGTTTTCACATGACACAATGAACTACAAACCAACAAATGTAGTTTATAGCTATCAGATTGTGTACCTACAGCAGTGGTTGAGTTTCTCCTGGTTCAGCCCAGTTTGGCCGAACCGGTAGTAGTGGCACCGTGAGGCTCTGCCCATACAACCGGACACTTCTGTGCATGCACAGAAGTGCCATGCGCAAGAGAGAGCACACAGGGGAGCGAGCCCAAACTAATAGTGAAAAAAAGTACACCCACCACTGACCTACAGCTTATGGCTCAAAACAATATGTGAAACTAGAAAAGACCATATTAAAGTTCATCATCAATAAGCATGCTATGTAAACATAGGTATCAGAAAAAAACTGATTACTCCACATTCAATTTGATTTTTCTAATAGGTTACACAATAAATATGCTTCCACTTTGGAATATATATTTTTAATTACTGTACAACAACCTATATTCTACTAATTTAGTCACTGTCAAAGAATGAAATAAGATTGGTTTGTATAATCTGTTTTTAAGAAACCCGTGCTGACTTCTAGTTGTTACTTTATTTGTTTCTAGATGTTCACAGATCTATATTTGGTTATCTTTTCCAGTATCTTCCTGATTGGTTTATAGTTTCCTGAATCTGGGTTTTTTGTTTTTGTCCCCACACCCTTTTTTTGAAGATAGGAATCACATCAGCTCTTTTCCAGTCCTCTGGTAGTTTCCCAGTGCTCCAGGATTTAGAAAGATATGGTACAATGGTTCTTAGATGGCATCCATCAACTCCTTTAGAACTGTGGGATGTAATCCACCAAATCCCAGTGATTTATATTCATCAAGATCATACATGTGTTCTGTTACATATTTTCTTGCTTATTTTAATTTTTATTTCTAGTCTGTCTTTTACAGGTATGTTTTTGGTGGGTTGGGCTATAGGTTTTTTTGTGTGTGAAGACTGAAAGCTCTGCTTTCTTTCTACTGCCTATTAACTTCCTTGTCATCTTCTATCGTTAGTGGACTGACTGTTTCCTTGATTTTTTTTCTTGTTATTTATATGTTGGAAGAAACTTTTTTTTAATTATATTTGACTTTTGTTACAAGTCTTTGTTCATTCTGAGCCTTTGCTAGTTTCTTCTTGGATTTGTTGTTTTTCTTTTCAGTGATATTATGCTGGACTGCGATTTTATGATAATATTTTTCAGTTTCCCAAATTTCTTGAGTTGTTTTCCCTTCAGGATTTTCATCCAAGGAATCTTTCTCAATCTCTCTCTGAGTTTGTCAAAATCAGCTCATTTAAAATCTCTGACTGATATCATTATGTTCTATTGCGGTGTTTGCATTGCAGTAGAACCTCTGGTCATAACCATAATTCATTCCATAACTTTGTCTGCAAACCAATTTAGTTATGACCCAAACCTAATTTTAGAAATTTTGCACTTACAAAAAAATGGCGTAGAAAGGGAAATCGGCCATGAAAAAAAATGTGAATTTTTTGGTCTGAACACGATTTGGTCATGGTCAGAAGCGTTTCTGACCAGATGTTCTACTGTATATTGAATTCCAAAATGACATGGTCACTTCCACTCAAGGTTCCTGCAATTTCAACTCCATTTTCTCTGTGAGAATTTCATAAATATCTAATTACCTGACAGTCTGCCTTTAATTTGATTCATAAATGTTTGACATAAGTATGAATCACAAACTGACACACAGGTAGAATTAATAAAATGATTTTTTTAAAACTTTCAGCATATACATAACCTTATATTTGAGTCAAAATCTGGATTTGGGTGAATAATTTTTCATTTCATACAATAATCATTGCTACATTTCCTCCATATAAGAATGATTACTATATTCTTGAAAGTACATGGAAGAATGAGGTTTTTTAAAAGAAACGTACAGAAAAATGTACAGAAAAATAACCAGATTTTTAGACACCACAGAATTTATTTATTTATTTATTTTATTTTATTCGATTTATATCCTGCCCTTCTCCAAAAGGACCCAGGGCGGCGCACAGGAAAATTAAGATAATATACAAAACAATACAAAAATATAAAATTTTAAAAGCCTATTAAATATGAAATCCTGTGCTAAAACCAATTAAAACCCCCATTTTAAAACTATCTAAACTAGTCAACAGCGGAGGCTATGCAAGGCCGGCTTGATGAAACAAATGTGTTTTTAAACACTGGCAGAAGAGGCGGAGATCAGTAATGGTACAGAGTTAAGGGGGTAGGTCGTTCCACAGGGCAGGGCCCGCCACAGAGAAGGCCCTTCCCCTGGGTGTCGCCAGTCGGCATTGTCCGGCCGACGGCACCCTGAGAAGGCCCTCTCTGTGGGAGCGTATCGGTCTCAGGGACGTATGGGGCAGGAGACGGTCTCGCATGTAGCTAGGTCCCGAGCCATGGAGCGCTTTGAAGATGGTCGTCAGGACTTTGAAGCGCACCCGAAAGACCACAGGAAGCCAGTGCAGCTCGTGCAGGATCGGTGTTATATGGGAGCATCTAAAGCCTCCCGTAATCACCCGCGCGGCTGCGTTCTGCACTAACTGTAGCTTTCGAGTGCACCTCAAGGGAAGCCCCATGTAGAGAGCATTACAGTAGTCAAGTCGGGACGTCACGAGGGCCTGAGTGACTGTGCGAAGGGCAGCCCGGTCCAGTAAGTGGCGCAATTGGCGCATCAGGCGAACCTGATGAAACGCCCCCCTGGCCACGGCCGCCACATGGTCTTCCATGGACAGCCGGGAATCCAGGAGGACACCCAAATTGCGCACCCTCTCCACGGGGGCCGGTGTTTTGCCCCCAATGGCCAGAGTTGGAGTAATCTGGCTGAACCGGGCTGCCGGAAACCACAGCCACTCAGTCTTGGACGGGTTGAGCTTGAGTTTGTTACTACCCATCCAGATCCGTACGGCTTCCAAGCACCAGGACATCACCTCAACGGCATCGTTGGGGTGGTCTGGGGTGGATATGTACAGCTGAGTATCATCAGCATACAGATGATATCCCACCCCAAAACCACGGATGATCTCACCCAGCGGCTTCATATATGTGTTGAATAGGAGGGGTGAGAGGACCGACCCCTGAGGAACCCCGCAACGAGAGGCCTTGAGGCCGACCTCTGCCCCCCTGCCAACACATATTGCGACCGACCAGAGAGGTAGGACGAGAACCACCGCAAAACGGTGCCTCCCAGCCCCAACCCCCCCAGTCGGTGCAATAGGATACCATGGTCGATGGTATCGAAAGCTGCTGAGAGGTATAACAGGACTAGGATAGAGGAATATCCTCTATCCCGCACCCTCCAGAGATCATCAACCAACGCGACCAATGCCGTCTCGATGCTGTGACCGGGTCGGAAGCCGGATTGGCGTGGGTCTAGATAGTCAATTTCCTCCAGGTGTCGCGGAAACTGTTGGGCCACCACACTCTCAACAACCTTCGCTAGAAAGTGAAGGTTGGAGACAGGACGAAAGTTCTCCAATAATGCTGGATCCAGGGACGGCTTCTTGAGGAGGGGCCTCACTACCGCCTCTTTCAAGATGGCAGGCAAGGACCCCTCACTCAAAGATGCGTTGACAATGCCCTGGAGCCAGCCTCGTGTCATCTGCCAGGATGCCAGTACAAGCCAGGAGGGACACGGGTCCAATAAACATGTGGTAGCCTTAAGTCTCTTTGACAACCTGTCCATATCCTCGGTAGTAACAAAGTCAAACTCCTCCCAGAATGGAGCCTCAAGACCAACCTCGGACAATCCGACTGGACCACTCTCGATGGAGGGTAACTCATTCCGAATCCGAGTGATTTTATCCTGCAGATAAATCTCAAATTCCTCTGCTCGTCCCTGCAGAGGGGCTTCCCGCGGCCTCTGGTGAAGGAGGGAGCGGGTCACCCCAAACAGGGCAGCAGGGCGGTTATCTGCGGATGCAATAAGAGTGGCACAATACTCACGTTTGGCCACTCTTATCGCCACTAAGTAAGTCCTAATATGGATTCTCACTAGTGTTCGGTCGGCTTCGGAGCGAGAGGCTCTCCATCTGCTCTCTAGGCATCTCTTGTGGCGTTTCATCTCCCTCAGCTCCTCGGTAAACCAAGGAGCCTGGGTGACTCGTCGCCGCAAGAGAGGCCGCAAGGGCGCGACTCGGTCCAAGGCCCCAGTGGCCGCACTTAACCATGCTCCCTCTGGAACCTTAACCATGGCCCAAGCTCCCTCTGGAACCTTACCGGGTCTATCAGGAGCCTGGGGCGGAACCATATAGGAATATTCGGCTTCGCCTCCCTGCGGTGGGGTGCGGCGATTGGAAAGTCCAGCCGAAGGAGAGCGTGATCTGTCCATGACTAACATCAGAATAACATCATAGGAAACTTATAAAAAGCAATATATGATTTGTTGTACAGTGACTATGCATAGATTGTAAATGGTATGCTTACTAACCTTAAATGGTAAGCTTACTAACCTTAAAAAACTACTATTTTCGATTTCATACTCTCAGACTAATCTGAGATCAGATTTGCTCATTAGAGGACTATACCATGAACAATTTATAATGTTCAACCTACTTCTGGACAATTACTGGTGCAATGCTATTTCACATGGTCCATTCTAGCACTCAGATGCAGAAAAGGACTGAAAAAAATTGTTTTCCATCATTGGGTTAAAAAAAAAAAGAGTCCTTATTGGAATTGTGTGGAAAAGCTCAGTAACCCCTTCTAACCAGTTTCTCTTCTAAAGAAAAATGCCTATATGAAATATCTCATTTTTCTCTCTGAGTGCATTAAGTTGATATGCAATGATTCCCATGTGCCTTCAAGGATAAATCTGTAAAATGCAATTTTATATTGAATCAGTGCTGGTATAAACTTTAATAGTTCAGGTAAAACTATTATATAATAGTTTTCATTTCTTTCAATTATGTGATGCTGTAAATTTCACTGGCAGGTGGCATCAATCTGACTTTTTAAAAAAAGTTTTAATCTATTAATGCCTGATGGAACAAACCTGTGAAAATATCTCCGGTGCTCCACTTTTTTTACATTGTATAAGAAACCTGTAATTTTACATGCCAGGGAAGACATTATCTCAAATTGAATGCCTATTCAAATTTATAGAACATCTTTTTAAATGTACTTTTCCTTTCTGAACAAAAATGAACCAGATGTATGAAGACACACATGAGTTCTGATCCAACTTTACTAAAATGTGCTACTAACTATAGAGCAGCTTTTCTTTGTGTCTTCTAAAAGAAGATGCTTATCCCTGTGGGATCTGTCAAATTCAGGATCTAAAAATCTTTCACATAGTACAATGTTTGGTAGAAAAAGAAAAGATACCTCTACATCAAAATGTGGATATTTAAAATAACATATTTTTCATATTATTTGAATGCCTTAATGTCTTGCATCCCATTATATCTCATAAACATAAATAGAACCAACTTCCCTAAATTTATTGCTTAAATTTCACTGGACAATATGCTCAAAAATGACTAAGGGAAAATGCCTTATCTCGATTTTGACTAATTTCATTACATTGCAAATAATTACATCCAAAATAGAACAATAGACAGATTTATCTGGAAATAACTCAAACGAACTCACGGAATAGATGTTGTAGAACTGGCTATAACTACAATCATATATTATATACCAATTAAACTCTTGACTTGTGCAAATTATGAAAGAAAACATTTTTTCTTCTCGTGTGGTTCCACAGCAAGACATTGTCCCTGGTATCCAAACATTTAATCATGTGGCAATACTTACCACTTCATTTGGTTGAAAAACAATTAAGCAACCATTTTCAGCCAACTCTCTGTCCCAATGAAAAGCCCTCAAAGGCTCCCTATTAGACTCAGCATTTTAACCATAATTATTGGTGAATTTTCCTTATCACATCAATATTTATTAATTTAAAATCTTCATATGCCTCACCTAATAATAATATTAATAATTCATCAAACCTGCATTACACCCAACACCCAATGACTCTGGATAGCTTACAGTCATTAAAGAATCTGCAATAAAATCAACCAAAGATAAAAGATGGCAAGCATGGCAGGTAGATGGAATGAAGCAAGTGGTCCCATATGTCTTTGACAAATGTCTAGGAATCAGTGATGGCTAACCCATTTTGGCTCTCATGCCAAAAGCAGGGGGAGCACAGGGGGGTCGTGCATGGGCGTGCCACACCCATAATGCTATATGCGTAACCCCCTGCTTTTGGCGGGCTTTTTTCACCCTCCCCAGGCTCCAGAAGCTTTCTAGGAGCATGGGGATGCTGAAAACAGCCTCCCCTCCCCACTTCCAGAGACTGAAGGAGCTTCCCTGAAGCTTCCAAAGGGCAAAAAACAGCCTCAAAAGAAGGCCTAAATCAGCTGGCCAACACACACATGTGTGCTGGAGCTGACAGGGCAACACCATGCGTGCCCTAAGAAATGGTTCCGCGTGCCACCTGTGGCACCCGTGCCATAGGTTCGCCATCACGGGTCTAGGTGAACAGCCAGATCTTCATGACACTTCCAAACAACAGCAGAATCAGAAACCATCTAACCTGGGACAACCTTCTTCCAGAGGGCAGGGGTTGCTACACAGAATGTGCACTTTCAGGATCTTTAGTTTTAGTTTTAGTTTTATTTGATTTATATCCCGCCCTTCTCCAAAAGGACCCAGGGCGGCACACAGGAATTTAAAATAACATATAAATAATACAAAATACAAAAATTTAAAAACCTATTAAATACCAAGTCCTGCGCTAAAACCAATTAAAACTAGATCTATCTATCTATCTATTCTAGTCACAGTGGAGGCTATGTTAGGCCGGCTTGATGGAAGAGGTGTGTTTTTAAACACTGGCGGAAGAGGCGGAGGTCAGTAATGGTACGGAGTTCCAGGGGTAGGTTGTTCCACAGGGCGGGGCCCGCCACAGAGAATGCCCTTTCCCTGGGTGTCACCGGCCGGCATTGTCCGGCCGACGGCACCCTGAGAAGGCCCTCTCTGTGGGAGCGTATCGGTCTAAGGGATGTCACCTTGATAGATGACATTATTTAATCAGAAACACAATAGGCACCAACCCTGCAAGGGTTGGCCAGGCAGATAGTAGGGGAGGTAAGCAGTCCATCAAGTAACTAGGCCTAAGCCATGTCAGCAAACACCTGTGTGAATTGTACCCAGAAGCAACTGGCAAGCAAAACAGCTTGCACAGGAAGATATGTCATGCGTACTGAGGCATATCCATTGCTGCTCATGCCACTGCATTCTGAACCAATTGAAGCTTCAAGGGCAATCCCATATAGTATATGTTTACAGTAGACATTTATATGGAAATGTTATTTCTGGATATTTAGTTTATAATTCTAATTTTAAAAGAAACAACCTTTTCTCACACAAGAATTGACTTCTAGTTGTGTAATTGTTCTTCCTTGTTAGAAATGTTAATTGGTACATGCAGTCACCACTTGCTAAACTCTTCTTTTCTTTTTAACATGACTGTGCATTTGTTACAGTACAAATACATCTTTGCAATTTAGGATTTATATTCTTACTTGTTCTTCCATTGCAGGAAAGGACAGAATACCACCTACATCCCCTCTTTTATCCCCCATGTAATTAGTGGACCTTTAATATATTAAAAATATATGTGAAGTCTTCAGGAAAAAGGAATACAAATAAGTATTTTACCTGATAAGACAACTTCAACCAGATCACCCTCTTGGATATCAGCAGCTGACTTCACCAGCTGGAGTATATTTTCAGTAGTTGGATCATGACGAAAAAGCAGGATTTTATCATACATCCCATAGAAGCCACACTCAGGAAACTGTAAATGGATAGTATTGAGACTTTATCTCAACTGTACACAATATTTAAACATTTTTTTTATTATTAGTTTTAACCCAGAAAAATCAAAAGACATATAATAAAGCTGCATATATATAACTTCTACAGTTTCAGATATAGAGACATTTTAAAGAGCACAGATCCTATATATTCATCATGAAAATATACACTTAAATATATTTTTTTAAAGTGAAAGGACTTTCCCAACCACACATATTGCAGATAAAATCCAGAAGTATTTTCTGGGACTATCTCAGATACATATTTGTTCTCTTACACAGGAAATCATTCTATCTCAGTAGATCATCAAGTCATTTTGATGTGAAGTAAAACTATGATATATAAGAAGCTGTAATGTTTTGTCAGACAATAGATCCATCTGTTTCTTGACAGCTCTTCATGATTTAAGTGGTTCCAAGCCCTTCTCAATTATTTATCTTTAATATGATGGAATGTATCAAAAGTCATATAAATTTTACTTCCATAGTACAACTTGTTCTTTTGCTCTTCTCCACCCTGTATTTTCCAGTACAACTCAACTGTGCTGCGGTAAAATTCTGGATCATACCTATAGTAGCACTGAGCCATATTTCCCTTCCATGTACAATCACATCTGCAGAGCCCACCTGATTTTGGGAGGTATAAATTGATGGAAAATAATACAGTCCTTGAAAAATGTCATTCAATCATATATATCACTGTTTCTTGCCAACTTAAGAATTTGTAACATAAAATAATTAATCATGAATAAGGGGTGCCAATTAAGGAGGAGAATACGTTTGTTGAGTAAAGACGGTTATTTGCTACTTTCATTCCCTATTATTCTACTTTCCCTATTTCATCTGAATAAAGTTGTGCTGACGCTCATACTTTGATGCCAAGTACACTGGTTTTTTTTTCTAGCATAATTTTTCAAAAAATAAATGATAGGTCTTAAAGATTACAGGGATACCTCCCCTTTACAGACTAAAAGCATAATAATGTGCTAAGCAGGCTACTAGTTCAGAGCCAGTTCTATTATGGTAATAATTGTCCTCTGGCAAAAACAGAATGAACAGATGCAAAGGGAAGAGCTTTCCCTTATCTACGAGGCTTCATTTTAAATCCCAAAAATGGGAAATGAACTTCCCATGCAAAAACCGATATCTAAATGTTCATGGTACAACATATGATCTTGAATTTATCCCAAAAGATATCTGTCAAGAAACCTTTGCATCAAAACCTTTGTTTAATAAACAAATAAAAAAAATATTCCAATTATTCTACACTGAAAATCTAGTAACATCTAGCCCTGAGTGTCTAATTCTCTCACAATCTCAACTGTTCTACATCATACAGTATTTGACAATAAATTAATGGTTTGGGCATTCATAAAATTTTGTGAACCATATGAAAAATCTGAATATCAAAAATATGACAGCCCAGTGTGATTTTTGTCATTTAATTCTTTAAAAATATATAATTTAATTTTTGGGACTATAGGCACTATTTTGCTAACCTTTAATCTAAAAATAGATTTGTCAAAACTTTAGATTTGAAAACAATTTACTCTGGAGTCAATGAATGGAGATTATAAATCTAGTCTTAGAATCATGACCAAAAAGAGGCTTCAAGGGACTTGCAATTGGTCTAATGATAAATTAAATACTATAAAAGCTAATTAGTAAGTGGCAGAAGGTAATAAACTTCCTTTAGATTTGATACTGTACATCTACCTAGATCAAATTTATATGGCTGCCCATGTGACAGAAAGTGACTCTGGGCAGCATACGACCTCTGAAAATACAGTCAACTGAAATTTTCAATCATCCAGGTCATGGTTCTGAACTGAAGAAGCTTCTTGGATGAAAAGCAAGACATTTTCAAAAGAAAAAGGCCAGTTACCTTTTGGAAAAAGCTCTCGAAAAACAGTAAAATTAACAACACTGAAGCAGATTCCATTAAGAACTGTAAGATTTATTTCCAAATAAATAGGCTAAAGATTGTTTTTAAAATCATCACACAACCAAATAATAATGTATAAATAAATACACATAACTATATTTACAAACAGAGGCTTAAAGATATAAAATGCATTTTGTGAACCTCTGGGCTTCAAAACTGAAATACTGTCTATGGCATGCTATATATAGATTTGATTTCTAAAAGTACTAACTTTCAACTTTCAATGGAGTATATTTTAGCACTGAATACACAATAAAGGTTTTTCAAAATGTAACTGAGAACTTACAAAGTCAAAATGTGACATGAATTCAGAGTTTTCATTTTCTTATCCACTGTGTATTACTTAAGAGTTTAAATGACCCCTCGGTTTGCATGCATATAGAAACCACATCTCCCTTTTCTAAGAAGGCAGGAAGGCTTTACAAAATTCGTTCTCTCTTTTAAGATAAGTGATCAATTCTTTTTCCTGCAGAAGAACAACAGGATTTTCACCATTATAATTTTATATGGCATGGCTGGGATTTGAATGATGGTATTCTATACTGCATTCCACCACTCATTTTTACTGTTCAGCTGGCCTTTCAATTTTTCTCTACCTCTCCTTTTTCCACCTACCTTAGCTTATTAGTTCCCTGCTGATTTCGCTCAGTTTTCTAAAGTTAATTACTCTCATTGAGTTCTGCTGTTGCCCTGTTTTCATAAAAGCTTCATAATTCTCTTCATTCTTCATGCTTTGGTCGTATAGTACTTTCTTTGTTTTAAGAGTATTTTCCCCCCCATAAATTTTAAATTATCTGTTTTGGTTCTTTTCCTCTCAATTTCCTTCTTCCCTTGGAGTCTTTCAGAGCCAAAATCCTGTTATAGCTTTCCTTTCACTCTTAGCAGGGCAAAAACCTGCAACCTCTTTTCTTTCAGCCTTTACATTCTTTCTTTTGGTAGGACAAGGATGAATTTGGCTTGCTAAAATAAAAAGCTTTTGTTCTAAATAGCGCTGTGACAAATTTTGCCACCTACTTTCAGGAAAATCTTTGGCCCTGTAAAATACATTGTTTTTTACTGCCTTTTTTTTTCAGAGGGAAGAATTTCTTTTTAAAACATTGCAGAGGTGGCAAGAAAGGTTATTTTTGCACTATTAAATGCATAAGGTGGCAAAGGAGCCTTTTCTCTCACACTTTAACACTAAAAATGCCTCAAGCGTGTTTAAAGCACAGCAACACTTAACTCATACAACTTTTTAAGTCAGAGTACTTCCCAGAGAAATCCCATAAAGAGAATTAAGCCTGAATATCAACATTGTGACATGGGATATGGTGGCTCAGTGGCTAAGATGCTGAACTTGTCGATTAGAAAGGTAGGCAGTTCAGTGATTCAAATCCCTAGCACCCTGTAAAGGAGTGAGCTCCCGTTACTTGCCCCAGCTTCTGCCAACCTAGCAGTTCAAAAGCATATAAAAAATGTAAGTAGAAAAAAAGGGACCACCTTGGTGGGAAGATAACAGCGTTCCATGCACCTTCAGCATTTAATCATGCCAGCCACATGACCATGGAGACGTCTTCGGATACTACTGGCTCTTCGGCTTTGAAATAGAGATGAGCACCACCCCCAGAGTCAAGAACAACTAGCATATAAATGCAAGGGGAACCTTTATCTATCAACATTGTATCTTCATACTTGGCTACCATTCTCTGCTTTAATTTCTTGCAATGATCTTGTGATTTCATAATGTTGTGTCACGACCTAACTAGTGCAGAAAATATTAACAGAAGTTCTTACCACCAGTAAAGCACAAGAAGCAGTTTTAATGTAAAAAAAAGATATCCAATAACTTAAGTACAATCTACAATCTCTCCATTTCCATTGGACATTTCTAAATAAATTATTCTGTTTTCACTTCCCTTTATATTTTGGGTGAATAATCTATATAATGAAAATTACCTAAATCTCCCAGTTCAATTTTCCTTTCACTGTGGCATTGCATACCGAACGTATAAATGTTGTTTATTTCAGCAGCTGATCATTTCATTACAATATGGGTGGCAAATGAGAGAGAAAGAGAGAGAGAGAGAAGATTTAATATACAAATAGCTTACTGTATTCCTTTTTTATGTCTATTAGTTGCTACAAAAAGTTATTCCCAAGTCTGGAAATTCTCAACAGATTCAGAGTTTGAATGGTTTTTTTTTTAACAAAAAGGGGTTTTTTTATTTTTAATTAAACAGAAATACAAAAAAAATCATCCTTCATTACATCCTGTAGAAAGCATGTCGACTGGTTACATATAGTTCTCGTGCATTTCTTGTTGTGGAACAAATCATATATATATAATTGTTCTATAACACCCTGTTAGGGCCTCAATTAAGGGAGGAGACATACTGTTTCCTTTTCTGCCTTTCAGCTCATCACCAGAGACCATCTAGACAGAAAGCCATGAGTTCCGTTGTGTGTGTTAGTTTTATGAGCTGATCAATAAATAAATCAGAGAGACTAGTATAGATCTATTTTTTTATATGTGTGTTACTTATTTATTGATCAGCTCATAAAACTAACATATATGTGTGTGTGTGTGTTAGTTTTATGAGCTATATGTATATATAATTAAAGTATATCCATTATTATTTCATTGCTCTTATTATGACTAAATATTTGTTAACTAAAAATCCTTCAATAACAATCTAAAACAATATAAAAGTTACTAAATTTCTATTTATTAATCATCAAGAGTTGGCTAATCTTTTATTGTCAGCTTTCATGATCAACCAGTATCTTTCCAATAGCGAAATAATCTCATCTCTCTTGCCATTTGTGGTTTCAATCTTCTATTGTTCTCCCTTGTAAGGTTGTTGTAGACTTCTTTCCGCACTTTACTGTTCAAGACAACTCTCAAATAGTATTGTTGCCCTCCTTCTGTTATTAAAAGTTATTTATCTTTGGTTATCAGATATGCTTCTGAAATAATTTGTCCTCTTACATCCATCATCAATCCTTTTTTTCCCTCTTCTTCTTGAAAACCGAGATGGAGCTTAGATTCTTCAGGTTCCCTTTTCAAAGTTCCCTTCTTTCTGCTTTTTCCCACATTTAATCCATCGGTAGTATCCTCTGTTGTCTTATCTTTATCTTCAACTGAAGGGGATATCTCTTTGATTTCTACATCTTCTTCCTCCTCCCCTCATATTTTGTTGCAATAAACACCAGTTTTTCCAATTTCTTATTGATTCTTCTATATCCTTCCAAAAGATTTTAAATTCCAGCCAAATTTTTTTGATATTCTAAAGTATCCTCATCTGGATATTGATCCATGTTGCCAAAAAGAAAAAGAAAAAGAATAAGGAAAGTTAATTACCACTGCCACTCTGGTCTCAGGCCTATTTTATCTTTTCATTTTAAAATAATTTAAGTCACAGGTTCTATTGTACTCTTCAAAGGAGAAGGATTCTGTGTTTTCTTTTTCCTTTTGCCTTCCTTTGCCTAAACAATTATCAAAGAGCACCTTTAAAAAAACAATTCAAGCCCTTGAGTCTTTATCAGTTTATATAAACAGGTTGTAAACCCTTCATCTGAATAGTTAACAATCTCCAATGAAAGAAAAATACATTGTCCAGCCTCTGACCTCCCAGGGGCAGAGTTGTTACTTTTCACTTTCTAATATGTCTCTCTTCATTATAAAAAAAATTATTTTATTATTTATTTATTTATTATTCAAATTTATAAGCCGCACCCATCTCACCACATAGGGACTCGGGGCGGCGCACAGGGAATATAAAATATAAATACACAGATATACAAAAATAAAACATTCATTAAAACTCAATTAAATTAACCCACCCTGCGCTAAAAACCCATATTAAAACCCCTGAATTAAAACTTTGGTAACTAAAGGCAGTGCAGTGTCGAGTAAAATCATGCCAGGCCGGCTTGTTGGAAGAAGTGCGTTTTTAAGTGCTGGCGGAACAGGCGGAGGTCCAAGATGACATGGAGTTCAGGGGGGAGAGCGTTCCAGAGGGTTGGGCCCATCACAGAGAAGGCTCTACCCCTGGGCGTCGCCAGCCGGCATTGCCTGGTTGACGGCACCTGGAGTAGACCCTCTCTGTGAAAGCGTATCGGTCATATTATTAGGCCCCAATTAAGGGAGGAGACATACTGTTTCCTTTCCTGCCTTTCGGTTCATCACCAGAGACCATCTAGACAGCAAGCCATGGCTAGCATGCAACACAGCCCCGGTTCGAATCCCAGTAAAGGGTATGGCCAGCTGATGAGAGCTAATAAGCTCAAAATAGATCTATCCTGGTCTCTCTCTAATTTAATTTATTGATCAGCTCATAAAACTAACATATATATAAACTAAAGGCCAACAGTGCATTCTTAAATTAAATAAGTGCTGTAAGGAACTTGCTGTTCCTCTGCAGAATCTTTTGCCAATCCAATATTCTCATCAGCAATGCAGCCTGAGAAATAACCTTGGTATTCCTGATGTTACTAATGGTCAGCAGGTATTTTCTAAATCATAACTATTTCTGACCCTGTGTCTGAAAATACAAGCCAAGGATAACCATGGGAAAACTTTTGTATGCTGTGATCCCTTTACATAAGTTTTCATATAAAGCTGTTCTCTATTCTTTTTTTGTTTGTTTTTCTTATTTCCCCTCCCCCTAATTTAATCATGTGTCATCTGAGATATCTATTTTATGTTTTGTTCCTTTTTCTTTCTATTTATATCATTTTTCAAGCCACTCATAAAATTGCCGATTCCTCTTTGTCATTTATTCTCAATATCAACCTGTTCATTTCTGCACAGTCTAATATCTTCTTTATTACCTCCCCTTCTGATGGGATTTTATCTGCTTTCCAGTTTTGTGCAAATACAATTTTAGCTGCTGTTATTATTTGTAAAATCAAAATGAATCTTCTTTACTATATTTCTCTGGTTTTATAAAAATACTTCTGTCTTAAAATCTACAGGTTGAAGCTGTTCTCTATTCATTCACAACAATTCCAATTCCATTTAGTCTGCCTTAATTTTCAGAAGTTTTAAAGTGGAAGGTTGACAAGTCATTCTGACGATGGATTTCCACTCGTCCTTTAGTTACCATGGAAGCCACAGAAAAGGCTTCATAAAATATTAAACATTTATAGGCAAAACAAACACATCACTTGAAAGCAGAACAAACACTTGAAACAACTCAATAGAAAAGGTGTGTGTGTTTCCTTTTAAAAAAGTTCAATTAATAGAATAAGATGTTATATTGTAGATAATGTAATAAAACAGTACAGAAAACAAGCATATAATTGTATCATCCAATGCTAATAGCAAATTCATTCTTTGGAGAAAGAGTACACTCTTCCTAATAGTAAATTAAATAATTCTTTAATATTTATACATTCTTCTGAACTTTGCAATGCAATTTGCTGAAAAAAATACTTTCAAGAATGTTGGTATTAAGGAGAATTGTCGTACAAATGTACATTACTTAGAAAATATTTATATTAAGCAAAGAATTAAAACAAAAAAGCTCATATTAGGAAAAATAAGTACAAAATGTGTACTGATTTCTATATGAACTCCTTTGATTAAAAATGTACAAATTAGAGGCTTGTGCAGATCATTCCACTGGTGTTAATTCTGATGTTATCTCTTAACATCAAGATTAAAATTAATCAGATGGCTAGGTTGCTCAGTGGCTAAGACGCTGAGCTTGTCAATCAGAAAGGTTGGCAGTTCAGCAGTTCAAATCCCTAATATAGGTCTCCTGCAGGGGGTTGGACTAGAGAACCTCCAAGGTCCCTTCCAACTGTTACTGTTAATGTAATAATTTAATCTCTGTTTGTCTTGGTATTGACTGTTGGTGAGGAAGTGAATAGTATTTTTGCTTCCTAATCAAGGAACTGACAAGAAGAAAAGTACACTCCCACAAACACTGACAGGGCAATCCATAGTATATACACAGCATATATAAACTTCACACCCTTCTATCAGAGAAGATGTTATCTACGTAGGGTAACAAACCAAGTTCAGAGAGCACCAAGGACTCCACAAAAAATACTAGTGTTCTGTGGACTGATGAAACAAAATTAGAACTGTTTGGGCCCATGGATCAACGCTATGTTTGGAGGAGGAAGAACAAGGCCCATGAAGAAAAGAACACCTTGCCTACTGTGAAGCATGGCGGAGGGTCAATCATGCTTTGGGGCTGTTTTGCTTCTGCAGGTACAGGGAAGCTTCAGCGTGTGCAAGGTACCATGAATTCTCTTCAGTACCAGGAGATATTGGATGAAAATGTGATGCAGTCCGTCACAAACCTGAGGCTTGGGAGATGTTGGATCTTTCAACAGGACAATGATACCAAGCATACCTCCAAGTCCACTAGAGCATGGTTGCAGAGTAAAGGCTGGAACATTTTGGAGTGGCCATCGCAGTCACCAGACTTAAATCCGATTGAGAACCTCTGGTGGGACTTAAAGAAAGCAGTTGCAGTGCGCAAGCCTAAGAATGTGACTGAACTGGAGGCTTTTGCCCATGAAGAATGGGCGAAGATACCCGTAGATCGCTGCAAGACACTTGTGTCAAGCTATGCTTCACGTTTAAAAGCTGTTATAACTGTAAAAGGATGTTGTACTAAGTACTAAGATTGAATGTCACTTGGGGGTTAAATAAAACTGATAATGATGTGAGCACAGAAAAGACATTTGTGGTTATTTCATTATAAATGTTATGTTATATTTGTCTGACCTACAAGTGCCTCTTTGATTTAAATGTAAGCAAGATGACTGAATGATCAAAATCAATGTCAAACTGGCCAAAAACACTCAATTTCAGTGGGGGTTGAATTATTTTGAACACAACTGTATGCCATCAACTCAATGTTAACTCTGGGAAACAACATAGATATACCTTTTTCAGGATGATCTTTCCCCAAATTGGTTCCTCGTTTACACTGACTGTCATGAAAAAAATTATTACATACATGATTCTGATCTTTGTAGATGTAGGCATGTTATGGCACCTAATCCTCCTTTTTAATACTTTTGTGGCTATTCTACTGAACACTAGTCTGTGGTATATTTCTTAGCTGCTGGTTTCAATACCTTCATTGTCAATTATTTCAATATCTTAATTGTCAATTATAAGGCTGATTCCTCCTTTAGCCCCATTTTTTCATCGTTCTCCTTCACTTTCATTAGCAGAGTTTGCAGATCATTTGCATTTTCAGTTATCAGAATGGTTTAATCTACATAATACAATTTATTGATGTTTCTTCCTCCAATTTTAAAAACATGTTCATCTTCTTCCAATCCAGCTGCCCTCAATATCTGTTCAGCATTTAAACTGAATAAATAATGAGACCATAAAACCTTTTATCTTTCCTTTACTGGTTTAGAGCTAATCTGTTTCATTGTGTTCCATTTTGACTGTGGTTTCTTTTCTTTATATGTCTATAAGTACTAGTTATGCATATGGATAATTTCCTAAGGACATTTCACAGCTTTGCCTACTGAAAAATGAAAACTAAAAAACAGCAAACATAGTTTCTTTTTTCTGAAAAAACGTTTTATTGGTTTTTACAAAAAATTTATTTAAAAAAAATGAAAAAGATATAAGGTAATACAAAGATATTTTGAGGACATCTATGTTTTGAGGACATCTAAGCCTCCGAGGCTTCTTACAAAAAAAAAAAAAGATAAGATAATACAAATCATTTTTCATTTCCCTACAAAGTGGAAAGAGATACAAATATATCAGTTTATATTCATGCAATCAATCATTAATTCAGTAAACATCCAAATAGCGGTTACACTATATAGAAAAAAGTCATTTGTGAGATCTAAGTCTTGTAGCAATTGTATCTTCCTCTCCCTGACCTCCAGTGGGCGGAGCCGTGGCCCCTTCTGCTCCCCCAGTTTCATCCTCCAGGATTGGGGAGTGTTTTTTAAGAAAGGCTTCCGCCCCTGCAATTGTTTTAATTCTTACTCTCCCCCCCTCCCAGAACACTAACATTCCCTCTGGCATCAACCACTTGAACCACACCCCCTTTTTATATAATCTTTTGGATAAGGAATATTTCCTCCTTATTTCTCTAATCTTTTTCGGGATCTGTTTCAAGATGGCAATCTCAGTCTGTTGGTATATTAGTTATTAAAGTTAGTTATTAGTTATTAAATTTATACCCCGCCCTTCTCCTTGTTAGGACCCAGGGCGGCGCACAGGCATTATTTAAAAACACAAAATACAATAAATATCAATTAAAATGTATTAAATTAATAAACCCATGCTAAAACCCAATATTAAAACCCTTACCAAATTATAAATTTTTCTTTAAAAAGTCAGAAACGGGGGGCTATCCTAGGCCGGCTTGTTGGAATAAATACGTCTTAAGACGTTGGCGGAAGAGGCGGAGGTCCGAGATAGTACGAAGGTCGGGGGGTAGGTCGTTCCAGAGGGCCGGGCCCGCCACAGAGAAGGCCCTTCCCCTGGGTGTCGCCAACCGGCATTGCCCCGCCGACGGCACCCGAAGAAGACCCTCTCTGTGGGAGCGGATCGGACGAAGGGATGTATGGGGCAGGAGGCGGTCTCGTATATAGCTAGGCCCTGAGCCATGGAGCGATTTAAAGATGGTCATCAATACCTTGAAGCGCACTCGAAAGGCCACAGGCAGCCAGTGCAGCTTGCGGAGAGGTGTTACGTGGGTTTGCCTTGAGGCACCCATAATCACCCGCGCGGCCGCATATTAAGGGACCGTCTCTTTGTGCTCTCAGGATCCTATCCGTCGTTGACCTTCTTACAAATTTAATATGTATCTCTCTGGGTACCTCATTTATTCTAGCATATGCTGAGTTAATTCTATAAATCAAATCAATGTCCCCCCAAATATCCTCTTTGCTCTGTTTAGTGTAATCTGCTAGCATCGAACACATTAAATCATTCAAATCTTCAGAAGCAACTTCAGGAACATTTTGAAACCTTAAAAAGTAAGACATCCTTTCAAAATCCATCCTAGACATATGACTAGCTAAATCCACAATTTGCCCTTGAGAATTTTTTATCTCTCCCCTCATCTCAGCCGTCCCCCCCTCCAATCCATCAATTCTTTGTTTATTTTCCATTAGTGCTTTCTGGGTCTCGAAAAGTTCCAATTTTGAGCTAACATTGTCTTTCCGGATTTCTTTTATTTCTTTCATAATATTTTGAAGAGTTTCCTCTTTTGCTGATAACTGTGTAGCTTCCACCTCTGTTTCTTTGGATAACATTGAAGTAATCTTGGCTTGATGTGGCTGCTTTTTTGAAGCCATAATGAAAGTATTAAGTTCTTGTCACTAATATGGCGTCTGTTGGAGAGGTAGTCCGTGAGGTGAAGAGAGAGTAAAAGTCAATATCCAAATTCAAAGTTCAATTTGCTTACAGTCCAGAGAGAGAACAATTTTTAAAAGCAATCAGATAAAAAAAAAAAAAGAAAGAAGGCACATCTGGGAAAGGTCCTAATAGTCAATTAAATCAATCCACTGTTAAAGAGTTCAGTCCCAAAGAGGAGAGAGTGCCAGCAAATTTCCAAAGTGAACATTTCCTGCTGAGAACAAAGGAACGCCATCTTCCCCGCCCTTCTGGAAACCACGGAGATCTAGTGAAAGTTCATTTCAGTTGTTGCCAGACAAAGATACAAAATATCATTGAGATTCTTAAAGTAAGAGACTTTCACTTGTAGTTTGAAAGTCGGATGTTGATTCTTCCACCTCCCCAAGCCTGGGGAACATTTCAAAACGCCGCTTTGTTTTCCTTCCTTGGAGGGGTTTTACAAACTCCCTCCTTCTTCTTTTTTTAAAATGAAAGTTGAAAGCATTAAATGAAAATCACTCACAATCCACTCTGTAGCCATGAGCCTCGGCATTGCCTCCAGCCCTCGGCTTTCAGCCCGTCTTGAATCTCAGCAGCTGTTCCGCCTCTCCATCGGCGAAGGGGACGAAAGAGGAACTCACCCCCCCCTGCGACTCATTCTCCTGCGCTTAGGTCGAAGCGGGAGCCACCCCCCCGACCGCCGTCGAGGTGGGGGGACTCACCGCAAGCCGCCCGTGCAGCGGGGGCACTTTACAAGAGCCCCCTGCCCCCGAAGGGGCGGCAGAAACAACCGAGCGGCGAACGAGCACAAGACCCGACCGTCGCCTCCAGCCAACCGGAAGGAAGTCAGCAAACATAGTTTCAATATTCAAAAAGAGAAAGGAGAAGGAAAACTACCACCTGATTAATATTTGTACTGAGCAAGATACTGAAAAAACTGCATCCAGATTAGAGTTAAAATAGTTGCAATTTACTTCCCTCTACTCTTCCTTTCCCTCTAATTAAAGTCCTACATTGACGCACTCTAAGCATTTGATGAAATGAGCTGCAGCTCACAAATGTTTAAGGCTTTCAGTTACCTTTGTTAATTAGAAATGATAGTACCAGATCTTTCTGATTTAGTGTACTGTGTCCAGATGAGGGGCACCCTGCTTTAAAAAGGGCACAGATAACCTATCAGGATTTCAGAGAACTGGCAGCTTGGTACAATGTCTGAAAAACAAGCTTTATGAAGAATAGTAAAGAGATGTATATCTTGTAAAGTGGAAGACTGAGATGAGATCTGCAACTATCTAAAAAGGGATCACATGCAGAAAGCAGGCATGAAATCATCTTATCTTCGCTACCAGTTTGGAACTGGGAGCATGCTCACGTGTGGTGCTTCTATGCATGCACAGAACCTTCTGCATATGCCCCGAGTGTCCATGAAGATGTCTGGGTGGGTGGATGGGTGGAGCCTCCTGCCACCACCTCTACTAGTTTTGTCCAAACCGAGGTGACCCAGCAGAATATCACCTCTGGCAGAAAGGATCTATACACTGGAAGGAATTGTCTGACGGTAAGATTTATTAGGCAGTGGGACAATCTGCCTAGTAGTAGTGGATTACCTCCTATGTGAAGTTTTCAAACAGGGACTAGAGGACTATTTATCAGGAATTAAACTAAATGACCAATAAGGTCATGTGAAAATCATACATTATATGATATCTATCCATATTTCTCAACATTATCCACATAGAAAAGAATCAAAGTAACCATAAATTTACATAAATTTAAACTTACATAATTAAAGTTACATAAATTTAAGGTTGTCAGAAGTGTAACCAACAAGAATAAAATAATGTTGTGAATAGAAGATTAAAGCAATCAATAAAGGGCTGATTATTTACAGGGCAAGAATGGGAAAACAACAGTGCAGGAAATGAAAAAAAAAGTTAGAAAATGACAGGGTTGCAAGGCTTTTGAGATAAAACAACAAAACCTTTAAGCTATAGCTTGGGCACTTTTTATGAGCCCAGAGTACCATCTGATCCCAGACCATTAAATAAATTTCAAATGCTGTAACTTAATTTATAGATTTATCATACCTAAAAAAAAGAGTGGCTCCAGGTAGAAATTAAAACCTCTTTGAAAAAGATGGCAATCCCACATTTCTAAAAATGTTATCTACTTCATGATAATAATTATACTTTAGTCATAAATTTCTCTTTCATAAATAACATGAGTTGGACTAATAAAGGGACCCATATGAAAATCACTGATAGACTTATTATACCTTATGGCTGAGCAGAGATGAAGTAACTTTATTCCTACACAGTGGAAGAGGGTTTTTGTTCCACATGATTGATTGATTGATTGATTGATTGATTGATTGATTGATTGATTGATTGATTGGAGTGGATTGGATTGGATTGGATTGGATTTATATGCCACCCTTCTCCCAAAGGACTCAGGGCGGCATACAACATAAGAAACACATAATACAAAAGTTAAAAAGAGATTAAATAAAGACTCCATTAAGCAATAAGCAATAAATTAATTAACAATTTACACATTATGATATAAAATAAATTAAATTTGGAATTAAAATTAATAAATTATTTTGTTCCGGCCAAGCTGGCTTGCTGAAAAAGCCAGCTTTTTAGGGCATGCCGGAAGGACGGGAGGTCGGGAATTATGCAAAGCTCTGAGGGTAGCTCATTCCAAAGGGAAGGCGCTTTCACAGAGAAGGCTGTCCCCCTGGGGGTCACTAGCTGACACTGTCTGACTGACGGCACCCTGAGGAGGCCAACTTTGTGGGATCGTACTGGACGATGGGAGGCTACCAGTGGCAGTAGGTGGTCTCACAAGTACCCTGGGCCTAAGTCATAGAGTGCTTTAAAGGTCATAACTAATACCTAGAATTACACCCGGAAAACAACCGGCAACCAGTGCAGGCCTCCTAAAAGGGAGGTAACGTGGGAGCACCTACGTACCCCCATGATAACCTGTGAGGCTGCATTCTAGACCAGCTGAAGCCTCCGGGTGCTCTTCAAGGGCAGCCCCATGTAGAGAGCATTACAGTAGTCCAGGCAAGAAAGGACGAGGGCATGAGTGACTGTGCACAGGGCATTACGATCCAGGAAGGAGAGCAACTGGAGGCTGTATGGGTCTGGATGGGGAGTAACAAACTTCGACTCAACCCGTCCAAGACCAAGTGGCTGTGGTTTCCGACGTCCCGGTACAGCCAGTTGACTCCATCACTGGCCATCAGGGCGAGTCATTAGCCCCCGTGGAAAGAGCCCACAACCTAAGCATCCTCCTGGACTCCCGGCTGTCCATGGACAACCATGTGACGGCCATGGCCAGGGGGGCTTTTTACCAGGTTTGCCTGGTACGCCAGCTGCGCCCCTTTCTTGACCAGGATGTCCTCCACACAGTCACTCAAGCACTCGTTACATCCCGCCTAGACTACTGTAATGCTCTCTACATGGGGCTTCCCCTGAGGTGCACCCGGAGACTGAAGCTGGTGCAGAATGCGGCCGCGCGGGGGATCTTGGGAGCCTCACGGCATTCCCATGTAACACCTCTCCTGCGCGAGTTGCACTGGCTACCTGTAGTTTTCAGGGTGCACTTCAAGGTGCTGATAACCATCTTTAAAACGCTCCATGGCACGGGGCCTAGTTATTTGCGGGACCGCCTCCTACCACATACATCCCTTCGGCCGATTCGCTCCCACAGAGAGGGCCTTCTCCGGGTGCCGTCTGCCGGGCAGTGCCGGTTGGCAACCCCCAGGGAAAGGGCCTTCTCTGTGGCGGGTCCAGCCCTCTGAAACGACCTACCCCCCAAACTCCAGACCACCACGGACCTCCGCCTCTTCCGCCAACGTCTCAAGACTCATTTCTTTCACCTAGCCGGCCTAGCCTAGACCCCGAGACCATTCCTACAGACTGAGTTTTAATTGATCTTAATTTTTGGTAATTTTTAGTTGTATTTTTAGCACAGGGTATTTCAAATTTAATTAGATTTTAATATTTGTAATTGTATTTATCTATATGTTTGTATGTTTATATTTTGTATGTCCCTTCTGGGAGATAGATGCGGTATAAAAATAAAATAAAATCAAAAATCAAATCAAAAACGGACATACCAGGCAAACATGGTAAAAGGCCCCCCTGGTCATGGCCCTCAGGTGTTCTTCTAAGCCACGCATCTAGGATGACTCCCAGATTGTGGGCCCTCTCTGAGGGGGCTAAAGTTTCTCCCCCATCACCAAAGTTGGAACAAGGTGGACAAATCGGGTTGACGGGAACTACAGCCACTCAGTCTTGGAGGGATTGAGCCTAAGCCTGTTCATCCCATCCAGATCTGCACAGCCTCCAGGCATTGGGACATCACATCGAGGGCATTGTTCGGGTGGTTTGGGGTAGAGATGAAAAGTTGGGTATCATCAGCGTATTGATGATACCATACCCCAAAACCACAGATGATCTCGCCCAGCGGTTTCATATATATGTTTAACAGGAGGGGTGAGAGAACCGACCCCTGGGGCACTCCACAAGTGGGGTGCCTCAGGGTCGACCCCTGTCCTCCAGTCAATACGAACTGCGATCAATCCAACAGGTAGGAGGAGAACCACCGCAAAACAGTGTCCCCCACTCCCAATCCCCCAAGTTGGATACCATGGTTGATGGTATCGAAAGCCACCAAGAGGTCTAATAGGACCAGGACAGAGGAGCAGCCCTTGTCCCAGGCCTGCCAGAGATCATCAACCAACATGACCAATGTAGTCTCCGTGCTGTACCCAGGTCTGAAACCCAACTGAAATGGATACAGTTAGGCAGCTTCATCCAGGTACTGGAGGAGTTGACGTGCTACCACACTCTCAACAACCTTCGCTACAAAGTGAAGGTTGGAGACCGGATGATAGTTGGCTAAAAAAGCTGGATCCAGGGAAGGCTTCTTAAGGAGGGGCCTCACCACCGCCTCCTTCAGAGTGGTAGGAAAGAACCCCTCTCTCAATGAAGCATTGGTAATCACCTGGAGCCAGCCCCGTGTCACCTCCCGGGAAGCCGAAATTAACCAAGAGGGACATGGGTACAGCACACAAGTGGCAACACTAAGTCTCCCCATAATCCTGCCCATGCCCTCAGGGGTCACAGGATCAAACTCATCCCAGATGGTCTCCACAAGATTCATCCCCATCGACTCACCCAAATCTACCCAGTTGGAGTCCAAGCCTGTCCATATCTGAGTGATTTTATTCTGCAGATACTGAACAAATTTTTCAGCCCGACCCTGCAAGGGGTCTTTCCCAGTTCCTTGGTTAAGTAAGGAATGGGTCACCCTAAACAGGGCAGCTGGACAGTTATCTGCGAATGCGATAAGAGCCGTTTTGCCGCTTTTATCACATGCTTTTTAGAACTTTGAGGCATATGATTTACATAGCTAAAGGCTCACAACATTAAGACTGGGACCATACACAAAACAAGACCATACGTTCCCTCCAACTAAAGCACAGGTAGTCCTCAACTACAAGAGGTGACCTGGCTCAGTGACTAAGATGTTTGAGCCTATGGAGGCTTATAGAGTGCTGCTGGGGGCTGGGGGGGCAAAAACGGCCTGTTTTAGGCAAATTTCTGCCCTCCCCAGCCCCCAGGAGATCTCTGGAAGCCTCCATAAGGCAAGCAAAAAAAGGAGGCAAACAAATGCTGTATTTGATGTATAAGATGCACCCAGATTTCCAGCCTCTTTTTAGAGGAAAAAAGGTGCATCTTATACTCTGAAAAATACGGTAATCTTGACCTCTGTGACACTTTGGCAGTGTAGCTTCCACAAGGAAAAGGGATTACTCACTCCTGATTTCAACAGAGCCAATATCTATATAAATAAAAATGCAAAATAGTTTGTACGAAGCAGCTAATCTCAAAAACTACTGCACAAATTTTCCTCAAATTTTGACACAATGTTCCCAAGGACTTCCGATAATAGAATACGAACTTATTTTGTGGCTAGCACACGTGTGTCATGTGCAAGGTACACAAATGTAAAATGTACCCACTGATCATGTTTTCACCTCCCTGTAGCCCCGCCCACCTGGCATTTCCAACAGTCATTTCCTCAAGAACACTGTATGGACGCCTAAAAGAGCAAGACAAGGCACAGAGGATAGCAAACTTCCAGGTGGCCCATAGAAAGAGAGAGGGAGGGAGAAATACAGTTTAATAAAAGAGGGACTAGCGGAGACATGATAGCAGCCTTCCAATATCTCAGGGGTTGCCACAAAGAAGAGGAAGTCAAGCTATTCTCCAAAGCACCAGAGGGCAGAACAAGAAGCAATGGGTGGAAACTAATCAAGGAGAGAAGCAACTTAGAACTGTGGAGGAATTTCCTGACAGTTAGAACAATTAATCAGTGGAACAGCTTGCCTCCAGAAGTTGTGAATGCCCCAACACTGCAAGTCTTTAAGAAGATGTTGGATAGCCATTTGTCTGAAATGGTATAGGGCTTCCTGCCTAGGCAGGGGGTTGGACTAGATGACCTCCAAGGTCCCTTCCAACTCTGCTATTGTATTATTGTATTACAGTAGGTAGGTAGATAGGGGAATAGATAGAGAGGGAGAAATTAGGTAGGTAGGTAGGTAGGTAGGTAGGTAGGTAGGTAGGTAGGTAGGTAGGTAGGTGGAGAAAGGAAGAAATACAGTAGGTAGGTAGGTAGAGGGATAGATAGAGAGGGAGAAATACAGTAGGTAGCTAGGTAGAGGGATAGATAGAGAGGGAGAAATACAGTAGGTAGCTAGGTTGGGGGTTATATGGTGGTTGTGTGTATGTGTGCAGGTGTAGATCTACACACAGATTGCTTGGCCATATAACCAGACTGGGCCACAGCAACACGTGGCTGGGTATAGCTAGTATTATATAAAAGAGATTGAAGAAGGAAGAAGGAAGTAGTTGTTTATTTGATTTTTGAATCCCTCTATGTGACTATGATGCATTCTGTCTGAACAGACAAATCCTTGCTTCCCAAGAGGATACAATCTACCTATAAGAAAGAGAAAAACATTGAGAAAAAGAAAATAAATAGCCATCTATATCTCTATTTATAGATCTCTCTATTTCAAGCTTGAAACATTAGAAAATAGAGTTTAAGAAGAAAAGACCAAAATTACATAGGAGAAGTCACTCTGGGAGGGTCTTGAAGAATGGAGAGCTGGCACCATATGAGGGTTCATACAGGCATGTAAAGCAAAATGTATAGTATGTTAGTCACCATGTTTGTATTAAAATGTTAGGAGGTGTTTTTTTAAAAACTTTAGACTATTTAAAAGTCCTTTAAAGAACAGCTTTGTAGTAAATATTCTGAAATGAACAGACTTAAGCCTACACATCTGCATTCAGTTGAAATTATTATGCTTAGTTGATTATCAAAAAGAATAGAAGCACATTCTTTTGGTACAATGTAGATTCTCTTTTTTTACAAAAACAGGACATTCATGCCACATTCTTTTCTGCCCTTCTACCCTTGGGGTTTGCAAATGTTTAAAATCTGAGTTCCTTTCCTCCCCAGGACGATGCAGTTGTTTCATATAATAAAACTGTTGACATATTGTATACTCAGTTTGATGGTGGGTGGAAACACAGCCACCTCCAGTCAATCGTCACTGACTTCAGAATAGTTGACAACAAAATTCCATTTGTCCTGTTTGGGAATCATGTGTTGAATCTTTTAAATTATTTGTAATAAGTAAATTCAAACAGGTAATCTCCAATGAATGAATCTCTTTTAGTATTCACTAATACATAGTACTTCAGCCTAGCACCCAAACAACTTTATTCTGCCGATATTTTACATCATAATTTATGTACTTAATTGTAATTCTTGCTTATGTCTTACTCCTTCTTAAATAAAATTAGGATTTGAATTAACAAAAGTCTGTAACAGAGAAAAATCCCACTCTATATTTGTTGCATGATTCACTAATCTGAACATGAATGCTGATAGGATTAAGACAAGAGGTTAGTAATTTATACTAAAATGAGTCAAGTACATGCTTCCTTAGCAGGGCCTCTGACATCTTAAAATGATCCATTTATATTCAATTTGGATACAGAAAAACAACCAGTTCCATCAAATCAGGATGAAAGGAGACAAGACCATACCACATATACATGCAGACACAAAATAGCAACTTTGTATAAGTAATTAACTTGACTGCACAAGGGCTCTTAATAATCAATATATTTCTTGCAACATGCTGGGTATCTCATACCAATACAATAATTTCATTCACTCATTCATTCCTTTTGTCAAAACAAATATTACTCTGATAATTAGTTTATTATAAACAAATTTTAAAATGTTCTCCCAAATAACATTTTCTAACTAATAATTATCACCGTAAACTGCACCCATGTTGCTCTAGCAGGCTTTGGAAATATTGCTTTATAAAATTGCACATCCATAATCATTATTTTGTATTATCAGCCTGAAACAGAAATGCTGGAGGCAAACTTTCAAAATTTTGTTTGAATTTTTCAAAATTCAATTTCTACACCCAGCCAACTTATCTATTTGACTCTAGGTGATTTACAATTCTAAAATGTAATAAAATTAAATTATAATTAAAACAATGAAAACATCCATAAAATAAATGACTACAAACAGCAGCTGTGATTATATCCTATATCTTATCTATACAGATAAGATATCGCTAGTCAAGAAGAATCTATTAAGAAGTACCGGAAACAACATATTTATTTTAAACTCTTCTCCTTTGTAATCCAAGAGAAGAAAGCAATCCAAGTCACTCTTCTGATTTGTTATTTCTATATCTTCTTTAATTGTCAAGTCATCAACCAGTTTAAATCCAGCATGTCATCTTTGACCAAATTATTCTTATGCTGACATATTTAAAACTATATTCAAACCCACATTCAAATCAGCCTCACTCTGTTTAATCCAGTAAAATCAGTTGTTCTCTCATAACTTCATTTGGATCCAATTTTATAATAGCAGGCAATTTTAAGATTAATTTCTGGATGTGTTGTTCCCAAATATCCTTAAATTCTTTTACACTGAAATAATGTTGCTCCATTCTGTATTAGTGGGTGTGTTCTCCTTTAATTATGAACTTTATTTCTTTCTGGTTCTCTCTTGCCAACCTTCAAAAAACCTTATCACATTCATTAGCTGTTCACCAGGTCTTCTTCCCACTGCAGTTCTTGGCTCAGCCTCAGTCCATCATTATGCCCCATTACTTTGTCAAAACAATCTCTTTTCTTATGAGTAACTACTTGCCTTGCAATTGAGTTAATTTTTGACCACAAAACGTTATGTTGTACATTATCATAAGGTAGCAGGCAAGAAATATATAACCTCATATATTACATTGCATTCTTTTTCAGGTAATGCCTTTTCAGGAGGATGTGTGCTTGTTAATCATTACACCAGCTTAAAATGTTCCATGTATACTCCTAGCCAGGGGTGGGCAAACTTTGCAACTTTAAGTCTGAAGGACTTCAGCTCCCAGAATTCTTCAGCCAGTTTTGCTGGCTGGAGAATTCTGGGAGCTGAAGTCCTTCAGATTTAAAGTTGCAAAGTTTGCCCACCCCTGCTCCTAGGCCTCAACTGTTGTTAATTTATTCAGCACACAGGTCAGCACCAGAGCAGGTATTTTGAAATAATTATATCAAATAAAGTCATATCTTCTTTCTCTCTACTTCGCTTCATGATGTACAAATGGAGCCAGGAGATCTCTGCAGCCATCTCTTATATAAATCTCATTTCCGTAGAGTCTGAGCCAAACATAATGATATTCACAAATGGATTCATCACCACGTGGAAGGTGTTTTTTTCTTGTTTTATAATTTAAAAAGTGTATTTTATAGTCAAGTGCTTAGTTAACAATTTAACATCTATGGGAACCATGATGTTCATTATGTTTTTAATTACTTTAGGAACAACATCTTGCAACACTGGAAAATTTTATGAGATTTTCATTCTTCTGATGAGATATCAAGGTTAAGATCATTGCAATCTTTGATGATGTATTCCATTTAAAGACATTTTTTCAAATTCAATTCAAATTTAATTTGTAGAACCGCTCCCTCTCCCCACAGGGACTCGGGCGGTGCACAGGCAAAGTAAAAACAATAAATATACCAATATAAATACATAATATAAAAACAGATTAAATCTATTCCTGTGCTAAAACCCGTTAAACTAAAATACCCAGCAGCTATAAATAAGTTTAAAACCCCATAGAAAGAGAGACTAGCCTAGGCCGGCCAAGCGGAAAAAGTGTGTTTTTAATTTCAGACGGAAGGAGCGGAGGTCCGTAGTCGTTCTAATATTGGGGGGAAGGTCGTTCCAGAGGGCCGGGCCCGCAACAGAGAGAGCCCTTCCCCTGGGCGTCGCCTGCTGACACAGTCTAGTGGACGGCACCCGGAGAAGTCCCTCTCTGTGGGAGCGAATCGGCCGTGAGGATGTATGAGGCAGGATCCGATCCCGCAGGTAGCTAGGTCCCGAGCCATCCTGCGGGATCGGATCCTGCCTCATACATCCTCACGGCCGATTTTAACAAACAAGCCTGGTAACTATGATTGGATTTAGCCTGATGCTAAAAAGATTTTTGACTTCTATTTTGGCATTATTTGTCAATCCATTTATTATGCCTTACTTAAGGAACTATGTTTGCTTTAACTTGAAATGTGAATTCAGCCCTAATTTCTAGATTGCCTTACACAAATATTAACTAATGTGAGAGGTTAAATAGGTTAAATAGAACTGTTAATGACCTCAAAGATAGAACAAGATTGGACAAGAAAACTACCTACATTACTCATGCAAATTCAAGGGAATGAAATAGAATTGTTATATAGCCAATATTCAAAACACATAAAATTTCCAAAAATGTGTTTAAAAGAATATGATATAGTCTCAGAATATGATATAGTATCATTCACAAGCTAAGCAATGCAGTTTTCGTGCACAAATCAAAACCATGGAAGTCTAAATGCACCATGAATTTTAAATCAGTCTTATTTATATTTATATGGAGAGAACCAAAAATTCATGACTGGGAGAAAAAGAACACAAGCACAACAAACAATGTTCTTTCTGCACCAACTTAGAAAGCTCAAAGTGCCCAAGGAGCTGCTGATTCAGTTCTACAGAGGAATTATTGAGGCTGTCATCTGCAGCTCTATAATTGTCTGGTTTGGCTCTGCAACCAAAGAAGACGGACACAGACTTCAATGGATAATTAGAACTGCAGAAAAAAACAATTGTTACCAACCTGTCTTCCATTGAGGACCTATATACTGCACAAGTCAAAAAGAGATCTGTGAAAATATCTACAGACCCCTCACATCCTGGACATACATTATTTCAACTTCTATCCTCAAAATGACTATAGGGCACTGCACCACCAAAACAACTACACACAAGTCAGTTTTTTCCCCATATGCCATCACTCTGCTAAACAACTAATTTCCACAACACTGTCAAACTATTTACTAAGACTGTATTACTATTCTTCTTCTTATCCTTTTATTACCTATGTCCTCCCACTTATGACTATAACTATGTTGCTTATATCTTTATGTTTTATATTGTTTTATTTGATTCCTAGTATGATTTGATTGCTTATTAGTAACCTATGACTATCACTAAGTGTTGTACCTTATGATTCTTGATGAATGTATTTTTTTTTCTTTTATGTACACTGAGAGCACATGCACCAAAGACAAATTCCTTGGGTGTCCAATCAAACAATCAATAAAGCATTCTATTCTATTCTATTCTATTCTATTCCAGGAAAAGTATATAATGAGTTAAATTACACAAATATCTCTTTTTAAAAGCAATGCATTTTCAATCCTGAAATATTAAAAAATAAAATATTCTGCCAAGAATGAGAAAAGTTCCTTTGAGATAATATAAAACATGGAGAAATATGTAAACTTAACAAAAGAGCATAGGGTTTTTTTCCTTCCATTGTGAGAGAACTATAATTTTAGCCAACTAGTAGGTGTTACTTTTGAACAAAATAGAGCTGATAAAGCCATACATTTCACTACTATAAATATAACCGTCATTTTTCAAGAAGGCTTCAGAATATCAAGCTCTCTTTAAAGCTTTCAGAAATTTGCATAACGACTCATGCAAGGAGGAAAAACCATATTTTTAAAAAATTAGTCAAATTATAAAATCTCTACTAAACTTTAATTTTAACATATTTTGCAATTTTATGATTCAAAGTTCTAAATAAATGATAAAACTATTATGCATTGCAATATTTATGTACTAATAAAATACATATTACATATATACATATAAATACCCAAGTACGTATATGCTACTACAATTAACATATACTAATCATTCTATACAAGTAGAGTCAAGTTATATCTTTTCAGAATGTAGTGCATCGTTTTTCCAATAGTGTAAGAGCTCAGAAAATAACTTAAACTAGTAATTTCAGAGGCAAGACCAAAATATCTTGGCTTTATTTAGAATGTCCAAAGTCATTACATGATATTCTTGGCAAGTCAGAAGTTCCTTTTTATATTATCCATAGTTTTGCACAAAAAGTGAACTCCTGAAACAATAAACTGAAATGAAATGAGGTGCACCTCTACTGGTTTCATTAGAAATGATGAAATCGTTTCATTAAAAGTGAGAATTCAAAATGATTTTCTCTGAATAAGATATGAGACTGATGTTATCACCTATGGTGGTAAAAACACAAATTGGTACTTCTTGACTAGAGATCATTCCAAAGTTTTACAAACAACCTCTATCTTTATGATAAGGTCCTTATCATGATGTATGTATAAGCAACATTAAAAATAGAAAAGATTAAGATGCAGTAGAGTATTAACTCTATCTATATGATAAGACTATCTGTTTCTGCTAATCAAAAATGGCAACAAAGACAGCACATAGGATGTCCCAAAAGACTTAGTGCAATTTATGCTTCAGCGTTTTAAAATTGCATTAAAACTTTGTATATAGTCTATATGCATTCTGTATATAAATTCTATTTCTCCTGCTTTAAAAGTATAGACTCTTTCAAATTAAACTCAACCTCTGATAATCATGTCAATACAATCATGCAGTACAGTGATTGCAGTACAGTGTACAATCATGCAAAAATGTTTGTTAATACTTTTTCCAGAATGTTTTTCAACTTCCCAGTCCACCCTATTCCCCTAGCCTTCCATGGTGATCTCCAATCTAAGTATTCAGTGGACTGGATATTGCCTAGCTTCAAGTCAAACAAAGTCAGTTACAGTAAGTGTTGGCACCTGCCAAAATCTAATAAAGGTTACATACTTTAATAATGACTGAAGATGATATTTTCTGCTTGGAGCTATCCAGGGTCCTGCAACCCCAGTCTGGTCCCATGTGCCTGAGTAAGTCAAAAAGGGCTTTGATGAAATCGAAATCAAATGGATTTTTTAAAAAATGGATGGCTGTTTATTTTACCAAGAATTGCTTTTAATATGTTAATCAAAATTCTATCTTTGTTAAAGAATAAATTTCTGCAATATTGGTTAGCTCTCCACACCTACCCAAAATTTAGGTCAATGGTTGGAATCAATCTTTCTTTAGACTGATTTCCTTTTCGTTCTATTATTTCAAATAAGAAAGTTACAAATCAAACATGGGGGAAATACACTGTTTAAATGTCAGCATTTTAAGACTGTAAATATCTTCAAGACAGTCTAATATAAATGTCACAAAGGTGCTCTTTTTCAAGAGACAAGTGAACATTTCTGAGTTTTTCTTTGAAGACAACACAGTTCTAGGCTGCATAAACAGAGGGATAGAATCTAGATCACGTGAAGTGTTAATGCCACTGTATAGTGCCTTGGTAAGGCCACACTTGGAATACTGCATACAGTTTTGGTCGCCACGATGTAGAAAAGACGTGGAGACTCTGGAAAGAGTGCAGAGAAGAGCAACCAAGATGATTAGGGGACTGGAGGCTAAAACATATGAAGAACGGTTGCAGGAACTGGGTATGTCTAGTTTAATGAAGAGAAGGACCAGGGGAGACATGATAGCAGTGTTCCGATATCTCAGAGGGTGCCACAAAGAAGAGGGAGTCAAACTATTCTCCAAGGCACCTGGGGGCAGGACAAGAAGCAATGGGTGGAAACTAATCAAGGAGAGAAGCAACTTATAACTAAGGAGAAATTTCCTGACAGTTAGAACAATTAACCTCTGGAACAGCTTGCCTCCAGAGGTCATGAATGCCCCAACCCTGGAAGTCTTCAAAAAGATGTTGGATAGCCATTTGTCTGAAATGGTATAGGGCTCCTGCCCACGCAGGGGGTTGGACTAGAAGACCTACAAGGTCCCTTCCAACTCTGCTATTGTATTGTATTGTACATTTCGCTTCTCATCCAAGAAGTTTCTGCAGCTCTTGGAAGAGAAATCTGAAGAAGCTTCTTGGATGAGAAATGAAACATTTTCAAAGGAAAACCAGAAAGTCCAGTTGCCTCTTGAAAAAGCACCTTTGGGACAACCATGACCTGGATAACTGAGAATGATGCTTCTTCAGATTCTTAAATCTCAGGTAATATGTAGCTCAGAAGATTAAAACTAGTATGAAATATGCTCAGAAAAAAAGTAGCAACTAGTAACATTGTGTAAGAATCTATGGTTTCATATTCAGTTTGGCCAGTGCCAGTCAGTTTCAAAGCCATAGTTGGATACAATAAAATGTTTAGAAAATATTTCTTAAAGTTGGCCCATGAGAAATTATTTGTCATGATCCCTGCTGGAGAAATAAAAGAAGGTTATTGTCTTGATAATCAACCCCTCAAAGCAAAGGAAAATATCATTTAGGTGTGATAGTTTTAATATTAAAATGCTCTTGGATTTGCATTAAATATATCAAACCAAACACTATTTAGGCAAGATAAGGCACACTTGCAAATAAAATAATTTGATTCTAAAGAAAGATCAGTTCTATACTGTATTTCTCTGAGTATGATATTTTAAGTGTTTTAATATGCATAAATTGGTTGAAGGAATATTTAAAGGAATATTTTATACATTATGTAGAGGCAAACTTAGTTATCCACCAAATGTGCATTCAACAGATGTTCAAAAGCCACTTAAAGCTACTTTCTCAAAATACACCTGTATAGTTTAACAATATTTATCTTTTGTCAACTCTGTTGTCAAACACAATGCATGAAGTGGATATATACAGTGGCACCTCGGTTCACGAAAGCTTCTGTTCACGAACAACTCGGTTCACAAACAGAAAAGTTCATCAAAATATGCTCCGGTTCACGAACTCCGCTTCGGTTCACGAACAGAAAAGTTCATCAAAATATGCTCCGGTTCACAAACTCCGCTTCGGTTCACAAACAGAAAAGTTCATCAAAATATGCTCCGGTTCACAAATTCCGCTTCGGTTCACAAACTCCGCTTCGGTTCGCGACCAGAGTCAGTTCAAGAATTAAAACCCAAAAAAAAGATCAGAACGGATTAACTGGATTTACATTAAACCCTATGGGAAACTGTGCCTCGGTTCACAACCAATTCGGTTCGCGACCAGAGTCAGTTCACGAATTAAGTTCCTGAGGTACCACTGTATTTATATACATGTAGTCCACAATGATACTAACTGAGACAAAAAACTATTTCATTAAGTCAGAAGACCACCTTACCATGCAACTTAGAGAAGACAATTCCAGCAGTCCTTGCTGCCAATGAGGACAGAGAGGATCATTAAGTGAGGACCTCATGTAACTGCAGTTTCCAAATTCCTGCCCCCTTTCCCATTGATTTTGCTTTTCAGAAGCCAGCAGAGAAGGTTGCAAATGATGATCATATGACTGCAGGATGCTGCACCAGCCAAACATATGCCAGACCAGTCATAACCACTACTTGGTTAATGCCTTTGTAAGCTTGAACAGTCACTGAATGAAGGAGTCATTAAATGAGGACCCCCTGTACATTATCTACATTTCAATGATAATTCTGAACATTTTAATGTGAGACATTATGTCATAGTAGAATTGTAGATAATTGTATTGTATGAAGGAGAAATAATAAAAATAAAACTGGAAACAAGAAATGTGCCAAATAATAAAATTGCTTTTTTTAATCTGTTCTATCTGAAATAATTTGCTAAAGGATATTACTAAAATAGTAATTATTAATCTCTGAATAATTATATTTATGTTATTATATTGTGTAGGTATGAGAATAACGCAGCTGTCAATTTTTAGTATCCAAAGAACCATAAAGTTGTTTTTTTCTTGTACTGTAGCCACAGTAGTAGCACAGATTGATTTTCAAACAGATGGCAGTTTTCAAAAATATTTTCAAACACTACAAGAAAGTCATCCATATAAAGAAGAAGAAAATTAAAGTATTCTACTGGAATAGGATAAAGCTGCACTTTAGATCCCAGCCTTGACTTCTTTTATGTGGTATCCTAAAACTGATCTTTGATATTGCAATGTCCGTCTGTATGTCATACTAGCTATACCCGGCCACACATTGCTGTGGCCCGGTCTGGTTAAATAGCCAAACAATCTGTGTGTAGATCTACACCTGCACACACAAACACGTACACACAACCACCGTATAAACCCCAACCTACCTACCTACTGTATGTCTTCCTGTCTCCCTCTACCTACCTACCCACCTACTGTATTTTTCCCTCTCTCTCTTTATCCCTCTACCTACCTACCTACTGTATTTTCCCTCTCTATCCCTCTTCCTACCTATCTACCTACCTACCTACCTACCTACCTACCAACTGTATTTTCCCCCTCTCTCTCTTTCTCCCTCTACCTACCTACCTACCATATTTTCCCTCTCTCTCTCTTTATCCCTCTACCTACTTACCTAATGTATTTCCCTATCTGTCTCTATCCCTCTACCTACCTACCTACCTCCATATTTTCCCTCTCTCTCTCTTTATCCTTCTACCTACTTACCTAATGTATTTTCCCTATCTCTCTCTATCCCTCTACCTACCTACCTACCTAATGTATTTTCCCTCTCTCTCTCTTTATCTGTTCAACACATATATGAAGCCGCTGGGCGAGATCATCTGTGGTTTTGGGGTAGAGTACCATCTCTATGCTGACGACACGCAGCTGTATATATCTACCCCAAACCACCCCAACGATGCCGTAGAGGTGATGTGCCAGTGCCTGGAAGCCGTGCGGGCCTGGATGGGAAGGAACAGACTCAGACTCAACCCGTCCAAGACTGAGTGGCTGTGGTTTCCAGCATCCCGGTACAACCAGTTGACTCCATCACTGGCCATAGGGGGTGAACATCTAACCCCTGTGGATGGGGCCGCAACTTGGGCGTCCTCCTTGATGCACGGCTGTCCATGGAAGATCAAGTGACAGCCGTGGCCAGGAGGGCGTTTTACCAGGTTCGCCTGGTACGCCAGTTGCGTCCCCTATTGGATCGGGATGCCCTCTGCACAGTCACTCATGCCCTCGTGACATCCCGACTGGACTACTGCAATGCTCTCTACATGGGGCTCCCCTTGAGGTGCACCCGAAGGCTTCAGCTTGTCCAGAATGCAGCCGCGCAGGCAGTTATGGGAACCTCTAGGTTTTCCCATGTAACACCGCTCCTGCGCGAGCTGCATTGGCTGCCTGTCGTCTTTCGGGTGCGCTTCAAGGTGTTGGTTATCATTTTTAAAGAGCTCCATGGCACGGGACCTAGCTATCTGCGGGATCGCATCCTGCCCCATACATCCCTGCGGCCGATTCGCTCCCACAGAGAGGGACTTCTCCGGGTGCCATCCACTAGGCTATGCCAGCGGGCGGCGCCCAGGGGAAGGGCCTTCTCTGTGGCGGGCCCGACCCTCTGGAACGACCTGCCCCCCGAAATTAGAACAACTACGGACCTCCGCTCCTTCCGTCAAAAATTAAAAACGCACTTTTTCTGCTTGGCCGGCCTAGGTTAGTCATCTGTTTATTGTTTTAATTGGGTTCTTAAGGGGTTTAGTTTTTAGTATTCTGGGTTTTTAGCGCAGGGATAAATTGTTTAATCTGATTTTATATATATTTATGATGTATTTATATTTGTATGTTTTTTAATACTCCGAGTCCCTTCGGGGAGAGGGAGCAGTCTACAAATTAAATTTATTATTATTATTATTATTATTATTATTATTATTATTATTATTATTATTATTATTATTATTATTCCTCTACATACCTACAATGCAGTCTCTTGAGACCAAAAATGGGCCACATTGGTGTGTGCCACCCCCCATTCCTAGTTTTGGACCTAGTAGGCATCCATGCAGCCTCCTGGGACCAAAAATGGGCCACCTGGGAGTGTGCCACCCCCTTGTAGGCCTGCCTGAAGCCTCCTGGGACCAAAAATGGGCCACATCGGAGTGTGCCATGTGTGAGGGAATGTTGGAAGCTTATTCAGTTGCTGAGGAAATGACCGTTGGAAATGTGAGGGGCATGTGCATGATGCATCATAAGAAGCAGCCGAGGGGGAGGAGCTTAAGGGAGGTGAAAACCTCAGAAGTCCGTACCTTTTATATTTGTGCTGCTTGACATGGCCCAGGTGTGCCAGCCACAAAAACTGTACATATGATTGCTTCGGAGGTTCTTGGGAACATTGTGTGAAAATTTGGTGCCGATCAGTGCAGTACTTTCTGAGATTAGTGACTGCACAAACTATTTTAAATTTTTATTTATATAAAGAGCAATCACTATTCCTTTTTTATATATAATAGAGCCAAGAAAGCTAAATAAATAAATAATATAAGTAGTTAATCATGAATAAGTAGTTAATTATTGGGACCAGGATTCCTACAGTAAGTGTCATATTTGTATCATGTGACCATGCCAAATTATGGCAGTTCTGTTGCCATCATTAGGCAAATTCCTTATGGTCATTAAATATGTCATCATATGATCACCATTTGTGACTTTCTGCCAGCTCCCATTGACTTTGCTTGTTGGAAGCTTGTAGTGAAGGTTGCATCATAATTGCAATTTGGTTGCCAAGCACCTGAATCACAATCATGTCATGTGGGGGCACTGCTGAAATTAAGACAATTGCTTATAAGTGTCTGTTGTAACTTTGAAGAGTAGCTGAACAAGGAGTCACTGAATGAAGATAATACAATACAATGCAATGCAGTGCAGTGCAGTGCAGTGCAGTGCAATGCAATGCAATACAATACAATACAATACACAATAGAATATAACAAAAACAATATACTGAATTTCCTGCAATTACATTGGCGTTATTGTAGCATACCTTCAACACCTAATGGACACACAGTCTTCCTTAAGCAATATCAGTAAAGCAATGAGTAGCTATGGTTTTTCAGAATGCATTTCAACATGAATATTTTGTGCAATATTGTTATAAATATAGCAAAAACATACAGGAATTGGGGAAGTAATCTGGGATTTCAGAAAATTTTGATTTGATATTATATATTATAAAATACTGTATTTGAATGGCAACAACTATATATGCAGCAACTTTCTAGTTTATATGCCTACATTAAATTGTTTTAAAATATGCAAGTGGCCCTCATTTAATGACCACTCATTCAGTGACCATTCAAACTTGCAACAGTGCTGAACAGGTAAGTTACAACCAATATAAGTCCCCATATGTGTGTGTGTGTGTGTGTGTGTGTGTGTGTGTGTGTGTGTGTGTGTTTTATGAGCTGATCAATAAATAAATAAATAAATTTATTGATCAGCTCAAAAACATAACACACATATAAAAAAAATTACACAACGGAATTCATGGTTCTCTGTCTAGATGGTCTCTGGTGATGAGCTGAAAAGCAGAAAAAGAAAAAGCAGTATGTCTCCTCCCTTAATGGGGCCCTAACAGGAAGTTGTGAAAACAATTATCTATACTAAATACTCCTGTCTTAGCTGATGCAATGGGTAGAGCCGGTTAGGCTGTATTGCTAGGCTTCTGCCTTGGATGCATTGCAGCCCCAGTTCGAATCCAGTGGGGTGTGGCCAACTGATGAGAGCTAATAAGCTCGAAATAGATCTATCTTGGTCTCTCAAATTTAAATTTATTGATCAGCTCATAAAACTAACGTGTGTGTGTGTGTGTGTGTGTGTGTGTGTGTGTGTTCTGAGGTTTTCGCGGGTGTTTGTATGTAGGTCTTTGGTTGTTCGGGTTTTCTCCCGCGTAGAATTGGAAGTATCTTCACGACGTTTCGATGAAGTCTCATTCATCATCTTCAGGCTGGTGCTTTCAGCTTGGAGCTTCCAGGAGCAATGTGAGATCTCAGCCATTTCCTCTTTTTAACCGCCAGTGGGGGTGTGAACTGATTGGGTGGGAGCTTGGCTACATTCTGATTGGGTGGAGGTGTGTTCTGATTGGTAGGGGGCTTGGCTGTGCTCTGATTGGATGTGAGTTTGGCTGTGCTCTGATTGGCTGGGGGCATGTTCTGTTTGGGTGGGGGCCTGTTAGTCTGAGTTGCAGGGGGATTTGAGCTGGTGAGCTGCGTTACTGTTGTTTGGCTTCGCATTTGTGGTCGTGCCATGTCTCCGTGGTGGACATCAGTTTGCTTCATGTATGGATTGGAGGGGTTTAAAGTGGCTAATAATGCAGCTGTGGTCTGGCTTCTGGTTTGTGGTCGGGCTTCTGGTTTGTGGTCATCATCGGTGTGGGTTTGGGCTTGCTTTTTGCGTGGATGTGTGGTAGTGACATCCTGTGTGGTTTTTGTGAGTGTGGGTCTGGTATCATTCTTTGTGTTAGGGACTTGTTTGTCAGTGAGGGAGGGTTTCCAAATGGCTGGTAGGCAGGAGGTATCATCTCGTTTATTCATGCTGTGTGGCCGTTTTTCTATCTCAATAGCTTCTCTGATTATTCTGATTATTCTCTGTGTGTTCAATTTTGGCAATAGTTCTGGTCTTTTTAAAGTCTATATCATATCCTGTGGCTTTGAGGTGTTGGACCAGGGAAGAAGTTGGTTCCTCCTTTCTGACTGAGTTTTTGTGTTCTTCAATGCGTGCCTTTATTCTTCTGTTGGTTTGTCCAATGTATGTGGTGGGACAGGTGGGGCATGGGATTTCATATACTCCTTGATTTTCTAACTCTATTTTGTCTTTGGGGTTTCTTAGGATGGTGGATATTTTTCGGTTTGTGTAGAATGCTGTCTTGATGTTGTGTTTGTGGAGGATCTTGCTGATTCTGTCTGTAGTGCCTTTTATGTATGGGAGGAGGGCTTTGTTGTTTTCTTGTTCACTGTCTTGGATTTTAGTGGAGTTTTCTTTTTGGATTAGGTTAGTGATCTTGTTTCTTTGGAATCTGTTGGATGTTAGTACGTTGGTGAGAGTGTGTAGTTCGGTTTTTAGGTGTTGTTCGTCAGCTAAGCGTTTTGTTCTGGAGATGAGTGTCTTGGCTACAGAGTTGATCTGTGCTGGGTGGTGGTGTGAGAGTGCGTGCAAATAGCGGTTTGTGTGTGTTTTCTTCTGGTAGATGGTGTGTCCTAGGGATCCATTGGATTTCTTATAGACTAAAACATCCAGGAAGGGGAGTTGGTTATTGGCTTCTGTTTCCATGGTGAACTGTATTTTGGGGTGTAGGCTGTTGAGGTGTGTGAGGAAGTTGTCCAGTTTATCTTTCCCATGTGGCCAGATTATGAAGGTGTTGTCTACGTATCTGAGCCAGAGTTTGGGTTTGTGATCAGATTTTTCTAGAGCTTGGGTTTCAAAGTGTTCCATGTAGAGGTTTGCAATGACAGGTGAGAGGGATGATCCCATGGGTGCTCCTTCTATTTGTTTGTATTTTTGTCCATTATAGATGAAGTATGTGTTGGATAGGCAGTGGTTGGTCAGATCTAGGATATGTTTGGGGGGGTTATATTTGTTTTGGATAGCTGTCAAGGCTTCTTTGATTGGTACTTGGGTGAAGAGGGATATGACATCGAAGCTCACGTGTAGGTCGCTGGGCTGTAAGTTTTGTTTCTTTATGATCTCTATGAACTGGAATGAGTTTTTTGTGTGTGAGGTGATGGATTCTGCATAGGGCTGTAGTTGTTTGGCGAGAAATTTGGCTAGCATTTGTAGAGGTGAGCCTATGGAGCTAACTATGGGTCTGAGTGGGGTTCCTTCTTTGTGTATCTTGGGGAGACCATAGAGCTTAGGGCATCTGGATGATTTTTCTCTGGGAATGATTCTTTGCTGGATCTCTTCGCTGATGGGGGAGGCTTTTATTTTGGATCTAGTGGTTTTTTCTAAGTAGGTGGTGGGATCTGTGCTGAGGGGTTTGTAAGTGGAGTCTTGGAGTAGGTTGGTTAATTTGGCTTGGTAGTCAGATGTGTGCATAACCACCGTGGCGTTCCCCTTGTCTGCTGGTAGGATTATTATGCTAGTGTCTTCTTTTAGGTTAAGTAGTGCTGTCTGTTCCTCTTTGGGTAAGTTGCTTTTGAGTGGCTTGCTGGTGCAGAGGATGTTGGTGATTTCGAGTCTGATTCTGTTAGCATCACGGGGTTGATTTTGGTCAGGCTGGTTTCAACTCCACATATAATGGTTTCAGTGGGGATGTGTTTGGGAGCGACTGCAAAGTTGAATCCTCTGGCAAGGACATTGGTTTCAGCTTTGGTGAGGATCCTATCTGAGATGTTATGCACTGTTTGTTTCATGTGTGGCTGTGAGGGGGGAGGGGTTTGTTTCTGGCATTCTTTTAGTCTTCAGAGTTTATTGGTATGTGTGTCTGTCTTGAGGGTGGTCTGTGTTTCGGCTCTCCAGGTGGCGAGTTGTTTGGATTTGTCCCAAAGTGTGGGGTGGATCTTGTTGCTGAGTTTGAGGTGAAGTGTGAGGAGATCTTTGTTGATTCAGTCTAGGTGGAATCTTTTTGTGTGAAGTTCATTTCTGATTAGGGCCAATTCTGTTCTTTTCAGGATGCATTTGGTGATCAGCTCATAAAACTAATATGTATATATTAGTTTTATGAGCTGATCAATAAATGGGAAAACACCCGAAGCCAGCAATGCCAGCATATATATATAAATATATGGGTTTGACGTATCCCTGTGGTCATGTGACTTCCATTTGCAATCTTCTGATGTCCTTCCTTAATCTGGGATGATTCACTTAATAGTAATATCAGAATATCACAATTTCTGCCACTAAGCAAACATGGTCACATGATGTTGCATTACATTGTCATGTTCCTTAGCAGTGGAAACTCCAGCTCTAATTGCCATCATTAATCAAGATCTACATATAATGATCTACTCATGCAATGGAAAATATTTTGCTTTAAAGCAAGAGATTCTACTCTGAATTTTACTATTGTAGTGTCACAAAGAGAAAGAAATGGAATGAGAAGAAGCAGCAAAAAACCTAAACTTATACGTTTTCATAGAATTCTGATCCACTCTATCAGGGGAACGTTCAGAACTATAATCTCCCAGCAGGATCATCCACTCTTTGAATGAGCTGAAGTTCTAGTTCATACTCTGTACAAGTACCAAATTTAAATTTACATTATATTACCAAAGTACTATGAACTTATGAAATGGGTTTTAAGTGCATAATAGAATCCTAGAATATCTGTAATCATATTTTACTTAACAAAACTACACAGAAGTTCTTATTTATGGTATTATTATGTTAGGTAGATTTTTAAAAGCCAATATTATGTGAAATTATCACCCCTTACCTGTAGTTATATCATTTTAATTCTCCTTCTCTCATCTTATATACAAAGTGTATATTTGAAACCTACAGAGATCCACAGATTTCTTTTTTAAGCTAGCACTACATGTATCAACTTAGGTTACCTTACATTCAAAGAAGTATTAGTGATTCCCAGTTTTAATTTCTGTTGGTATCAGTTGTTTGCATTCATATGTTAACCTTCAGTACCGTAACAATTATGTTATTATAATTATAAAATACCACACCTAAATTTACTTCTGTGATTGCAAAACACTCCTTGGCTTTAACCAGGAATGGTTGGATCAGCATAGAACAGAATACCAGTGTTCAAAACCAATTGCTAGCACAGGTCCATCCACTTGCTCAAGCAGGAAACCCTATATTATTTCAGACAAATGGTTGCCCAATCTCTTCTTAAAAACCTCCAATGTTGGAGCGTCCTTAACTTCTGGAGGCAAGTCATTCCACTGATTAATTGTTTTAACTGTCAGGAAATATCTCCTTAGTTCTACATTGGTTCTCTCCTTGATTAGTTTCCATCCATTGCTTATATCTTTGTGTATAAATGGCTAATTATACTTTAGCAATGTGAATTATTTTTGTTCTAAACAGCTTTTTATATCTAACATCTTCTCCATAGTTCTGTTATGCTCTGAAGCAACCAAATCATCTTTTGATTCTTACCTAGATATATACATACTGTATACTTTGTGATGAATTATTATTTAGGTCTCCTTATCTGCATTTTATACAAAACTTCATTCATTCCCCAAAAGACTTGCATTTGGGACTAGCCCATGATTCTGTAGACAGTAACATTATTAAATAATTAAATGGCTGTTTAATTAGGTAAGACTATCAAAGAAGACAACATATTTTGCGTAAAAAACTTGTTACATATTAAAAACAGGGACTGTAATGTATGCAAAACAACAGATGTTCTCATAGATATTCTGGGCTTTTCTCAATTTAATCTTAAATGAAAAGAGAGAATTTAAATTGTGCTGAATCTTATCCTCCTTTAACTACAATTACCACAAATACATTTCCCTACTTTCCCCCATTGCTCAGATTTGAAATGACATAACTGCATATATAGGGAGCCATAGTTACCATCTTGAATAATACTACTGTATCTGTAACTATAGGGCTTTACTGTAATCATAGGTATCAGGCCTATTGCAGCTTGGAAATTTAGGAAAGGAAGATTCTTGGCTTTCTTACTAAAGCCAAGTGGTTACAACATAAGAAAAGCCAGATCTGAATATTCCCACATAAAGCCAATAGTTTTCTTTTCCTCTTAGGTCCTTTCCCCTTTGGTTATTTTGCTAGTGTCCAATAGACTTCAACTTAGTTGTTTTGATAACAATCTTTGGTGGAAGTTTGTTGGTGGATGCGTCCTTTGGTGGGTGTGTCCTTTGGTGGGTGTGTCCTTTGTCCTTTGGATCATTCAGCTGTAAACGCCTCCCCCTACCCCCCCAGTTACATATTTATAACAGGTTACCATCAAAACAAAGTATGGTATAATGGCAGATCTGACAATTAGGCTTTATTGTTCATTCGATCTTCTTTTTTAATAATCCATTGATAGTATTTGATTTTAGATGCTAGCCAAAACACTTGCATTACAATGGTTTTAATCTTGAAAACCTAGAACACACACAAACAATTCAGATTTCTCACAAAATACTTTCAGCTACATAGAATATAGGACATGTAAGGATTTCCAATAACACATTAAAATTTTGTATTATTCAGAATCTTGCATAAAGGTTGTCTTTATAATATCAGTGCTGGATGTCATCTTTACTTTTTTGCTACTCCAAATAATTTTCAGTAAACTGCAGAGTAGGAGAAATTAAAACCTATTGCATGTGCAAGCATTAAACAATGTATTTGTCTCCATGAAGGAAAAGGAAGACGAAAAAAGTGTGGGAGGAAAATTAAGCAATGAAGGCTTATTTTTTCAATCATTAGATATAAACTAAAAAATGGTGAGGGAATATTTTCTTGTGAAGAATCTCAACATCTTTCAATAAGCATTAAATTTAAAAAAGAATGTATACATTTCTCTAAATGCAAATTATGCAATTCTCTCTTTTTTTTCCAAATTAGCACTAAAGATTTAATAAACTGAACTGTTGGCTGAATTACTCAGATTACTGCTCAATTAATTTTGGTGACAGTTTAGAGTGGCAGATTGTAGATGAAGCAATCAGTATGACAGTTCCCTTTTAAAACATCAATAGGAACTTGAACTTGCTATTGAAAAAGAAAATGACATATCCACAAAGCAACCTCAACATTATTAAAAATTCCATGCTCTCATAATTCTAAATGGCAACATTTTTTATCAATTCTGTTAAATTTGCAAGACAGCATCACTAAATGGCTGCTGCTTTGAAAATACCTGAGCTACTATTGCATCTTTTGAGTATCTATATATATAATATAATCACAACAGAAAAAATATATACAAGTGGGGGGGAAACATGAGGTTATGTGAATGGGTAGTATTTGCAGTGTGGAAGTCTGAAGTATAACATTATTGTTTACATTCTTTACATGGTTCAAGAGCTCAGTAGACAAAACAAAAGCCTAAGTTTGATCAAAAACAAAAGTTAGCTTGAACTTTAGCTTTAATAACTACCACTTATTAATATCTACAAAACCTATTTCACATTTTCACTTAATGAATACTTGTTCCATGTATGTCTTGAAGCAAACAACCATAAAAATCAAATCTTTGCCAACAAACTTCCAAAATTACTTCTGAAAAAGCAACACTTAATTGTGATAAATGTAAGTTTATATTCCAACTTTCTTAACAACTGAAGGAAACTAATTTTGGAAAAGAAAATATAGTTTTAGTTAAAAATCCCTAGGCAAATAATAATTTAAAAAATGAAGCTGAGAACTTTGAAGCCTTAAAGTAGCAATTATGTTAATATTGATTTAAATAAGGATTGCATCGATGGTGCTGTTACACTTCTAAAATAGCTACAGTAAAAAAGGAAACAAGTCAATAAGCAGCTTTTATAAATTTGAAAAAGATGATAATACAACACACTTAACATCTCATTTTAAGTTTGCATAATATAAAATTAAAATGAAGTTCTAAAGATTCTGAATTACAAATATTAGACACTTGTGCCTATGTACACATCATGTTCAGAAATACTAACCAATTAGAATGTACCCACATTATTAATAGTTTAATATTAATATAATTAATCTTCCCCAGTTTTTCTAGCTGCGTGATCCAGTTGGATCCAGACTATTACACTGCAAAAAAATAAAAGCAGTCCAATGGGGATTATATACAACATAAATGTAGTTTTTCCCAGTCACAAAAATTGTTTCAAGACTGTATCTGTTAAATGTTAAATGGTTATTCAGAACGGAACGGAACAACAAAGTTGGAAAGGACCTTGGAGGTCTTCTAGTCCAACCCCCTACTCAGGTAGGAAACCCTATACCCTATACCAGGGATGTCCAAACTTGGGAACTTTAAGACTTGTGGACTTCAACTCCCAGAATTCCCCAGCCAGCAAGTTCCCAAGTTTGGACATCCCTGCCCTATACCATTTCAAACAAATTCATCTTCTTACAACTTAAAAACTTATTTGAAACTTCCAGTGTTGTAACCATTTCTGGTTACAAGATTAATATTACAAAATCAGAAATCAGCACACACACAATACACATACACAAATTCTAATCCTATAATTATGATCTGGAATTAAACTTTGGGTTTGTGTCCTAAGATAAAATTTGACCAGATAATTCAATGGATATGCCCAAATCATTTTCTTGGCAACAATATGGAAATGCTACTGTCATCCATCCAGGATTTGTTTTTTGTTTCCCCTGCCCCTCAAAAAAAAAAAAAAAGTTACTAATGAAATTAAGATACTTTATTTTTGGTTTTAATCAATGTATTCCATCCTAGCCCACAATTATAAATGGCATTACTACGTTTTGAAAATAATTCACTAATATTACCTATTTTTACTTTAGACATTTTCCTATTACTATGTAAATTACTAACTTTAAACTACGTTGAAATTTTGTGCTTATTATTTGTTTCAGATTTAGAAAAATAAGTTCCAATATTCTACACAATACATTTATCTTTCTGGCCAATATTTATTGTTTTGCAATATGTGTAATCCACCCCAATTCAAAATAAGTGTGAGTGGCATCCAACATCCAACAAAAGCATCAAAAAAAAAGAAGTCATGTAAAATGCTAAACCCAGAACAGTATCACAAAGAAAGAATAAAAATCTTCAATAACAAAACAAGTTTAGCTACAATAATTTAGCTGTTCTCAGCATCTGGGACTAAAACACATTGGAATGCACCTATATGGTGGGAAAATGGGATCTGTGGGGAGAATTCCATATGGTGGGGCTGTGAAAGCTGCCATATCACCCACACCTTGTAAATCTTACAAGGGAAGTAAACTTTCACCTGAACCATTTCACGACCACACTGGATAAACAAATTCAGTTTTGGTAAGGTGTTACCTGAAGTCTCCCAGATTAATTTCTTATTTATGGGGCATTACCAGGATTTTCGATAACCCATATATATCTTGGACCTTGGCAATGCTAGCTTGGCCAACTTGGCAGTTGAAATCTACAGTAACTTTTATTTATTTTTATTTTATTCAAATTTATACCCCGCACCTTCTCCAAAAAAGGACCCAGGGCAGCGCACAGGAAGTTTAAAAAACAATACAAATATAACAAAAATATAATTTTTTAAAAAAGCTATGAAATCCATGTCCTGTGCTAAAATCGTATAAAATCCCCCAAATTAAAATCTATCTAAAACAGTCAAAACGGTAGGTTATGCTAGGCCGGCTTGTTGGAAAAGGTGTGTTTTAAGACGCTGGCGGAAGAGGCGGAAGTCTGAGATGGTGCGTAGTTCGGGGGGCAAGTCGTTCTAGAGGGTAGGGCCAGCCATTGAGAAGGCCCTTCCCCTGGGTGTCGCCAACCGGCATTGCCCGGCCAACGGCACCCTGCGAAGGCCCTCTCTGTGGGAGCGGATCGGTCAAAGGGATGTATGGGGCAGAAGACGGTCTCGCATATAACTAGGCCCCGAGCCATGGAGCGCTTTAAAGCGCTTCTTTAGGAAAGAAGAGCTATGTACAAATGAAAGTAGTATTTGCTCTTTTCTATCATCAACAATGTAAAATGATTTTAGAAATATACTCTGATTCATTGATACAGAGAATTAATCATGTGACTAGATTCAATTATTAAAAAATAGGCTGTATATTTTCTTGTATAGGTTTTATTACCAAACCAGGTAACATCATCAGTGCAAGAAAACCACCAAGCTCAGAGAGCAGCAAGAACCCCACAAACTGTGAACTGGATGGAAACTAAAATGCTGTTCAAAAATTTATCCAAATGTGCAAGAGCTCCAACAATTGTACAACAAAGTGTTACATGCCAATTTTGCTTTTATGTTCTCCAGTTTCAAAAATTGGATGACTTGTATTTATCCAAACACTAATAAAATATTATGTGTGATCATCCAATAGACCCATATTATTGGAGAGCATTTTGCTACATCAACATATTCAAGAAATGGTTATTTATAATTGAAGCACTGGTGACTTCATAGACACAACTACCATATTTTTCAGAGTATAAGACTCACCCTTTTCCCCCCCCAAACGAGGGCGAAAATCTGGGTGCGTCTTATACACTGAATACAGCATTTTTGGCCTCCCAAATCCCCACTGCCAGGCATCCCATTTTTCGCAAAAATGGACATGAGAGGGTTTGGGAGGCCTGCAAAGTGCCCTTGGGGGCTTGGGAGGGCAAAAATGAGTGAAAAATGAGCTGGTTTTGCCTTCCCCCCCCCAAGCCCCCAGGAGCGCTCTACAAGCCTCCAAAGCCTATACATGCCCTATTGTTTTGCAAAAAAGGGTCTGTTGTCGTAAAAAAAAAAAAAGGATCATTTTATTGCTCATTTTTGCCCTCCCAGCCCCCAGGAGCACTTTGCAGGTCTCTCAAACTCTCTGCATGCCCCGTTTTTCACAAAAAAAAACTAGGCAGAAGATTTGGGAGGCCTGCAAAGTGCAAAACCTTATTTTTTTAATGTACCTCTTCAAAATCTTGGTGCATCTTATAGTCCGAAAAATATGGTGTATAGTTTTCGTGGCAAAAATATAAAAAAGACGTGCCATTGCTTTCTTTTAGAAAAGTTGTCTGTGTTCTTCACTGAAAGAGTGTACATCAAAGAATATAATGGCAACATTTATATGTTTTTCTCCGTTAAAAGCAATAGGATTCCAGTTTGACTCATTTACTCTGAATCCAATCCAACATGGTTCATTTCATGTTAGCCATTTAATTATACTGATTTCAGAGCTGAGCTTGCTTTTTTTTTCTGCACACCATATTTTACAGCATCAATTTTCCAAGAAAATGTCATCCAAATCAAAGCAAGGTCTGTGTCACCTTTTATTTCACCAACAACAAAATCAGCCTTGAAAAATGCTTCAGGTCAAGTTTAAACTATTGACTGCAGCTGTCAAAACTAATCCTTGATTTTATATTAGAGTAACTGTGTATCCAAAAATAAAATCTGACTATAGGAAAATGGTGGGTTTTAAACAATGTGAAAATCAAGTAAGAAATAAAATGTGTGTTGTGTTTTTTGAAAATAACCCTTAAGGAAGCAATAGATGAACATCTAAACCTGGAATACAATCAACTTAAAGCACTGGTAGTGAACATGTGGCTTTCCAATTATTGCTAAATTGCAGCTTTCAGATTTCTTCTCCATTATTCATATAAGCAAGAACTGCTAGGAGCTATATAGGTTCAGTAACATCTTTAAAACCATAGATTCCCACTATGGCTTTAAACAAACAAATATAAAATGAGTAATTGTGTATAATTAACCAAAATAAAAACATATCTGGGAAGAAAGTGATGTTCATTAAAACAGTGTGTGAAGAGTATTCATCTGGTTCAGAGAACTGATCTAGACCTTCAGAAGTCCAAATCCAGTCCAGGTGACTTCTAAAATAGCCAATTAACCTGGATAAATCTGGATATAGCAGATTTATTTTGAAGCTTTATTCTTCCATTCTCTATCATGTGAATACAAATGGGTGCAATTTTAATTGGCATTATTTTTCAACAGAAATACAACTTTAAAAGAGTATGATGCAAATCAAATTGCGCAGAAAGTACATTAATTTTTCAACTTTAGAATTGATTGTATGGTAGGAAATAGCAATAGGATTGAGATTTACATACTGCTTCACAGTGCTTTACAGCCCTCTCTAAGTGGTTTACAGAGTCAGCATATTGCCCCCAACAATCTGGGTCTTCATTTTACCAACCTCGGAAGGATGAAGGATGAATGACCCTTGAGCCTGGTGAGATTTGAACTGCCAAACTGTTGGCAGCTGGCAGTTAGCAGACGCCTGCAGTACTGCACTCTAACCACTGTGCCACTGTGACTCTAAATGTTCATACCACATTTCTGAGAGGCAAATTAAGGGGGTTATGTATAAACTGAAGGGGAGGAGTTTATTCATGAATCTGTGTTAGGAGTTGTGGTGCAAATATATGGATGAATTTTCTAGTATCATATAAGTCAGAGGTGCCAAACCCACATCATCACAGCAGCATCACATGACATATCACAACTTTTCCCCCCTTTGCTAAACGTGTGGCCAATGTGTGATGCATCCAGCCCACAAGCCGCAAGTTTGACAGCCCTGATATAAATGATTGTGTTATTTCTGGTTTCTAAATTTAAACAGCACAAAGTACTTGGTGGACTAATGTCCAGGTACTGTAGGTGTCGGATAGAAAACATGCAGTTCTTTCAGGCAGATAGACCAGTATAACAAGGATCAGCTGTGTTAAGCCAATGATTAAACAAAGTTCTCTCAAATCCAAAATACATTCACCCATCCAACCATTCATTGTAATCAGGATAATCAATGGTATCTTGATGATTACAGGTCTTGGAGTATGTTTCAGACAGCTTGAAAAATACCACTTGTGATAAATATATGAATTAAAAGATTGAAATAATTTCATCTTCATTCCATTTCTTACTTTGGTCACTCAAAGGTTACTGAAACTCGATAGAATTCTACCTATGAGATATAAGCCTTCTATTGTTTATTTAGATATAAAATGTGAATCAGCATACATATTAAAGGTTTGGATTCACAATTTATTCCATACTCAGATCTTAAATGACTTATTAAAGAAGCTAAATCAAATTTACACAATATAAAAATAAAAGCCACAGTTTTGACAAAATAAATATATATACCGTATTTTTCAGAGTATAAGACACACCTTTTCCCCACCACCAAAAGGGGGTGAAAAAGTGCTGGTTTTACTCGTTTTTGTCCACCACCATCCCAGTCCCCAGGAGCACTCTATAAACATCTGCATGCCGTTTTTTATTTTTGCAAAGAACAAGGCATGCAGAGGCGTTGGGAGGCCTGCAGAGCGCAAAAACATTTTTTTTCAATATACCTCTTCAAAATCATGATGCATTTCATCCTCCAGTGCGTCTTATAGTCCAAAAAATATGGTACATTTAGCTTGCAAACCAGTTAACGATTTTAAACTCTTAAGAAGACTGCGCTGTCTGAAGTTTATATTATTGTTTACAGTAATTATATTCATTTCAATTATGGTAAAATATGATATACATACATATTTGATATGTTTGTTGAATGATTAATCAGATATTAATTCAGCAATATTACAAAGTAAAAATGTTAAATGTATATACCTAAAAATCCCAAATTTTCAACAGAACATAGAACTGAAGATAGTACTGATAATTCAGGCTATCCACATTTCCAAGCATTAATGATGTGGTGGTATTTGAATCCTGTGCATATTATGCACTATACAAATCTTAAAATAGCAGTTCTTATGTGTTACAAGACTGGCCTGTGAATGCAGTAGTTAAAGCACATTGTCTAAGCATCTGGAAAACTAAAATCTCAAAGACCTCTTCTTTCTAAACATATCATTAGATAATAAGGGTAATCTCAAATTTATTTAAAGTCATGGTAGTGAGCTGCATGTAGAAACGTGTATATTTGCTTGTATTATTTAGCAACCTGCAAACATTAGCTGTCAATCTAAAAATCTTTTATTTAAAAGGAAAATGGCTACAACTATTGAATCATCTTGCATGATTCACTTGACTTTATCATTATAAAAGTATCATTCTGATTAGCGTTACACAGTAAACACTTAAGAGTTTTGTTATTTCACCTACAAACTATTTAGAGATCCTGTTAAGACCTCAGGACATTTGTATACATTGTCTTTTTACATATCCTATGTTTAAATCCTACAATATGTCAGTTATGCTGCTCTAACCTATGAGAGTTTTCTGAATGCCACTTGCTGCAACTTTTCTTCATGAAACCTTCTCACAAAGTAGCTGTCTCTTTTATGAATTCAACTGCTGGTGAGTGGACTTATTCCTGCAGTTTTCTTGGCAACATTTGCAGAAGTGCTTCACCACTGCCTTCTTCCTAGAGAGAGGAAGTGTAAGTGCCCTGCCTGGCTTGAGGTCTAAAGCTGCCCTAGAACTCATAGTCTCCCAGTTTCTAATCCACTCTCTTTAACCACTACAATAAACTGGATCTTTTTATGTTCATAGAAATGTAATAGTGCTGGACTAAAAGCAGGAACATCCAAAATCTAATTCTCTCTTAACCACAGAAACTGGCTTGATGATGTTGAACCAGTCACACCCTCTTTCAGCTCTAGATTGGAAAGTTTGAAAAACATCTATCAACCAACCATAATTGGTTAGAATTGCAGATTTACACACTTGACTTACAACAGTTCACTTAGTGACTGTTCAAATGTTACAACGGCACTGAAGAAGTGACTTATGACCATTTTTCAGACTTACGACCATTGCAGCATCCCCATGGACACAGGATTTACATTCAGATGCTTGACGACTGACTCACATTTATTACAGCTGCATTTTCCTGGGGGTCATGTGACCAATGTTTTGCCACATTCTGACAGCAAAGTTAATGGGGAAACCAGATTCACTTAACAACCGGATTACTAATTTAACAACTGCAGTGATTCACTTAACAATTTCAGCAAGAAAAGTTGTAAAATGTATTGTGGTCTGCCTGCGGCCTGAGGAGCTGGAAGCAGAGTCAGACAGTGAGGAGGTTGGGGAGGAACATGGGCCAATCCTGGGGTCTGGGGAAAGCTCTGATGAGGGCTTTGTGTTAGAGGCAGAGAGGGGGCCAGGGCCATCTGGGAGGTTTGTGCTACCTTCAGAGTGTCCAGAGTGGGACATTAGTGAGGCAGAGGAACAGGGGGAGCCTGTTTCAAGTGCGCACATGTGCAGAGCTGCCAGAAGGCAAGAACATTTAAGACAAAAGGGGCAACTCGGGAGTAAGGCTTGGAGAGGATTGGCCCCTCCCATAAGACATAAAGGAGGAGCAAAGGCACATGAACCTTTGCAGGAAGCAATTTTGTTCGTTCTGTTTGGTTTAAATTCTGAAGCTCCGTTTTGACTCTGTGCTCCATGTGGCCTTGAAAAGCTAACTGGCAATTAGGTCTTTGGCAGCACTTCAAGGGAGATAAAGGTGGGTGCTTATCAGCCTTATCCCGAAGGACTGTGGCAGACTTCTGTCAGACTCTTTACAAACTATTTGTGACTCATTATGGGCTGTGAATGAATATAATTCACAGCCATTGAAATAAAAAGAGGGTTTTTGAGACTAAGCATGTGATCTTTACTGTCTCAGGAAGCCTAGGTCAGAACAAAATGAGGCAAAATTCACTTAACAAATTTCTCACTTAGCAACATAAATTTTGGACTCAATTATGATAGAACGTTGAGGACTACCTATATAATCTTCAGTGGTGAGAAATTCATCCTGAAGTGGATTGATGTGGGATGATCAATCTCGCACACATATACAGAGGAGGCACAGAACCTGACTGGTGGTGATCAAAATATTGCAAGATAATTTGGAGATCTTAGAATGCCACATTGGCAATTCTGTTAGAAATATTTGGTAACCAGGGGCTTTCCAGGACCATTATTCTGCTCTTTCTTCTCTTCATCATCTGCTTTCCTGGATATATTAAGCAGGCTTGTAGATGTTATAATGTCAAATATTGGGAGCTTCAGTTTCCTTCCTTCCATCATATCAATATTAGAGTAACCTTATAACACTGCTGGAAATGATCTCTGTTGGCGGTGCCCTTGAATACACTGTAGTAATCAGTGTTGAATGTTTTCATGCGATGAGGAATTTTATACCTATTTACAGAAATAAGAGGAAAGCATATAGATGATCAGATTTTCATGGGAAATTCAAGACTTCCTGAGCATATAAACTTATTTGTGAAAACAATTCAACTTTTTATTCACCAAAACTGCGGAAATTCTCCATAGTTATGTTCAAGTCTTTTCACTTTTTCAAAAAGATGCATTATAATCAACTTCATTTTACTTTTTTTACTTTTTATTCTTTCCTGCTTTTTCTCTCAAGAGAATTTTGAATAAGCCCCTCAAGATGCAGTCCAACAAGAAATGAGCTCTTTTTCCAAACTGTTGAATGGAGATAGAGACAAATGGTTCAGATCTCCTTTCATGTTTCTATGCACATTTCATGTTCTATGCACATAATTATATCTTCTGCTTATATGTTAAATTATTAGATGTATATCAAGAGTACTTTCCAATATGGATGCCTCTGTTTAGTTTCTGATGCTACATTCATTTAATCCTCAAAATGTTTTAGTCCCTATGACATAGCATCTCAAACTGAATTTCTCTCTCTCTCTCTCTCTCTCTCTCTCTCTCTCTCTCTCTCTCTCTCTCTCTCTCTCTCTCTCTCCCTCCCTCCCTCCCTCCATCTATCTATGGGGCTGTGGGTGGGTGGGTGGTATGGGGGGTGGAGGTGTTCCAGTATAACTCTGCAATGCTTCAAGCAATTTCAACCAAACTTGGTACACAGATGCCTTACTATCTGGAGCAAAATACTGTGGGGGTAAGACACCCCTATCACCTCTTAGGGTGTGTGTTCTGTTAAGATGCAGCCTGTTGTGCCTTTAAATGCCTTCTATTGTACTGCCGTAAAATGGTTTATTCTGTACAGCACAGTGGAGTTGCCGTTGGCTTCATAGTACTCCACAAGGGGGCTCCTTATGGTAAGGGGGAAAAGCCAACATTAGAAATTACATTTGACATGGACATTTTCCCCTCTATAAATAAATACCTGGGCAACAGAGGGCTATCGGCTAGTTATAAATAAATAAATAAATAAATAAATAATTTTAAGTAGAATGGTAGCAATTTGTTCCAACATTATTAGAGACATGAGTACATATAAACAAGTTTATTCTTTCAGATCAAGGGACCTCTATCTAGAGCAGTGATGAGGAACTTTTTACCATCTGGATGTTGCTGCTAATTAATTAATGTCAATGCATCATTGGCAATGCTGGCTTGATTGTAGCTCAACAAGATCTAGATGGCTTATAAAATAGCATCGTGCAAAATTCCCTTTTTTCTACTGGCATATGAGTTCAAGTCTTGCTTCCAGCAAGCAAAAAAAATACTGTTTAGCACTTGGTATTAATGTAGTTTTAAGTTAAAAACCATTATAATTTTATTAATTTAGCAAATATATGCTTTCAGGGGGATAACAATTAAAATACAATTATGAAAAGCTAACTCACACATGAAAATAAATCCCTATTTTTTACAAGCTTTATTAAAAATATGAATTTTTAGAACTGGTCTCCTTTTTAGAACTGATGACAATCTAAATCATAAATGTCATAGTAAAATTCTTACTCCCATGTACTTGTCATATCATTTTCAGCCTTTCTAAATCCTACTGGCGCTTCAGAGAAATTGATGATCAGTCTTTGAAAAACTCATGATTCAAATTTCCCCTATAAGTAAAAGTTACAAGAAAATGATTTAGTTCCTTCAGTTTCAGAAGTAACATTTTACATTGAAGAATCCAAGAGTAGTTGGGTCTAATCCTTACAAAAGGATAAATGTATTTTATCTATGCTAGTGGCATATAGTACACTGAACAGCAGGGGCCCCAAAATCAGGATTAGCTGGGATCTCCCAGTGAGACTAATTTTCTTATTCATTTTTCTAAAGTAATAATTTATCTGAGGAATGTATTACCAACCTCATGAAGCCTTTACAAACTTGCAAGGCTAAAAGACAATGCTCCTTATAAGGGACATTTCAACAAATGGATCTCTCTAAAGCCATTATCAGTTAATATATTATAAGCCATTATTTTTCAAGAGGTTTAAGAGTTGCCTCAGCTGAAACGCTTTGTTACACCTTAGGTTGCTCATATTTAATCCCCCTTAATTTTGCTACATAATCATGTTTTATCTCCTTTGTGAACAAAGGAACACAACAATTATTTCTTCAACTATCTGAGGTATCAAAGAAAGATATGTTAAGTAAATGCCTACAATTTTACAGTTGTAATTCTCTCACCAGTTTATGTTTAACTTATTCAATAGTGTTAGATTCTTGCATAGTTACTTAATTAAACATCCAAAATTTCTGCCTTTGTGTTAAAAGTCATTAGAGGATTTTTAATTATAAATATTTGGGAGCATCCTTATGAGAAAATTTCCTAATAAAGGGAAACAAAGCAGTGGTGGGATTCAGCCAGTTCGCACCTATTCGGGAGAACCAGTTGTTAACTTTCTAAGCAGTTCAGGTTGTTGGAAGAAATCTTATTTTGTTTTTTCCCATTTTACAGGGCTAATCCTGTAAGGAAGGCAGGCAGGAAACATTCTGATGTTGTTTCTAGCCTAATCTTTATTGCCCTGCTTACAGACACTGCCTCTCCGGTTAACCCTTATTACATTGTAACAGCTACGGCAAAGCACCAATCGACCTGAGTGACGTTGAATTGGCCACACCCACATGGTCACATGACCATCGAGCCACACCTACCCAACTGGTCATATAGGGCAGAGAACCGGTTGTTAAATTATTTGAATCCACCACTGGAACAAAGGGATTCAAATACAGCAAACACAGACTTTGTATGAACGTGTTTTATTGTAAAGTAGTAATAATAAAAAATGTAGCATTTAGAAAAAGGACTAGTAGCTAAGATAGTGATAGAAGCACAGGCTTCTTCTTAGAATATTTGTAAATTTAACTTTTCTTATATAGTTTTTCTTACATTCAGGGGATAAATAGAAATCAGCAATGATATATTTTAAAAGTAATTGCACTGCATAGCACCGCAACCACACCAAAACAAAAATCCAGAATAAAATCACAGCAGCAACAAAACACAATAATGATGCATTATACAGTATAGTACACAGTCTAGAAAGACTTTATAGTTATGGTGGAAGTTAAATGTGGAAGATTTAAGTGACTGTTTCCTAACTTAATACAAAAATGAAGAGCCATTTCATTAAACACTCTCTATGGAGATTAACTTTGTTCTCCTTTAGGCAACAGATAAAAACTTTTCTTTTAAGCCATTCTTAACTGAAAGAGCTTTTAACTACCATGAGTTTCTGTTTATCCCTGACCGTACAATTTCTATAATGAATTTTGAATTTTACAGTTTTAAATGTATATTGTTTTGAATAGCTGGCAAGGGAAACAAATGCAATAAAATAAAAACAAATGATGCCACAGTTGTTGATATTAAAACAAATGTAAATTGTTGATATGACAAGGTTATGCAATTTACTGAAATCAACTGGTATATTGTTTCAATTATGTTAACTTTGTTCTGCTGTAATTGCAGAACATCAGCCAACAATATATAATTCTGATTGTTCCTACAAAACTAAAATCAATAGGCACCATACAAATAATGCCATCTCATTACAGAATGGCATACAGATCTGTGTTTTTATTATGATGAACTAAAAAGAATAATGTCTGGTTCAAGAGCTTTTGTGCTGATTTGAATCTCCTGGTAGCCCCCTTGTGATCCCAAGATAGACTTACTTGCTAAATAAATATAATTTTGTGTTATAAAACTCTGTTGTACCAACTTATCTTCTGTATTTTCATTCCCATAATGAGCATTATAAAGCAATGTTTGACCCATTTTTAAAAGCCCAAAATGATGTTAAAAAAAACTCAGAAGTCTAAGTAATACATTTGAAAATGTTTAAGTATGCAAAGAAAAAATAACTATATTGAAAATCGATGATCATATTAACAAATCCATATAGAAATTTGAACCTGGTCCATTTTTAGTACTTTTAAGCACTGCAAAACAAAATTACATAGTATCTATAACATTCAAATAAAACAGCCTTGACATGGGAGGAAAGAAGGAATAGGAGAAAAGCAAGTAAGGATTCAAATCTGAGATCTGAGGAACTAACAAAGGTCAAATAAAATAAACCAGACTGTTATACGTATATTAGGCCACTATGCCAACTAGGGATTTTTCTTCATATACAAAGTCACTGCGGCAGTCGCCATTTGCCACCGCCAGGGAAAACTGGAGACTTTGCTGTCAAGCAGCTGATCAGTGGTTGGATCGGCATATTGGAATACCGCCGATCAGCTGTTCTAGGCGGTAGGGATCACCACCACTGATCACTGCCACTACAGTTCACCATTGGCAGTGGCGATTGGCAGCAGCAGCAATAGGCAGCAAACAGTGGTGAACAGCGGTGGCAGCAGTGACAATCGGTGGTGACTGGTGGCACTCAGCGATGATCAGCAGAGGCAGTGATTGGAGGAGACAACAAACAGTAAATAGCGATGGTGGAGATAAGCGGTGGCAATCCCCACAACCTAGAACGGCTGATAAGCGGTATTGTGGGAAGTCAATCCAACTGCCAATCAGCTGCTGGACAGCAAAGGCTCCAGCATTTCCCAGTGGCGGCAGCAACTCAGCTCAGTTGATTCATGGTGGGCGCAACAGAGCAGAGCCCTGATGAGCCACCTGCTGGGGCTGAAATAACGTGCTGAAACTGACCAGGCTGTTTGCTGCAAGGACGTTAGACAGATGAATGATAGACAGATGCTGGGAGGCAAAGTAGTAGTGTGTTTCTGCAGGCTCGCGAGAGCCGGTTGGTGAAATTTAGAGAACCGGTGAGAGGGGGTTCCACTGGCGTACCTGGAAGTAAATCTGGCCCGCCGCTGCCAGTGACCCAGCGGGAAGGAAAGGAAAGGAAAGGAAAGGAAAGGAAGGAAGGAAAGGAAGGAAGGAAGGAAGGAAGGAAGGAAGGAAGGAAGGAAAGAAAGAAAGAAAGAAAGAAAGAAAGAAAGAAAGAAAGAAAGAAAGAAAGAAAGAAAGAAAGAAAGAAAGAAAGAAAGAAAGAAAGAAAGAATTTATCACCACAATTGAGTCCAAAATTTTGGTTGCTAAGCAAGAGTGTTGTTAAATGAGTTTCACCACATTTTAAAAGGTGACCACTCCCACCCTGTCACATGACTGCCAAGCCACGCCCACAAAATAGGCCACACCTACAGAGTAGGTTCTAAAAAATTTGAAACCCACCACTGAGGCAAAGGCAGATTTTTTTTCTTGTTTTCCTTCTCTACAGCTAAGGTATGTCTTATGGTCGAGTGTGTCTTATAGTGCGAAAAATACGGTACTCCCTCAAGTTGACTTTAATGTAACTTCATGGATACAACAACTGCTCAAGCATATTTTTGCAATTTGTGATCTCTCCTAGAGCCTGGGATTTCCTAGCAATTTCTCATCCAGCTACTAACCAGGCTCGATCCTGCTTAGTTTTTGCACATTAGTCAAAGTTAGAGAATTACCTCGCTCTACCTAACGGTACGTCCTATCCAAAAATACATTACTTTTTTTAAAAGGGTATCATTGTTGTTCAGTTCTATGAATCCGTAACAATTTCAGAGAGATATTAACTTCAAGCCTGAAACTGCCAACTTTTGCTTTCATTTTCTGTCTGCTTTTTAATTCCCCCCCCCCCCCATCTAATTGTAATGCATCTTTAGGGAATCAAATCTATTTCTCTATGCTTAAAAATATTTTCCTTTATCAGTATAAAAGTATGTATTCTTGCTTATTCCATAAGTTACTACTACTTGTTGTTTTACAGGATTCCTGTCGTTGTACTATTTTGCCTTAAAAAATGAATGCTCCTTTTTTGTTCAAAACTGAAATAGAAAATGGGTACAATCAAAACTGATAATAACCCTAGTTTGAATTCTTTCCACATTCCATTCAATCTATGAAACAAATAAAAACCAAAATTAGTTTGCAGAGTATGATGAGCGCACACATACACACCCTTCAGCTGCAGTTCTGTTTCACATGCATCCATGCATACTAATATCTTAAAATGTGATGCTGGGAATCGGAGACAATTACTTCTACGCTCCTACGGCATTTGTAAGATGTCAGTAATATCAGAGCAAACACCATGACAGTCAGATCCAAAATGTTCACTTCAGCAAATCAAATATTTAGTCACATGAGCTGCAGATGTCAGGGGGAAAAATGGAGTGGGGAGGGAAAGATGATATGCACAGTATGTCTCAGATTGGGCTATTTTTGAAGATTTCGATAGGCACGCCATCAGCTCATCTTGAAATAAAATAATCAAAAACACAAAAAGCTCTTCTCTTTGCAAGACATCAACTACAAAGTTTGATATGTGGTATTTATCTACAGATATAGTATTTTAGTGTGAATTATCTCATCCTGAAAATGCAGAGCATTAATTTTATACAGGAAGTACTCAACGCATGGCTACAATTGAGCCCAAAATTTCTATTGTTAACTAAACATTTGTTAAGTGAATTTTGCCCCAGTTTATGACCTGTCTTGTCTCAGTTGTTAAGTGAATCAATGCAATTGATAAGTTAGTAACTCCGTTGATAAGTGAATCTGGCTTACCCATTGTCAGAAGTTCGCCAAAGGTGATCACGTGATCTTGAGACACCACAATGATCATAAATATGAACCAGTTGCCAAGCATCTGAATTTTGATCATGTGATCATGGGGATGCTGGAAAGGTCATAACTGTGGAAAACGGTCATAAGTCACTTTTTTCAGTGCCATTGTAACTTTGAATGGTCACTAAACAAATGTTTGTAAGCTGAGGACTACCTGATGTTCTGTCTTTTCTACTGATCAAAGTCACTTCAAAGAGGGATAATTCTTCTATTGCCTGTATTACTAAAACTTTCATAAAAACACTTGTGTTTGCAAGAATCACAAGACATATTACTGTTGTGAGCCACCCACAACTGTGCTTTGATGGGCAGTTATACAAATCTTTTAAATTAATGAATAAAACATAGGCACTCCAGGGTAATCATCAACACTACTAGATAACAGGTAAGGTTAACCAATCAAGAGGAATAACAATCCAATATACTACCTCTTCCTCAATACAGACTTTATTCATTCTGCTGTGTTGGTCAGTAGCTTTTGCAAACTTTGGTAACAGCAGCAGTATAGATATAGCACCATGAATTATTAGGTATTAGAAAGGAAGAAATATGTTTTCAGATAACTTTCTGTATGATTATCCATTACGTTATTCATGGAGATAAAAATACTATTTTTAAAACCTTCAAATATTGGTATAAGGAATTGACAGGTTTTCATGGAAAAAACTGTCCATCTGGATATATATAGAGGAAAAACACAACAGTTTTCAAATCATTCAGATAGAGAAATGTACTAATCATTGTTGGATATAGAACAAAAGTAGCTGCCTTACAGTGGGGTTTCTGGATTTGGAGAAAGCTCCAGATCCTCAAAATTTCAAGCCATTCTCCCGAGACCATGAAGTTGAAATATCTTCACATAAAGTATGAATACTATTATCTAGGCATTATCACTCTGGTACACGGGTGGGTTTCAGCCAGCGTTACTGCCAGTTCAATTGTGTGCGCGCTTCACTGGATTCGCGCGCATGCACAGTTCAATGGAAATTGTTCTGAGCATGCACAAAAAAAGATGGCAGCGGCAATCAGGGAACTTGCTCAGGGGTGTGGCCAGCCTGGCTCACTGCCGGTTCTGTGACCTAGGCCGGCATACCACTACCGGTTTGGCTGCACTGGGCCGTACCGGTAGGCACCCACCTCTGCCCTGATAGATATTAAGAAAGGGAACAAAAATGCCCTATAGCTCTCAAGCAGCTAAAAACAAATAGGAAAGGAAACCAATCGATGTTACAGTACATTTCAAATAGGAATTGTTTGTAAAGTGCTTCTATATATCCCTATTTTAGCTTAAAACAAGCAATTTTTTTAAAAAAAACTAGCTTGCAATAATTTATGATCTAGTCTGTGAATTCTTAATACTGGCTCAAATCTGCTCATCGGGTGATGGGGGGGAACCCACAAGATATTCAGTCCTTATATCTTATCTATTGAAATGGAAACAAAGAGGTTTATAGGGCGTCAAACTGTTGGCTCCTTTCTCTTTCTCTGGGACAAAGGCTCTCCAGAAATACTTCCTAGCCCAAAATGGAATTGTCATCAACACCAATTTGAATGTTTTGCTTACTGCAAGCTCACAGCAATAAATTAAGAGCATAAAGCCCCATATAACTTTGAGTGTAAACATAATATAGATGAGGAGTAATGAAAACTGACTCAGAATTCTATTTTTAAGGAATCGCTACTGCTAGCAACAGTATAAATTAATGACAACTATTTTCTGTTGCTTCCACATTCTTTGTTAGAAAGTATTATCCTTAATTTTGCTCCTAGTCCTAAAGCATTTCAGAAGAAGAGGTGGCTTAGGACTAGGTCTTCTGAAAACCAAGTCCTTGTCTATTAGAAATAAAGCACAATTTCTATTATGAGAGATTATTTATTTATTATTATTTATTTATTTATTTATTTATTTAATTGAATTTATAAAACCGCTCCCTCTCCCCACAGGGACTCGGGGCGGTGCACAGGGAAAATAAAACAATAAATATACAGCATTACATAAAAACGAATTAAATCAATTCCTGTGCTAAAATCCCAATTATAACTAAAACACCCAATAATAAATAAAACCCTATAGCAGAGAGACTATCCAAGGCCGGCCAGGCAGAAAAGATGTGTCTTTAGTTTCAGGCGGAAGGAGCGGAGGTCCGTAGTTGTTCTAATGTCGGGGGGAAGGTCGTTCCAGAGGGCTGGGCCCGCCACAGAGAGCGCCCTTCCCCTGGGCGTCGCCCGCTGACAAAGTCTAGTGGACGGCACCCGGAGAAGCCCCTCTCTGTGGGAGCGAATCGGCCGTGAGGATGTCATGCGAAGTTGTCATTGCAAAATAATTCAGTAGCCTTTTCGGGACAGGTTACATTTAGAGGAATTGTACAAACAATAAGTAAAAATAGCAGCAATGAAAGGATTCATTGGGGAATCCTGCACACTTGAGTCCAGAAAATCTGCAAAGATTAGAAACTATCTACAAGACAACAGGCTTGTCTACAAATCACAATGTAGAAACAAGCAGAGAGGTTAAGACATTCATGCACCAGTTTATCTGTTTCCAGCTGAATTAATCAACGTGTGGATTTGTGGGAGTAACAGAATGTTGGCATTAACAAAAGCTGCACTGAGGGACTAAGAAAAGCAAGATTGTTAATTTTCACATAATGTTGATGAACCTATTATTTATTTTATTTCTCCATTCCCCAATAACTGCCAGTAAAAAGCTTTTCAAAACCAGTAATTACCAGCATGTAGTCCAGCAATAGTTTTTTCTTGGGAATTTGCCACTAGAAGGCTACCAGATGGAGAGAACAAGTAAGCTTGCCTAAACTGAACATCTCTTTTCACTGCATTATGATGATATCACTAAAGAAACAGGGCAATGATTATCTGAAAACAAATGAAAGTTGGAGTTGGAAATGTGAAAATTCATTTTTTTTCCTAATCTGGCCAACAAATCTTGTTTTATTCGTTAATCTTTAACTCAAAGTAGTCATTCTGTTGCTTACAATGCTTACAGTAAAAAACTAATATTGCAAGCTAATTGTCTGCTATGTGTAGCATTTACATACTGCTGTATGATCACTCTCTTCTTGAGGAGATATTTTTCCAGTGCTAATAAAGTCACTGATTGACTTTTAAATCCTTTTTAGTTTCACTTAGATGATTTGCTACACTTAAAGTGATGAAAGAAAATGAATACCTACATATGTAGATCAGACCTGGTATTCAGCAGGTTCTGACCAATTCTGGAGAACCAGTAAATACCACCTCTGACTGGCCCTGCCCCCATCTATTCTCTGCCTCCCGAGTCCCAGTTTATTGGGAGGGAATGGGGATTTTGCGGTAACCATCCCCTGGAGTAGGGAGGGAATGGAGATTTTACAGTAGCCTTCAATTGCCACGCCCACCAAGACATGCCCACCAAGTCGTGCCATGCTCACCAAGCCACGCCCACAGAACTGGTAGTAAAATCATTTAAATCCCACCACTGATGCAGAACTTGAAATTTTAAAAATAATTTCTGTAAAACATGGAAGAATTGTTATTAATCACTATTGCAGTATTTTAAATATATCAAGCATTTTATTCCTACTGTTTAGCTCTTGAGTTTTTTCTCTAATCATATGCTCTAATAGTTATCAGAATCATAACATGCTTTTGTCATTCATTCATTGATAGCATTTAATCTGGATGGCATCCTGGCCTATAATCTATAATCTATAGATTTCCTGGTCATCTCTCATTTAACCTGTGTAGACCCTACCTAAGAGCAGTCATTGTCAACTATGCACTGCCATATGTTGTGACTAAAGGTAGGCTTCAAAAATTTTAGCAAGGGGTTCTCTGCCCAATTGCTGGGTGGGCATGGTCATGGTGGGTGTGGCCTAGTCAGCCTCCTGCACCACAGCAGGGGGGGTTGCCCTCCCTGGGGGGCAAAAACAGCATCCCCAGGCTACGGAGGCCTTCTAGGAAGTTTGGGAAAGCTCATTTATGGCTTTCCCAAACTTCCAGTAGGCCTGTTTTTTGCCCATCCTGAGCCTCCATGTGTGCCCTGCATCAAAAACAGGCCACATGGGGACTCCTAGGATGGGCGAGGCCAGCCATGAGTGGGATTTGGAGGTTCTCCGAACTGCACAGAATCTTAGCTAGAGGTTCTGCCAAACCCTGCAAATCCCCAGCAGCCCATTTGTGACTCACTGCAGTTTGATTGGCACACCCAAATTCCCATTAAAAGCAATCACTGAAGAAGCAACTTCAGTCATGAGACAACTTTGTATGAAACAGGATCGTCTAAATACTTCCATGCTGCTAAATAGAAGCAAACACTCTGGGTTACTCTTGATTTTTCTTAGGCCCATATCCCTAACATTTCACATAACAGGTAGAGTCCCTTTTTTTTCTAACCCTTGGGGTAAGATTCAAACAATTGCCCTGTTTTACAATCTTTCAGCAAGTTATAAATTATTTAAGTCATGTAAACTTGCAGTGCAAATCTACTTCAAAACACAGAATTTTTAACAGCAAACTGCATTCAGAAAAAAAGCAAACTCATTGCCAGAGTGAAGAACACACACACAAAGAAAAGCCAGGTATACAGGTAACAACTTGGATACCAAGGTTCATTTCATTTCATTTCATTTTATTAAATTTATACCCCGCCCTTCTCCAAACGGACTCAGGGCGGCGCACAGGAATACTAAAAATACATACAAAACATATTAAATTTTAAAAAACTTATTCTAATAAAATCCTGCGCTAAAAATCAAATTAAAATCCCCAAATTTAAAACTATCTAAAAGTCAGTTATGGAGGTTACGCTAGGCTGGCTAGATGGAACAGATGTGTCTTTAGACACTTGCGGAAGAGGCGGAGGTCAGAGATGGTGCGAAGTTCAGGGGGTAAGTCGTTCCAAAGGGCTGGGCCCGCCACAGAGAAGGCTCTTCCCCTGGGTGTTGCCATTCAGCACTGTCCAGCCGAGGGCACCCTGAGGAGGCCCTCTCTGTGGGAGCATATCGGTCTGAGGGATGTATGGGGCAGGAGGCGGTCTCACATATAACTAGACAAGGCAGAAATACAGTTACGTAAAAGCAGAACCCAAGAACCCAGAAGTCAATCAACACAGTCTGAGCTGTAACAGAAAACTATTTCAACACTTAACAGTGCTTGAGTAAAGCCTTAAATACACACTCTCTCAGCTTCTGCCAAGCACAGTTGGTGCCTATCAGACCTAATTACAAGGCCTGGCACTTCAAGCCGACATGCTACTTGCAAGCAGAGCTATTCCTGCTACATGCCTCTTCCCACAAATGTGCACTCCTCTTTCTGTCTTTTGCTTCTGTCTAAAGCCATAAGTGTTCCCATGAGCTAGGCAATCTGAAATTTAATTAAGATTCAAGTTGGGATCTGCTAACTAAAATAAACTTTTCAGTAGAAATTCTTCCCTCTTTTTCTCCTCAAATAAGAGGCATCGTAGGCAGGAGCCACTTAAGAACCAACCTTTTCAGATGTCAGGCACTGTCACTTAATTTTGCATAATGATTTGAGTTAGGGATGTGTAAAATGATTCAAATTTGAAAAGTGCAAAGTGAGTCATTTTAGCCACTTCTACTTGTAGAATGGTCAAACAGCCTGTTACAAATTCTGTGCTTTCTCATCTATAGTGTTGTTATCACCAATTTAGCTCTCATCAGCTAGCCATACCCTTACTGGGATTTGAACCAGGGAAGCATTACATGTGAGGCAGCTGCAATACCCTGTTAAGCCCCAATTAAGGGAGGAAGCATACTGCTTTCCTTTTCTGCCTTTCAGCTCATCACCAGAGACCATCTAGACAGAAAGCTATAAGTTTCATTGTGTACTTTTTTATATATGTGTGTTAGGTTTTTTGAGCTGATCAATAAATAAATCAGGGAGACTAGGATAGATCTATTTCGAGCTTTTTAGCTCTCATCAGCTAGCCATACCCTTACTGGGGTTCGAACCAGGGAAGTATTACATGTGAGGCAGCCGCAATTGCCTCTAGACTACTGGTTCTTATCCTGATCAACTAAGTATATTCTTGTGTCACAACACCCTGTTAAGCCCCAATTAAGGGAGGAAGCATACTGCTCTCCTTTTCTGTAAAATGTAAAATCAATTATGTTTCAATCACAGAAACATAATGGACACTTTTGCTTTCCTGACCAACCCCACCTCCAGTGACACCATCTCCTCGGAGCCTTCCTATGTTCTGTCTTACCTGTTACCAGAAAAAAAAAGATATACAAGAAAGAAAAGTTACACAATTCCTTGGTAGTACCAGAAAGTGTCTATCTGAAAAATCAGGGATATTCTATCGCGCTGAATGAAAATATGATACAAAGAGTGATGCAAAGATTTTTATCAACTTAAGTGTCGTTACATTGTACACTGCACACATTCATATAGTAGCTTAATAAAGGGAATGGGGCAATTCACTGTGGCAAAGTTTCAGTGTCCAACTCACCATGGCCAACTCACCATGGCCAACTCACCACAATCAACTCGCTGCAGGACAACTCGTCACAGCCAACTTGCCACAGTAAAACTCACCACTGGACAATTTAATAATTCAATTTAATTGTTAAAAACAAATAAAAATTATTTTAATTTTTGTCATTCACATTTCATTCTGTCTGTCCTTCCCTTTGCATCCTTTCTTTAATGATTCTATTCCACCATTTCTTTGATATTAGTGTAACTCTTGTCTCTCAGCGAGATGTCCCACAGAGGGCAAGTTGTCCTGAAATGAGCTGGCCGTTGTGAGTTGGCTGCGGCAAGTTGTCCGCAGCGAATTGTCATAGACCTCAATAAATGCACCAATTCCATGGCTATTAGTTACTCTATTTTATCCATGTACAGCAACTCTGATTGTAAATATTAATTCCTTGACTCTTCTAAAAACTTTCAGATTCATTTGGTGATCTTTTTCCTACAGCAAAAATCCACTAAAAAGTTCCAACAGACTTTATCTTCAGTAAAAACCATATACTTTTCCTCATACTCACTTGTATGTATAATAAAGAATTTTACATTATAAGTATATAATAATGGGCATCACAGTCAGGGTAGGCAGAGCAAATAGCTCCATATGGCTCCAATAAAAGTGCCAAATGCACCCTGCTGTCAGCACTCAAATTCTCAAGCACTGGGGAACTGAAAATAGAATCGGTAGCCTGTCACTAAATATCCAAATGCAAAAACAGTGGAGTGCACCAGGAAACCAACTAGTAACACCTTGTCCACATGAACAACCAAAGTGTAGGTGTGTAATCACAAACTCACATCTCCTGTGGCTTACATATGATGTACGTATACATCCCCCAAAAGTTTTCTTTTTCTTCTCATTCATAACTGTTTTCTGCTTGTTACCAAGAACCTAGGCATTCAGATTAAACAGTATACACTTCTTGATTGAATGCAGAATAAAGAAGTGGCATACAACTATGGGTAATTGCATCACCGTGTTTGTTTTGGTTCATCAAATTCAGGAAGCAGGAGAAAAGCCTGCAGAGCGACTTAGGTAAAGACTCTAGTTGGGATGCAGCCAGATAGCACTCCCTCTCTCTTCCTCCCCCACCACTTCCCACACAACAACTCCAACGAGTGAAAAGTCTCGTTGTTTCTTAGCCCAAACTTCATAGGACTTCCTACTCGGTCTTCCTTTTTCCTGAAAAGGCAGACAAGATGTTGCCTCTGGAGCCGAGAAAAAACAGCCTTTTCCCCATATAATAAATTAGACATTAAAGCATACTGGAGACTTTCAGACTTTACTTCTTATCTAATCAGATGTCAATTTTTTTCACTATAATTCAATAAATTTGACTTGGTTACCTAAACTGATACAGCAGAGCACAAAACACACAGAAGGATAATTTAACATTATCCTTTGTCAGCTTTCCAGAAGTTTTAAAGGAAAAATGATGTAATAATGTAGAATGTAAAAATGTAAGCAATACCCAATTTTCTGTGTTGGTTTTAGCTGAAGCTAAGCAAAATACAGTGGTACCTCGGTTCACGAACTTAATTCGTGAACTGACTCTGGTCGCGAACCGAATTGGTTGTGAACCGAGGCACAGTTTCCCATAGGGTTTAATGTAAATCCAGTTAATCCGTTCTGATCTTTTTTTTTGGTTTTAATTCTTGAACTGACTCTGGTCGCGAACCGAATTGGTTGTGAACCGAGGCAGTTTCCCATAGGGTTTAATGTAAATCCGGTTAATCCGTTCTGATCTTTTTTTTGGGGGGGGGGGTTAATTCTTGAACTGACTCTGGTCGCGAACCGAAGCGGAGTTTGTGAACCGGAGCATATTTTGATGAACTTTTCTGTTCGTGAACCGAAGCGGAGTTTGTGAACCGAAGCGGAGTTTGTGAACCGGAGCATATTTTGATGAACTTTTCTGTTCGTGAACCGAAGCGGAGTTCGTGAACCGGAGCATATTTTGATGAACTTTTCTGTTCGTGAACCGAAGCGGAGTTCGTGAACCGAAGCATATTTTGATGAACTTTTCTGTTCGTGAACCGAAGCGGAGTTCGTGAACCGGAGCATATTTTGATGAACTTTTCTGTTCGTGAACTGAGTTGTTCGTGAACAGAAGCGTTCGTGAACCGAGGTACCACTGTATTGTGATGGTAGCTTTTTGCTTCTTAATACATTTCTAAACAAAATAAAGGCATGAACTTCACCTTTTCTAGCTAATGACAATGACTATGACACCCCACTTTCCTCTGCAAAGTGGGAATACACTTCACCTCCACCAGGCATAAACAGAGTTTCACTGTGATTATTTGATGTATATGGCAGAAAGTATTAGAATACATATTTTGAATGCAGTCATAATAAATATGATAGCAGTAGCACTTAGCACTTAGACTTAAATATTATCCCCATAGTGCTTTACAGCCTTCTCTGGATGGTTGGTTTACAAGTCAGCATATTGCCCCCAACAATTTGGGTCCTCATTTTATTGACCTTGGACAGATGGAAAGCTAGTCAAACCTGAGCCAGTCAGGATTGAACTCCTGGCAGTGGGCAGAATCAGCCTGCAATTCTAGATTCTAACCATTGTGCCACCAAAACTATATAAGAAAGCTAGGTGAAAATAACTTTCAACTATTGATATATAAATTGTTAAATTGTTTCTTTCATATAAAAGTTACCAATCATTTCTTAGCATGTATAAGAATGGGTTAATACTTCAGTAACAGATAAGAAACTCAACACCTATCATTAATGCATTTTCCTTCACAAGTTTTGAATCCGTCTGGATACAAGAAGAGAGGAAAGTTTAAAACTTGCAGCAGAACAATTTCACAAGGCATATGTCTGGTACTCTTTCTTTAAGGGGTACAATGCAGTATATCTGGTGCCCCTTTTTTCTCTCAGCAAAACAAACACTGCTATGTAGGAATCAATGCTGTTAAGAAATGTATTCTAGATTTTTATAGTCAGTCATTCAATGTAATTGAGTTTAATAAACAACAGGCAGCAGTTTGCTCTCAAACTAAGTTTCAGTAATCTTTCCATGGATGTGATGTAGGATCTTGCAGTTGAAGTTTTAGTCCTGCTTTTGCAAGCGGATATGGCCGATGATACTCCTTGCTGTATTTCAGATAAGGAGATATTTTATATTTGATTTATTACATAATCACATCCAGAAATATATAGCCTCCCCAACTTCTTATGCTTCAAATGATGTTTTTTCCCTGAATATATTTTTTTCTAGCTCAGAAAACAAGAGGACTATAAACAGAATTGGGGAAAATATATAATAGCACAAGAATCAAAACTTCACATTTTGAAAAAATAAACACATTTAAAAACCAGAGGAAAATATAAAGCATTTTGATATTGTGATACAAAACCAAAGATACTGTCTCAGGGAAAGGCATAAATCCTATGTAATAATAGACATGTGTACTGGATTAAAACAGAGGAAAGATAAAATTTAAAATGCTATCCTTGGAAATATGTTATAACAGTACTATATAATCCACATTTACTTCCTATAATATTCTAAACAAAATTGAAGTATGAGATTTAATCAAAATTGCTCTAAGCATCTTGGATACCAAAAAACTTTTATCTAAATCATCTGTACAAATATATTTATTTTATAAACTGGCCATCAAGCACAATTGACTGGGTGACTTGTGTTAGAATATTCATGACTGGGAGAGACTTGGTAACAAGTTCAGCCAATGAATAGGCATAGCAACTAAGTCAGCCAATGGGAGCTTAAACAGATCAAAGTCTGTCCTGAGAATTGAAACTGAAACTACTCTGCCAAATCTGAACTCTGAAATGAGACTAACTATTCTTTCCTGCTTGTGTTCTGCTTGTATCTTGTACCACGTTGAAAGAATCTACTATTGGTATTATACATTTATCTTCATGTCTTAATATGTATATAAAGGCGTTAATGAATCCAGCTGAAACAGTTATCTGTGTGTGCTTTCTGGATTTGATTTTTCTGCAACAAACTCTGATAACTTGAACATAGAAAAATCCCAGTATATAACACCTGGCAATCAAAGGTAAACAATAACACCGCTCATCAAAAAACACATCAGCCACAACAGAGTTAATCTACCCTCCTAGCCCTAATGCCTGGGAAAACAGCCACAACATGCTTTGTGAAAGCTAACAGTGCTGGGGCCATCTGAACCTCCCCAAGGCTGCTGTTCTACAGCGCAGGCACTGCAACTGAGAAGGCTTGCTCATCAAGATGTCATTTTTTGATAGAAAGGGTATGGATTTGTACAAGGCCCATCATCCTGCACACATTACACTATTCCCACAACACAAAAATAGCTGACATTTTCTCCCTCAGAAAATATAATCACCTTAATGCAGGGGTCCCCAACCTTTGCAACTTTAAGTCTGAAGGACTTCAGCTCCCAGAATTCTCCAGCCAGCAAAGCTGGCTGGAGAATTCTGGGAGCTGAAGTCCTTCAGACTTAAAGTTGCAAAGGTTGGGGACCCCTGCCTTAATGGACCACCAGTGTATAAACGGGAATGACTGTACTTAGGACTTTTTTTGTTTGTGTTTAGGCTAACAACCTGATACTTCCTACCCTGTGTCACTTTTTTGTCTATTTCTACACAAGCTAGAGGGGGGGGGGAAATAAAGCATACTAGTTTATTTTTAAAATGGAGATATTAGTTTTTCTCCAGGAACCATTGGAACTAAGAAATAAACTTTACAGCCCAATCATTTCCATCTTTATGTGGACTCCTAAGTATGTGTAGAAAAGTTCAAAACTTAAATAACGGAGCAATACTTACATTAGAGGCCTGGTATGGGTAACTCATCCTTACTTAAACCAGATAAAGTCAGATACTAAAAAAAAACCTGTTCAGATGTAAAAGAAAACCCTAAGGTTGAAGGACAATTGATCTCATCACTCCATCTGCACTCTAAGATGCATTTAACTGGATCTGAACCTGATTTTATTGCAAACCTTCCCCATCAATAGTGAGTCAATGAGATGGAAAGACTATGAGAGAGAAGCATATATTTTCATCTCAAAGATCTGGGCTGCAAAAATCTAAACCAAGGGTATCAAATGTATACCATCACTTGATGTATTGTGATTTTTTTCCTCTTCACTAAACTGGACATGGGTGTGGCCAGCACATGACACATTCAGCCCGAGGGCCCTGAGTTTAACCGCCCTGATCTAAACCATCACTGGATGACTGCAAAGAGTTAATGGTTTCTACATCTCTTTGATGGATTTTTTTTTATTTGCAGAAAGCACTAACTCTTTACAGCCATAGACCAGTGATCAGGTTCTCCTTTCAAAGTTTATTATGCAAAGAGGTCACCTGAAAACTCCCCCAGCTGAAATTCAGCACCAATGCTTTTAAAAGGTTCCTATCCACTCTGACATCATATTTTTGTCCTGGACAAAAAGCCCTGGCATACTTATCCCAATCATTTACATCAAATTCAATTTGGTACCAAACTCAAACCTTTCCTTAAGCTCCTAAAAGTTCACTGAGCACAATGCAAGTGTTAGAAAATAAGACTTTGTTATTTCACATATGTACACCTGTCATTTTTCTTTCAGTGCCAAAGACGTCTTAGCCTCTGCTGTGGTATTTCCTTTAACAAGGAGTCAAAAGTATCTGTTATGTAGTTAGGGAAGTCCCCAATATAAAAGGGTAAAATCCAAAAGTATTTTTGGCTTCCATTATCAGGTTCTTGATTGCAACAGTTTGGGACTTCTGTCCTTAAGCCCACGAGATTTGATATTTTTAGGGCATGTCGTTGATTTTTAACAGCTTTTTTGAACTCTTCATTATTTCCTAATATGAAGTGCTTTGGTACCTTACAGATTTCCACATTATAATTTAATTACCAGCCCTTTTTGTTTCTAAGTATTAACATCTTTCTATTTCTACAATTGTGTATGTCACCAATGTTTCAAATCACAACATGTTACTACTAGGAAAATTAAATAAAAACACAATTATTAGTAGTACATATCACTCTTTCCTCACTATATCCCACCTGAATCATGCAATGTTATATCAGTTTTATTGTTTTCTATAACATAATACATTTGTTTGCTGTACTACAACTATTTTAAAACAATCATCCATCTTTGTTCATAAACAAACAAAAGGATTAGATCCATGCAAACCATAATCACCATGAAACAACCGCAGCAGCAGCAACAATACAATTCTCATCCCCAACTACTTAGTAGGCTGCCGTGATTAGTCAGCCTGTGGAGTTTTAACGTGGGAAACCCCTGTTTGAGTAGTCACCCAACCATGAAGGTCGCTTGATGGTGTCAAAAAGCTACAATGCATCACATGATTGATACAATGGGAGCAGATCATCATTCTTCTGAACTTCAAGTCTATTCACTCTCCAAAAAGGAAATACAAATTGGGTATATTGCAGCTAAATGCAGAATTAATGCAAAACTACATTGGTAGTACAAAAACCACAGCAAATTAAGATGTCAGTAAAGAATAAAGAGTAACTAAGAATAAAGGAATCTATGGAGGCCTTGGTGTTCTCTGAGCTTGGCTGTTTGCAGTCAGAATTCAGTGCTGAAAATGTTACCTAGTCAGGTAATGAAATGCCTACAAGAAAACAACCAAGCTCAGAGAGTACCAAGGCCTCCATAGTTCAATCCTGAGCTATATATATATTGTTTTCTACAGCAGTGTTTTTCAACCTTGGCCACTTGAAGATGTCCGAACTTCAACTCCCAGAATTCCCCAGCCAGCATTCGCTGGCTGGGGAATTCTGGGAGTTGAAGTCCGGACATCTTCAAGTGGCCAAGGTTGAAAAACACTGTTCTACAGTATTGACAATACAAGAATCTGATATAGGCATCATGTACATCTACCTTATGATTTTATCAACAATAGTATTCCTTCTTAAACAGGTAGAACACACACATGCAAGAAAGTATTAGGTGAAACTTTTTTGACCCTCAATTGCAAAACCAAGGTTACTTGATTAGGAAAGTAGATTAGGGTACTTGATTAGGAAAGAGAGTTCACTTCTTTGCAAATCCCTTTACACTCCCATTTTAGAGGCATTAAAATATTTCCTTCTGGACACATTTTTTTTCTAAAGCTTTAATTTCTCAATATGACACCATTATCTTCTCATACACAAACACACAAAAGAGAGACAGCAAAAAACAAAAAACAGTGAACAGGAAGTTGAATCTTGTGAGAAACACATGGTAGCTGGCTACGGATAAATAGAAATCTAGGAAATAATCAACTGTCATCAGGGGCTACTTTCTAAATCCATTTTATGAATCTGTGAAAATTGGCTGTTTCTTGAAAAAGCCCATTCCATAACAAGCGGGTTCGTCTATAAAGTACTCCTTCATATCTTAAAAGGCTTTCTGTGAAGCCACCAGATGTTTGGAACTGAACATTACCACTTTCAAAGAGGAAGGTACAATCTGTCCCCAAATTATAGCCCCTGCAATTTTACCACCTTCCAAACTAGAATGGGAACTCCTGGGGCAGATAGCGCTCTTAGGTGAAAATGGTACAAATAACACCATGTCAGCAGTTCTGGGGTTTGAATTACCCTATTCTCCTCAGCCACATGCATTCATTCATTCCCATGTTCACCAAATCAATACATGTTGCGATGTACCAAAGAAGGGGAAAAGGTAATATCACTCTCAAAGTGAAGGAATGGGGGTAAAGAAGATGATAGGGAAAGTATGAGAAAGGGGATCAAAATAACTTTAAAAATTTGGTATCGTCGTTGACAATTTCTTTGATAAGCAAACAAGGCTGCTGCAAAATGCACATTTATCCATAAAATGCCATATGGTTCATCTTTTTCAATGTTACAGGCATGGGGGTTGAGACTGCACTTTTATTCACCAGGTGGTTCTTCCTAAATTTGTCACCTCTGTTGCAGGAGAATACATCTGGGTGTTATGAGAGTTCCATTCATAGCCAAAAATTACAACTTTGGGGAAATTTGCAGGATTTGACTCAGCAGAGTTTAGCTATCGGGGTTACATTGCAAGATGCCAATTGCAAGATGCCATTGCAAGATGCCAAAACCTCTGCCTACTTCTGGGAAATCACACTTTTTAAAAAAAAAAAAATATCGGATTTATGGAATCCTTGCATTTCAGCCCAGGAGTCTTTTTTTTTCCTGGACTGGCAGCCGGATTCCATCTGTAAGGTCAGAACTGGCATTCCACATATCCCAGGTCGTACCGGCTTGCAAGCATCGGATTACTTTCCTGAGCACAGGCTGCCAAGCGTGCCGGCTTGTTTTGCTTTCTGGCTTGCAAAGTGGAAACTTTTATTCCCCCAGCGGGTATAATGCAGGGTCGGGGGATTATTTTGACAGCTGCCAGTGCGCCCCTATCTCCCGTTTTCTTTCCAGCCCCTCCTACTAAACTCGCATTCTTGGACACAGGAGAAAGTGGGGGGGGGGGGATGGAGAGAGGGGAGAGCGAGAGAGAGAGAAGGCGGAGCAGTAAACTTTTTTTTTTCCCGCGCGTGGCAATCAAACTCTGCCGAGAGTCAACAAACACAACTAGCCAGTACAGAAAGTGTAACGGGACCGAGGGAGGAAAGCAGGGGATTCGGTTGAAGGAACAAAGAAAAGACGCATTACAACTTTATTACATTGTAGTCTAGTTGGTGGACGTTGTAGCCAAAAGAAATTGGCGTTTTATTCCCTAAAACGAATCCCAAACCTTCCTGAAGCGGTGGCTTTCCACCCAAGTTATCTTTGGAGACTTTTCCCAAACGAGGCGAGCAAGCGGGGGCCGCGGGGGCTGCCTGGGATGGCAAAAGAGGGAACAGTAGCTACCTAGATGGGAAGGCCAGATGCTCCCTCCCGTACAATCGGAGGGTCTGACGTCGCCCGGTGCCCAAACATTCAAGACGGGGACGGAGGCGCCTTACCTTTTGATCGACGATGGAACAAGCCATTTCCCGGACATGGGTCAGGCTGAACTCCCCCGAGGAGTCTTGCAGCAAGAGCACCGGCTCCCGGCTGAGGCCGATCTGAAGGTGGAAGGAGATGCCGCCGCCGCCGCCGCCGCCGCCGGGCTGCGAAGGACTGGGCGGCCGGATGACCGGCGGAGCACTCATCGACAACTTCCCGCAGCGCGAAAGATGTGGAGGAAAGAGAGGGAGGGAGGGAGGGAGAGGGAAAGAGAGAGAGAGAGAGAGAGAGAGAAGCGCGGCTTAGTAAGAGTTTGCCAGGATAAGTGCCGTCGATTGGTGTGGAGGGGTGGGGGGGGCGCTTTGGCAAACTTCCTTCAGCCGCTAGCGCCTGGCAAGGAGGAGAGCGGCGAAGGACGCCCAGCGGAGCTCAAGCCACCCTTGGAGAAGAGGCGAGCCTCGAGGGGGGAAGCGCCTCTCTTGCTGCTGCTGCTGCTGCTGCTGCCGCCGCCTCGTCTCCCAGCACTCACTGGAGGAGGAGGAGGAGGCGGCGGCGGCGGCCACTGGGCGGTCAAGCGCGCTTTGAGAGAGAAAGAGGAAGGGCGGGAAAGCAGGCGTAGGCGCCTGAGCCACCACCCGGCGGCCTTGAGCAGCAACAGCCGCTCTGAGGCGCCCGAGTGGCGGGGCAGTGACCCAAACCCGAAGAGACGGACCTCCCCTTCAGGTGGCACCATACAATTGCCTTGGACGCGCCTTTCCCTCGGCGCTCACCCACCCCACCCTCTCTCCGGCTGCGCTCCGCTGGGCGCTGAGTTGACTTCCAAGCTCGCCTGGACGCGACCTTGGCCTAACTGTGGGTCGGGACCGGTTGCCGTCGCCCGTATCCTGGTTAGGCTCTTGTGGTCTGAGGAGCTGATCAGCAGGTGAAATTTGAGTCCGGCTCTCGCTGGAGAGAAAGAGTCACCTGGATACTTCTGCTTATTTCATAGCTGTGAAAAATAACACAAGCCTGGTTTGGAAAAAGAGAGTTGGCAACCCTTTCTTCCAACTTTAGCTTTGCTAAACTCCCCTAACTCCTATGCCACGCACTTCTATGCCCTGCATAACCCAGCGCTTTGCTCTTCATCTATCACAGCCTTCCTGTTTTCAGAAAACTGCAAGGTAGCTTTGGTTTCTTTTCAGTAATAGAGTCATGCCCATCCAGGTGCCTTCCAAAGGGGAAGGGAACTACAACTTCCATCATCCCCAACCGTGCATGGCACGTTTGCTGAGGATGAGAGGATACCAAGTTGAAAAGGGCCGATCCAAAGAGAGAACAATGTTACATCCTCCAAGTTCCCTTTGATTCGGTCAGTACCTTCAAAGCTGCCTTCATCCCGGATGCTAGTGGTTCTTCCACAGTTGATGCTCTTGTATTAATGAAAGGTAACAACAGCTCTTAAACTAACAGGGAGAGCCGGAAGAAATTCTGAATCCTCCCGCTTTGTGGCTGCTTCTGAGCCGGGTTACAATTTTCGTGTAAGCAAGAGCTTAAACCTGTCAGCTAATTCCTTCCAGTTGTCTCCCATTCAGCAGAACAGCAGTGAGTGGTGCCATTACCCCCACCAAGAGGCAGCCACATGCAGAGAGGAAAGAGAGTGTGCTGTCACTACAGAGTTGAGGCTCTAGGCTGTCCCTTATTTCAGCTGCTGCTGCCGCTCCACCTCCCCCTTAATTTGTGACAGAAGAACAACTAGCAAGAATCCCACCCACCACCTGTCATTTTTCTATTTACCAAACATGAGGTGAGGGAAACATCCTATCTAGTGATTGTCATTTTCTGAGCCGAAGCCCTTAATCTCACCAGAGAGGAGGAGTTTGTCTTTCCATCATTGGAACAAATGCAAGCCTCTTTCCACATGTGCCCCCGTCTTTCAAACAATAAAGGGAGGATAAAACACTGTCATTTGTTTAGCACGCTTGCATCCCAGGCTTTCTCTAAAGACTGCTAGAAAGCCTCCTAGGAATTCGTTCAGGGAGAAAAGATTAGGCAATCATTTGAACTAAACAGGCTTTCAAACTTATTTCACCCTGCTCCAAGAAACTATCTGGTCACGCTTTGCATGTCAGGTAGTGTCAATCTGAGCTACAGTATGCTGATAGTTATTTGTAAGAAGTGTTTTAAGAGAAAGTAGAAAAAACAGGATGTACTTCATCAGGCCCCATCTGACATTTCACACTTCAAACTGCTCCTGCAAATATTAGATTAAAAATGTGGCTTTATTTTTATACCAACATTTTTTTTATAGACTTAAATATCTTGGGGAATTATCTACATTTTGGTGGGAAGTTTGTAATTGTAGACACATTTAATGTTTGCAATACTTTTCAGTGTCTTGTATTTTGTTTTGTGTGTATGTTGTAATATTTTAGAGTACTTTTATTTTCTTTTTGCCGTGAGGCAAAAAAGGATCTCTGCATACCTTTAGAGAAAGCACACATAAGAAAACAGTGGCAAGAGTTCCTGCTGAAATACAACCCAACAATTCTAAAAGAAGGACCAAGACATTCAGACCTAAGATGTAGAATACATTTTCACAGACAGTACTTGAGCTGTTGCTATACTTGGCCTGAGACAAGAAAGTGCAGCCTCCCTCCTTTACATAAACTAAAAACCTGGGGGGGAAATCTAAGGAAGATCAGACTTATAAGTATTTGAATAGAAAATATCAGAACTGTAGGTTAGATATAGAAGTTGGCAATGGGGGAACTCAGGTGTAGGGAATCACAGAAGAATGGAATGGCAGACCATTTTTCTCATGCAAAAGCGTGGGCTACACACTGTCATTCAAGTGAACACTTAAACAATACACACAAACAATTCAAAAAGTAGATGTCTCTGAAATTGTATTCAAAGTATGACATACACAAGTGATGCCACAAATGAGATTGTAGGGACATATAAATAACTTTTCCATCCCTAATATGGAATTCTGATCATTGTTCTTTTTTATCTCTTGCCATTGATACAATAATGCTTGGAGAGCTTTCATGGTCATTTGTTAATTTACTGGTAAAAAGTCATTTTTTTTAAAAAAAATTAACTACAATTACAGGAACAATTGTACTCTAGTGATATTAAAAAATTATATAGCAAGAGTAAATTACAACTTTTCTGAGTTATTGGGGGTGGGGGCTTCCTAGTTCTCAATATCTAGTCTTTTCTAGACAACATAACAGATGGCTATATGTATATTATGCAAAAGGTTGAGAAGCTCACAATGATACAGTACATCTATTGCACAATTTATTCAAAGGATCTTCATAAAATCATAGAGTCGGATGATACCTTAGAGTCATCTATTCTAACTACTTGGTCTGTGCAGTTCCATTTGAAGAACCCTTAAGCATGATTAGGAAGAAACATCCAAGCCCATATATGGCATCTCTTCTCATCAACTTATATAGGCTTCTGTGAAAGCAAATCATGTTTTGGTTCAAAAGTGAAATCTTTTCTGTTTTTTAAACCAAAAGCTGGATCAAAATTATTGGTTGGGTTAGAACACAGTATTTATAGTTGTACTAATCATGCCACTTAGGAAACTATCTGATTGATAACTAGTGCTCTTTATCAAAAGGTTATTGCCCTCAATACATCACTGTTTAGGATCGAATTTGAAAAAATTCTGTTATCAGGCAAATGATTTTATACCAGACTGCATACAATTATACACTTTCTCATTCCACAAACTCTTGGGTAGTTGATTTCTCTTGATCATTGTCAAGAGAAATGTATTTATTAAGTATTTAATTACCAACTTCAGACATGTTTAGGTGACTTACAGAATGAAAATATGCCAAATTAGTGTCAGAACTGTCAAGGTTCCAAGTAACAGATCAATGCAATCAAGATTCTGAGGCCTAGGTGTTCTTCAAAGTACAAATTGATTAGGCATGTCTGAAAGCCCTGCAGTTTCCCCCACTCATATTAAAAGTCAAAGTTCTTTCCCCCAGCCCACATGTCCATCACATGGTCCAATCTGGTCACCATCCACACTCCATTGGTTTCAGACCATGCCTCCCCAGCACCTGGTGAAAACATCCTTGGTTCCCAGGAGAAAGAATTTTATTTTGGCTACCCAAAATAAAATAGTTCCCCAGTTATCTCTATCTCCATCCCTCCTATGGCAGCCCTGAAGATGCCCCAAAGTGGCTTCAGGGTTGACAAGAACATCTTGAAGTCCTCGCTTCTCAACTCTGAAAATTGCTCTTCCCCCTTCCATGCTTATGAAAATAATAAGACTTTCATTTACATTCCCTAAAAGCCAAGTGACAGATGATAAAAAGGATAGTCTAATATACATGTCTAAAATTCAGGTTTAGAAGTTGCTGTCAGTTTTATTTCCGTGAAGCAATTCCCCAGTAAAATTGATATGGCATACAGCTAACGAATAAGTAAAGTTTCCCCAAGTGAAAGGATATGGCCACACAGCTTAGGATATATTGTATTTCAGACCATAAGATGCACCAGAATATAAGACACCAAGATTTCAAAGAGAAAAACAAGAAAAGAAATAGTTTTTGGCTTCTGCGTGTCCGGTTTTTGTTCTCCCCAGCCCCCATAAGCACTCTGCAGGCCTCCCAAACCTTCTGTGCATCCCTTTTTTGTGAAAAATGGATCTGTTTTTGGCCTCCCAAACCCTCAGGTGGTATTCATCAGGTTTTGATCAGTTCTGGAGAACCAGTAGCAGAAATTTGGAGTAGTTTGGAGAACTGGCAAATACCACCTCTGACTGGCCTTGCCCCCATCTAGTCTCTGCCTCCTGAGTTCCAGCTGATCAGGAGGGAATGGGGATTTTGCAGTAATGTTCCCCTGCCACACCCACCAAGCCATGCCACACCCACCAAGCCATGCCACATCCACAGAACTGGTAGTAAAAAAATTAGAATCCCACCACTGCCCCAGTTGTGACTTTTTTTTCTCCCCAGCCTCCAGGAGCACTCTGCAGGCATCCCAAACTCTCTGCATGCCCCATTTTTGGTGAAAACAGATGCACAGGTCAGGGTTTCAGAGGCAAAAATGGCCACATTTGGTGTGTAAGATGCACCAAAATTTCTACCCTCCTTTAGGGTGTATGTCTTATACTCCAAAAAGTACTGTATATTGTACTTAGAATATGTTTCATTGGCTTAGCTGAATTTAGGAAATTTCACAATTAATATTTCATATTATTATTATTATTATTATTATTATTATTATTATTATTATTATTATTATTATTATTATTTCTTCATATTATTATTTCATAAATATTATTCCACTGCCTCCATTCACCTCCAGTTCTCATAATATAGAGTGGACAAACTGATGGTTTTGAATGGCAAACCCTAGAAGCCCCAATCAGCATGAACTACCTCCAAAGGTCACATCAAGTACAGTACCTAACCTTGAGATTAAATCCTCTAGGGTTCAGATGAAGGAAAAGGTACCAGAAGACAACTGAACTTATTGTCCCCTTCATTCAAAGGAACTAGAGATGTGGTTGTTCTAAACACGTTTACATTTCTCCCAGTTCTTTTTCTTCAGGAAAGAGCCAATCGTCAAAGTCATAGCTATAAAGAGGTTTGTACGGAAACTTAAGTGAAATGGAGAAGGTAATGTAAGAAGCCTGCGCTACTCTTAAATGATACAATGTGAGTGGGACAGTCACTATGTAATTATTCTGAAATAAACACCACTTCAAGATGAAAGAACTCTTTTGAAAGACGCAGCAAATTAAACAGTTCTGAATCTTAGACCCTTTTCCTCCAGAAACTGTTTCGTCAGACTTTTTGAAGCAAGTATGACTTGGACTTTTTGGCGAGAAAGAGATCTCTTTTTTTAGCCTGATAAAAAATAAAAAGGATTTGGGTTTATGAAGTATTTCTTTCCACATTTCCATAAAAGTAAGCAACTAATTCAACCACAAATTTTTATTTTATTTATTTATTTTTTATTTTATTAAATTTATATCCCGCCCTTCTCCTTGTTAGGACCCAGGGCGGCGCACAGGGATGTTAAAATACATACAAAATATAAAATATATGAAATTTAAAATACTTATTTTAATAAATAAACCCTGCGCTAAAACCAAATTAAAATCCCAAGTTTAAAAACTATCTAATGGTCAGTGTGGAGGTTACGCAAGGCCGGCTAGGTGAAATAGGTGTGTCTTCAGACACTTGCGGAAGAGGCGGAGGTCGGAGATGGTGCGGAGTTCAGGGGGTAAGTCGTTCCAGAGGACTGGGCCCGCCACAGAGAAGGCTCTCCCCCTGGGTGTCGCTAGTCGGCATTGTCCAGCCGACGGCACCCTGAGGAGGCCCTCTCTGTGGGAGCGTATCGGTCTAAGAGATGTATGGGGCAGGAGGCGGTCTCGCATATAACTAGGCCCCGAGCCATGGAGCGCTTTAAAGATGGTCGTTAAAACCTTGAAGCGCACCCGAAAGACCACAGGAAGCCAGTGCAGCTCGCGCAGGATAGGTGTTATGTGGGAGTGTCTAGGCGCTCCCGTAATCACCCGCGCGGCTGCGTTCTGGACTAGCTGCAGCTTTCGGGTGCACCTCAAGGGAAGCCCCATGTAGAGAGCATTACAGTAGTCGAGTCGAGAGGTGACGAGTGCTTGAGTGACTGTGCGTAAGGCCCCCCGGTCCAGTAAGGGGCGCAATTGGCGCATCAGGCGAACCTGATGAAACGCCCCCCTGGCCACGGCTGCCACATGATCTTCCATAGACAGCCGGGAATCCAGGAGGACACCCAAATTGCGCGCCCTCTCCACGGGGGCCGGTGTTTCGCCCCCAATGGCCAGAGTTGGAATAATCTGGCTGAACCGAGGCGCCGGAAGCCACAGCCACTCAGTCTTGGACGGGTTGAGCCTGAGTTTGTTACCACCCATCCAGATCCGTACGGCTTCCAAGCACCGGGACATAACCTCGACGGCATCGTTGGGGTGGTCTGGGGTGGATAAGTACAACTGAGTATCATCAGCGTACAGATGATATCCCACCCCAAAACCACGGATGATCTCACCCAGCGGCTTCATATATGTGTTGAATAGGAGGGGCGAGAGGACCGACCCCTGAGGAACCCCACATATGAGGGGTCTCGAGGCCGACCTCTGCCCCCCTGTCAACACATATTGCGACCGACCAGAGAGGTAGGATGAGAACCACCGCAGAACGGTGCCTCCCAACCCCAACCCCCCCAGTCGGCGCAATAGGATACCATGGTCGATGGTATCAAAAGCCGCTGAGAGGTCTAATAGGACTAGGATAGAGGAATATCCTCTATCCCGCGCCCTCCAGAGATCATCAACCAACGCGACCAATGCCGTCTCGGTGCTGTGCCCGGGTCGGAAGCCGGACTGGCGCGGGTCTAGATAATCAACTTCCTCCAAGTGTCGCGGAAACTGTTGAGCCACCACACTCTCAACAACCTTCACTAAAAAGTGGAGGTTGGAGACGGGACGATAGTTCTCTAATAATGCTGGATCCAGGGACGGCTTCTTGAGGAGGGGCCTTACTACCGCCTCTTTCAAGACGGCAGGCAAGGACCCCTCACTCAAAGATGCGTTGACAATGCCCTGGAGCCAGCCTCGTGTCGTCTCCCAGGATGCCAGTACAAGCCAGGAGGGACACGGGTCCAATAAACATGTGGTAGCCCTAAGTCTCTTTGACAACTTGTCCATATCCTCGGTGGTAACAAAATCAAACTCCTCCCAAGATGGTGTCACAAGAACAGCCTCGGCCCGCTCGACTGGGCCACTGTCGATGGAGGGTAACTCGTTCCGAATCCGAGTGATTTTCTCCTGCAGATAAATCCCAAATTCCTCTGCTCGACCCTGTAAAGGGGCTTCCCGCGGCCTCTGTTGAAGGAGGGAGCGGGTCACCCCAAACAGGGCGGCAGGGCGGTTATCTGCGGATGCAATAAGAGTGGCACAATACTCACGTTTGGCCACTCTTATCGCCACTAAGTAAGTCCTAATATGGTCTCTCACTAGTGTTCGGTCGGCTTCGGAGCGAGAAGATCTCCATCTGCTCTCTAGGCGTCTCTTGTGGCGCTTCATCCCCCTAAGCCCCTCGGTAAACCAAGGAGCCCAGGTGGTTCGTCGCCGCAAGAGAGGCCGCAAGGGCGCGACTCGGTCCAAGGCCCCCATGGCCGCACTTAACCATGCGGCCACTAGGTCCTCAGTCGAGTCGCGGGGCAAGTCCACAGGAATTGGCCCAAGCTCCCTTTGGAACCTTATCGGGTCCATCAGGAGCCTGGGGCGGAACCATATAGGAATATCCGGTTCCGCCTCCCCGCGGTGAGGTGCGGCGATCGGAAAGTCGAGCCGAAGGAGAGCGTGATCTGTCCATGACAGGGGTGTGATGACTAGATCCCCTATTCCCAGATCACTACTCCACTGTCCCGAGACGAAGATTAGATCCAGGGTGTGTCCGCCCTCGTGGGTAGGGCCTACAACTACTTGGGTCAGGTCCATGGCTGTCATGGAAGCCATGAACTCCCGAGCTGCACCAGAGGTTTCGCCTGCTGACGGCAGATTAAAGTCCCCCATGACTAACAGTCTGGGGGTCTCCACTGCCGCCTCAGCTATCACCTCTAGGAGCTCGGGCAGGGCTGTTGTTGTATAGCGAGGAGCCCAATGCATGCTAACAATATTTTCTCTTTCCCTGTTCTGGCAAATGTAGGATGGGGAAATCAAGCTAATAAGCCAGCATTACACTTGGATCTGGCCTACTCAAAACTGTAAACAGAGTAACCATCATAAAAAAACTGGGCAGTTTTTCATCATAATTAGGATTCTGTTCTTCTCATTATTCATATATACACTAAGAAAAAAGCTTCATATCTTTTTAAGCAAGGCTAGTCTAGTCATAATAGTAATTATTTCTACTTTAGAGTAACTACTATGATTTCAATTCAAAACATGTGATATAGAGAGTTTATGAAGTTCACAAGAAACTTCTACTTTCTTTTTCAGGAAATATAAGTACATTTACCAATTGCGAGATATTTTTCAGTAGCAATATAGGAATTTCAGGGGGAAAGTAGACTGGTTTTTGAAGGATTATTTAGAATTAAATATATATTATGTTTAACTTTATACTAACTATACTTGTTTATCATATGCGTTGATAAGTTAGATAGTGTCATACAAATGAATTGGACTATCATTCCATGTTGTGGCCCTTTCTAACATAATTTGGAGGTGCTATGTTAAGAAAAGAAGTTCTAACAAGTACTTTGAGAGTTGCTAATTTTGGAGTTTCAAGTAGAAAGCTCTGTTTATTTTCCCATAATTTTCTGAACTATGAAAAAATGTGAGTTAATTTATTTAAGCATCTTGATTAGTTGAGCTGTGTTCTTCATGTATAAATGAGCCATCACAAATCAATTGTGAAGCACGGAACTTCCATATCTCCCATTGTCAATTCAAACCCAGTTCTGAATAGGGATAGTTGCAGTAGCAAATCATTACCAGACAATGAGAAGCGAAGTGATGCTCATGCATCAGTACTTTTAAAAAGGGGGAGGAGGAGGGAAAACATATCACTTCAATTATTCTTTCAGTCTGAAATCTGGCTAGGACCCAGTTCCATCCCATGCTTAATTTATTACTCTATTCAGCTTCATTGTGATATAAGAGCATTTGGCATTTCATAGGTAGCAATAGAGTGATAACTTTCAGATATTCGGAAAAGCCTGTTCAAATTGAAATAAACACTGATGTGCTGTGATATTATTATGCTCTTCTATATTATGTCATTCAGTTGCATATATTAAGGTGTATATAATTAATTAATTAATATGCTGCCCATCTCACTAGCCAAAGCAACTCTAGCCAATATAAGCATACAGTACAGAAGATATTGCTGCTCAATATACATACTGTACATGGAGAAAGTAAACGTGCTTCACTTATTCCGAGTGTTCTGTCCTGGAGCCTAGTGTGTGAGGTTTTATTCCAACAATGGGTTACTTATGGTCAAAATGACACACACAAGTGTAGTCACTAAGGTAGACCAACAATGTTTGGGCTCTTCTTTATGTTCCAGAGGAGGAAGATAAGAGACCCAAAGTTGTGTCTCAGAAGTATAGCATCAGAGATCGAACATTAGAAAAATCTGACAGACAGGGCTCAAGGATAATTGCTCACATGGCCTTACAAATAATAAAAATAGCACTGAGTAGTTATTTATTCTCAGAAAGCTTTCTACTAAAGCCTGCTGCTATCCAGCCATTACTCTTTGGAGGCTCATTAAATCTGATCTGGATGACAAGGCCATCTAGGAATATTGAGCTTTTCTTGAATAGACCTTTGTTCTCAAAGAGTTCATCCCTGTAGCTGTGTCTCCCCTGTAGAAAAGCATTTCAGCATCCTGCCTACCTATATTTATTGTAATCCTTTATATCCTGATGTGGAAGCACATTGTTTAGGCTACATCTAGTGGTGGGTTGCTAACCGGTTTACTACTGGCTCACTTGTGTTCACGTGCATGCGCAAAAGCATCCGGGCGGGTGGGCAGAGCCTCCCGCCACCACCACTACCGCTTCGACTGAACCGGGCCAAACTGAGAGCAACCCACCTCTGGCTACATCAAAGTAGAAGGTAGTAACAGGAAACTGATCTTGGTCTGAGTTCTGCTTAGGATTCATCTGCTATACAAGACTTAGTATGACCCTTCTTCTTCTGCAGCAGCATCTTTCTCAAATAAGGCAGAACAATTTGCTGTGTTTCATCATCGGTAAAATATTGAAGCATACTGCACATGTGGCTAACTTGAAATGTATCCAGAGATGTCAGCTGCTATAAAATACAGTGGTTGGGTTCTTCTACTAACAATGGAAAAGCCTGAAATAGTTATTCACTGCTTTCTGGAAAGAAAAATTACGGTATTGCTTCAACTATTAAAGCCCCCAAATGGTTTAGCATTTAACTATTTGCCTTTGTGTGGATCATTCCAGTCACTAAAGTCAATTTCTCAATTTACCAAGTATGCAGAAAAAGTTTTTCTTATAATAATGTTCATAATATTCTTGTATTGTGAAATAACATATCCTTGCAAGTCAGAACTGCATAGGTCAGGGTCTGAAGAGAAAGAAAAACGGACTGACAAAGAATATCTGTCTAATCAATTGGACACATGTTGCAAAGAGAAATTCAAAACAAGTTTCTTAGACAAGGAAACTAAATAAAATGTAGAGTGCATCTGCTACTGTCTTGGTCAATAGCTTTATGGGTGCAAAAAGGCAGAATATGCTACTGAATTCCAATAATAATAATAATAATAATAATAATAATAATAATAATAATAATAATAATAATAATAATAATAATAATAATAATAATAATAATAATAATCTTTACTGTCATTGTAATAATATTATAATAAAATTACAATGCAAATCACCCAGAATAGTGGTGGGAAAGCTCAATGAAAATTGAAATATGGAAATACAGAATGCATTAGAATTAAATATTCTTATAAAGAAAACTTCAAGAAATGACTTGCCTTGAACTGAGAAATGTAAGAATTGTAGTGCAACAAGATGGAAAAGTTTCTGGAGATAGGAGGTAAGCTTCTGAGTTTATCCATCCTAGTGTTTTGATTAAGTCACATCTTTTCCATCACTCAAACCTGGGAAGTGGTTATTTTAAACTCAAAGGGATTTTAGATCAGAATCAACAGGTACAGTGTACAATACTCTTAGTGTTATGGTTAAACTTCATGCATTATCTATTTAAATATTGGATTCTTCAAAAGAAAAGGTTTGTTCATTCCCTGATTTTTATAACATTTTAAACTACATTGTAAAGTAATAATCTGGCTTCTAATCAACCAATTGGTCTCTTGTTCCTTACCAAATATGAATATGTTCCCTTTTCTTTTTGAACATAAAAAAGGAATCCTGTTTGGAAATGATTCCAGTAATAGAAGCAATGAGCCTCTATGTCCAGCATGATTATGTCTATGAAGAGCTTTGAACATCCCAAAATAAACAACCAATCTGTTCAAGAACTCTAAAAATTTCTATGAAATGAAACATCATACAGAATTCTGTGCACCTGCTCTTTTCTTTCCAAATTTAAGATTAGGGAATTTAAAATTCTTGCATAAGAGTGAGAGCACTTTAACTCAAGTTACTTTTGCACCAGGGCGCTGCAATTTAGCTGAACTAAACATGCCATTTTATAACAAAATTGCTGGGGTAGGTTTTCCCCCCCTTTATCTCAAGATTAGTACTGTCTGCCAGTTAAAGAGCTGCTCTATGATGCTAGACATTATCCAGATTCACTTCTGTTTCTACTGTTATAACAAAAAGGAATGCATATATAAGAACATAAATCTTATAGAACAGAGATACAAAAACTAGAAATATTCAATAGAAGAATTCCTCAAGCCAAGCTTTCGTTACCCACTTATCATTAGCATTACCATCATTAAAGCCTTTGGAAATATAGTCACTAATTTGAAGTTGCAATGATATTTGTAACACAATACATCTCATTGTTTCAATGGATCATTTACTCAGTCTTGCATTTCAGTTCAATTCTGAAAGATAGTATTAAGCCCAAAAAAGTATTTCCATACTGAACGTTTTTTGGCTATGGTACACTGAACTTTGCTTGAATACTTTTTAATTTGCATAGGTCTAGCTTCACTTTGTGTTTCCTTCTCATCTGAAGCCAAGCTTTAGAAAAATGAAGGCTAAACTCAGTCACACAGATCATATTTCAGTACTTCAGTATTTCAGTTAAACTACAGCCTATTCATATTTGAGTGGAGGCATATTTTTAAAAAACTCCTGTACCATACTTGCAGTCATAGGGACGCAACCAATTCAAAGAGCTAGAGAAACATAATTGTGATCAATCATTATTGAAAAATGAAAATAGATGTCAAAATATTTGGAATTTATAAAGAATTGAGAAACATTGTCCATTCATTTCTCAGACAACCTCTTGCTGCCCAGGTTTGATTCTTCATTTTCCTGCATTTGTTTAATTTGGAGATGATAAATATTTTTCACCTTCGTGGAGGTGGATAACTTATAATTTTTAAAACAGGCAAAGTAAAAAAAGACACAGCTTCATTGTAGATCATACAGTACTTTCTTTTGTTCTTAAATAAATAGAAGATGGAAATAATGTAGCTGTTATATATGTATTATCTTAAGGCATAATATACATAATAAAATCACTCTTTAAAAACACTGAGTACTTTAAAGAAGCATAAGAATTATATTCTAATTCCTAAAAGCATACAAATGGTTCAAAATCATATTGCTTGTACTACTTGACTCTTTAAGTCCACCCACAGCTATAGAACAGCAAGAGATGTGATGTAAAACTTGTGCTTTTTCTTTCTTATACACAAATCTGCAGTTAGAAATCCAGAAATTCGAGAGCAGAGGAATGTGGGGAAAAAGAACAAATGAGACATCAACAACAAGAGGAGTTTGCATGCACATTTTTTTCCCGAAAGAAGGCTTTCTTTATGCGCATTTAGCTTCTCAATGCTGAGAGGTGATTGGAGGACACTTCTGTAACCCTTTCCTTAACACACTGAGAGACAGGCCTTCTTCATTCAATACAGAATCTTTAATGTATTTAGCTTCCTTCAGAGTTATCTATTTGATTGATTAATCAGATTTTAAAATGTTCTAATGGTTTAGCATTGCGTTTGGACAAAAGAAAGAAACGAGAATGAGTGTAAGAAGTAAGTTGGCAAAGGAAAATAGGAATGGGGGCACTCCATGAAACTTTTGATAGATAGACCTCAAACAAATAAGAGGAAGTACTTTTTCACCCAGAGGATCACTGGTCTATGGAACTTCCTGCCAGAAGAAGTTGTGACAGCTGTCAGCCTCGACACCTTTAAGAAAGGATTAGATGAGTTCATGGAGAACAAGGGTATCCATGGCTATCATTATGGATGCCTAATGACACCCTCCGGGATGGAAAGATAGGCAGGACATTTCTCAATGCCATTTGCAGGGAATCATAAGCAGGTGAAGACATCTGCTTGGGAATACCCTGAAGCAAATGGTGAGCCACTGTGTGAGACAGAATACTGGACTGGATGGGCTGTGGCCTGTTCCAGCAAGGCTGTTATTATGTTCTTAATAGAGATTTGCAAGACTGTAGTCCCCTTGAAGAAATTTCTGAAATTGGCAATGAACTCTAATTACCAGCCTTGACTTGATAGAAGTAGAAGAGATGTGACCCCTGATACATAGTTTTGGTAAAGACCATTTAGGTATGCATTTAGTCCTTGACTTTCACACCTTGGAATTTTGGTTGTAAGTAATGATGGTTGTAAGTTGAAGTATTCACATGTCTGCACCTGATTTTGCCACCATTTTTACAGCAATCATTAAAGAAACCATACAGTCATAAGTCCAAATTTTACAATCACTAGGCAAATCATGTAAACTCATTTTCCTGGATTTTCTGCCTGAAGCCAGCAGAAAATATCACAAATCATAGTCATGTGACAACTAGAACATGTTGCAACCAGACATAAAGTTGAACTGGTTGTCAATTGCCAGAAATGCAGTAAAGTAATTATGGTTGGACAGCATGACATTTTATGATGTCATGATACAAGTGCTTTAAGGTTCATAAAGTAACTTTTCCTGGACCACCATAACTTTGAATGATCATTACACTACTAGAAAAACAAGAAAACTAACTAGAAATACTAGAGCTACTGTATTTCTAGTTACAGTAAACTTTTGTTTATGATATGATCAGTAGTAAATTACAGATCATATCATGAACAAAGATTTACCGTAACTAGAAATACTATAGTTCTAGTAAGGACCATCATGTTGTAAGTAGAAATAGTTCTAGTAAGGGCCATAATGGAGCCTGAGTATTAGAAAAATGATATGGAAAAAAAGATTTATTTGTTCAACAAAACAAGCAATTTGTTGAAAATTAAGGAAGTTGAAAATTAAGGATTAAAAAGGTTTGAGTCCTAACATGAAAAAAGATATTTGATAATTTCAGAGCAAGTCCACTTTTCAACCAATAGGCTCAAGAGTAACTTTTTAGTATGTGTCGCTCTTCTAATAATTTTTACTTCTTTGGGGAGGGGGGTTAGTTATAAAAATATTAAGTATATAAGTATCAAAATTGATTTTTTTTTTTGTCATTCTGGATTTAATGTGGCCTGATATGTAGTTTGACACAGGCTCAGATATTACCCCGGCCTTGAATTTGATTTCTAGGGTAAGTTACTGTATTTGAACTGTGATTGTGTTGCAACAGTAAACTGCATTCAGACAAAAGGTTCTGCATTCTAAAGTTCAGATTTTAAATCTACCTTCGCTCATCAGCTTATCTTTTAAGAAATGGCAGCCATTTTATAAAACACTCCATTGTAGTTTTTCAAAATCCTAAATGAGCCTTCAGTGGAAAAACATAAATCATCATCACCTTATGTCAAGTATACTAATACAATCAAGAAATTTCCATGGAGAAAGAGTAACACAGCACTGATATAACTCAGACAACCTCTTGTTCAACTCTACGATCAAGAGACAAACATGAAGAGAGATTTCATCTCAAAAGGGCATAGTGAGTGTCACACCCTCTCTCCAGCATCAAATGTGGATACAAAGCCTGTGTTGAAAGCAATCTATGTTGATCATTAATCAGTGGAAGGGTACATTGTTAGTGTACAAGAACACCTTGATTTAATCTTGAGCTATAGATCACAGGAAAAGAGCTGCAAAAAGAGATATATACAGTTGAAATAAGATAATGTCACTGAGAAGATAAATGTGCCAATAATCTGATTCAAGTGTTTTGGTCCTCTTCTACCTCAAATGCTTTCCATTTTTCTCAGGTGATTGGTAGCAATTTGGGGTTCTTTCCAATTTTCCATCAAGTGACTTGTCCAGAATTTCACATCAAGTCCATAAAGTATAACGAAGAAAGTCAGATCTTAAAGTGTCAATTTTCTGTGACAAGGCTTGGTATCAAATTAAACCTCATAGTACTATAATGTCTATGTCTTTCCTCTCTCTGCTCCTCTCTCTGAAAAACAAAGCAATTTGAAGGAACAAAATCTACTCTAGATTACAGCATTCCTCCTTCTTTATCATACTCCCATGAGCTTTTTAGGTGCCCTGACTAGATTGATATACCAACTGGGTAGAATATAATGTTTTGAATACAAATATGACCATGTCTTGTTACGCTTTACATCTTGAGCTTGGTGAAATCAAATTTGGCAATATGTCATAGGTTTGGTGCTACCTGCGTCACGATCATATTTCCCTCAGCATTTGGGGTTGTACACATTCATTGCTATATTCAAAAGTCAGTGTTTGCAAGCCTGTAATATGTTTAAAATGGACAACTGGTCTTTCTTGCCACCAGTTGTAAGTTACAAAATTGGAAAGCACATTGATTCTGCTAAAATTAAAAAATAATAACTAGATTGAAGAATCAGCCATCTTTCCATTGGATATAATTCTGGGGTTTTTTAAGTCTTGTTTGTGTTCTACATGAAAAGAACGGGGAACATATTTACAATACAATACAATACAATAGCAGAGTTGGAAGGGACCTTGTAGGTCTTCTAGTCCAACCCCCTGCATGGGCAGGAATCTTATACCATTTCAGACAAATGGCTGTCTAACATCTTTTTAAAGACTTCCAGGGTTGGGGCATTCACAACTGCTGGAGGCAAGCTGTTCCAGAGGTTAATTGTTCTTACTGTTAGGAAATTTCTCCTTAGTTCTAAGTTGCTTCTCTCCTTGGTTAGTTTCCACCCATTGCTCCTTGTCCTGCCCCCAGGTGTCTTGGAGAAAAGTTTGACTCCCTCTTCTTTGTGGCACCCTCTGAGATATCGGAACACTGCTATCATGTCTCCCCTGGTCCTTCTCTTCATCAAACTAGACATACCCAGTTCCTGCAGCCGTTCTTCATATGTCTTAGTCTCCAGTCCTCTAATCATCTTGGTTGCTCTTCTTTGCACTCTTTCCAGAGTCTCCACGTCTTTTCTACATCGTGGCGACCAAAACTGTATGCAGTATTCCAAGTGTGGCCTTACCAAGGCACTATACAGTGGCATTAACACTTCACGCGATCTAGATTCTATCCCTCTGTTGATGCAGCCTAGAACTGTGTTGGCTTTTTTGGCAGCTGCTGCACACTGCTGGCTCATATTTAAATGGTTGTCCACTAGGATTCCGAGATCCCTCTCACAGTTGCTACTATTGAGCAAGGTACCACCTATACTGTACTTGTGCATTTGGTTTTTCTTGCCTATATGTAGGACCTTACTTTTTTCACAATTGAATTTCATTTTATTAGACAGTGCCCAATGTTCAAGTTTGTCTAGATCCTTCTGTATCTTAAGCCTATCTTCTGGAGTGTTGGCTATTCCTGCCAGCTTGGTGTCGTCTGCGAATTTGATGAGTTCCCCATTTATCCCCTCATCCAAATCGTTGATGAAGATGTTAAAGAGTACTGGGCCTAAAACAGAGCCTTGGGGGACTCCACTGCATACTTCCTTCCATGTAGATGCAGTTCCATTGAGGACTACACGTTGAGTGCGGTTGGTCAGCCAGTTACGAATCCATTTGGTGGTGGTGCTGTCTAACCCACAATTTTCTACTTTATCTAATAGTAGGTTATGGTCTACTTTATCAAATGCCTTACTGAAGTCCAGGTAAATTATATCAACAGCATTCCTCTGGTCCACTGATTTTGTTACTTTGTCAAAGAATGCAATTAGATTCGTCTGGCATGATCTGTTTTTGACAAACCCATGTTGGCTTTTGGCTATTACTTTGTTTGCTTCTAGGTGTTCACTTGTTTGTTGTTTAATTATCTTTTCCAGAATCTTTCCTGGTATTGAGGTCAGGCTGATGGGTCTATAGTTTCCTGGATCTGTTTTTTTTCCTTTTTTGAAGATGGGAACCACATCTGCTCTTTTCCAGTCTTCTGGCAGTTCCCCGGTGCTCCAGGATCTCTGAAAGATATAGTTCAGTGGTTCTGAGATCTCGTCTGCCAGTTCCTTCAGAACCCTGGGGTGTAATCCATCCGGTCCTGGTGATTTGAACTCGTCCAGGGCAGACAGGTGCTCACTTACCATTTTCTTCTCTATTTCAACTTGTGTTCCTAATCTGATATTTGTGGTGCTGTTTTTGATTGATTGGACTGTTTTATCCCTTTGTGTAAAGACAGATGCAAAGAAAGAGTTAAATAGTTCTGCTTTCTCCCTGTTGCTTATCATCTTCTTGCCATTTTCTCCCAGCAGTGGACCAATTGTTTCCTTAACTTTTTTCTTATTTTTAACATGTTGGAAGAAGCTTTTTTTGTTATTTTTTACTTTTTTGGCAAGCCTTTCTTCATTGTGAGCCTTAGCTTTCCTCACTTCATCTTTACAGGCTCGGGCTATTTGCTGATATTTTGCCTTGGTTATGTCCCCCTTTTTCCACTTTTTATATTTATCCTTTTTGTCTTTCAATTTGTCAGAGAGTTCTTTATGCAGCCATGCTGGTTTCTTTTGGGAACTGTTATTTTTCTTCTTCATTGGTATTGCGCTGGACTGGGCTTTTATAATCTCATTTTTCAAAATTTCCCAAGCTTCTTGAGTTGTTTTCCCCTTGAGGATTCTCATCCATGGAATCCTTCCCAAGCTCTCTCTGAGTTTGTTGAAATTAGCTCTCTTGAAGTCTAAGACTCTAGTTTGACTTTGTTCAACTACTTTTGTTTGCATAATGTTGAATTCCAGTATTTCATGATCGCTTGCCCCCAAAGTTCCTGTAGCTTCTACACCTTCTATCATTTCCTCTCTGTTAGTGAGAATTAAGTCCAATATTGCTGATCCCCTTGTTCCCTTCTCTACCTTTTGGGAAACAAAGTTGTCTGCTAGGTTTGTTAGGAACCTGTTGGATCTTCCACTTGGTGCAGAGTTTGTTTCCCAATTGATGTCAGGGTAGTTAAAATCTCCCATTACTATTGCAGTGTGCTTCCTACATACCTTAGTTAGCTGGTTAGCAAAAAGTACATCCACTTCCTCTGCTTGGTTGGGTGGCCTGTAGTATAGACCTATGACAATATCATTCCCCCCCCAACCTTTAATATTGACCCAAATACATTCAAGATAGTTCTCATCATTGTTGTGCTCTATTTCTGTAGAGATGTAATTATTTCTTATATATAGTGCAACTCCACCTCCTCTTTTATTTGGTCTATTTCTTTTAAATAATTTAAATCCTTCTAGCTGTATGTTCCATTTGTGGGTTTCATCCCACCAAGTTTCTGTAATGGCAACAATATCGTATCTGCCCTCATTTACTTGAATTTCTAATTCACCCTGTTTATTCCTCATACTCTGTGCATTGGTGTATAGACATTTGAGTCCATTTTGATTGACCCTGTGTTTTCTGTCTATGAAACCTGTGTTATGCCTGACTATGGTTCTCTTTGCCCCTATTTCTTTGCCACTTGTATGGTTCATGTACATGGTATGGCATGTACATGGTATATTTGAATATGGTTCATCTGAACTTGACATATCCCAATTCCATTCATTGTTTGTTTGTTTATATATAACAAACAAACAAACAAACAAACATACATACATACATACATACATACATACATACATACATACATATATATATATATATATATATATATATATATATAAATATGTAACAAGAGTTTGTTCAAAACTGCTAATCTCCTAAAGTACTGCACCGATCGCTTCCAAATTTTCACACAACGTTCTTTTCAAATACGGCATTAATGATATATAAATTGTGTAGATGTCACACCTGTTCCAGGTACACGCCACGGAAATGTGAAAAATTGTAAAAAAAAGTAGATAGATACAGAGAGAGCAGTGGGCCACAGGTATTATGTCATCCTTTATGACATAAAATACTCTGTCCATAAGATTCAAGGAAAAATACAGTAGGTAGGTAGGTAGGTAGGTAGGTAGGTAGGTAGGTAGGTAGAGAGAGGGAGAAATACAGTAGGTCGGTAGGTAGGGAGAGGGATAGAGAGGGAGAGGAAGAAATACAGTAGGTAGGTAGGTAGATAGGTAGGTACGTAGGTACGTAGGTAGGTAGGTAGAGAGAGGGAGAAATACAGTAGGTAGGTAGGTTGGGGGTTATATGGTGGTTGTGTGTACATGTTTGTGTGTGCAGGTGTAGATCTACACACAGATTGGTTGACCATTTAACCAGACTGGGCCAAAGCAACGCGTGGCTGGGAACGGCTAGTGTATGTGTGTGTATATATGTATGTATGTATATTTGTTTTAGTAGATTTTCACGGGTATAGGTATGTAGGTTTTGGTTTATTCAGGTCTTTTCCCATGTAAAATTAAAAGTGTTTTGGCAACGTTTCGACGAGATCACACTCGTTATCATCAGGCTGGTGCCTTTGGTTTCTTGCGAGTAAGAAACACACACACACACATACATACATACATACATACATACATACATACATACATACATACATACATACATATATATATATATATATATATATATATATATATATATATATATATATATGTTTTCTGAGGTTTTCGCGGGTGTTTGTATGTAGGTCTTTGGTTGTTCAGGTTTTCTCCCACGTAGAATTGGAAGTATCTTCACGACGTTTCGATGAAATCTCATTCATCATCTTCAGGCTGGTGCTTCCGGCTTGGTGCTTCCAGGAGCAAATGGAAGCACCAAGCCGGAAGCACCAGCCTGAAGATGATGAATGAGATTTCATCAAAACGTCGTGAAGATACTTCCAATTCTACGCGGGAGAAAACCCGAACAACCAAAGACCTACATATATATATATATATATATATATATATATATATATATATATATATATATATATATATATATATATATATATATATATATATATGGTATATGTATGTATATATATATATATATATATGTATGTATGTATGTATGTATGTATGTATGTATGTATGTATGTATGTATGTATGTGTATATATATATATATATATATATATATATATATATATATATATATATATATATATATATATATATATATATATATATATGGTATATATATATATATGGTAGGAAAAAGGAATTTAGGGTTCACCAATATTTGAAAGTGCAAATTATGAATAATTACATCACCTAAATATTTTTACATGCAATAGGCACCAGTTTAGATCTGCAACCCTATTTTATCCCTTTTGAGTATGTTTATAGGATAAAATCCAATTTTATTTTATACTGCTGCCATCATATTAGCAGAAAGATTTAATTTTATCAGTATTTAATCTTGGGATATCACAAATATAGTACACCTTGAACAATTGAAAGATAGACCCTCTATATCCCTCCAGGTATAGTATAATTTGGATATAGACTCACAAATATACATTTACGTGGTGAGGCTGTGTATTGAATAAATATATATTAGTGTAGACTGTGATTTTTTGTCTGGATTTTAATCAAGAATCTGCTTCTCAATATGCATATTTTTTTCATTTTCAGTGTTTTAGTTCAATGTTTTTTCCAGAAATAAATTTAATTTTTCCCTTTAATATATTTTATACATTATACGTTATATAATGGCAACAAAATTTGCAGCTTCCCATTGTAAAAGTATATGATACATTCTTAACAAATCAAATATTTTCTTCTTTTTTTAATATTGGAAGAACTGTATCTGCCATCTACTGGAAAGAGAAGGACAATGCATTCAAGCAAACACATCTGCTATCCCTCCTCCTTTATTTCTTTAAATATTTGTAATTAATTTATTGTAGCCAGCAATCCAACTGTTTTTAATTACAATACAGCCTAAAATCTTTATCACTATTTAAATCTTAATCATTATTATTAAAATGTAAAAGTATGTATATGCATTGCTTTCATAGGGCAGTTCAGAAATCATGGAAGTAAAAAAAAATAATAGAAATACAACAAAGGAAAGTAAAAGTATTTGGATTCAACTAAAGCATAACTCACTGTAATTTTAACAACAATAAAGGTTATGTTCACTATACCAAATAGAGATTTGTCAGTGATAATAGTGCATCAAAGAACGGTTTCAATTAAAACACACATAGACAAGCTCCTAAAGGAAAAAGTCAGTAGTCCTGTGTAGTTTAAATTTACTTAGATCTAAATAATTAAGCTGTTGAATTACATCTGGGGATATATTGGTCTGCAAACTGAGTTAGGCATTAACTAACAAGTCAGTTTCAGAAAACAAAAGGAATTGGACTCAATACATTTTTGATCAGATCCACCAAGGCACTTCTAATTTCCCTTATGTTCCTATGCCCAACTGAAGGTTTAAACCCCTTTTTATAATTTGCATTCACAAATGATCAACTTTTTCAAGAAAAGTATAAAAAATAAGAATCGGGGATTTTTAAACTTTGCAATACAGCTAGTCTTCCATTTACAACCATTCATTTAGTGACCAAAGTTACAATGGCACTGAAAAAAGTGATTTATGACGATTTTAGACACTTATGACAGTTACAGCATCGCTATGGCCACGTGATCAAAATTAAAATACTTGGCAACTGGCTCGTACTTAAGACAGTTTCATAATGGGGTAATGTGATCACCTTTTTCAACCTTCTGACAAGCAAAGTCAGTGGGGAAGCCAGATTCACTTAACAATTGTGTTACTAACCTTTTAACTGCAATGATTCACTTAACAACAGTAACAAGAAAGTTTGAAAAATGGGCCAACAATTAACAACTGTCTTGTTTGGATAAGGAAATTTTGGACTGAACTGTGGTCATAGGTTGAGGAGCACCTGTACCAGCCCCTTCTTAAAATGATATGTTAAATGAATTTATGAATTTAATAAAACAAATGATTTATTAGGCAATAAATAATATACTGCTTATTTTTAACCATTCAAAAGAGACAAAATCAGATCAAGCAATAATATAAACCTATGCTTCAGTCAAATACATCTGTTTAACTGGAAATTAGAAAATAAAATTTAAATCCATGCTTATAATGGGAGGGAGGAATTTGCTCAATTGAGTAGAATTCCTGAAATCTGGTTTCATTTTGAACATAGCCATCCACACCCACTGAAGTCAGGTAAAAAAAGAAGAGCAAAGGATGTTCCCTATATTTAGACTGTCTTTTAAAATGCTGCAGCTTATAAAATACTAGCAAGGTGTAATTATTTTAACATGTTCTTCCAGCCATATTGAGATAATCAGCCCAGACCTCTTCTCTTCCCTGCCATTATAATTCCTCTGCAGAAGTCAGTCTTGGGTCAGATCCTCAGAGCTTTGTATTGAAGGACTGCGTCCTCTAAATCTCAATATGCCTCTTTTAAAAGGCAAATGCAGTGTACTAAAAACAAAGAGAACATTCAGAATTTATACAGGGCTCTGGAACATCACACTACTTCGCATTCAGCACATTTTGCCTCAAACTGGCAAGACTACTCAGAAAGGAATTGCAAGAAAAGACTTTGGTGACATTTTGGCAGCTCTCCATCCATGGTCCCGTGACCCTCCCTGCTTAACGTACTGCCATCTAGCTTCCAGAGTATTAATGACTCAAGTCTATTGACCAAGCCTCCCACATTATATGCAGAACGTTTTATTTATTTTATTTTATTTATTTCAGCAAGAATGCATTAGATAACATATATACAAAGTACAAACATGATTTTGAATACATGAAATGGATACGAATAAAAAGGAACTCTCATGCTCCCATCGCAGACTAGGTGGGCAAGAACCACAGACCCGGGGCCCTAGGCTGATGCTATGCAACGCCAGGTCCGTGGTACAAAAAGCCCCCCTCATCCATGACCTTGTGTCAGAGGGGGACCCGGACCTGGTGGGTATCACGGAAACCTGGTTGGGCCACGAGGGAGGACTACCCCTCGTGGAAATGTGCCCACCAGGCTACCGAGCCTTCCATCAGCCTAGGGCCCTAGGAAGGGGTGGGGGGTGGCGATTATGGTTAGGGAAGGTCTTGAGCTGAAGGAGACCATGATCCCTCAGACGACCGGGTGCGAGTCCCTCCTCGTGAAGTGGGGCCTTGGGAGGCAGTTGGGCATGTTAGTTGTATACCTGGATCCTCGCTATGCAACAAAAGCCCTGCCTGAGCTCCTAGAAGTGATAGCCGAGGCGGCGGTTGAGACCCCCCGACTTTTGGTCATGGGGGACTTCAACCTGCCATCGGTAGGCGAAACCTCTGGTGCAGCTCGGGAGTTCATGGCTTCCATGACAGCCATGGACCTGACCCAGGTAGCTTTAGGCCCTACCCACGAGGGTGGACACACCCTGGATCTTATCTTTGTCTCGGGACAGTGGAGTCGTGATCTGGGAATACGGAATTTAGCCATCACACCCCTGTCATGGACAGATCACGCTCTCCTTCGCTGGACTTTCCGATCGCCGCACCTCACCGCAGGGAGGCAGAGCCTGATATTCCTATATGGTTCCGCCCCAGGCTCCTGATGGACCCGGTAAAGTTCCAGAGGGAGCTTGGGCCAATTCCTGTGGACTTGCCCCGCGACTTGACTGAGGACCTAGTGGCCGCATGATTAAGTGCGGCCACGGGGGCCTTGGACCAAGTCGTGCCCTTGCGGCCTCTCTTGCGGTGACGAACCACCCAGGCTCCTTGGTTCACCGAGGAGCTTAGGGAGATGAAACGCCACAAGAGATGCCTAGAGAGCAGATGGAGATCCTCTCGCTCTGAAGCTGACCGAACACTAGTGAGAACCCATATTAGGACTTACTTAGTGGCGATAAGGGTGGCCAAACGTGAGTATTGAGCCACCCTTATTGCATCCGCAGATAACCGCCCTGCTGCCCTGTTTGGGTGACCCGCTCCCTCCTTCACCAGAGGCCACGGGAAGCCCCTTTGCAGGGTCGAGCAGAGGAATTTGCGATTTATCTGCAGGAGAAAATCACTCGGATTAGGAATGAGCTACCCTCCATCGAGAGTGGTCCAGTCGGACTGTCCGAGGCTGTTCTTGTGACTCCATCCTGGGAGGAGTTTGATTTTGTTACTACCGAGGATATGGACAGGTTGTCAAAGAGACTTAAGGCTACCACATGTTTATTGGACCCGTGTCCCTCCTGGCTTGTACTGGCATCCTGGGAGACAACACGAGGCTGGCTCCAGGGCATTGTCAATGCATCTCTGAGTGAGGGGTTCTTGCCTGCCATCTTGAAAGAGGTGGTAGTAAGGCCCCTCCTCAAGAAGGCATCCCTGGATCCAGCATTGTTAGAGAACTATCGTCTGGTCTCCAACCTTCACTTTTTAGTGAAGGTTGTTGAGAGTGTGGTGGCCCAACAGTTTCCGCAACACCTGGAGGAAATTGATTATCTAGACCCACGCCAGTCCGGCTTCCGACCCAGTCACAGCACCAAGATGGCATTGGTCGCGTTGGTAGATGATCTCTGGAGGGTATCCAGTTAGTCCTGTTAGACCTCTCAGCAGCTTTTGATACCATCGACCATGGTATCCTATTGCACCGACTGGGGGGGTTGGGGCTGGGAGGCACTGTTTTACGGTGGTTCTCATCCTACCTCTCTGGTCGGTCACAATATGTGTTGACAGGGGGGCAGAGGTTGGCCTCGAGACCCCTCTGATGTGGGGTCCCTCTCTCCCCTACTATTCAACATATATATGAAGCCACTGGGCGAGATCATCCGTGGTTTTGGGGTGGGATATCATCTGTACGCTGATGATACTCAGCTGTATATATTCACCCCAGACCACCCCAATGATGCCGCCGAGGTGATGTCCCAGTGTTTGGAAGCCATACGGATCTGGATGGGTAGTAACAAACTCAAGCTCAATCCATCCAAGACTGAGTGGCTGTGGCTCCCGGCACCTCGGTTCAGCCAGATTACTCCAACTCTGGCCATTGGGGGCGAAACACCGGCCCCCGTGGAGAGGGCGCGCAATTTGGGTGTCCTCCTGGATTCCCGGCTGTCCATGGAGGACCATGTGGCGGCCGTGGCCAGGGGGGCCTTTCATCAGGTACGCCTGATGCGCCAATTGCGCCCCTTACTGGACCAGGCTGCCCTGTGCAGTCACTCAAGCACTCGTGACATCCCGACTCAACTACTGTAATGCTCTCTACATGGGGCTTCCCTTGAGGCGCACTCGAAAGCTACAGTTAGTCCAGAATGCAGCCGCATGGGTGATTATGGGAGCGCCTAGACACTCCCATATAACACCAATCCTGCGCAAGCTGCACTGGCTTCCTGTGGTCTTTCGGGTGCACTTCAAGGTTTTGATGACCATCTTCAAAGCGCTCCATGGCTCGGGGCCTAGTTATGTGCGAGACCGTCTCCTGCCCCATACATCCCTACGGCCGATCCGCTCCCACAGAGAGGGCCTTCTCAGGGTGCCGTCAGCCGGACAATGCCAACTGACGACACCCAGGGGAAGAGCCTTCTCTGTGGCGGGCCCTGCCCTTTGGAACGACCTACCCCCTGAACTTCGCACCATCTCTGACCTCCGCCTCTTCCGCCAGTATTTAAAGACACATTTGTTCCATTTAGCCGGCCTAGCGTAACCTCCACAAATGACTATTTTAGACAGTTTTAAATTTGGGGATTTTAATTTGTTTTTAGCACAGGATGGGTATGAAATACGTTTTTTAAATTTTTACTTGATTTTGTATTGTATTTTAAATTCCTGTGCGCCGCCCTGGGTCCTTTTGGAGAAGGGCGGGGTATAAATTTAATTTTTTTAAAAAAAGAACATAAGGACAGGGACGGTAGCCACGTTGGTGCACTTATGCACGCCGCTTGCAGACCTCTTAGGAATGGAGTGAGAGTCAGGTAGTGCATTCCAGGCACTGACCACTCTGTTGCTGAAGTCGTATTTTCTGCAATTGAGTTTAGAGCAGTTTATCTTAAGTTTGTGTCTATTGTGTGCTCGTATATTGTTATGGTTGAAGCTGAAGTAGTCATTGACAGGAAATTGTAGCAGATAATTTTGTGTACTATGCTTAGGTCAGACCAAAGGTGGCTTAATTTTAAGTTGTCTAAGCCTAAAATGTCAAGTCTGGTGGTATAAGGTATTCTGTTGCAAGCAGAGGAGCGAGAGGACACTTCTCGTAAAATATCTTGGGCTCCATCTTTGTCAAGCTCTCATCATTAAAAACCATGGAAATTCCACTAGAACCAATAATAATAATAATCCCTTCTAATTTCTTTACATGGGTTACTCTGAAAAACCAGTCAAAATCAAAACTGGATAATCAAAACAACTAGTGAGCCTGCATTACACTGAAAAGACATTTCCTAGTTCACTTCAATTGTTTATTAACCAAGCAAAAATAGAATCCCATTGATTGATCTTAAGTCTTGTATTAAATTGTCACAAGGTGTCCTTTTTTGCCACATGATCCCATTTTCTTCTATCTACTGCCAACTGGAACAATGCTTCTTATATCTAAGCAAGTGAACTCTATCCTAAAAAAACATATGTATCTCTTACTGTAAAGCCCTATGCATGTTTACATAACACTGAACTGTATTGAGTTCATTAGAACTTCTTTTTATGAAAACCTGTGCTACATTAGAACAACATAGTGCTGTTTTACAGTCAACATTCAACCACCTAAGGGGGCATAGGGTCATGCCACACCATAAGTGGAAAATATACGTGTTGTCAAGATAGCCTTTTTAATATGTAAAACTCTTTAGGATATGCAACATAATATGGGAAGTTCATAGAAAGTGAATGCACATTTTAGTAGACTACAACTCTTATTTTTATGAATAACTCAAAGACATAAGCATATCTAATTCTCTTTCCTCCTCCTATTTTCCCAATAACAACCCTGTGAGGTGAGTTGGGCTAAGAGAAAGTGGTTGGCTCAAAGTTACCCAGCCATTTTTCATACCTACAATGGAACTAGAACCCATGGTCTCCTGCTTTGTTGCCTTGTGTCTTAACCACTGGACCAAACTGTCTTTGGTCTAATGTCATATGTCTTATGACACTGGACCAAAGTGTCTTATCTCATATGTCTTATCTACCCATAATAAGTAATCAAGAAACTTTTGTAACTATTTCTATGGTAACATGATCATCCTACAGGATACAATATTCTAGAAGACATTGCTTTAAGATCTCACATAATGAAGAAGTAAAGACTGGGCCAGAAAACATAGGGTTGTGATCAATTGTCTGACAATGAGTAAAAAGTGAATAACGGCAGGTCTGATTTGTGAATTGGGTACAGGACAAGGTATTATTTTGGGGTATTGGAGAGGAGAGATGAGTGAAATGGTATCACTACTGCAGCTTATTGTCTTCTGCTAAACAGTCTAGAACAGGGGTGTCAAGCCCTTGCGTCACATACTAGCCCCGCCCCTACCCAGTTTAGCAAGGGGGGGGAAAGTCCCCATATGTCACGTGATGACACGAGTTTGATACCCCTGGTCTAGAACAAACTATGATCTAAGTCAATAATTCTGAACCTCAACTTCCAGAACACACTAGGATGCTGGCTGAGGGAATTTGAAATCCACAGCTGGTGAGGTTGGGAAACACTGATCTAAATGGTTGGCTAAACAGAAAACAGAAGCTGAGGGCTAAAAGCTGCCTTCTGAAGATTCTGCTATCATTTCCAATGGCTAAAATGCATTCATTTCAAAGAATTTCAAAGAATCTCAGAGCCACTTGGCACAGTAAGGCCCTTTTCCAACAGAGATGCATTATGAAGGGATAAGAAAAGAAAAACTTTTCTCTAGTAATTCCCTGCCTCAGGAATGTTCTCCTGAAGGAAACCAATCTGCCATATGATTTACTTTTCAATTTTATTTTGTTTTTCCCCCAGAACATTTTGTTTTCAGTGAGTTGTTTTTTGCATTTTGATGGGATGGTAATTGATTGTATTCTCTGGCTAGCAAATTTATTTCATATTTATACCTTACGCCGTGGTGTAAATTACATCGTAGTTCTTCCCACCCTTTGCTTGTTTTAATCTCTGTGGTGGGTTGGTGATTTAACAGACACAGGGAAAGTGTTGTTTTTAAAAAAATAATAATGCTATGACAAGGACTACTAGTCCTTGTCCAAAGAAGATATTTTGTGTTTAATTATACATTTCAAAGCTTTTGAATATAATTTATTTATTTTTTATTTTAATTCGATTTATATCACAGGAATTTAAAACATATAAAACAAAATATACAAAATTTAAAAGCATATTAAATTAAACAATCCTATGCTAAAACCAAATTAAAACCCCAATTTAAAACTATCTAAAATAGCCCCAGCGGGAGGTTAGGCTAGGCCGGCTTGCTGATAAAGATGTGTCTTTAGACACTGGCGGAAGAGGCGGAGGTCCGAGATGGTACGAAGTTCAGGAGGGAGGTCGTTCCAAAGGGCAGGGCCTGCCACAGAGAAGGCTCTTCCCCTGGGTGTCGCCAGATGGCATTGCCCGGCCGACAGCACCCTGAGAAGGCCCTCTCTGTGGGAGCGGATCGGCCGTAGGGATGTATGGGGCAGGAGACGGTCACGCATGTAACTAGGCCCCGAGCCATGGAGCGATTTAAAGATGGTCGTCTAAACTAATCTAGTTTAGCCACTGTTTGAGATTATTTACTTGTGCGCTAATCAGCAGGATATTGGTCATGTGGTTCCAGAAAAAGACTGTTCGGATAGGACTTATTGTCATTACAAACTATGGACTATAAAACCGATAAAAGGCAACCATAAATTCAATGTTCTTTTCATTTATAAACTCTAGTAATATCTTTTTGCTCTGAGAAAACCTAAAACTTCAAGCAGTCTAATATTTTTCTGAGTTGCTATGGAATTACACTTAAAAAAAAACTGAGCAGCTCTAAGAGACAAGGGTTTTTCATACCGAAGAGATGACACTCCACCTCTATTTTATTGCACATCTGAAGAAAATGTAGACAGCCAGAATCCAAAGTTGCACACGAACTCTCACAGAATCTCTCCAAAACAGAATGAAAAATCATTAATAGTCCAGATTTCAATCTCTCATAGACAGCTCAAGTAACAATAAATGAGTAATTTACTCTCCTGGCTTTGGAAAGCTTACACTTAATGGTTACTAGGGACAAGATAATGGTTCCTTAGTGATTACACCATGTTTTTCTACCACTTTCAAGGCCTTTGCTTTCTGCCCTAATGAAAAGACAGTCTTGGAAAAAGGAGCCTATTTTTATTAGAGGTGTTCAGACAGACTGCACCAAAATAAAATGAACTCTTCTCAGGCTTATGTCATTTAGCAGAACTGGAAAATGGAACAGATTCATAAGATGAACCGAAAGCATTGGCTAATTCCAGAAATGTCTGGAAACTTAGTTTTAAAAAGTTTGGAATTAACTGGCCACTATCTGGTCTTTTCACAGTCACAAAATGTTGTTTAATCATCACAGTGATCAGGTTACTTATGATGTAACCTTTCTTCTGCCAAGAGCCTCACTATGTTAAAGTGATTTTCTGGGACTGCTCTTCAAAAAGGAATAGGAAAAATTAAGCTTGCATTGAATTAAAATTCCAGTAATTAAACACAGTTAATGTAATTATTCTCTATCTATGTTAATAATTGTATCTCTTTGACATTTAAAATTAAAATATGATAGCATTTTTTTTGGCAAGACCCTAGGGCCTCTTTAACAGCTTTGACACGTAAGAAGTTCTGTGTCAATCTGTAAAGAGACCACCCAAATTCATAATAAATCTTATCCTGTTAAGAATCTATTTCACCAAGTTTTATAACTATGGAAAAAGACTAAATAAAATTACCAAAGAAAATGGTTGACTAATTCATTAGATATGTGAGGGTTCTTTCACCCCCAGCAAACAGAAGAGAGAAGAGTAAAGAGTTTGAGAACTGATCAGAGACAAAAGGAGCATCTCCTTTGTTAAGGATGAATAAAGAAGGAAGACATTATTCATTTATAATACTAATTGGATAAAGTGATGCTGAATGAAAAATTCAATCATGGGCTTCTAATGTAATCTGATCTCTGACACTGTTAGGACAGAAACCTTCACAGATTGCTAAGTCACAGGAGGAAGGAAGAGCATGGAAGCAAACAAAGATATTTATTATGCCAGCAAACCAAGCTTTTGCTTATCAAGAAAAGCAAAGTGGGTTGCCTGATGAATAGTTGGCTGGTTCCTTGTTCAACTGCACTCTATTCCTGTGAGGGAGGTGTCAAGATGCTGAGCAAGGCTGGTGAGGGTAAGGAAGATTTAAGGAGGAAAACTATGAAATTGGCAAAGGGAAATCATCTTATAATACAATAATACAATAGCAGAATTGGAAGGGACCTTAGAGGTCTTGTAGTCCAACCCCCTGCCTAGGCAGGAGCCCTATGCCATTTCAGACAAATGGCTATCCAACATCTTCTTGAAGACTTGCAGGGTTGGGGCATTCACAACTTCTGGAGGCAAGCTGTTTTACTGATTAATTCTAACTGTCAGGAAATTTCTCCTCAGTTCTAAGTTGCTTCTCTCCTTGATTAGTTTCCATCCATTGCTTCTTATTCTACCGTCAGGTGCCTTGGAGAATAGTTTGACTCCCTCTTCTTTGTGGCAACCCCTGAGATATTGGAACACTGCTATCATGTCTCTACTGGTCCTTCTTTTCATTAAACTAGACATACCCACTTCCTGTAACCGTTATTCATATGTTTTAGTCTCCAATCCCCTAATCATCTTGGTTGCTCTTCTCTGCACTCTTTCCAGAGTCTCCACGTCTTTTCTACATCTTGCCAACCAAAACTGGATGCCGTATTCCAAGTGTGGCCTTACCAAGGCATTATAAACTGGTATTAACACTTCTCGTGATCTTGATTTTATCCCTCTGTTTATGCAGCCTAGAACTGTGTTGGCTTTTTTGGCAGTGCTGCACACTGCTGGCTCATATTTAAATGGTTGTCCACTAGGACTCCAAGATCCCTCTCACAGGTACTACTATTGAGCAAGGTGCCACCTATATTGTACCTGTGCATTTGGTTTTTCTTGCCTAAATGTAGAACCTTACTTTTTTCACCATTGAATTTCATTTTGTTAGACAGTGCCCAATGTTCAAGTTTGTCAAGATCCTTCTATATCTTAAGCCTATCTTCTGGAGTGTTGGCTATTCCTGCCAGCTTGGTGTCATCTGCAAATTTGATGAGTTCCCCATTTATTCCCTCATCCAAATCATTGATGAAGATGTTGAAGAGTACTGGGCCTAAAACAGAGCCTTGGGGTACTCCACTGCTTGCTTCCCTCCATGTAGATGCAGTTCCATTGAGGACTACACGTTGAATGCGGTTGGTCAGCCAGTTATGAATCCATCTGGTGGTGATGCTGTCTAATCCACATTCTTCTATTTTATCTAGTAGTAGGTTATGGTCTACCTTATCAAATGCCTTACTGAAGTCCAAGTAAACTATATTGACGGCATTCCTCTGGTACACTAGTTTGGTCACTTTGTCAAAGAATGCAATAAGATCTTGATGCTGGTCTGAGCAGCAACCAGCAAGAGGGGGTGGGGAGACGGAACACCAATCCAATAAGTTTTGTGGTTTAGTAGCAATGGGTCAGATTCCATTAACTCACTTTTTTTTTCATCTGAGCTAAGGAAATCAGCTTGCCCCCATCCCTTACTGGATATTCTCTGGCCCTATGGAATTCAGTCTCATGCCAATTAGAATTTGAGCACTGAGAATATTATTGCCTTGGTTTGACTTGAAAGCTAAGATAAAGTCAAGTTAGCATTGGGAACCTAATGAAGGAATTCAAATGGTAGTTTAGAAAGACAAGAAAGACCAACTGAAGGAGGGGAATAGCAATCTGCTTTTATGTGGCTTAGTCATACCACATGAATGGGCTCATGAAGGTACTGTCATTGAGATTGGATGTTATGTTTTATGTATTTAATAAATGCATGCACAAACACGCACACACTCACAAACACAATTGACAGGAGACTTGTCTACATTTTTAGCACCAACTTACTTTCTTATATTTACTTGTGCAAATATAAATATATAATCTAACATATATAAGCACATCATCTAATGTCTCCAGTTTCCCTGAAAATAAGACCTCCCTGGATAATAAGCTCAATCAGGCTTTTGATTGCATGTGCTAAAATAAGCCCTCCCCCAAAAAGTAAGCCCTCCCCCAAAAATAAGCCCTCTCTGAAAATATTGCAACACAGCATAAAGGATCACACTCGCCACCTCCTGCACCTCAAAAATAATAAGTCTTCCCCAAAAATAAGGCCAAGCACTTATTTCAGGGGTCAAAAGAAAATAAGACCCTGTCTTATTTTTGGGGAAACACAGTACAGGTTTTCCAATTCTCTGCATTCTTGAGTGTTTGGTTTTGTGTATATTGTGGCACTTGACCACAATATAATGGCATCCTTTTCATAATAACACCAATAAGCTTAGGAAACAGTGCATGCTAACAACTGATCTAGACATATGACATGATGAACAAATACAACTGAAAGTCAGAAGTCTTTTTTTTTTTCAAGCTGCAGTTGCTAAGAATTTCCTGAGAAATAAAAATCTTGAGTAGTGAAATAAGACTGCAACCTTTAAGGTCAAATGTCACTATATATTATTATAATTGCAATTTCCCACAAAGACAGAGACAGGGTTGAGACCTGTCAATGCCTATTATGAAGTGTGAATAAATTACATCTTGTCATAACATGATGGATTTCTGTTAAGTGTCTTCCTTTTTGCTCAGTCTGTAGTGACCCTCATTTCCCCAGCAATTAACTTTGTTCACTTTGAATATTCAGCAGTGTTGACAAAGATGACATAATAAAACTGGATTTTATAAAAGGAAAAACATGTCACTTGAGAATCATTATTTCTACCTGAAAATGCATTGTGTAATACCAGTTCTTGACAAAGGAAGAACAAAGCATTTGACATGGTTGTTTAAATTGTTTTGAAAATTGGAGAACTATTTGAGTTGCTATTCATCGCAACTGAAACATTTTGTTGGAAAAGCAAAGTAATTTTAGCTAGATAACATCTTGGGGAAAAAGTTACTATCCAGATGCCGTTCAACATTCAGAGGGAAAAGCCGCACAACACATTCACAGCATGAAGGCCATTTTGAGTTGTTAAACTGTGACAGCTATTTATTTTTTATATACCTCGGATCACCTTGTGGATGAAGTGTCTGGGTTTGTTTCCTGTTAAAACCTGATCTGCACAGTTATTATTCAACATTATGCGAACTTGGAAATAGCCCTTTTAGAAGATTGCCACAGTATTTACTACTCTTAGCAAAGCTGCTTAAGCCAAGAATTAAAATGAAGTTCTACTACTACTGTTGCCATGCCACTCTCTATCATTCTGACATTTGACAATGAAAAAATTATTTTAATTCCTTGGTTAGAATTTAAAAAGAAAAACCCAGCAATTCCAGCACTAGGAAAGGCTTGGGACAATATTATAACACAATTCCATTCACAGAAAACGGCTACTTGGAACAGCATCAAAATGTGGCTAATGTAAAACCACCACCATAAATTAGGTAAAGGTAAAGGTTCTCCTCGCACATGTGTGCTAGTCGTTCCCAACTCTAGGGGGCAGTGCTCATCTCCATTTCAAAGCCAAAGAGCCAACGCTGTCCAAAGACATCTCTGTGGTCATGTGACCGGCATAACTAAATGCCGAAGGTGCACACAACACTGTTACCTTCCCACCAAAGGTGGTTCCTATTTTTCTACTCGCATTTTTACATGCTTCCAAACTGTTAGGTTGGCAGAAGCTGGCACAAGTAATGGGAGCTCACTCCATTATGCAGTGCTAGGGATTCGAACTGCTGACCTTTCTGATTGACACGCTCAGCATCTTAGCCACTAAGCCCCTATAACATAAATTACAGTACATAAAATAATTCTGATTTCCTGATGCAAAGATTAAAACAAGGTTTATAAAAGCCTCTCCGGCCGGTCGCAATTTGTGTTGGCAGGAGGGCAGAGATCGACGTCAAAGCCCCTCACATGTGGGATGCCTCAGGGGTTGGTCCTCTCGCCTCTCCTGTTCAACACCTATATGAAGCCGCTGGGTGAGATCATCCGTGGTTTTGCGGTAGAGTGCCATCAGTACGCTGATGATACTCAGCTGTACATTTCTACCCCTAACCACCCCAACGATGCCATTGAAGTGATGTCCCAGTGTCTGGAGGCCGTGCGGGTCTGGAAGGGGAGGAACAAGCTTCGACTCAACCCGTCCAAGACTGAGTGGCTGTGGTTTCTGGCGTCTCGATATAGCCAGCTAGTGCCATCTCTGGCTATCGGGGGTGAGTCATTAGCCCCCGCAGAAAGGGCCTGCAACTTGGGCGTCCTCCTGGATTCTCGGCTGTCCTTGGATGACCAGGGGGGCTGTGGCCAGGGGGGCTTTTTATCAGGTTTACCTGATACGCCAGTTGCGCCCCTTTCTAGATCGGGACGTCCTACATACGGTCACTCAAACCCTCGTCACTTCCCACCTGGACTACTGCAATGCTCTCTACATGGGACTCCCCTTGAGGTGCATCCGGAGACTCCAGCTAGTACAGAATGCAGCCGCGTGGGGGATTCTGGGAGTTTCATGGTACTCCCATGTAACACCTCTCCTGCGCGAGCTGCACTGGCTGCCTGTGGCCTTCCGGGTGCGCTTCAAGGTGTTAGTAACCATCTTCAAAGTGCTCCATGGCACGGGACCTGGCTACCTGCGAGACCGCCTCCTACCACATACCTCCTTCAACCTGTCCGCTCCCACAGAGAGGGCCATCTCAGGGTGCCATCTACCAGTCAATGCCGGCTGGCAACCCTCAGGGGGAGGGTCTGCTCTGTGGTGGGTCTGGCCCTCTGGAATGACCTGCCCCCCGACCTTCGCACCATCATGGACCTACGCCTCTTCCGCCGGGCGCTCAAAACACACCTTTTCCATCTGGCTGGCCTGGCATAGATTTAATGATTTAATTTTAATATAACATTTTTAATAGTTTTTAATTATATGTTAGCACAGATTTACTAAATTTAATTCTATTTTATATTGTGATTGTATGTTATTGGTGTTTTTATCCTTTCTGTGCACCGCCCTGAGTCCCACCAGGGAGATAGGGCGGTATAGAAATTTGATTAAATAAATAAATAAATAAGCACAGCGCTAACAGATTAGAAAAGAGACCCACAAGTTATCTTCAGCTCTATATGATTCTGTGGCTTTTAAGAGCAGGATTTTGCTTGAACTACTGTAGTACAAGCCCTTGCTTACATTATGATCACAAAAGGATAATATTGCATAATTGCCACAACTTCACAAAGGAGAATTAGAGATTTTGTGATTTCTGTGTTATCATAGTAGTTGTTGGCACACCAGTAGTCACCTTGTTGAAGAAGAAGGATCTGATGAAAGTAGATTCAATAATATGATTTAATGTATGCAGAGCTGTCTTTGAATATAAATTGAATGTTCCCAAAAGTTCCAACAGTATTGCCAAATCCTTGGAAACTAATATAATCTGATTCAAAATTTATGTTCAGATTTAATTAAAATGCATGTCTCTATAAAGTCTATATGAAGACTACCATTTCACAGATACACTATAAGGGAAACGTGTATTCAATACCATTAGTGCCATAATGCAAACCTTGATTGCAGTTTAATCACAATATAACCTTAGGATTTATCCACACTGCATGCTGCACTATCACCAAAACAGATCGGGAACTGTTTCTGGAGGGCAGAAGAAGAGGAGGCTTATGTCTATTAATCATCCAGTCCTGTCAAAAACAACGTCAGTATATTTTTTCCTGTTTCCAAAAATGCACTTTTCCCTTTATGCTGCTTCAAGGCTCCTGTTCATTTGGAATACATTGATTCAATTTGCTGCAAGGTAACTACCTTCCCCTTCAACCAAGTCATTGTCTACTATTAGCTCTGATACAATGGTGGGATTCCAAATTTTTTTACTACCAGTTCCCTGGGTGTGGCTTGGTGGGCGTGGCTTTGTGGGCTAGCCATACCCACCAAGGGAAGGATACTGTAAAATCTCCATTCCCTCCCCACTCCATGCAAAAGATACTATAAAATCTCCATTCCCTTCCCACGCCAGGGGAAGGTTACTGCAAAATCTCCATTCCCTCCCGATCAGCTGGGACTCAGGAGACAGAGAATAGATGGGGGCGGGGCCAGTCAGAGGTGGCATTTGCCAGTTCTCCAAACTACTCAAAATTTCCACTACCAGTTCTCCAGAACTGGTCAGAACCTGCTGAATACCACTTCTGCTCTGATACCATCCATTTAGACCAGGGGTGTCCAAACTTGGGAACTTTAAGACTTGTGGACTTCAACTCCCAGAATTCCCCAACCAGCATAGCTGGCTGGGGAATTCTGGGAGTTGAAGTCCACAAGTCTTAAAGTTCCCAAGTTTGAACACCCCTGATTTAGACTTCCCTTTTTCCATGAAAGCTAAACTAGTATGTTTCTATAACTCTTGCCAAACAAACAAAACCTTGCTAAGTCCTTTGGGAGTAGGGCGGTATAAAAAACCAATAAACCTAAACCTAAACCTAATTTTCACACGATTCTCTTTTCTGCATTAAACAAGGGTAATAAGTAGAAGAGTACTCATTCTCTTTTCTTTTCTTTTTCCATCAATGCATCTGAGAAAAGTAAACATCCAACATGCAAAACTATATTTCCTAGAGAGCCTGGATAGTATAGTGGTTACAGTATTGAGCTAAGACCAGAGGAATTTGGCTTCAAATCCAAGGACGTTTATTTGGATGACTCTGGACAATCCTACCTTGAGGTCCAATCAGGGGTGGGCTGCTAGGGGTTCGCAGGGGTTCAGGAGAACCCCTGTGCAGTTTGGAGAGCCCCGAAATCCCACTCCTGTCTGGCCCCACCCACCCCACCCTGCCCCTCCCAGGCATCCCCACATGGCCTGTTTTGGATAAAGGTAAGTGCAGGGCATGTATGGAGCCTCGGGGAGGGTGAAACCAGAAGTTCAGGAAGTTTGGGTCTATTTCCAGCCTCCAGAGGGCCAACGGAGCCTGGGGAGGATGTTTTTGCCCTCCCGGAGGCTCAAGAAAAGCCCCCGAAGCCCGGGGAGGGCAAAAACTCCCCCCCCCACCATGGTACATGAGGCTGACTAGGCCATGCCCACTATGGCCATGTCCACCTAGCAACCGGGCAGATAAGCCCTTAATAAAATGTTTGAAGCGCACCCCAGGATCCGATCTACCTCCAGGGACTGTGGAGGAAAAACATTTGGAGAAGGAAGTTATACCAGTAACTTGAATTCCTGGGTTAAATATAGGGTACCTAACAAATTTCCTCCCCTTGCACTATTTTTATTTTATTTTAATCGCATTTATATCCCGCCCTTCTCCACAAAGGACCCAGGGCGGCGCACAGGAATTTAAAAAACATACAAAATAATAAATACAGAATTTAAAAACATATTAAATTAAATTATAATCCTATGATAAAATCCAAATTAAAATCCCCAATTTAAAACTATCTAAAGTAGTCCCAACGGGAGGTTAGGCTAGGCCGGCTTGCTGAAAGAGATGTGTCTTTAGACACTGGTGGAAGAGGCGGAGGTCCGAGATGGTACGCAATTCAGGGGGTAGGTCGTTCCAAAGGGCTGGCCCCGCCACAGAGAAGGCTCTTCCCCTGGGTGTCGCCAGACGGCATTGCCCGGCCGACGGCACCCTGAGAAGACCCTCTCTGTGGGAGCGGATCGGCCGAAGGGATGTATGGGGCAGGAGGCGGTCTCGCATATAACTATGAGCAATGCCACCTCGCTTCCCTTCTTTCCTCTATGCACATGGTGAAATCAAAGTTGTCTTGCATTTTCATCCTCAACATGATCAAAGTCCAATGAAATCGGGTGGCCAATAAATTTAAATAAGTAAACAAACGTCATTAATATTATACTTTTGTCGCCTGATAAAAATGCTACATTCTTTTTTTCTTTTGCTTTTTTTCCCCTTCTACTTTGTACTTTCTAGGGAAAAGGGAGATAAACAAAGGGACATTTTCTTCAGGAATAGAATGTAGTTTTATGTCTTCATATGACAGGGCAAAGACTAAAGCCATGGGAGTTCCGAATTAAAAGAGATAGCAAATTGGCAAACAAATAAAAGAGCTTTAAAAGAAGAAGGCAAACCTCATGTTTCTCCAAAAGCCTGTCATTCTCCTTGGAAACTGAGTTCGGAGTTTGAAATAATTTTATTTTTGTATTAATTATAATTATTAATTATAATTTTATATTTATATTAGGTAATATAGCTTTATATTACAGGTTTGTTTTTGTTTGGCAAGTGTATGTTGTTTGAGTTGGTAAATTAAACATGTTGTCAACCAAAATGCTTAATTTTAGACAAAATCTGTAGAAAACAAACAGATTTTCAAAAGCCTGCAAACAAAAGCACCAAAAAGAGCCTGCGACACTTACAATTTAGCAGAAACACTGTAAACAGCTATGTTTGCACCTCTGTGACATTTATGTTTAATGTAACTAATTTGTAAAAATAACAAAAATGTCCATAAAACTTCATACTCCATTTTATTGGAAAAAAACTCTTGCTTCCATAAGTAGCCAGTTCTCTGGGTGTTCAGAAACCCTTATAAAGAAGCAAGACATGGAGACAACATTCCAACAAGATCCATGGTGACACAGTGGTTAGAAGGCAGCACTGCAGCCTACTTCTGCTGACTGCCATCTGCCAGCAGTTCGAATCTCACAGGCTCGAGGTTGACTCAGCCTTCCACCCTTCCGAAGTCGGTAAAATGAGGATCCAAACTGTTGGGGGCAATATGTAAACTATAAACTGTTAGGAAGCACTGTGAAGTGGTATGTAAGCTATTGCTTTTTCTTTTTGAGCATCTCTCCCTACAGACCCAAGGAACTGGTTTTCACTATATTCTGTTCTCTAGAAATTCCCTAGAAAAGACACATTAAATTCTCTGAAAAAGCAATATAGATTTCTTCAGCCTTACTATGGTAGTAGTACTAAAAGATTAATTTCTAAAATTGATCTGGTTATTCCTCAGAAGTAGGGAAGTAGAGGGAGAACCAAATGTAATATCTCCATATATCTTTTTCTTCTACATGCAGACACACACACCATCCAACGCACACTTAAATTGAATATGTCTTTGCTAGGTTAAGGCATCAGCACTGTAGATACATAGCACTAATAGTAAGCTTTGTTGAGACAGATTATGTGAATGGTAATTCTTATTGTGTTTTTCTTCCCTTCCTTCTTATACCCCACTATGTCAGGAGGAATCAGGCTGAGTCTATTCTGTATCCTTTGCCAGGAATGTTTCTGCCCTTCTTGTTTTTATTACATCTTACGTTACAAATATTTCCCTCAAGGTTATCTCCATGATTCTGTACAGGTTCATATGCAACAAACTGAAGCATTCCAGCCCAACCGGACAGGGCCACTTGAATTCCTAAGGAGGAAACGTGAACTTTTGAACTAAAGCAGAAAAACATGGAAGTTGTTTAAAGCTGAGAGGAAGAATTGCTAGAAGACAACTTTGTACATCTCAGCCCTCCATCAAGATCACAGGGCAATAGGTCAGTCCCGAGCAGATCAAAATCAGCTTCCAATGGTATTCTCTACACCACTACTAATTAACAAAGGCTGATTCAGTTAAATAATAACTTGACTAACATAGAAATGAAACCCAGAATACATAAAGTTATTTCCCCCCCAAAAAAACCATGGCATTCTTGTCCAAAAGTCAACTAATCTGAAAGTGGTACAAAACAAAATAAGCAGCAGAACAAGAAGTAATTTTGCATCCTGCATCTCCAAAATAGATGTCTGCCCTTTGAAGTGTTTTATTATTTCTTATTGTTTTTCTGTTTGCTGCAACTTATGCAGTTGACAGCTGATGTCTTGGGCTGGCCTTTTGTTGCTCCTATGTTATAACAATAAAGAGCAGTTGCTTTAGGCATGGATGTGCTGGCACCTTTTTAGTGCTTTCAAACAATCAGAATAGAGCTGGAAGGAACCTTGCAAGTTTTCTAGTCCAACCTCTTGCTCAAGCAGAAAAACCTATACCAGCAATGGCAAATATTTTTTGGCTCATATGCCATAAGCGGGGGGAGCTCAGGGGGGTCATCCATGGGCATGCCGCACCCATAATGCAATGCACCCCCTTCCAGTGTGCATGCACGCACGCATATCAGGCGCAACCCCCTTTTTTGCATGCTTTTTTTCGCCCTCTCCAGGCTCCAGAGGCTTGATAGGAGCCTGGGGAGGGCAAAACAGCCCTCCCAGGCCCTCTGGAAGCTTCAGGAGCTTCCCTGAAGCCTCCAGAGTACAAAAAACCAGCCCTAATGGGAAACTGGAAGTTTGGAGATGGACTTCCGGTTTGATTGTAGGGCAGGTTTGCTCCGGAGCCTTCAGGGACCTTCAGGAGGTTTCCCTGAAGGCTCCTGAGGACTAAAAATGACCCTACGAGCAAACCAGAAACCTCTGAAGCCTGGGGTGGGTGAAAAATGGCTTTAAAAAAGGCTGAACTCAACTGGCCAGTTCGCACATGTGCACTGGCCAGCTGATGGCTCCACATGCCACCTTCTTAAAAACTTCCAGTAATGAATGTCTGAAGGGAAGCTGTTCCACTGGTTAATTGTTCTCACTGTTAGGAAGTTTCTCTTTAATTCCAGGTTGCTTCTCTCCTTGATTAGTTTCTATCCATTGTTTCTTGTCTGCCCTCTGGTGCTTTGGAAAATAAGTTGACCCCCTCCTCTTTGTGGCAACTTCTCAAATAATGGATACTGTTATCATATCCCCCCCAGTCCTTCTTTTTTCTAGACAGTTATTTTCACATTTTCTAAAGTCTCGACATCTTTTTTGTAATGTGGTGACCAAAGCTGCGTGCGGTATTCCAGGTGTGGAATAATTGTATTAGCTTTTTTTGGCTGCTGCCTCATACTGCTGGCTCATATTTAAGTGATTGTCCACTAGGTCCCTCTCACATTTACTGTTTTTCAGCCAGGTTTCACCTAACCTGTATTTGTACCTTTGGCTTTTCCTGCCTAAGTGTAAAATCTTGCTTTTCTCCACATTAAATTTCATGCTGTTGGATAAGGCCTATTGTTCAAGTCTGTCAAGGTCTTTTTAGATCCTGAGTTTGTCTTCTGGGTTATTGGTTATTCTTGCCAGCTTAGTGTCATCTGCAAATGTGATGAGTTCCCCTTCTATTCCCTCATCTAAATCATTTATGAAGATATTGAAGAGTACTGGGCCTAAGACCAAACCTTATGGAACCCCACTGCTTACTTTCCTCTATGTAAACGTAATACTATTAAGGACAACTTGTTGAGTATGGTCTGTAAGCCAGCTACAGATCCATCTGGTGGCCATCAAATCAGTGTTTAGCCAAAACAAAAACAAAAACCAACAACAACCCAGAGTTTGGCAACAAAAGAGGTTTTCCTGAGATCTGAAAATCAGTAGGAAATTTGATTCTGCTATTAAATGGTATTGGTCACAAATAATCTCCAGATTGGAAACTTGAACAGATCTAGTATTAAAATGGTTGCTTCTGGACACCTTGGAAAGAAAGCATTTTTGTTTATACTATATAGCTGGTAATATCTCAATTGCAAAATTTGAGATTTCTTAGAAGAAATTACTAACTTCTGACTCTGTGCTTGTACAGTACATACCACTGATCTTTTTCCTAATAGCCCTGGGGTTATGCTTAGCCACAAGTTGCCAGAGGTAACAGAAACACCTGTGGCTCACTGTTCTACACTAGGACGTTGCTGTTAAGAACTGTACACAAGTGGAGAGAAAAGCTCCTGCTGTTATCACAGGCATTAGGAAGTTCCACAACTATATTTACGGGCATGCCTTTAGAATCACAAGTCCCTTTGGGGAATCTTCTCTAATCCCAATCCCCTACCCTTAATGCCACAATTTAGAATGCATCTATGAGTATTTGTTTATTGCTTATAATTATACCCTTGCTTAAAAGCAGAAATAACAATAGTTAATACTGAAACTGTGGGTTGTCTGCCACGTTAGGATTTGTTATGTCACCATTGTTTGAATTTCTCTCCCAGCCCTACTCCTACAGGCTATCAAATTGCAAGATCCATTGTCCAGGTTCCCAAATTAACTCCTGTTTTAAAGGCATACAGAAGGGTTGTCCAGACCAGGATCTGCCAAAACAGATTTAAAAAATAACCATTTTTTAAATAGTTGTTTGCCCATAAATGGTGTCATCTGATGGAGATCAGGTTGTTCCAAAAGGAGATTGCTGAATTTTTAGCCACATTACATGCAGTAACCCCAGAATGGCTTGGCTAGAAATGTGTTCTATGGCTTGGAATGTACTTGTACATTACAACAACACATGAAAAGCTATTTAACACAATCCACTAGGCATCCCCTTTTTTTAGGAAGTGACCATATTGATCTTGTAAAGTCATTTTTAAGAAAAGATATTTATAATGGCACTCCTGCTCCACATGGTTCAATTTAGTGCCCTCATTACCATCCCATTGAACAATTAAAGCACTACATCATTTTCAGGTAGTCCTTAACTTACAACCATTCATTTAGCAACCATGCAAATATACAATGGCACTGAAAAAAGGGACTTATCAGCAGTCATCACATGAGCAACCCCACTGTCACATGATCTAAATTTGGATACTTGGCAACCAGCATATATTTAAATAGTTGCAGCATCCTGATTCACGTGATTATCATTTCCCAACTGGCTTCCAACAAGCAAAGTCTATGGGGGACACCAGATTACCTTAATGACAACATAATTCACTTAAAAAGCACAATGATTTGCTTATAATATAGACTAGGGGTGTCAAACTCACGGTGTTATTTTATTGTCACATGTAGATATATCACAACTTTTCCCCTTTTCTAAATGGGGGTGGACATGGCAGCACATGATACATCTGGCCTGCAGGCTGCAAGTTTGACACTCCCTCATATAGACAGTATGTAGCTTTATAAAGAGTAAACAGTAGGTTACCTAAAGCAAAAGATGCCCAGTGGTAATATGTGACTGCTGAATGTGGAGAAAAGCAAAAGAAAGAAGACAGACTTGAAGCCCGGATTTGGAAATAGTTAATGAAACAAATAAAATGTTAAAAAGTTAGTTAGTTAATCAGAATCAGAATAGAGTTGGAAGGGGCCTTGGAGGTCTTCTAGTCCAGTCCTTTGCTCAAGCAGGAGATCCTATACCATTTCAAACAAGTGACTGTCCAGTCTCTTCTTAAAAATGCCCAGTGATAAAGTTCCCACAATGTCTGAAGGTAAGTTAATTGTGTTATGATATTTAGGTACTTACTTACCAAGCAAATCTAAATTATAATTAAAGTAACCAAAATATCTTTACAATCCCCAACTTTTAAATCACCCCTAATGTTTGGAAATTGAAGGTTGAAAAATCTGACACTGGTTCTGCAAGAAGAACCAATCTATCCTGGACCAAATACTCCAGTGAACAGCAAATAAAAAAACTCATATTGTTTGGCATTTAATGCAGATGAAATACTCTGATACTTGTCAAAGCTGAGGTTAACCTTTCATAACGCTCTGAAGACCTGGCTGATTCCCCAGGATTTTGGGCCAGAAGGTAAGGCAAACTGTGCAATTGATGTGCTTTTTATGATTAGGATTTACCTTGGGCATCGTGGCCTATTGTTTTTAACAGATTTTAATCTTTATATACTGCGCAGGGTCACTGCTGTGTGATGGGTGACTACATAAACTATTTGAATTAATAGGAAAGAAAAGACAATGGATAATGTGGATGGAGGAATCTAGGTGTTTGCAGAAATGTTTGGTAAGAACATTAATAGAAACAGCTTGAGATGGTATGGCTCATGTAATCACCCCAATTGAACCCACACTCTGAATCTTAAGTAATTAGGCACTGAGGAACCTGTGCACTGGAACAGAATGTATGTGAGATGGTAAATCTAATCCTTCCTTTAATCTAGGTTTGGTTTGATTATTTATTAATTTTGATACAGTGTGGTATTTAAACAGAAGAGGGGAGATAATATTGTATCACTGGTATTACATAAAGATAATATAAATATGTCAGCAAGACAATAAAACTCTTCACCTGGATGTTAATCAGATGAGAGTAAGATGTTGAGTGAAAATGTCATCAGCTGGAAACCCTGGAGAGTCACAATCAATGAGCACAGAGAGAGCTGAACTGAGTGTACATTGTAGTCATTGAAACAAGATTTTGTGGGCCCCTAAATGCAGAATTCAATCACTGGCAATTCCAACACTTAGTATACATTCAAACTAAATAGCCGATTAACATGCAAGCTAAGAGAAAAAACAAGGTAGTTTGTCGAGGTTTCTATTTTTTCAACATGGCAATAGATAAACTTCAATTGAAATTTAATCCCATCAGGAAACAACTGGAAGGCTGTCTAAGCACCATGTGTATGTAATTATTTTGCCTGCTCCACAAACAAGTTTAATTGGAATCTTAAACCAGCAAGGGGCAAAAGTTCAGTTCATTAAAGGCTAACTATCTGAAGAGATTTAGAATATCTAAATCATATCATATGATCCAGATGTATCATCCAACCTCTGTCTGAGAATACCACCACTACACATTCATCACCAAAGAAAAATTGGCTCATTATTTTACTCTTAAAGCATGCACTAGGCCACTGCAAGCTTTGAAGGCACTGATCATCAATTATTTCTCTAATTGTTTGGTCTGTTCATGTCTCAGGCTAAAAGAGAAAATTCACTGAGGCAAAAAAGAGAAATACAAATAATTACTATCACAGTGAGAGATGTGATTTTGTATCCTAGTATTTATCTTTTGTTTTCTTATGCTTATGACTTGAAGTCATTTGTATTCACGTACAATCTTAAAAGCATAATGCACAACAGTTGAGAAAACATTGTATGTACATTTCACTCATTCCAGAAGTCCAGAA